>OW386551.1:2636700-3836700 GCA_936435175.1 Glyphotaelius pellucidus | reverse complement strand
TCTCTTTTATTTGTATTTTAAATATAGCTGTTTTAGGAAGGAAATAAACAAAATGAATATCAGGTACAGGCAGAATCTAAGACGGGATTAGTTTATCAAACGCGTTAGAAGATATTTAAAACAATTAATATAGAATTCTTTCACTCTTACTCTAAAAGAACCGAAGTTACCACAAAACCATACATTATACTCTTTACATTTGTATGCGTTTTATTACGCGTGTGGGTGTAAATCCTAAAACAAAAAATTACACAACGCAGGATACGGAGATAATGTAAACAAAAAAATTCAAAAATCTTGATTACTGTGTGAAATTATCACAGGGATTGCGAACAATAGGGTTAGATTAGCTCAGAGTAATGTAGAAGTTTGAAAAATAGGTTGGGGAAAGAGGTCTTCACAAAAGTGCGAATGACCTAAAGTTAGACTAGAAATACCCTAAATGACAGGCTAGATAAATCATGATAGAAAGCTACGAAAATTAAAGCTACGAGGGTAGGCGCGACACAGCGCATTCGGTGCCGTGATCGTACATAGGGGTAGAATCTCAGCATATTTGATACAGCGTAGCCAGGGTAGATTCAATCACGATTTGGTGCACGTAGGCAGGGTGTATCGTCACATTTGGTGCCGTGACCAGGAGAGTAAGATTTAAAAGCTGAAAGAATTCAAAAAATAGAAAAATAATAATAATAATAATGATAAAATTAAAAATAAGTGATTAATAAGCCATTAAACCAACGTCATAATTAATATAACAAGGGGGAAAAATAAATCAAAAACTCGCATTTTTTAATTAAAATAGTTTGAAAAAAAAAAAAAAATTTTAATATTAAAACAAATAATAAAAGTTCAAATACAAGAAAAAAATCTAAACGAATAGTGAAAAACGTGCCTTAAACCAAAGGGATAAAGTGTTGTTATCTTAATCATAACATCGACTAGCTTGATTCATATTTTGAAGGGCCGCGCATTATTATAAACAAAAGATTCATGTTGGAGCGGTAACGTAAACAAAACATAATTGAACCGTTGAGCGTAAATAAACACTGTCGCAAGAGAATTATTGTAAAGTGTGAACATTTTTATTACGGAATAGACAAAACATTGTTATGAATTCATTTATTTGAGAGAGATTAGTTTGGGTAAGTCTCGAGGAAGAATTTTAAAAATAAACATTTGATTCGTGTTTACATTAATTCATAACAACGAAATATTGAGTTCTATCGAGTAAATTATTGTTTATTGCGTCTAAAGAATAAATAATTTGAATAGATCTTACATAAAAAACGGTGACATAAAAATAAAAGCCAACATAAAAAATACAGAACAAAAGACGAATAAAATAAAGTATTACATCGCGTGTAAAATAAAATAATGACAAAAGTGAATCCTTTATTCGTATTAACATTATGCAGGGACGGACTTAAATGAACGTTTTAATATTGACTTTGAAACTTGAACGTTTTAAAATCAGTATTAAATACATCGATAAACGGATGCGGGCTGAACAAATTTAAAACTTAACCTCTCAATTTCGGTTTGCAATAAAGAGTAGATAATGGAGGAGAGAAAAAAAACGGTTCAACTTTCGTTATCTAAATAATTATGTCGTATTAAATAAAAATTGCTGATGACAACAAAATTTAAACACGTATTGTATGATAAATGGATGTATTATGAACGGTATCATCACTCAATTTTCCCGTTTCTTGTAGGAGTAATAAAATAAAGAAAAAGAAGGTTTGAGAGTCGGGTTAAAATATTGATAAAAGAAAACGTAAAATTAAAATAGTTTAAGAATTTTTTTTACATAGATTACGTGAATAAATAAAAAAAAAAAAAAAAAAAAAAAAAAAAACAAACAAACAAAAGATAAATAAAAATTTAACTAAGTTTAATCGCTATCATCGTGTTCTAAAGGAAGATGCCTAGGAGTAAACGCTGTCCTGAGGCCAGACAGGAGAGGGAAGAAATAGAATTTGTGGCCGCTGTCGAGAACACTGCGAGGGAAAATTTTCATATGGATGTAGGGCAAGTTACCCTAATTATACAGCAAGCTCTGAGTCCTTTACTCAACAAAATACAAGAAATGGAGAAGGAAAAAGAGGCGTCTATGTCAATGGCAGCCACGACGAAAGAGGGAAGTGCGGCGCGAAACGTGCTTCAACTCGTGGAAATGTTGCCGACCCAGGAAAAACCCACGTTTAGCGGAGGGACTCAGAACCCAATTGCATTTTTAGAAGATCTTAAGGATTATACAAAACGTACCAATCGTACGGACATTATGATGGTAGTTAAGGAGAGTTTAAAGGGAGGTGCCAAAAGCTGGATGAAGCTCTACTCTAAACGTTGGAACAACATGGAAGATTTTGAAAAGGATTTTATTGCCAACTATTGGGGTGACATATGTCAGAAAAACATGAGAAGGAGGTTATCCGACGCGGTGTGGGAACCGAAGAAAGGAACGACCATGCTGGCACACTTTGCAAAATATTGGGAGCTCGCAAAAGCCCTGAAAATAACAGACACGCCTTTAGGTGTGATAAATGAGATAATGAGGCACTTTCCGAAGGAGACACAAGCATTGTGGTTTTCGCGAGAGCAGGGGGATGAATTGGATGCGGCAGAATTTTTGAGGAAATTGGACAATATGGTTTGTGCTCCGCAGGACAAGAGCACAGAGAAAAGGGGCAGAGATGAAAGAAGGGGACAAGACGACTTTAGAGATCGTCGACACGCAATGCGACCGAAGGTTGGAGTTATCGAGGCAGCACCGCAAACAACAGGTTGCAGAACGTGCAGTGGGTCGAATGTGCAGGCGGTGACTAGTGGCAGTACCACAACAGTCAGCGGGAAGGAGCTATGCAGAGTCGAAGAGGCGGGAAACGACAACGAGTCGGTCCAGGAGCTCTGAGGATTGCGACTCCAGAAGAAATAAGGGCAGCCACGCCGAAACACAACGTAGCTTTAAAAATAATGATGAAATATAATTGGGACATAACGAAGGGTTTAGGGAAAAATGAACAGGGAATAACAACACCAATAAAGGCATGCAAGGCAGAACGCAGAAACGAGAGTGCAGATGAGGAAAAATCGATTGAAAGAGAGGAAGTGATCGCGTTTGTGAATTCTTTACAACAGTTAAGTGACGTGTGGAGCGCAGTAGAAATGAAGGAGAATGAGTGGGGAAAAGAATTTTTCGGACTTAATAACGTATTTGAAGACGAGGATTATAAGGAAATAGGACCAGGGAGTACATTACCGCAACTGCCAGAGGCTAGGGCTTACATAGATGAATTAATGGTCAATTGTTTGATAGATACGGGAAGCCAGATTACATGTATCGCACAAGAATTTTGGGAGTGCCATTTGAGTAATCAGAAACGTTATCCTATCATGCCGGTAGCTTCAGTACAAATTAAAGGGGCCATGGGACAAAAGAGTCAGAAAATATCACGATTAGTTCTGATACCGTTACGTTTTGGGGAGATTAAAATCAACACATCGTGTCTCATAGTACTAGGGCTAATAAGACCCATAATACTAGGGGTGAACTGGTTAGATAACTACTCAGCGGAGATAAGATGTGGGGAAAGGCGAGAATTAATAGTCATTACAGAACAGGGAAAGAAAAGAATTGAGTTAATAAATTCCGGGGTTGTAAGAAGTGAATCGGAGAGACCGTTGTGTGGAGAAACCATGGGTGGCGCAATCAAGTCAATACACGTCATTGAGAATAACCAATTATCGGATCTTGTGGGAGAAACTAAACAGAGAATTGCGACAATGGTAGCTGGTTTGGAATTAGATGACACCAAGAAAGGGAAATTAAAGGGAGTATTAGATAAACATAGCCGTGTGTTCATAGATAGGCCGGGATTGACAAATATGTATATTCATGAGATAAAAATGATAGATGAAACACCGTTTGTAAAAAGATCGTATCCGGTTCCCTTCGCTTATAGAAATAAGGTGGATGAAAAAATAGAGGAATTAGAGTCTTTAGGCATAATCAGTAGGCGGGCGACTCCTTTCGCGAGTCCTTTAACTTATACAATGAAAAAGGATGGTACCGTTCGCATATTACTTGACGCGCGCGAATTAAACACAAGGATGTCCGGGGAAACGGAAAAACCACCGCTTACGTCGGAAATACTACAGCAGTTCTACGGAATAAAGCACGTTACGACCCTAGACCTCCAATCGGCCTACTTTCAGATACCTTTAAGTGAGGAAAGTCGAAAATATACCGGATTCGTTTACAATGGAAAATCTTTTGTCTACAATGTATTACCGCAAGGGCTAAAAACATCAGTTGGGAGCTTCTCCCGCGCCATGGACAAGATTTTGGGAAGCGAAATGAGAGCATATTGTACTAATTATTTAGATGACTTAGTAGTGTTTTCGTGTAGGGATTTCGACGAGCACTTAAATCATTTAGATGCAGTTCTAGGAAAGCTGCAAGCGGCCAATATGACTTGCAAATTAGAAAAATGCCAATTTCTTTTCACGGAAGTAAAAATGTTAGGTCACATAATTACGCCTTATGGTATACTTATGGATCCCGAGAAAATCTCAGCGATTAAGAACTTCCCGGCGCCTAAAAAGGTGAAGCAGGTAAGGGGGTTCCTAGGATTATGTAATTATTACAGAAGGTTTGCGAATAAATATGGAGCCTCTACACAGGTATTATGTGATTTACTACAAAAAAACAGACCTTGGAGGTGGACTGCTGTGGAGCAGGAAGCATTTGAAAACGTAAAGGCATTATTTTTGGAGTCTGTAATGTTAACGCATCACGATCCGAACAAAACTTATTACCTACAGACTGACAGTTCGGGATTCGCAATCGGGTCAGAATTATACCAATTAGATGACGAGGGGAACCATCACGTGATCGGTTTTGTTAGCAAGTCACTTACCGGCGCCGAGTTAAAATGGACCGTCTCTGAACAGGAGTTATATGCAATAATCTATTCGTTACGCAAATTCGAAACGTATCTGCGGGGCGCGCGCTTAGTAATACGTACGGATCACCAGGCATTATCGTTTTTAAAGACTTGGAAACTGTATAGCGCGAGAGTGACACGGTGGATATTATATTTAAACCAGTTTAATTTCAAAGTCGAATATGTGAAGGGCAAGGAGAATATCGGGCCCGATATCTTGTCACGTTACTCCCAGGATGCGGTGAATGTACAGGAAGAAAAGGTAGCGTGTCCGGAGGTAGCAGCATTTGCGGTGGATGGGAAGCGTCAGATAAAATCACATTTACAAAATTTGGAACAACTACAAAACCAAGACGAGTTTTTGAAAGAGGTGATGAAGCATTTGAACGGGGAACCCCACAAAACACCCACAAAAAGGGTGACTAAATACTTGAAAAATTATAAACTGGAGGATAGGATACTCTATTACAACACGCAAAATAATGGGATAGTATTAGCTATACCTAGCAATTTATCTGAGGATTTAATCAAACTCGTACATCAGGAGATCGGCCACGCCGGCGGGTTGAAGACGGGTCAAGCCTTAAAAGGCAGATACTTCTGGCCAAGGATGAATAAACAGATTAAATGGGCCGTGAAAACTTGCCGACTCTGCCAATTGGCGAAGCGCGAGATTCGTCCAACAGTAGGGCCGGCCAGGTCAATCATAACGCAAAGAGTAGGGGAATTAGCCATGGCGGACTTATACGGGCCGTTGCCTAGAAGCATAGGAGGGGTTAGGTTTATTTTTGTGATCCAGGACTCTTTCAGTAGATTCATCCAGTTGTACAAATTGAAAATAGCTAACACGGGAACAGTTTTGAAATGCGTAGAGCTTTTCGTTAAAAAAGTGAAGGTCGAGGCTATGCTAACGGACAACGGATCCCAATTTTCTTCAAAAAGGTGGAACCAGGGTCTAGCGAGGTTGGGGATCAAAGTTATGCACACGTCGGTGCGAAATCCTGGACCAAACATCACGGAAAGAGTGAACAAGGAGCTGGGGCGAATTTTTAGAATATACTGCCACGAAAAACACACCAAATGGCCAATGTTTCTAAAGGACATTGAAAGAACGTATAATAACACGGTGCATTGTACGACCGGATTTTCACCTAATGAGGTCGTGTTTGGGAAACAACCGCAATATAGTTTAGATGAATTTATGCGCCGAAGTAACATACCAAAATTAACAGAAAAGGAAATTAGGGACGCGGTACAAAAGAATCTGGTAAAAAACGCCGAAAAGAGACAGCAATTCTATAATATTAAAAAAAGGTTGGCCACTTATGAGGTAGGAACTTTTGTGAAACTCAAGAAGTACACTCAGTCTAGCTTATTGAAAAGGGAAACAAAAAAATTTGCCCTTTTGTATGAGGGCCCGTTTGTGGTTGCAGCAGTACCGTACTGCAACACCTACACGCTGGTGGACCCGAAAACAAAAGAGATACGAGGCGATTACAGCGCTATACATCTGGCCAGATATTATTTCAATGAAGCAGAAAAACAACAGAAGGGAAAACAGGTAATAGGAGTTGACTGAAGAAAGAAAAAAGGGGAGGGGATAGAGGTTAGGATTAGGGGATAGTTTATTTTGGAAAGAAAAAAAAATTTGGAATTCTATGTAACCATGTTTAGGTAAGAAAATTTAGACATATATGAGATAGGGATGAAGAAAGAAAAAAGGGGGTTTGAGGAACGTTTCATTAAAAGGAAGGAAAATTTTATCTATCGTATCGTCATTATTGGTGGCCTGGCACAAATACCGCAGTGGGAATATTAAAGGAGATTATTACTATACCTATTTTAGAAAAAAGGGAAATAGCCATTTAAAGAATAAAATAAATTTAGTTTAGGAAGAAAAAAAAAGAATCAAATAATTATTAACAAATTTAGGCTTGTTTAAGTAAGGATTATAGGAAAAGAATACAAATTTAGGTTTAGGAATACACAAAGTTAAGAAAGCAACTACAGGTTTAGGAAGAGAAAAAAATATATGCGACTTTGGATCTAGGAATGTATAAGACCAAGGTTGCGTAAATTACAATAAAATTTCGTTTTTTAAAAAAAAGGGAGTAGGAAGAAAAGGGGCAGCAGCGTTTGAGTGGAGAAGTATGCAAGAGGATAAAAATGGGAATTCACTGAGAGAGGAGAGTGGATTCAGATAGAGAATCAGAAGAAAAAAAAATATTTTCAATAAAGCTACGATAAGAAAAAAATAAAAACATGTAAACCAAACGAGATGCGAGCAGATTGCGGAAAGCATATTAAGCAAGTGCGCTCCTATGTGTAACCACATGAAAGGAAAGATTATTTGGACAAAATTTAAAATCTATTGAATAACTTCCCGCAATTCATCGTAAATCGTATGGTCAATAGGACCGCGAGATTGATTCAATCTTTGATTTGACCATATGACGGAGGCTCTGGTCCAAAACAGGTTGGGAGCCACGGGGCCACGCGAGTCGAGGGGCGTGCCCAAAAAAAAAAAAAAATATATATATTAAAAAAAAAAAAAAAAAAAAAAAAAAAAAAAAAAAAGCATTATTGTCATTTAGTCAACCCTGTAAGCAGACTGTGTGGGACTCTAGAATCACGCGAAAAAAAAATACAAAGAATTTATTTATATTCAAGGATTGAATACTGTCTTGGTGGGAAAGATGGGAGTAAGGATAATAGGGGGGAGGGAACAGAAGTAAGAATCTTAGGGGGGTAGGACAACGGGTAGGACAAAAACATCTGATATGAGTAAGTCAACTCAAACTAAAGGGATTAGAATAAAGTAGAAATGATAAACACAAAAAAAGTCAAACATAATTCTGCGACATTGAATAGCGAAAGGCAGGGGCGCAAAACATTTTCGAAAAAAAAGGAAGGAATAAAATTAATCGAAGAAAATTAAATCACCTATGGTTAGTTTTAATCCCATCGATTAACACTAGGAGGCGTGTTTACCTCTGGACTCAAAACTATAGGGGGGCTGTAATGAACCGTAAATCGTCTACGCTATTAAATACTAAAGAAAGGAAATTTTCACGTTCAGGAGGGCCTACAAAGATTTTTTTTTTAACTAACGTAAAGAAAGCGCATCTCAGCGACATCTGTGTGTGGTAAATTAAAAATTGTAACAGGGATCTGTAATATGCATAAAGCAAGGAATCCCCCACGGAGGTGTGAATTTTGAACAAAGAAAGTGAGAACTCAGCCAATCAGGATGAGAGAAAACCGATAATAATTTATATTAACTAATCAGGACGTTAAGGGGCGTTCACGGCTCATATGGACTTTGAACTTGGTCATAAAGAAGATAACTAATGACCCTTAGACCTTGAAATGTGTCTCACGGGTGGAAAGGTGACTGAACTTTAAAATAAACAGTTTCCCACGAGTCAAGCAGTCCGGACACCGACCTCTGTTTTATTTACAAAATAGTGCATTTTTGAGAGTGAGTCAACCAGTGGAAGACGAATACAAACAACATATATGTTACAAAAAGTTCACACAGAAATAATAGAAAAAAATTGGGCGAATGGGAAAATCGGGGGAAATGCAGTATTGACGCGAGGAACCTAGTATTTGCTGTAACAAAAGTATGGAACGTTAGAGATTTTGCAAATTAGAGTAAAAAAGAATGAAAAAAAGCGAAATTAAAGTTAGGAAAATTGAAACAATGCTGGGGTGTGATAGGAGTTGAAAGTTATAGAGAAAAAAATCCAGGATATTAAAAAAGGTTTAAGCTCGGGATGATGGCTTAAGGCACCCAAAACCCTTCCAATTTTGACGCAAAGACTGTTGTAGGTGTAGATTTGTACAAATGGCATTAAGTAGGTTACTAAAGCGATATTAGAAAAGTGAAAACTGTACGTAAGACAAGGAAAACATGTGCAAAATTAGTAAGACATTACGGCCAACTGAATTCGAGATAAGGGTTGTCGATCGCTTGTCTTGATTTAATCGTGTAAACAGTTTTTAAGAACATGGTTTTTGAATATTAAAGGCGAATAAACGATTTGTATAATAATTAAAATTAACATTGGTCTTATGAAGTATTTACATTCGAAAAAATACATTACTTTTTACGATCAGACTATTAGACAAGATTTATCTTTCGGATTTGTTTACCTATCGAAAGGGTGATTATAATTAGGCAAGAGTTATCGCTTTTCATGCGAGAAAAGGATGCCCTATTGGGAGGTCCCTCAAAGAAGCCATTAAATTGACAGAAATCCCAGGGTAGTATTGGGAAATGAGCAGGCAAAATGCTGTGATTAATATAAAAAAAATTGGAGAAACAAAGGATGCAACTTATTAATATAGAAAAAATCTAAATAAAATTACTTAAATGGAAAAGGGAAGTGAAATTGCACGACAAAGGATGTTTTGAGGGTGGTAGAAAGGAATTACAGCCTCAGATCAAGCTCTGCCTAACCATGGTGTTAAATTTTACCATAAGAGAGGGCGAACGGGGTTATTAATATGTATGGTTTCGAAAAACAGACAAAATTGTCGAGATTTAGGTGAAAATGAAGGAAGACCAAGTAAACGACAAAAAAAGCGAAAATACGGTCTTGAAATATGATGGGTATACTTTTGAGGGACAACGAAAATGCCTCTAAGGAAAATAATAATAATAATCCCTTGATTAAGGCGGAGTAAGGGAGATATCTACGTTTTGCAAACGCCCGCGTGAATTTGGAATTTAGATCCAATATGTCACAGACGGACACATTCCAAGTTGAGGAAAAACGGGACGCAAAAACTGTGTCGTATGAGTTATAATTTTGGAAACGAACTTAGGAAATTAATATGGGCAACCTAATGTACGTTTACTTAGTTCGGCCCTGAGAAATGAAATAGAAGAACTTCGATATAAATGTTTCATTTAACGAAAGGTTGTAAGTATTGTAAGCAAATCTAGTTTTGGATATATGGAAATAACGAGATATAAGAACAATTACGCTATGACCCGGGGCATTTGGGAAGCCTTTAAAAATGGCAAATTTCAGGAAGAGGGGATCAGTTTTTTGGAATCGGGAAGAATAGCCAGACCGGGGAGAAATCTAAGTTCGTCGCGACAAGTGATTTTTGGTATTTATTTAAAGTGCAAATCTTGAACTTAGAGATTTTGGAGTTAATTTTAACCTAGATTCAGTTCATCCTAGACTTAGAAAATTTCATGTTCACTTGAATTCGGGAGTGTTTGACATTTTTGAGTACTAATTAAAGAAAAAAATCCGTGCAATATAATGTGTCAATATTAATTTAATAAAAATATATTCTTTATCAATACGGTTTTAAAGTGTTAAATCCAGTGAATTTAGTATTTATAATTGTTTCCGATGTTTTGTTCAACTTAGTGATAATTGAAGTGTGTTCTGTGAATACTTAGAAAATTTCAGTGTCTTAAAAATAATTAAAATTTCGGTTTAATTAAAGACTTGTGTGAAAAAAAAAAATAATAATATCTTCAAAATCGAGTTCGATTTCAAATAGTACAAACCAAAATAAATTAATTAAAGCCGCGGATTAATAACTAACGGGAAAAATAATTCGCTAAAGTCTTCAAAGTTGTCTCTCAGGAAAGAAAAAAAAAAAAGCATCCAAAAATAATATATAAATCAAATAAATCATTTTGTGTAATTAATAATAATAAAACTTCGAATTCTTATAAAAGTTAGTACGACTGAATAGACGGGTTGGAACAAATTATAATGAATAATTATATTATCAAGATATAACAACTAGGTCCACTGTTAAGTAAATAAACGGAGTTTATTTAACAGTAAAAGATAGTTAAACAATCTCTCAAAGTTTGGAAATTAAAAATACAAAAAATTAAAAATTAAAATCGAAAAATTAAAACCTTAAAATTCAGCGTGAAAGGTTTATGTTATAAAAATGCTAATATGCCAGAAATCAAAGTCAGGAGAGTTGATTAGTACTTATGCGATTAGATAAATTAAATTAATAGTGGGTTATACGAATCATATTTGGCAAAGGGAGATGTGATTAACCGTAGCTAATAATTTTCAGACATAAGCGAGAAAAGGGGGGAGGAGATAGTTGAAAGACAACTTAATATATCTCGTAGATAGCAGATAACATACATTTAAACAAAAAAAAAGGGGAAGAGATTATATCCATTTCAGCGAAGTAAAGGCAATTTTAGATTGGAGAAAAAATTAACATTCTGGAATTTAAGTTGATGTTTGAAATTTAGGATGGGTTCTTATATTATGAAATTAGCGAATCTGGAGCATATCTAAAATAATTTCGCCATAGGAAAGGTTATGGTTTTGGTTTAGATAGAATTATAATTCGGGAGCGTCTAATAACAAGTTTACTAAATTATAAAGCGTGTATTTTGTTAGAGGAAGAAATTACCGCTGTTGTAGCTCCCAGCAGGAAGGTAGTTTGCAGAATCTTGGTAAGTTTTTTTATTACTAAACTATTTACAGGTCCTTGGAGATAATGCAGAGCAAGCAGTCACACTTATTTATAAAATTTGCGAACAGAGCATGTCGGTAACTAACAATTTTAATAACAGCATGATTCCTACTTATAGCTGCGCGTGAGAGTTATGAAACAAATAAATACCTATCCAAGAAGTCAGGTCAATCCCATCAGACATGACTTAGTTTGTTAACTTCGGCCTTCGAATTTGCAACGACGAGTATATACACAGAACTATTTAACTTTCATATTTGAACTTAAATAATTTGTTCCTTAATCGGATCGATCTAAGAATCTTTTAGAAAAATCACGTATTCTAGGGCAGTAGGACATCCAGCAAACACATGGTTTATATGAAAATTAATGTGCAATTTTAAGGCAATAAACCACAAGCATAAAATAATTGTGGTCTGAAAATTTAAAATTTAAAAATTAAATTTATCAAATATTGAAATTAGAACTTTTTGCATAACATTGTCTTTCTAGTTATCTAGGTGAATACTTACTACTTCATGAGGAGGGCTTCCTCAATAAAAACAAAGCCAAACCAAAACTCACTTTTCCATTTATACCTACCTAATAGGATAGGTATCCCTTATCCTTTCATACCTAAACACGTGGACTCAGTGACCACATTAAAAAGCACTGGTAGTGAATGAAGACATACAGTCCAAATCCAAAAATTTTACCCACGCAGTAAACTTCAGGATTGTTGTATGCAATTATGTGTCTCTGGGGAAGGTTAGTGTCAAACGTTCCCTGAGGGAGAGAGAAACTTTAGGCCCTGTGACGGTATTGCCAAGGAGGAGGCATGCGGAGGCTGGAGGAGACGTATGCGAGGAATACGCTGGCGCGGCGCTTAAAGAAAACTCTAAGTCATTTGCATATCGTAGTCTTGTCGACCTTCGATTTGATGCGAGCCAACTGGAACGCTCCCTTGGCGCAATCGCAGCAGGTCTAAGAGGTGGCAGGAGTGCGATTCTGTCGGATCACGTGGGAGATGGATACGACAAAAACAGTCGCACACCACATTCAACGCGAGTAGAGTCGTGATAAGGGATGCAATGAAATACCCCTTCTAGAATCAGTCGAGTTAAACTACCTGGAGGTGAGGAGGTTGGGATAGTTCTGGGATACGATGGAAGACCTGGTACTTATCTCTGGTACGTAAAGCTCCTATCGAAGCAAGGAATCCCGCAGAAGAGGGTAAAATCCGGTCTTTAGGTATGTGTAGCCGTTCATTGACAAAGGCCTTTTCGGAAGTCGGTCACCAGAATCTATTTGGTTAGTGGAGGAGCCAACCTTTACAGAAAACTATTTTTTTTTATCCTTGACCCAATCCCTACACACATCCCTTCCCCAAACAATCTAGTGTTTACTAACCATGAAAATAAAACTCATGTTAGGTGGAGGCTTGCAGACTTCAGGTGAAAAACTGAGACCTAGAATTAGGTCATATCACGCAGGTACAGTAAATACTTTTTCATGAAATGTATGTTATAAATTGTTAACTGTTATTCTCTTTTATTTGTATTTTAAATATAGCTGTTTTAGGAAGGAAATAAACAAAATGAATATCAGGTACAGGCAGAATCTAAGACGGGATTAGTTTATCAAACGCGTTAGAAGATATTTAAAACAATTAATATAGAATTCTTTCACTCTTACTCTAAAAGAACCGAAGTTACCACAAAACCATACATTATACTCTTTACATTTGTATGCGTTTTATTACGCGTGTGGGTGTAAATCCTAAAACAAAAAATTACACAACGCAGGATACGGAGATAATGTAAACAAAAAAATTCAAAAATCTTGATTACTGTGTGAAATTATCACAGGGATTGCGAACAATAGGGTTAGATTAGCTCAGAGTAATGTAGAAGTTTGAAAAATAGGTTGGGGAAAGAGGTCTTCACAAAAGTGCGAATGACCTAAAGTTAGACTAGAAATACCCTAAATGACAGGCTAGATAAATCATGATAGAAAGCTACGAAAATTAAAGCTACGAGGGTAGGCGCGACACAGCGCATTCGGTGCCGTGATCGTACATAGGGGTAGAATCTCAGCATATTTGATACAGCGTAGCCAGGGTAGATTCAATCACGATTTGGTGCACGTAGGCAGGGTGTATCGTCACAAGGTGAACTCCCGATGTAAGCTATTAAATTCCTGAAATGCTCTAATAAAAATCGCAATCGGCTGGTTAAACGCCCTAATATAAAAAATGGGTGCTACAAAAACCTCCGTAAGAGGAACTTACGATTTAATATAATTTTTATAGTGGATTAACTCAATGAGTTATTTAACTAAAAAAAGAGTATGTATATTCTGACCATTAAACTTTTCGAAAAGGGTTATTAGGTGTTAGTTATAAATTAAATCAAATAGCTTTATCTGGGACACTAATAAGAGAGCTCTATGGGCGAGTTGGTTAAGGCGCTTGTCTCGGTAAAACAAGAGATCCTGGTTTCAAGTCCCAGTTATGACCGTTACCTTTTTATTTTTCGGTATCTTGTTCTTTTTCATATTTGCGTTTAGATTTATTAGTATTTTATTATTTTTTATGATATATTACATTGTTGGCCATAACCTTCAAAAGTTATTATATCAAGAATTTTTTCAATAAAAATTTAATAAGTAAAATCTCAAAACCTCATTTATGCGTTGAAGATAATATTAAGAATCTCCAAACGAAATACGTGAAACGGAAAACGCAAAACCGATTCAGGACTTAAACCCAGGACCTATTCCTTGTCGGAAAAGTGCTTTGACTACTAAGCTGATTCGACCATACGAATTAATATCATTTTTAAGTGTATCACACTTCAACTGAGAGCTACCAACATTATTTTCATTTTACTAACGCATATTTTAGGTTGCTATCTTTATGTATGGTTGCAAGATTCTACCCGAATTAAATTGTAATCTGAATAGATTAAAAAAAAAAAAACTTATATTTTTATCCAAGGTGAAACATTCGATGTTATAATTACACGCACCTTGATGTTTTCCTGCTTAAGTAATTTTGTGTTCCTACCGTTAAGAGCTCTGTTTTCGCCTGCATTACTGATGCATGCGTCGTTTGTGAGAAAGAGGGGGTTATAATGGAGTACGCCTTTACTGGTGGATATGCTAAATATCTGCACTCTGCATTTTACCTGTTGGTATTTAAAATATTCCGGAAATAAAATAGTGCAGGAAATAAGCGATTTAGGGATTTTCTAGAATGCAAGACAACACTTAATGAAATTATACACTGACGAAATTACATACGAAGATAAGGGGCCATCCATAAATTACGTCACACCTTAAAGGGGGAGGGGAGTAGAGAAGTGTGACAAGGGGTTATGGGGGGTTCATCAGCTCTGTGACGTCACCTGAATTTTGACTATTTTTAGATAAAATTGACGTCACACTAGGGGGGAGGGGGTCTCACAAATGTAACGTTGTATGGCAGGGACGGGTCAAAAAATCACGAAATTCATGTGACGTAATTTATGGACGGCCCCTAATTACACCTACTGAAACACCTGAACGTTATTTTTTATAGATGTAAAATGTAGATGACTCTAAGTGGGTTCTAAATAAATTTAATGTCAAAAAAAAAAAAAACAAAAGTTAAGTTTAACGGAACACCTACCTATTTTTTTATAAGTATCTTGGTGCACATTTTAAAATAACAATTGGGGCATTTTTTGGTAGATGTATAATTTTTCATAAGTTTTATTTATAAGTGCGTGTATTATTTATAAGTCAGTTTCAAGCTTTAGTCCGGTCTTCAATGTGTGAAAAGTTTTTTTTTAAATTGATTTTTTTAATATATTGATCGTCCAGTTGATTAGTCAGATATCTCAGAAAAAATTAAGTATTGCGATAATGAGGAAAGCAATATTCAAATGCTCACCATAAATCTAATATTACTCACACCTGTCTGTGTTTTACTTATTAAATATGCTATAAAATAACATTATGGACATAACGGTTCGGTACATTAGTAAGAAGTTTTAAAATATTCTACTAGTGACTGTTTGGAATTATAATTGTCCTTTTCTGAAATTCCTACCCACTTCCCTCCCTACACTACCTAGAGTGCAAGTCAGTGCATAGATAACCTTCGGCGGATAAGCAATGTATTATTATGAAGTTCGTATTTGTTCAAATTTTCGAAGCGCTAATTACATGTGTATGCAAAGACTTCAAATAACTTATGTTGATCATACCATCTGTACAGTTTGGAACATTTTATGTGAATTCTTATGTGCACATCAACCCAGCCCGCTACATTAACTAAAGTGAGTTTTTTTACGCCATTCCTATCTTCCCACCTAAAGAAAGTTTCTAACAGTGACCCAGAAAACATTAAAATTTTGCTTAATTCACTCTAAATTTGTGTGCATTATAATTTATTGATTTGGTGGTGATTATGAGTAATCTGATCATTGTACCAGATAGAGGGTAAACTTTTACATATAACTGCATACTCAACTCGAATTTCGGAGATGTCTGACTAATCAATTGGACGAACGATATATTTATATGAAGCATTTTTCGGTGGCGCACAAAATTGCATTATATATTTTTTACGAATCTACGTACTTAGATTTGTGTCCGTAAATCAATGATTTTGTTTATTTATTTTATCCAGGTACCTAACACTATAAAATTTCAACATATTAAATAAAGATTTTTTTACGTGATTAATTCCAGTAGGGGTAATCAAAGTAGATGTAATTCTCTCCATGTGAAATTCACGTCCGTATTATTTCGTCAAATAACCTGCTTTCCCTTAGTTCCACCAACTGTTGACAGGGCATTATAACAAAATGCTCTTCTCCGTAAGTGGCCGCAAATGGCCAGCGCACACGCAGAAATTTTCAATTATTTTTATTTTTAAATGCGATTTTAACTCTTGTGTATAAAGAAACTGTATGAGGGACAAAATCAGAATCGCTTGGGCCATTCTCGTTCTTGACGTAACAGGTATCCGAAATACGCCTAGCCACTCGGAATAATTTGTATTAAATTATCAATGGCGTCGAAGCGACATTTTTTACCGCGATTTGAACTGTCAAACTCCGAGGGTGGTAGGTAGCGAAAAACATCGAAAAACCTATCAATTTATCAAATAAACGCAAGTAATGCTGTTTTTATGCATAGTTTATTGTTAAAGGAATGTGTTTTGGTAAATATAATATACGATAGCATAAAATAAACCCACAAAATATTACGTCAAAGTCATAACTTTGCGAAATTTACGTGGTTTCCTCCTAGGCATTTTAGAAGTAAAAAAAGGTTTCTTCAATTATTTTTATATCCGATCGTGAAATTTTGTTATTCCAGTGAAAAATAGTATTCAATATTATAGCCAACTTGCTGTTAACAAAACAAAAAGTCTTTAAAATTTCTACAACAATTACGGTTTTTCAGAATTGTTCAACACAATATTAATTAGTTTACCAGATCCTTTATTTATGTTTGAAAGGCGCCGAATTTCTATGAGGGTTAACGATGAAGCTGGGAGCAAGGAGCATTGACCTTTGTCGCATACCGCATCCATCACCTTGCGACACTCAGAAATTCGCACAATCATCATATTTCCCTTTATTCTGTTTTTGTTTTGTTTCTCTCATTGTCACACGACTGAGATGTGAAATATAAATGATCCGTAAAACATACTTTCTTAGAGATAAAACAAGGCCTGCCTGAAGTAGTGTACAAAATGACATTTGATCAACATGTCAAAGATTTATGCAGCACAGCATTTTATAAATTGCCGTGAATTGTTATGAGCAATTCTTTCTCATTCCGTGTAGTCCGGTCAAGTTAGCTAGAAAAATAGGGGTCAAACAGCCCAAATTCTGACAGAGCTGAAACTGGGTAGAGACCTTGAGTAGACCATTACAAATAAAATACCAAATATCCCCATCGATCACATGCCTGCTAACAAAGTTACTCATGGTCAAAGGTCAAAATTTTCGGTTTTTGGATTTTTCTCGTAAACGGTAAGTTATATCAAAAAATAGCTCAAGCAAAAATTGTAGATCATACAAAATTATCTACAAAAATTGTCAATATACTTTTTTCCAAAAATCAACATTTCTGAGATATAGCGATTCTAAAAGTTGAAGGAGTTACATTATATATAATGTGCACACATTTCCACACCGACTGTGAGGTTGTGTACTTGGCGCATTTTTTTTAACGAACTAATGTTTCAGATGTTCCATTGTCTTCAGTAGCATTGTATGAAATAGTATTATTTATAATATTTTCAACAGTAATGTGAAGATTTGCATCCATCTCGTCATCAATAACAAGTTCTTTCGATATTATTATTGCTAAAGTGAGTTGACCAACGTTGAGAAGCCTTTATATCCCACTAGAACCTGCTAAGTGTATTGGAGTCAAACTGTATAATCTGCATTTAAACATCCAAAGAAAAAAATATATTTTTGCGCCTATGTGGAACGTGTGCATATTTTTACATCCATTTTTTTTACATTGACCCTACAGGAGGCCCTGAGAAAACAAAAGGCTCCCTCTGGGCCGATTTTATCTTTGAGGATGCTGTGTGGTGGGTCTTTATAAAAAAGGAAGTTCTGGGACGAAAAAAGGTTTGAGGGGTTGACAGGAATCTGAGGTATTTCACCATCCTCCTCATAGCTTATCCATGCACATAACGAATATTAATAAATAAACAAATAAATACTCCCAAACAGTAAAAAACTCGGCGAACTTATCCTATATGTAGCCATTATTCATAGGTTCAAGTGCCAAATAGTAAACTCAGACTTTTTAAATAAATAAATCCTGTATAATTAATCTAAAATGTACGCTACCGTATGAATCATCTATGAGGAGGATGGTGAAATACCCACTCTGGGGTTCAGTGTGAGCATTCGCCGCTTAGGCTTCAACCGAGGCACACCTACTAAGTTACTAAACATAGCAAACAAGGGGTGTTGGTTTTCCAATAATTGGTTTCCGGGGCGATGGCACCCATACCAGCCTCCAATTTGGAATCATTTCATTTTATTCTAGACTAACTTTTACCCGCGGCTTCACTCGCATGGTATTAGGGGAAAATTAATGTAGCGCTTGCACTTATCAATTATCCCCCCTCCCGCATTCCATACCACTTAAATTTCATAATGCCAGAGCTCAAAGAAAAAAAGAATTATCCAATTTGGTGCAGTCGTCCGGAAATTAAGCGCGTATAAACATTTTGGAGATTAATTTTTATTTGAATATATCGACATTGTTTCCACGGCAACGATTTGTTTTCTGACGTTATAGTAATAACTCGCTTTTGTTAGCGACAGAAAACGAATAATAAATATAATTTATTAATATTTATAATTTCATAACTCCAAAGCTTACCATTATATACAGCTTAAATTACTCGCGTAGAATGATGTACCTTTCTATTTTTGAAAGAATTTTTAAAATCGGTTTATTGGTTTATGCGTGAAAGCGTAGCAAACAAACACAGTTTCGCTTTTATAATATAAGTATAGATTATCAAAAAGGAAATTCCATTGCTTTAAGCTTAGTATTTATAGGCGAGCATATCCGGACGAGCACAGGCCGAACGGCGAGCATTCCTGTATGCATGTCTGCCACACAGATTCATCCATATGTACAGAAAACTCCTTTGATGTCATGCTAGATCGCACTCATCCGCGAGTGAATACTAAGTCTGGCTATGTCAAACGTTCCTAATAAAAGAGATAATTATTGTCTGTTATTGGATGCTTGCCACCGTTATCCCGAACAGAGTTCGCCATCAGTTTGTGAAAAATAGGTATTTCATTTTGCAGCCATTATATCCCCATTAATACAAATTGAAATTCAGCGGCGCGAGACTCATTGTGCATGCATATCTCTAACCGGGTCAATCGATTCCCGTATTGGCTAGGGCCCCAGTCACTTTTCGCTTGGCTCATTCTCTGGCCAACTTTTGGTTATTTGGCCTCTTTCCAATCTAGGCGGTGACGTCACTTCCATCAGGCGCCTCCGGCGAATTTACGAGGAACCTAAAAGCCCTAATGAAGGCATTTCTTTGCATGCGATTGGCGATAGATTATCCTGTTTGGGTTCGTTCAGTTAATTTATGGGCGCGTAATGACGTGATGAGACTAAGATGTATAAAAATTACATTAAACCCATTGATTAATGTGATCAACCCTAACCTGTATGTACATGAATATTCATTTCACATAATTATTATTATTATTGGCAGTGATGATTTTGGTAGGTATTTTAAATAAAGATCTTCCAATCTTCTCCAGTCTTTCATATAATTATGAAATTTGTACATCTAAATAAAATTCATATATAAATTGGCTTCTTCATAATTAAAAATGATAATAATTTTTGGCGACCATAAGCTAACCATGTCTTTTTCCCAGCTTTTTTATTCTGGATTTTCTGGGTTAACACAAGTTTTCTTTTAAATTTTGTTCCGTAATTATTAATTACTAGCTTTTCCCCGCGGCTTCGCTCGCATGGTATTACGGGAAATTACTGTAGCGCTTGCACTTATCAATTATCTCCCCCCCCACCCCACCCCCATCCCCTCCCGCATTCCATATATTCATTCCCTTACATTCAGTTTTCAAACATCTCGCCTACCACCTAAATTTCATAATGCTATAGCTCAAAGAAAAAAATAATTACTTTTCCAATTTTGTTCATTCGTTCGGAATTTATGCGCTTACAAACATTTCGGATGATTATTTTTATTTAAATATTTGGAAGTTCGTTAATATAATAAAAAAATACTCTATTTATCATTCAGTCTTTATAATCGTTACGAATTATATTTTTAATATAGGAACTCTCATCTGACATTTATTCCAAGCTTGTCCAAAAAAAAAACGAATTCTAATATTTGAATTTTCTGCAGTAGTAGCTGACCAATAGACTGAGTACCTACCAGCATAGAGCCCAAAAATACATCAACATTGTTTCCATGGATAAGATTTTTTTCTGACGTTAGCAAAAACTCGCTTTTGTTAGCGACAGAAAACGTATAACAAATATAATATATTAATATTTATAATTTCATAACGCCAGAGCTTACCATCATATACAACCTGTAGTCTGCGCATATAATTTAGCTTTATATTGGTGAAAGAATTATTAAAGTCTTTATATTGTGTTATGCGTGAAAAGGTCATAAACAAACTCGAGCAGTTTCGCATTTATAATATTAGTATGGATGGAACGAAATTTAAAGGGAAAAATTATTCTTAAAAAACTGTTGTTATTTAAATTCGGACGAAGCTGGATAATTACTAGGTTTCTTTGAGAGTGTTATTAAAACGTTAAAATTGATAAAGCAATTGGAAGCCAGCGAGTAATTCACGAAATCCTTAAAAGCTTTTTACTGCATATATTCGTAGCGGAGTAACGGCATATTGAACAAGCGCACCAAGAATAACGAATTGGACAGAGCACGAAACATTGAAGAACGTAGAGGAACATTGCAGAACGTAAAGGAACATGGAAGAACATAAAACATTCTATGCGCTACTCGCTGCATAGTGCATAGGGACATTTTTACGATTCTCAAAGAAAATGCTCGCTTCAGTCTCCCGGAGTTATTCCCGACTCCGGAAATCCAATGTTCCATGGAAATCAGCTACGTGAAATGGGGCAATTCTATAATTATATTTTCCGAGTGATGTATAGAGTTTCCCAGGCCTATTAAGAAGGGTACGGCTTGCAGACTTCAAGTCTACTAGGCAGCCGAAATGAGCTTCGTATAAAATGTATACACTATGTGAAATGAGATGATAACGTTATATTACGAGTGCTTTAATGTGTCTACTGTAAAAGGTCGTGGGTGAATAATGTATGCGAAAGTTACTAAAGCTTTTAGACGAAGTTTTGCATTTCAAAGCTACTAATATGATTTATATTTTAATAGGTGTTAAGGGACGCACTTCACTTTAGTTGACCGGTGATCCCTGACATTATTTAGAGTAAAAAATGTAAATAAAAAATTTGTCTCCTGTAACATTTTTTATGTTTTTGTTGTTCAGCTAAAAAAAAATTGAAAATCAATACGTATTGGACAGTTATTGACGACATGCGGAATTTTTTTTTTGATTTCTAAGAAAAATTTTGAAAAAAAAGACGTGTCACCGGAGACCAAAATTTTATGTACATTTTTTTATTCCAAATAATGTAAAAATCACTGGTTAATAAAGTAAGTCAAGTACGTCCTTTAACACCTGTATATATAAATAGGTTTAAAATTTGAAGACGGGTATGGGTACCGCCGCCATGAGAACCATTTATTGGATAACCAACACCTCCGCCACAGGTCACCCCGAGCTATGTTTGGTGACATAGCAGGTGCGCCCGGGTTTCAATGCTTTGAGATTTGTTCGGGTCTTGGCGGCGGCTCATACTTTTTCCTTCCCAGAACTTCCTCTCCTTCGTTTCCTTAAAAAGACCCTCCACACAGTATCCCCACAGATGACGTAGGCCCTGACGGAGATTATTTCTTCTGGGCCTCCTGTTTGGAGCTATTGTATGAAAAAAATTTGGTTGTATGTAAAGTCGGTTAACGGATGATAATTTTACGTGATAACGTCACGAGCCGAACGCTTAAGCCGGACGCTTAGGCCGGTCGTGCCTCTCTATCGTTTGTTCCGCGCTCTCACTGAACGCTTGTTCCGCGTCCTCGCTTGCACGCCCGGCTCAGGCAGAACGTGACAACGTGACGTTGCGGCCGGCGTTCATAGATTTATAAGACGTTATCACTTCAAAAAATTGTTTATACCGTTTTTATTTGCAGTAACTACGATCTTTATTTCAGTATCTCCATAAACCGGAGACAATATGAGTTGCTAGGCGAAAATAAATTAGAAAAGCTAGGAAAAAAGTGAAAAAATATGGTTTTAAAACCTAATTTAGCTTACGGCAAGAAGATGAATTAATTGCTATTAAATGTTATCTGGAACTAAGTGCCAATTTATATTACAATGAAAAAATACACAAAGTGAGAAAAATAAATGAAAACAAATCAATTTTTTATAAGAAAAACTCTCTTTTTATAACTTTTGAAGGTTATTCCCATCAATGTAATATGTCGTTGAATAAGAAGATAACGATAATAATCTAAACGAAAATATGAAAGAGAAAAACTGGGACTCGAACCCAGACCTCTCGTCTCAAACCAATTTGTTTCCAATAAAAAGGGTAGTTGTCCATAATATGGAGAAAAAAAAGAATTAGTTGAAGATGAAATTCAATTTTTTATAAGAAAAACTCTCTTTTTATAACTTTTGAAGGTTATTCCCATCAACGTAATGTATCATTGAAGAAGAAGTATTTTTATATTTTTCTGTGTCTTGTTTTCTTTCATATTTTCATTTAGATTATAAGTGTTATCTTCTTCTTCAATGAAGATAATATTGTTAATTCTAAAATTTGAAATATGAGCTTGACAAATATGACGGTTTGACAGAAGGTGGCAATAGCGAAATTGGTTAACGCGCACGTCCCGGTTAGACGAGAGGTCTGGATTCGAGTCCCAGTTGCGACCATTGTCTTTTTCTATGTTTCTGTGTCTTGTTCTCTTTCATATTTTCGTTTAGATTATTATTATCTTCTTCTTCAATGAAAACAAATCACTTTGTAAGTACACACCACTTATTTAATCAAAATTATCACCGTGTTTCGATAATGGTCCTTTCGTCAGGATAAAATTAAAACACGCTGATAATTTTAATTAAATAAGTGGTGTACACAAAGTGATTTGTTTTCATTTATTTTAATGACCCCACAACGTGAGTTTACGAATATTGAAGAAATGGTAAAAATATATTGGATTTTTGCAATACAAAAATAAACGATTTATTTTTCAGATACCTTTTTAGATTTTCACGGCCCAAAGTATTTTCATTATTTTTTTTGGGGGTGTTATGCCGTGTTGCACTACCTCCTTCTTTAGCCTTTTAGGCTAAAAAAAATACGGCATAATACTCCAAAAACAAATAACAAAAAAGATTTATTTTAATTATGTAATATTAAAAAATAGCATTTACAAAATGTTTCACAGCTGTAATTCTGTAAACAAAAAGAATGCCTATTTCAGAAGCAATTTTCCACTTACTTCATTTATTCTTAGCAAAACTTGCGTCATAAGATCGGAATATTTTGAAAAGCCTTCTAATATTATTTCTAAACTGCCTAATTTTACTTAAGCCTTCTTCGAACAAAGCTTTCCACAGGCTTTCATCAAATTCCGTTTATCAGGGGAATCTATCCTCTCTCATTCCGCCCTGGGAAAGAAATTGAAATTCTCTCCACAGATAAAAGTAGATTACTGTAGTTTTTGCGTCTTGCAAGTGCCGCCCTTACCCCCGCCCCCGCCCCCGCCTTACCGCCCGCCCGCTGGGCCACCCCCTGGCGGTGGTTTCCCGATTTTCATTTTGCTTAGTTTTACACTCTTTGTACCGTGAAAGCCTTTATTATTTATACAGCCTCCGTCGGAGCCCGGAGCCTCCGCAGAATAAACAGCTGGTTTGAATATTAAGAGCGAAACGAGTTTTTTATTATCATGTTTATGTTTGTTTTATTTCTTTATTTGGAGCATTTATGGGTTGATATTAAAAATTATATTACAATTATATTATAATCTGTGATGTTTTTTATTCCCGGTGATTGAGATTAATTGAAATATGTTCAGGAAAACTCCAATAAAGATCTGTTTTATTGAAATTTTAAGTTGTTTTATTTGCGTTATCGTAAGGTTAACAATGAATATTTAACTGAACCAAACGCCCGTATCGAAGCTCTAAATTATTCTGAAGCTGGCTACCCAAACACTATGGGAGCCCATCAGCGATTGACCATATACCATCGGCTATTTCCGTAACCTTTCGTACATTAGTCACGAACGATGACAGACGACCGTTTTCTTAGGTACTACCTAAATGACATCTGTTGATACACTGCGTAACATTATAAGCTAACGACATCTGTTGAAGGATATTGAAACTACAGACATAGCCCTACATACCACGCAATCCAATAACCAATGTTCAATTTTTATTTATTTATTTTAGCGACCGTATAAAATAATTGTATATACAAAATATAATGGTGAATTTAAGTAAGTATAGATATTGTACTTAGTTCTCCTCATTGGGGGTCCTGTGCCGAGGTGGACTAAAGTTATTTAAATATAGTTTATTTGTCTTCTATGTCGTATTTAGTGTCTTCATTGGGGTTTTTTCATTGACCTCTTTCAGCCATATTTTTATTCTTGATTTGTACTCATTAGATTTTTTATTAGTTTTATGTCTTGGGGAAGGTTGTTATGGAGTTTTGTTGCAAAGTATGTGTAGTTTCTTTGTCCGAATGTGGTTTTATAACTTGGAATATGTTTTATGTCATTTTTGTTCGATCTAGTGTAATGCATACACGGTCTAGTGGTGGATTCAGTATTTTTGAATAGCTTCAATAATATATTTGTTGTACATTTGGTACGTCAAAACTATTGAAAATTTTAATTCAGGCGTTCTAATGTTTACTTTTAGTATGGTCTTTATGATTCCTTTTTTAATTGTATTCAGGTTATGTATATACTTATGTGTAGCAGATCCCCATCCTATGATTCCATATTCAATTTGGTAAATATAATGGTTTTGCAATTGGATTGATGATTTCCATTTCTCGTTAGTTTATAAATTCTTTGTAATTTTTTTCTTTACACATTTTAATAATCGAAGCTTGCTTAAATATGTCATCCACATTTGGTACTGGAAACAATTTAAAATGTGATTCTGTTGCGAATGTAGGTTTTTTTAAGGTATTACTTTTATGGTGATTCTTTGTGAAACTTTTACAGAGTATTGTTTTTGTAAGATCAACCCCAAATATATAATGTACCTACATTTTAACATTTTAACGCAGTATCACGTTCATTAGTCAATATAATGTTCTATTAGCGATTGGCGAACCGGTGGATGCAATTTTTCATAAATTGTTATAATACTTTGCTTAGTCTGTAGTTAGAAGTAAGATGGCGAATTGTAGAAATAAAGTGTAAATTTGTACGGCGCTATTGACATGATTTTTCGTAAAAAAATATTTTTTAAATTCTTACATTTTTTTTTAATTATTTTTTTTTTTATAATCAAACAAGATACTTTATTAAACAATAAACAAAACAAATTAATTTTATGTTGAAGCAATTATCAACACAATTTGCTAATGAAAGACTGCGGTTCCATCGGGAAACAATAAACAATTTTAAATAAATATGTATTGTAACAAATTTCAACGCAATTTGCTAATGAATACCTCCAATGACTGAGGTTCCCTCGGGACTATGGTGGGGTGATAATCGGGTGATCAGTTAATTTTAAACAGGCTCGAGTTTATTATAAATGACTACTCTAAATGGTTTACATTCAATTAAGGTAGCGATTTATCTCAATTACACGTGAGAATATAGTGATTATATATTTGAAAATATGTGTGATACCACGGTTTTCTGTTCACAGAATCTGTTTACGGAAAACTTATTCGTGAAAAAAAATATTATTATTGAAATTTATTCCAAATTGTTTACACGGCGTCCGGAAACTCGTAGTACAAGCGGAACTGGTAAATCTGCAAAACATTTGGAGTCGATTTTGTGGTATCTTCTTTTCTTATTTGAGTTCTCATTTTCGAGAAAATCGAGTTTGAAGTTGGAATTTTTTAGTTTTGACAAAAAATAAAGAAGTTTTTTGTGTTCTCTGTGTGATGTAGATTAACAGTTTCCCTCTTGAACGATAAGTTACTCCGACTTGACAGCTCGCAGAATAATAAGGTACTAACAAACACGGCTACCATCTTGAGGGGATTGATCGAACACGGATTGCGTAAACTAATTTACACACAAACACACCCAGACCAAATGCAAAGTGGTCGAGTCAAAACAGGACATCGCTACGCGCGCTGGCTGAGTCGATCATTATACGAATAACTACAATAAAACAGGTATGTTTTTAGGTTTTCACGGCCAAAAGTATTTTTGTTATTTATTTTTGGAGTGTTATGTCGTGTTTCGCTACCTCCTAAAGAAGGAGGTAGCGAAATACGGCATAACAACCCAAAAATAAATAACAAAAATACAATACCTAATAAAGTACGTTAAAAACATCTTCCCACTAATAATACTAAGATCGATCTATTTTGCACTTTGTCAATCCATTGCCACATATGGAATACTAGCTTGGGGAAGTGCTACAAACATAGCAATTGACCCAATTCAAAAAATACAAAAAACAATAATTAAACTCATCCTGCAAGTACCATTTCACACAGATTCTAGCGAAATCTACAAAGCATTAGAAGTCATGTCAATAAGACAACTTTATGCCAAATCTGCTATAATATACCTTGTCCAAAACAAACAACACATTCCAATTCAACCAAAAACCATAACAAAAACCAGGTCCTCAACAAATAAAACACTGAACATACCGATAACCCACACCACACATGGACAAAGACACTTTCAGTATTATGCAACCAAACTTTTTAATTGCATGCCCATTACTTTGAAACAAATATTATCTGCAAATACATCTACAAACATTCTTAAAAAATATATCACTGACTGGATTAAAAATCAAGATATTAACTTTATACAAAACATTATTATTCCCAACCAAACGTAACAAAACTATAAAAAGTATAAAATTAAATAAACCTAAAAATTAAGTATTTTTTCAAGTATCCAACAACTATACATACAATTTATATATGTGTGTACATATATGTATGTGTATGTGAATGTGTATGCGTATGTATACGTATGTATATATATATATTTATATGCATGTGTGCAGGTACATGTATTTTTATGGATGTGTATGTATGTGTATGTTTATATATATATATAAACAAAAAATATATAAATATATATATATATTTATACCCTCTCGTACTAAGTTGATCTTTCGTGACGGTAGACCAGTTTTTAGTTGATCCGTTTGCTCTTGTTGATCCAAGCGGATAAGTTGATCTATTACCGAAGCTGGCATACATATGTGGATCCTTATAGATCAACTTTAGTCATCGAGATTTTGCTGTAAGCCACGCCCATTTTTCGGTGGCATATACATTTTACACGTTTTGTCTATGTTGATCTTATATAAATGACCAATCAGAGAGGGAAGCATTCTGATTGGTCATATAAAACATGTACCTATATGGAACATTACGGTTCATTTGTTGATCTGATATATATTGCGCGTTCTAGGGCTACCAAAGAGGTGTGAGATTATTGCAGGGCTGCGACATACTCTAAATTATGTATTATTATTATTTGACAATAAATATTTTCGGTAGTATGAAATGCGGCAAAAAAATTTACGGTGAGGGAAGAGACGAGGGAGGGGGAAGGCGGGAAAGGTGTAAGGGAACGAGGCGCACGGGAAAGGACATGCAGGGAGAAACAATTTGAGTGAGTGAGTGAGTGAGTGAATTATACCGCCGCCCCAAGAACCATTACCTGGATAACCAACACCTCTGCCATGGGTCACCCCAGACGGGGGGGGGTAGGGAGAGAGGGATTGGGGGGAGAGGGCATTGGGGGGGGATTGGGGGGAGAGGGCATTGGGGGGGGGGATTGGGGGGGGGGGAATAAAAATGGCTTAAGTAAGGACTAATTGAAAAATTATAAATGAGGAATTCCAATTTGGGAATACAGGGGGGGGGGCGGGGGGGTGAAGGGGGGGCGGGGGGGAAGGGGGGGGAGGGTAAAGAAATGGCTTTAGTAAGGACTTATCGTATAATTGTAGACGAGTAATTGCAGGGGAGTAGAAAGGGCGGGGGGGGAGGGAATACGGAGAACCGCCTCCCCGGGAACCATTTACTGGATAATCAACACCTTTGCCATAGGTCGCTTTAAGCGGTTCGTTACGTTTGGTGATTAAGCAGGGGTGCCCGGGTTCATTGGGTGAGGTTTGTCCAAGTCTTGGCGGTGGATGCTTCTGCCTACCTGCTGCGTGGCGGGCCGGGTCAGGAGAGCTTGGTTGAGGGTGGCATTTTGGCCCTTCCAGCCGGACTCTCTAGCCCGAAAGCTACCGGGGTGTCACCACCGCGCGCAGGGCCTAGCAGCAACAACCCACGGAGCGGGTTTTACGAGCTATACGAATGTCGCGGATTAGATGGACATATGAATCCATCTTTCCCACTGCATTGTAAGGCGATTGGTTGAAAGAGGAATTTAAGAACCCGACTTCGAGTACATCTCAAGTACTATCATTATTAAATTTCGCATCTCAGTACCTACATCATAATTAAATTTTAATGTGAACTAGTTGTCTCCCAATGGTCGAAATTCGATTATAATTAATTTAATGTGTAATGTTTTTTTATTGATTTAATGTTTTTTTATGCATAATTTAAAAAAATATATTAGATAGACAAATTAATCAAATAAAATTTATATCCCCTGATGGGATTCTTTCCCGCCACGATCGGATTGCGAGTCAAGAGCCTTACCCCTCGACCTCGATATAAATACTTTATAACTAAAAATATATAAAAGTGAACAAAACTAGGATATTAGAAATAATTTTATGTGAATAACATAACATTTTATTTAGATTTTTTTTAAATAATTGTTTGCGTCCGAATAAATTTTACGCATATCTTATTTAATCGTAAAAAAAATATATATTTGTCATAAACATTTTGTTAATTGTCATAAACATATTATATTAAATATTAGCTTTGAATATCCCTTGAGCTCTCCGCCGTATGGGTTTGGCCGATATCGTCCGTCCAAATATTGTCGATAGGAAATTTAGAGAGGAGTTTTAGAAAGAACCATTTAATAACTCTGACGATGTATTCAAGCCTAGTAGATGACCGACCTTTTGGCTAATTCATCTTTTACTTAAATTACGGGATGGGCGTCCATACGACCATTGCCATATGTCTAGGCCATGCATGTTCGGACGTGTCCACAGGCCTTATCATTATGTTGTGTAAACTGAAACTGGTTCAGTCAATTTTCAAGATCAAAATTTTAATATTAAGAAATATGATTATTAATTTCTTATATACACATTGGAAAGATTATTTTATTGAGATTCTAGAACAATTTTTGTTTTTGCAAAATGAAAAAAAAATAACCAATAAAGAGGTGTATTTACAATATATGGGAATAATATCAAAATTTAAATATTTAGATATAAAATTATTAATCTCTTATATACCTAGGTACACATTGAAAAGATTATTTTATTAACATTTCAGGATATTTTTTTTTTGCAAAGTTATAAAAAATAACCAATGTAGAGGTGTATTAACCGTGATTGAACCGGTATAGGGTTTGGAAATACGCGTTCCGGCCTGCCATGCAGATGGTGGGCAGACGCGTCCGCCGCAAAGACTTGCACAAACTTCACCTCATGAACCCGGGCACCCCTGCTTAGTCACCAAACGTAACGAATCGCTTGAGGTGACCGAGGTGATGGCAGAGGTGTTGGCTTTGTCTAACTTTGGTTGGTTGTTTTTCGGTCTTCAACTTTTATGCGTCTAAAAAGCAAATTCTTTAATTGCTCCGTCAATCTAATATTTTTTTGTAAATTTGCATAAAAAACATTAATTAATAAAAAAAACATTACACATTAAATTGATTATGTTCGAATTTCGACCATTGGGCGACCACTAGTTCACATTAAAATTTAATTATAGGTACTCGAGATGTGAAATTTAATTATGATAGTACTTGAGATATACTCTAAGTCGGGTTCTTAAATTCCTCTTTCAACCAATCGCCTTACAATGCAGAAGAAGAGATGGATTCATATGTCCATCTAATCCACGACATTCGTATAGCAGTTAAAAACCCGCTTCGTGGGTTTTTGCTGCTAGGCCCTGCGCGCGGCGGCGACACCCCGGTAGCCTCACCCCATGAACCCGAGCACCCCTGCTTAGTCACCAAACGTAACGAACCACTTTAGGTGACCTATTGCAGAGGTGTTGGTTATCCAGTAAATGGTTCCCGGTGCGGCGGTACCCAAGCTCCCAAGCTAACTTGAAATGACCTAAGCCATTTTTGATGACTAGGTCCGAATAGCCAGGTACTTCCCCACCGGCCTCTCTCCATCTCCTTCCGGAGGGGGGGGGGGGTAGACTGAATGCTGTAGAAATGATATCCCTGAGGCGTATTTGTGGTGAAACCATGTATGATCGTGTGAGAGATGTGGAGATTATTTGATGATAGCCAACCTCCGAAAAGAAGATTTACCATAAGAAGAACATAATTGTATAAAGATTTGCAGCCTGCAGGGTGAAGATTTATTGATAATAGCCAACCTCCGATCAGAAAATAAAATAGAAGAAGAAGATAATAATAAGATTTGTTCCCGGTACCCGGGTTCATGGGGTGAGGTTTGTCCGGGTCTTGGCGGCGGATGCGTCTGCCCACCAGTAGCATGGCAGGCCGGATCGGAAGAGAGTGGTTGAGGGAGTTCCCTTGACTTCTCTAGCCGTACTCTCTCGGAACATCGCAGTGGGAGGCATGAATTTATACGTCCGTCACTCCTGGACACACTGACCCCCAGATTCCTACCCATCCCTAATACCCTTTGCCTTCTCAGAACTTTCTCTCCTTCCTTTCCTAAAATAGAACTTCCACACAGCATCCCCAAAGATGACATAGGCCTTGAGGAGAATTATTTTCCTTGATATTTTATAATAAAATGTTTATAATTTATTTATATAATATATTTTTAGATAATATTGAAGTAAACCTAGTTAAACTACTTTCACTTGTGTGAAATATTGAAACTAAAAACAAATCTGAATACTTTCTAAAGCAGCCGAAAAAAAAATGAGAATGCGAAACTTGTGTTTCAAATTGTGTGTAAACAAACTTATCACGACGTAAACATCAACGATCACGTGAATCAATCCAAATAACATTCAAAACGTCACCTCGGACGCGTGATCGTTGCATGACTATTGCAAACTGGGAAGAACGTTCTTCCCCGTTTGAATCTGTTTGACTCCATAGTGATATTTGCAGAAATATCACGAGTCCACCGAGAGAATTTTGAGATTTTAATTCTGGATATTATTTACATTATTTGTGAGAATTTAATTCTGCCTATTATAAATATTATATTGGTGTAATATTACTTCACATTCCAAAGTTTTTTTTTAATGTGTCTACCGGACAACAGACTATGGCATCCCCAATTGGGTTATATTGTGAGGCTGGAAGGGGGAAGGAGATGGAGAGAGGACGGTGGAGAAGTACCTGGCTATTCGGGCCTAGTCACCAAAAACGGCTAAAGTCATTTCAAGTTAGCTTGGGTACCGCCGTCCCGGGAACCATTTATTAGATAACCAATACCTCTGCCATAGACCTCCTCAGGGTGGGGGGGGATAGAGATGAATAATTGTAAATGAGTAATTCCAATTTGGATATATGTAATACGGGGTACCGCCGCCCCGGGAACCATTTATCGGATAACCAACTACTCAGCTAAGAATTCAGAAGTCGCAAGATCAAATTATGGCGTGAGTAAGTACTTTTTTTTTTTATAAGTTTGTATTATTTTACGACAATAAGTTGCTTTATGATCCTTGACTAAGAATTCAGAAGTCGCAAGTTCAAATTATGGTGTGCGCAAGTAATTTTTTTTTTATAAATTTGTATCATTTTCGGTAATGCGTTGCTTAACCTTCCTTGACTAAGAATTCTGAAGTCGCAAGTTCGATTTAAGATTAATTAAAAAAAATATATAAAATAAAACGAAGAAAATCTATGATGGGCGGGCGGTGTGGATTTGATTTGTATTCAAATCTATGGTTTTAATCCGAAATAAAATTTGTTCTCTTTCATATTTTTCAATTTCGGAGTAAAACTATAGATTTGCAAATTGAGTAATTCCAATTTGGGTATCTGTAATACGGGGTACCGCCGCCCCGGGAACCATTTATCGGATAACCAACTACTCAGCTAAGAATTCAGAAGTCGCAAGATCAAATTATTGCGTGAGTAAGTACATTTTTTTTTGATAAGTTTGAATTATTTTACGACATTAAGTTGATTTATGATCCTTGACTAATAATTCAGAAGTCGCAAGTTCAAATTATGGTGTGCGCAGGTACATTTTTTTTGATAAGTTTGTATTATTTTACGACAGTAAGTTATAAGTTAGATAACCAACTACTCAGCTAAGAATTCAGAAGTCGCAAGTTCAAATTATGGTGTGCGCAAGTAATTTTTGTTTTATAAATTTGTATTATTTTCGATAATGCTTTGCTTAACGTTCCTTGACTAAGAATTCAGAAGTCGCAAGTTCGATTTAAGATTAATTAAAAAATATATATAAAATATAAGGAAGAAAATCTGTGATGGGCGGGCGGTGTGGATTCGATTTGTATGCAAATCTATGGTTTTACTCCGAAATAAAATTTGTTCTCTTTCATTTTTTTCAATTTCAGAGTAAAACTATAGATTTGCATTTTGAGTCATTCCAATTTGGGTATATGTAATACGGGTACCGCTGCCCCGGGAACCATTTATCGGATAACTAACTACTCAGCTAAGAATTCAGAAGTCGCAAGATCAAATTATGGCGTGAGTAAGTACATTTTTTTTTAAAAGCTTGTATTATTTACGACAGTAAGTTATCAGTTAGATAACCAACTACTCAGCTTAGAATTCAGAAGTCGCAAGATCAAATTATGGCGTGCGCAAGTATTTTTTTTTTTTGATAAAATTGTATTATTTTCGATAATGCGTTGCTTAACGTTCCTTGACTAAAAATTCAGAAGTCGCAAGTTCGATTTAGGATTAACTAAAAAATATACATAAAATAAAAGGAAGAAAATCTGTGATGGGCGGGCGGTGTGGATTTGATTTGTATGCAAATCTATGGTTTTACTCCGAAATTAAAAAATATGAAAGAGAACAAATTTTATTTCGAAGTAAAAATATAGATTTGCATACAAATCAAATCCACACCGCCCGCCCATCACAGATTTTCTTCCTTATATTTTATATATATTTTTTTAATTATTTGTAAATCGAACTTGCGACTTCTGAATTCTTAGTCAAGGAACGTTAAGCAACGCATTACCGAAAATAATACAAATTTATCAAAAAAAAATTACTTGCGCACACCATAACTTGAACTTGTGAATTCTGAATTCTTAGTCAAGGATCGTTAAGAAACGCATTATCGTACAATAATACAAATTTATCAAAAAAAAAATTAATTGCACAAGCCATAATTTGAACTTGCGACTTCTGAATTCTTAGTCAAGGATCATAAATCAACTTAATGTCGTAAAATAATTCAAACTTATCAAAAAAAAATGTACTTACTCACGCAATAATTTGATCTTGCGACTTCTGAATTCTTAGCTGAGTAGTTGGTTATCCGATGAATGGTTCCCGGGGCGGCGGTACCCCATATTACATATACCCAAATTGGAATTACTCGAAATGCAAATATAGTTTTACTCCGAAATTGAAAAATATGAAAGAGAACAAATTTTATTTCGGAGTAAAACTATAGATTTGCGTACAAATCAAATCCACACCGCCCGCCCATCACAGATTTTCTTCCTTTTATTTTATGTATATTTTGTAATTAATCGTAAATCGAACTTGCGACTTCTTAGTCAGGGAACGTTAAGCAACGCATTAGAACAAATTTTATTTCGGAGTAAAAACATAGATTTGCATACAAATCAAATCCACACCGCCCGCCCATCACAGATTTTCATTGTTATATTTTATATAAATTTTTTTTATTGATCGTAAATCGAACTTGCGACTTCTGAATTCTTAGTCAAGGAACGTTAAGCAAAGCATTATCGAAAATAATAAAAATTTATCAAAAAAATAATTACTTGCGCACACCATCATTTGAACTTGCGACTTCTGAATTCTTAGTCAAGGATAGTTAAGAAACGCATTATCGTAAAATAATACAAATTTATCAAAAAAAATTACTTGCGCACGCCATAATTTGAACTTGCGACTTCTGAATTCTTAGTCGAGGATCGTAAAGCAACTTAATGTCATAAAAAAATACAAACTTTTCAAAAAAAAATGTACTTGCGCACACCATAATTTGAACTTGCGACTTCTGAATTCTTAGTCAAGGATCGTAAAGCAACTTACTGTCGTAAAATAATACAAACTTATCAAAAAAAATTTACTTACTCACGCCATAATTTGATCTTGCGACTTCTGAATTCTTAGCTGAGTAATTGGTTATCCGATAAATGGTTCCCGGGGCGGCGGCACACATTCACGCCCCAGAAATATTGAAAACCCCATTTCGGTGACGGGGCGAGAGAGTCCATCTGGAGATTTCAAAGTAAGGTCTCCCTCAATCAGTCTCTCCCGATCCGACCCGCCATGCGGTAGGTAGGCAAACGCATTCGCCTCAAGGACCTAGACACACCTCACCCCTCGAACCCGGACACCGATCACTTGGGGTGATCTATGGCAGATCTACCTCACCTAAAACGGCTAAAGTCATTTCAAGTTAGCTTGGGGTACCGCCGAGATACGGTAGCGGTAGAAGTAAAACCTTCAGAAAACTTAAGTAGACAATTTTCATCAGTGAAATAATTTTTGAATGTTTAGATGCTGTGTGGGGGATCTTTTTAGAAAGGGAAGAAGACGGTAGTTTTGTAAATTCTGGGACGCTGCCCTCCCTCCCTCTGGGGTGTCCTATGGCAGAGGTTGGTTTTCCAGTAAATGGTTCCCGGAGCGGCGGAATAATTGGTATCGGCGCCTTCATTCACTGACTCACTCACTCACTTAAATTGATTCTCCCTGAATTTCCTTTCCCGTGCGCTCCGTTCCCTTCCACCTTCCCCGCCTTCCCCCTCCCACATCTCTTCCCTCTCCGTGAATTTTTTTGCCGCATTTCGTATTATCGAAAATATTTATTGTCAAATAATAATAATACATAATTTAGAATATGTAGCAGCCCTGGAATAATGTCACAACTCTGTGGCAGCCCTAGAATGCGCCATTGTATATCAGATCAACCAATTAACAGTAAAACTCCATATAGGTACATGTTTTTTATGACCAATCAGAAGGCTTCCTTCACAACCTCTCTGATTGGTCATTTAAAACGGATCAGCAAAAGAACTGTAAAACGACATATAGGTACATAAGTTATACGATTATGTGGATCAACGAAGTATGTTGATTTACAAGCGACAGATCAACAAAGCATGTTAATTTGCAAGCGATTCCCATACAAATTTTTAAAATTTTATGATAAGTACATCAAATATTCTTACTTGCAAAATGGCAACCTTGGTAACTAATGTAATATAGTTGCAAAATCATACAGATGTATTCCATCACAGCCAAGTTATAGGGTGTTAAAGGTGGATCAACTTGGCTTATAACTTCTTACTGGATCAACACACTACGGGAAAAGGCCAATATATATATATATATATATATATATATATATATTTATATATTTTTTATATTCCTCTAATATATTTAAATACTTTTTTTTGCTCTTCTAAATAGCCAATGTAAAATAAATATTAAAATTTGAAAAAAAAAATTCATATAAAACTTTCTATTACAACACATAAATACTTGTCATACATAAACATAAATAAACACGTAAACACCTCAGCACAGGTTCTCCTAGTGAGGTGTTTACGAAACATACAACAATACCTATCCACAGTTTTACCTTCACAAACCTACCTTACACCCAACAATAAAATTACAAAATATATTATGTAAAAATGTTTTCGAAATTGATCTATAGGTAAATACTGTAATATATAGAAATAAATAAATAAAATAAAATAATAAAACAGTTAATAATATTCAGAGCCCACGTTTTTTGTTTCGTATATTTTTAAATATGCAATGTTTTTCACCGGTGTTCAATATCGTGGTTGTTCCTTTACAGAGAAAATGTTAAGTTTGCCTTGTCTTATCTCTACTGAGTTGTAAATGATCCTTATTATGGTGTGACACTTTCCTCTGTGCGAGTAATATTTCAACTCTGCCAAGATATTCTTCCAATTTCACATTTAATTGAATATCCTCTCCATCTTCCCCCCTTCATCCCCCACTCCCGCCCCCGCCTACACCACATGGGCGGCGAGGCTAGGGCGGCTGCTCACTGTGAGATCATTCAACTGCGAGAAAAGTAATCCGGGGACTTTTGTGGTATCGGGGGCTAGACAGATCCGTGCGTAAAATAAAGCTATATTATTATGTATAAGGCTTTGGAGGTTTCCTGGAAATGTCAGGTTTACACCCGGATATTGTCGCCGGGATATATTTTATATATAATAAATTCCCCGTTTACAGGGAAGGGATGATCTATGTATAAACATCCCTATTTGAGAAAGTTCGGCTACTGGAGTAAATTTGATTGTGTGGCTTAGTTTAATGATTTGTTTATAATTTTCAATTTTTAATCTAGCTAGCGCAGATCCGTGAGAAATCACGGGGTATTATAATTATAGAAATGATAATTGCACATTAGCTAAAAAGCAAATACCCTTAAAAAATCACGAAATTCGACTTTACTTGCCAAGATTAACCCTAAGAAATTTAAACAAAAGAAATACACATTTCAAATTAACACTTAATTATAATATTGTTTTGGTAAAAAATACTACATTACAGATAGATAGGTAGGTACTTACGTCTTTTCTGAACATCAGTTCCAATTTAAAATGACAAATAAAATAATTTTCTGTTATAATATTTTATTAAAACTAGGTACGAGTTACACTTAAATTCAAAACAAATCCGAGTTCGTTGAACTAAAATTTCTTCCTTTGTGTAAACTGTCCTCTAATTCCTTCCAAGACCTTAATTATTCACCTTACAATTTTTTTACTAATAAAGTCAAGAAACTCTGCATAAAGATGGCTAAGGCATCTGATTTCAAACATTACCCCAAAACTTTAAAAAAAAATTATTTGTTCTTACAAAATTAAATTTATAGATACTTTGTATTTATGCATAATTAAAAAATGGCAATAAAAGTTTAAAAAAAATAAATAGCAGACAATATAAAGATGCATTTTTAACCATCGATTTTTTGTGTGGGTGTCGCAGATAAATTACCCAAACTATAATACAATCGCCAGCATTAAGTTAATGTTGTAATTAGAATGGACACAGCTGCCTATATCCCATTTCGCATGGAAGATAATATACTCGTACTGTACGGGATGTAGAATTCTCTCCAACCACCGCGTTTGTTTGTAAGTCGTAAATATACGTTTGACAGGTGTACGGGTAATCTCGCGCGCTTTTGGGCAAGTGGCTAGGGATTCGTTGGGTACTTCCCGGGCTTACCTATCTCCGTACTTTACTGGCTCATGTAACCAGGGCCGGACCTACAATATACATTTTAAGAAGAGTATATTATGAAGTGTACATAATGAAGCCTTACTCCCACTCTACTATTCAAATTACACTTTTTTAGGTTCACAAATTACCCGGAAAGGCGATAGGTTTATTTGTATAGAAAGGGGAGCTTCATTTTTAAGTTTTGATAATTCAATACCGTGGATTGCCAAAATTAAAAGTTAAGTCACTATGCAAGTGATAAATATTTTCCATATTTTTTCCCATTCACGAATTTAATATCTTGGCTAAATGTCAAATATCATCAGCAAAGGTCGGGCAATAATTACGATCGTCCAGTGGATTTAGGTATTATTTCAGTAGGTTCACAGTCATATGTTTTGTAAAAGTGTACCCTGGTACAATACTCAGATTACTGATAAACACCACCAATTCAATTATAATGCGGAAAAACTTATGGTGAATTAAACAAAATGTTAGTGTTTTCTGGGTCACTAGTAGAATATTTCAAAATGTCATACTAATGTACTGGACGGTTATCCCTCCCGGTGTTATTTTATATCATATTTTAAATGTAAAACATAGACATGTGTAAATAATTTTTGATTTTTTTGAGAACATTCAAATATTGATTTCCTCGTTATCTCAAAACTTAATAAATGGGATGTCTGACTAATCAACTGGACGATCGATTGATCAATTCATCCAAATCTAAATCTTAATTAAAAATAATCTAATCCCATCACTGTAACTGTATAATATACCTATCGAAATTAACCTTATATTCACCTGTTGTTAAAATAACATAATTGTAAACTAGCTCGTCTCGATACGGGATATCTCTAGTGAGATAGACGCAGTAACAAACATGTGCAAACTCTACCTATATGGATGCCTAATAAATAATATTATTGGTAAAAACCAATAGAGATGTAACATTGTTAAATAATATATCCATATTATATTCTGATGTTCAGACGTGAGCAGATTATTAGAAAAACCTTTTTATTTCTTCTAGTTTTCAAATTTTGATAACAAGTAATTACTTTAATTATATGATCGGCTTATATATAGTATTCGATGAACATTTGCTCTTGATGTGGGCCAAATGTATGCAGCTGTTTTTGAAGTAAAACTTCTTTACGCAGGCTTGACTTGGGGAGGAAGCTGGTGAATGCGTGACGAGAGCGTTACGAAAAGTGACGGGCAAGGCGAACGGAAGTTGAGAGGGAGATATAAGTTAGTGAAGATAGAAAGAGAGAGAGTTAAGTTTTGTTGCAATGAAATATCTCCCTTTCTAGTACATCTTTTCAATAAGTCGCTCAGCATAGGTGATTTCCCAAAACCCCTTAAATCAGCTGTTGTGACTCCACTAATAAAAAAACCGCAATTGGACACTGAAGATCTCTCAAATTACCGACCCGTTTCAAATCTTCCATTAATATCAAAAATTTTAGAAAAAATAACTGCCTCACAGATAATATGTCACTTAAATTCAAATGAATTGCTGACTAAATATCAATCTGCATATAGAAGGTTTCACTCAACGGAAACCGGACTACTACGTGTTTTGTCAGACATAACTCTTGCTATCGAGTCAGGAAAACTGGCACTCCTTTCAGTCTTGGACATGAGTGCCGCTTTTGACACGATCGACCATGATTTTCTTATTAAACGATTAGAAGAATCCTTTGGTTTAAATGGCGGCGTTAAGAACTGGCTGACATCGTACTTGGGCAACCGTTTACAAGCCGTAAAGGTGGGGAAAAACCAATCAAAATATGCAACCCTTTCATCTGGAGTACCCCAGGGGTCTGTTCTGGGCCCACTTCTCTTCATCCTCTTCACAAATGATGTCGCTAAAATAATCGAATCATTTGGCCTACTAGCTCACTGCTACGCTGATGATCAACAAGTTTACTTTTACTGCTTACCAGAGGAAGTAGATAGTCTAAAAAGTCGCATAATTGAGTGTCTAGAGGCAATCACCCGCTGGATGACCTCAAATAGATTGAAACTGAATCCGTCGAAGACTGAGTTTCTCTGGACCGCCACAAGCAGACGTCAGCATAACATTGATAACTCCCCAATAACCATTTCAGGAAGCGACATCACTCCAAAGAAGTGTATAAAACTACTGGGTGTCAATCTGGACGCTGATTTTTCCCTTAAAACTCAAGTGAACAGAACCGTAAGCACGGGCTTCTTTCAATTAAGGCAAATTAAAGCAGTAAAGCGAAACCTACCAACGGAGGCGACTAAATTACTAGTCAATTCGTATGTCATTTCACGTCTAGATTATTGCAACGGAATATATGCCAGTCTTCCGAAATATCAAATCAATAAACTACAATCCGTTTTCAACGCTGCGGCAAGACTTGTCACCGGCGTATCTAAATATTCCCACATTTCAGAGCATCTCAAAAATCTTCATTGGCTCAAATGTCCTGAAACAATCCAGTTTAAGCTCTGTTGGATGATATTTAAGTCCCTCAACGGAATGGCCCCGACTTACTTATCGGAATTGTGTATTCCAGAAAATTCCAATTCTCGACAGTTAACCCTGAGATCAGCAGCGTCATCAGCTTTCGGAAGGTTAAAGGAACCAAAGCGTGCACCAGATACTAAGTTCGGTGAGCGCGCTTTCGGAGTGTCAGGACCCAAAGCCTGGAATGGACTGCCACACGACTTAAGGATGATCACAAATTCAGCGGAATTTAGAACTAAACTTAAAACCCACCTTTTCAGACAGTCGTACTCTTAAATTCAAAAACCTTTCACCTTAACCTTCAATGCCCGCGACATTGTAAAAATAACTCATTTGTTAAAAAAAAAAAAAAATAAATAAATAAATAAAAAAATAAAAAAAATAAAAATCAGTTATAAGCTTTATGTAAGGGTCATTTCATGAAGATTCCCTAAAGACTCCTAAATTCTCCAGTCTCTCAAAATAAATACAACTATACTTTTGCCACTAATCTTTTAATGTAAATTCATGCAAAGTCCAGTGTTTTAAATATAATGCCCTCCGCGTGCAAGACCGTATCTTCTGCAACTATCTTAACGTATCTATTAACTTTCTAATTTCTCGGAAGTGACCTGCCAGGTAAGTATGTTTCTGTATCTGTTTGTAAATAGTTAAATTAGATAGAACCTAGGAATTAATAATAAGCTGTACAGCGCCCTTGAGGTGATTTTTCACAAAAACGGCGCTCTACAAATTATCCAATTATTATTATTATTATTATTAAGTTTCGTATATTACTGCAGGGGCAAGAGAGAGAGGCGCGAGCACACATTTTCTTTCTCTCATAGCCAGTTACGTTTCGTATATCTAAGACACTGTGCAGGCCTATTGTCTGTATCACACTGTAGGAGCAAGAGAGAGAAGTGCGCGCGCAAATTTTCTTTCTCTCTTCCTCTCATAGAAGTTTTACTTCAGTGGTGTGGTTTAGCACACTCGTATTTTTTTATGTCTCGGTTGTGATGCCATGCTTCAATGAGTTCCTCGAGGAGAACTTTTTCTTCATTTCTTTCTTCACAATCAATCATAAATTTTCGGTAGGATTCATATCGGGGCTATTTCCAGGCCAAATGGGAACGTTGGAATTTGCAGATCTTTAAGATAAGATTAAGATTTTGTGGACAATTTTGGCATTGTGGCAGGGAGCCTTATCGTGCATGAATTTCACTTTGGAAATCACGTTTGCATTATAAAAAAAAACAAAGACTCAACGTATGTTTAATTAAATAAAAACCATTAAATGAACAAAATAGATGTAAAAATTACCTCCTAAGACAAAAAAACGTGTGAATTTGTGTTTGAGTCTGTATATAACATGATGATCGTAGAGATTTTAAGCATTTTCAGATATTGCAATTTATTATAAACGATTCTGTGCACCTTTTAAAATTTCTCGCCCTTATTCCACATTACATCCACACCTATGGTAAATCCGCCACTGTTTATATTTTGTTATTTTACCAGCTTTAATGTTTGTCTGTAGCACCTACCATCGTACTTTTACGTTGCTGCCGTTTCCTACATACTATAATCCATGGATAAAGTTAAATATAGATAAATCTTTATTCCGAATGCTTCGTCGTTTGAAAAAGTGTTTCAAATGTGTTCTTTTCCGAAATATATATTTTGTATACTCTGGAAGTGCTTAAATGAATAACAAATTTAATTTTCATAGAAAAAGATCATTCCATTTCTTGATTCCATGAATATTATATTAGCAAGTATGAATAAATTACTTCCACTCTTTGAAAATATTATCTTCCCTCGCGAACGATTAAACACAGACAGAAGGAGTGGTTGGTTTGTTATTCTTCGAACAAAGTACTTTATATAAACAAACTGAAATCATTTTGATTGGCAACTGTTCCGACAGTCTGTTTTTACAGATTGATTGATGGCAAATGGATTATTATTCTTAATTATTTATATCTCACTCAAAATCTATCGCTAAATTATAGCCTTTTTGATTAAATGAATCTGATTCTTAAATATGAGACCTGTAATGTATAGCACTAGTATGTAACTTCAAGATGTTTCAACAGATATCATTAGTATTGATAGTTGCTAACATAACATGCTTAAATTAATCTGATTACTTAAATATGAGATCTGTAGTGTATAGCACTGGTATGTAGTTTCAAGATGTTTCAACAGATTTCATTAGTATAGATAGTTTATGTAGTTTCAACGTACCTCAACAGATGTCAGTACGGTAGTACTTAAAGAGAGTGGCAACTGTCGCCATTCGGTTGCAACTGTCGCTGTTCGTTGGTAACGGAAATAGGCGATGGTATCCGATCGTCAGCTGGGCATCTTTAGTGCCGAGCAGCGTTGCCAAATCTACGTCTTTTATGTAGATCTACGTATTTTAGGCCCTTCCTGCACACCTACGAGCTTTAGTCCCAGAATCTACGTATTTTCTTGCAAATTGTCCAAAATTGAAAATAACACAACTCATTTTCCATATTTTCCTTAAAGAAATTAACTGGCTTAGAGTAGTTTAAAAACAACAAGGTACCCATCCCATACCACCCCACTATATCCCAGTTCGCCCCTCCCGTTGTGGTAAATATCTTCGTGACAGTATTTAATCCGTTTCACCTAAAATTTTTCATTTCACTCGACAGACAAAAAGTACGAGGATCTACGTAATTTTGTAGCCTGGCCTTTTTCAAAATCCGGTTGGTGCCGAGTTCCCTTGCTTCAGAACTACACGGAGCACCCATTACAACGGTCGTTTGGTTCAGTTAAATATTTATTGTAAACCACAATATAATTTAAATAAACCAACTTGTAATCTCAACAAACAACGAACTTTATTGAAGATTCCTGAACATTCATCAAGTAATCCCAACCACTTGGATTGAATAACATTACAAGATCCTAGTGATGATTACTAGATGCAAATTATGTTTGATGAAAACCAAATAAAACTACAGTGGCTAAGTTAGTGTCGCTACACGTGCCGGTCAGAGGTCGATTAGAACGGCAGCTCTCTGTAAGCGTAGCGCTCGTCGCTTTGAATTTCTGCTGCGGAGGTTTTCAGGTCGCGTGAAAATTACGACCGAATAAAAGGAACCGTCTCGCAAGAACACAACACTGGCGGTAGATCCCATGGATTGTTGTGTAATAGATTGCGAGAAGACGCAGATCAACGATGAGAAAATACTAAAATTCTTAATTGATTCTAATATACATCAACACGTTATGCAATCTGAATACTGGTGGCATATTATATCTTTCGCCGATGACACGGTTATCGTATTTGAAGACGAGAATTTGAGTTCAACCTTTGAAAAAGCAAATTATGGCATGAACGTAGTAAAAAACTGGTTAGATTCTAACCTTTTCACTCTTAATATAGATAAACAAAATACCTACTTTTCTCCATACGAAAATCAAATCTCCTCCAAAACTGCCATAAGCTTACCATACATTCATGTTCACAGAATCCTAACACGCCTACATCACTGCACAAAAATTGCTTATGTGATTATCTAAAAGCATCAAATGAAATTAAATACTTCGGGGTTATTATTGACGATCAAATGCCTTGGGAGGCACACATCAATTGTACAACAAAAAGGCTTCGTAAATTATGTTACATTTTCTACTCTCTCAGATCTATCCTTAACCTACAAACACTAAGATGTGTTTACTTTGCACTTTTTCAATCAATTGCTACATACGGTATTGTAGGATGGGGAGGTTGTGCAATATCAATTCTTCATCCCATGGTCCTAATACAAAAACTTTTGCTTAGCATAATATTCGAATGTAACCCATCACACCCATCAGAACCACTTTTTAAAAAATTCACAGTAATAGACATTCGACAATTATACATAAAGACGATTCTCATAAACATATGGAAAAAGGATTTGATGGAAAAAACACAACAAAAAATTCACACCAGGTACTCATCCCAACTTAAATGCATAATTCCTCCAACGAAAACAGCCTTCGCACAGCGGCAGTTTTCTTACATTGCCCCTAAAATGTTCAATTCCCTGAGTATTGATATCAGGAATTCGAAAACTGACGATCGTTATATCACAAGTGTCCAGAACTGGTTATTTATAAAGGGAAGAAACTATTTTAAAGAATGCCTGACATCATTAAATTAACTTAATTTGCTCTATCATCAAGTTCTTTAAATTGTGAAGACACTGGGATTTATAATCAGAACAATCAAAGGCTTCGATTCGTCGGTAGTTATAAAACCGTTGAACTATCACTAGTATGCAGCTTGTTAGAATTACAATTACAGAATTTATTAACCTCAAATTACACACTCCTACTTAATACATCAACTGTAGTTTTACCACATGTGTGTCCCCTAGAAAATAGAGGAAAAATAAATTAGTTAACTCTTCTGTTAAAAATTATGCATTCTGAATTAAACTGTTGTGAACTCCTGCATCTCATCGAATCCAAGGTACCGATCGACCAACAAGACAAAATATATTTTACTGCAACAATAACTCTGGAACAAACTACCACATACACGCACCTGTTCTCACCTTCATACACTTGGAATCAAATGCATATCGACAAACTTACTCAAGTTTACCATTATTTTAGAAATACCTGAATAATATTTTATGTACCATATTTTTATATTTAAGGATCTCCGCATAGGAGCAACTGCATATATTTTTCTATTCCTTCTGTTTATCTGCAATGTACAAACTTATTAATTTTTATATCTCTGTATCATGCACTTAGTCACTTATTATTTATTAATCGCAGTCAATCAGACCGTCACCTGTGAAATTATATTACCATGTTACGCCACCTACGATTTAAAAACGTTCTCTTCTATTGTAATACATTATTTCCATGTATATTTACCTTTATGCCTACCTTCTATATCTTTTATATTCATTTCTTCAAGTTTATTTTTTTCTTTATAAAAACCGTGTCTCAGTATCACACACTAATCACACAAAAACCCAACTGAATATAAAACAATAGCTTAAATAAATAGAGAAAATAACTAAATGTATATTAAAACGAACTAGCAATCATTAAATTTAAATAATTATATATACATTCTTCGACTACCATAATACGGGCATGTGCCTAGTGTGGTAGTCGAAAATCTTGTAAAAACTGTATACCTATAATATTTTTATGAATAAAGAATAATTTAAAAAAAAAAAATTACTATAAATAAGTCAATGACCCACTTTGTCGAGTGGTTGAGATCCTAACCTACGAATTCAGAGGTTGCTGGTATAAACGGCGTGCAAAAAAATGCATAACTTCGAAGAACAATGTCGGATCTACTAAGAATTGAAAATTATTTCGTTCACTTATTTATTGGCTTATTTTGTTGATTCAAGTCTGTATTTTTGGAGTTTAATGAAATGCAAAATATCAAAACGACACCATATTTTTTGATGTCAAAAACAGTAAACACGCAAAAACGACACTATAAACAGTTCTACTGCAAAACTACACCGTCGGGACCGTCGATTTGTTTTGATTAATACTTGTTATTTCACAATTAATTAATTTTAAAAATATACATAGTGTTAAGCGTTAAGCCGCCGCTATTCGAATTTCGACCGATTTCTTACGTAACTCCCTTAAACATTCGAAGTTTTTAAGCTCTTAAAAATATATATTCGGTGAAATTTTTGATGTTATTTTTTTTTTTCTACAATTCAAAAAAAATCGTAGGTGTTGGACAGATGGAGGCGGGGTTGGAGGTTAATCGATTACTCAGCTGAGCGACCAGTGACGACAAGCGGAAGATTTTTTATTGTTTGATTTTGAAAATAAAATTTTAAAAATAAAATCAAAATAAAAAAATAAAATCAAAAAACAAAAGTTATCGAAAAAGTCGGTCTCATATCCATCCCATTTGGGAATGCCACATTCCCCCTGGCTCCGTTAGTCGGAAGCAATCGGGACTGTCATTCACTTATAAAAACTATACTATTTCAATATTCACGGTTAAAAGCTGATGGTGATATTTTTAATTTCAGACGAAATAATATTTTGCTCTATCAAAATAATTATATTAGCAAATGGAAAAAAGTCTAGAAGCCTTCTTTGCAGTATAAAAATGACCTTCGTTAAAAAGTGATCGCAGGGTAAAAGTCTTTACCAGCTTTTCCATTCTCACGCTGTGTGCATTTTGATATAAAATAAATTATGGAGTTAGAGTTAAATTATTACATTATTATTATTAACTTTCAAATTAGGTTACCTTTTCACAAACAAATATAATTTTGTAAGTGATTTTTTTATGTGCCCAGATTCCCATTTGCCCGGAGCAGGACTCTGGCATCGCAATCGATGGTGCTTACCACTCGACCACGAAGTTAAGATTAATAAGGGGAAGGTGTGCTTTGTGGCCTGAAAAATAATGTGTACCTTAACGTTAAAACAAAAGATTCAGACGACAATAATTGTTGGAATTAATCCTCGAAACAAATAAACACACCCTTCATAGTTAATTTCTCCCTGGTAGTCGTGGTACCAGACAAGCAAATAAAATATGGGGCAGCGAGTAATTGCTTAGATAAAATACGCCAAGTTGAAGAATCGCCGATGGAAGAAAGGGTGAACTAGGAAATTTACTGCCGACCCAAACAGAACCCCGCTCAACGGATGTTAACAATATTTTAATGCTAAGTGATAAATAACCAAATGAATCGCATTTTGTAAATTGCTACCATTTTTTTCTTTAATTGTATTTCATCCCTTAAGGGTTTTCGAAGCCAATTAATGAAAGGGGATTTAGAAAACGAAAAGAGACCAATTTTAAAGAACAAATGTATTTTATTAGTGTGTATTATTAGGTTAATTGTATTTTAAGGTTGTGTACCAATAGAAAGAGACCAATTTTAGAGGACAATTGTACTTTTAGGTTGTGTACCAATACTCCGCATTTTTCAAAGAAATCGTTTCAAAGGGGGCTTTTAAAATATGATATTACTTTTTTACATTTTTTTTAAGTTTCTTTATTCTTTGAATTGTTTGTTACGTGAATTGGGGATATTTTTCCCACCATGCTAGGCACATGCCCGTGTTGTGGTGGTCGATAAATTAGCTCCACACAGGGGGTCCTGAAAAAAATAACCCTTCTGGGCCCATGTCATCTATACCAGGCCAGGACATACTGAATCCAAGATTCCTACCCACCCCTTAATCCCTTTTCCTTCCCAGAACTCTCCTTCCCCTTCCTTTCCTCAAAAAACCCTCCACATAGCATCCTCAAAGATGACATAGGCCCTGAGGGAAATTATTTTTCTCAGGGCCTCCTGTGTGGAGCTCATGTAAAAAAAAAAAATCTATGGATATTGATAGTGTGGAAGGTCTTTTTAGGGAAAGGAAGATGAAGAAGTTCTGGGAAGGAAAAATGTGTGAGGGGTAGATAGGAATCTGGGGGTCATTGGGTTTAGGAGTGACGGACTTCGACGGATCCATCCCTCCCATTACGGTGCAGATGCGTAAACGCATCAGCTGCGAAGACCTAGATAAACCTCACCCCATGATCCCGAGCACCCCTTCTACGTAGTGAACCACTTGCTATTGACCTGACCTGGAGGGGGTGTCGGTTATCCTCCAATAAATGGTTCCCGGGGTGGCGGTACTCATATCCACCTCCCAAGCTGCAACTACTAATTACTAACGCAGACCCGTAAAAATCACAGGTCCTGTAAAAATCACGTTGAAAATCAAAGTAAAAGTTAAAATAAATACGAGTAAAACGTAAAAATTAAAAAATAATAATTGCCACTGACAATAATCAAACCCCAGTTAAGTGCTTGAAAGGCACCAACTAAGCTGACCATTACTCCACCAACTTTTGAAAAAAAAAAAAGAGATTTGCCTAAATTCAATAAATAACTTAACTTATAAAATGTTACGTAATCACGTAACATTTAATTTAATGTATTTATATTGTTCGACCTAAATCCATATTATTCGTGGAAACAATTTTGTCAAATTTGTGGATACTAGAAGAAAATTTCAGTGCGTATTGCAAATTATTTATAAATAGAAACTCAATTACTTATTCAAGTTTTATTTAAATTGTTCTAAAATCATTTTATATATAGTACTTTGGTGTATATTTCTTTTCCAAATTGTAGGTACAATAGTTGTACTATCAGTAATTTAATTTTTAAAAAATGGGAACGTACGAATTAATTGGGAATTCGAATTAAACGGCATCATGTTTACAGACAAAAAGTTTTTTCGGAAACTATTTTACGGAAATTTTTTCAATATGCGAAAATTTTTTCAATACGTCTTCTGATGAATGAACAAAATCACTTCAAATTAAAAAAAAGCAAACAATATGTGTAAACAAACATGTGAATACAATAACTTAGTTTTATAAACAAGATAAATAATTTAATGAGCGATCCACATTGTACTATTTTGAACTTGGTCATGTGAATATGAATACCTGTAAAATGTACTCTAATTGACTAAAACGTGAACATGTTTTGGGAAGCTATGCTGCAAGGTAGAGGCCCAAAGATAACAGTGCAAAACACAACACCACAAAGGTTGACATGCCACTGTCTCTGGTCGGATGGCCTATTCTCCACTACACACTATAGACTACAAACGTTACAAAGGCTTGCTCTCACAGGTTGCAGGTTGTATACTGGAGGCTGTGTGCTGCAGGCTGCGGGGGAAGTTTGCCCTAATTGCCGCCTTGCCAAGAGAAACTTTACGGTTCAAATTATATCTTTTGTCGGATTTGCCCGGGGATGCAGGAGTGATCGCCAACCAGTTGCGGGGAAAAGCGATGTAGATTCTTTGAAATTATAATCCTTTACACCTGAATGCAACCAGTTAATAAAAAAAATATAATTTAGGCATAATTAATTTTATCCTTACGAAACGGTTCAAACTTAAAGAGCAATTTTATTTTTTTATTTGTTTCTTTACATGGTAGGTATAATGTTAGTATAGTGTTAGGTACGGGGGCTCCATCGAAGCCAGAGTTAAATTAGGCTCCCAAAAACCAGGTACTGCAGAGCCCGCAGATACTTTAATAGTACACAACTGCTAACCCTGTACAAATCGCAAGGGCACCCCACGGTTGAATTTGGCAGCCACCTCTAGTCGGAGCTCCAAAATACTTGAAAAATACCCTAGACTCTGTGCAGAACGGGCGGTCCGTTTGATAGATTCTCCCATCTTAACGAACGGATTACAATCTTTAAAGCACAGGCGTTGGGTGGGAATGCTTTCCCTAATCTACCGGTATTTTAATGGAAGATGCTCTGAGGAACTAGCGTCGTTGATTCCGTCGGCACCAGTGCATAATCGGGAGATGCTCCAAACGCGCGCCCAACATATGTACACGGTTGACATTTGTCACATGAGAACGGGTCGTTTTTTCGACTCGTTCTTGAGTTCAACAGCTCGGCTGTGCTCCACACAGTAGGCCCTGAGGGAAATTATTTTCCTCAGGGCCTACTGTGTGGAGTTAATGTAAAAAAAAAATCAATTTATAACCTCACTAGGTCAAGCCTGTGTTGAGAATAGTAAAAGTGGTAAAGATGACATCCCAGGAAAATCTATAAAATCTCAAAGTAGTGTACGTATATTAAAGTGTTATTATATCTACTCGTATTTCAAACTAACTGACTTCATAAATTACTTTAGTATTTGCTATTTTTTAAACAAATAATCGTTTCCCATGTAACAATTAAAAAACTATTTTTTCTACCTTATTCTTAGGATCGGTTGTTTCACAAAAAATTGAAATGTAATATTGTTTTCAAATGGCCATTCAGCATCTTTTTTTTTTTTTATTAGAGGAAGAAAACTTGATAGACAGAGGCTGGTGGGCTTATTACAATTTGATAGATCGCTGAAATGCTCCTAGAATCATTAACGGGGACGTTTCAAATGTTAAAAAAAATGGCCATTTGATGACTGTCACAAGTGAATTTCTGTGAAACAACTGGACTTAAGTAATTAAATGAGCTAGCTGTAAACTACTTCAGTTACGAATATTTCATTACAATTAGGTATTATTGGAGGTGGGTATGAGTACCGCCGCCCCGGGAACCATTTATTGGATAACCCGCCTGTCATGGGTTAACCCAAGTGGTTCGCTACGTTTGGTGACTTAGCAGGGGTTGCCGGGTTCATGGGTAGAGATTTAGCTAGGTCTTGACGGCGGATGCGTTTACCCACTTACCGCGTGGCGGGCCGGATCGGGAGAAACTCTCTCGACCGTCACGATTCATACGTCCTATACTCCTGGACCCACTGACCCTCAGATTTCTTCCACCTCTCATACATCTTTCTTCCCAGAACTTCCTTTCCCTAAAAATACACATACAATACAATTCCCTAGTTTTTAAACCAACTCTATGTACTTACCACCTACAATCAAATGCAAAAATAATACTTTTATTTCTGCTACATATCTATACCTGTTTTATCTATATTGTATGTCAAATTTTAACTCCTATTCTATTCTTGTTCATTATATAGACCGGTTATCTTGTATAAAGGTTTATTTATTTTTTTCTTTGTAATTTAATTACTTAAAATAACATAATTTATGTACCTATTTTTTTTTTTTTGACAATGGCACTACTCCAAAATTCAAACACGAGAAATTCTTTCTCTATTGAGTTGGGTAGCTTGTTAACAAGAAATTAATATATTGTAATTATTTTTAAGAACCATATTGTTTACCCTTAAATCTGTTATATGTATGTATTCTAAATAAAAAAAATAAAAAATAAAATAATAAAAAAAATACCCTCCACACAGCATCCCCAAAGATGACGTCGTCCTCGAGGGAAACTATTTTCCTCCGGGTCTCCGGTGTGGAACTAATATAAAAAAGGTTACGTACCCTTAACGTGTCAAAGTTTACTTCAAATATGTAAGTGCTCGGTGTTCACTTCCTTATAATGTTTGTGGACCTCTGGTCCCTGCCATGGAGTTCTCAGGACGGAGCGGTGTTGAAAGCCTTTCAGATTAAATGCAAGAATTTTCTGTTCCCGGAAACTTTTTACGAGAACAATCTGCACTCAGGTCCAACATTTATAATTTATAAACGAATCTAATAGCTAGCAAGATTATATGGACAAAATGGTACAAGTTTTAATCAAATTTACGCACAAGGACACTGCATAAGGACGTGCAATGAAATCAGGCTACCAACAACGGACAAAGCGAATATGCAAAATAGTTTACTACAAAGATATTGTGGAGGTGTGTGTATTTTGTTAGTACTGGTCAGTACCTCAGCATTATTCTGTTTTGATTGAAAGACACAGTTCTTTGAGATCGCAGTTACTGTTTACTGTTATTTTGTACTATTAAAATATGGTTTAAGAGGACACGCATCCTTGTAACTAGGAAGCTAGATTTTGTGTGGCGAGCTTTCGCAAAATAATGATTTTGTCTATCCGCGTTCGACTATCTTCGGTACAAGTCGTAACCGACACCATGTGACCCGAATATAGCATAGACAACTCAAACAATGTTAGAACTGAGCTGAGGTGTTGTTTATCCATTAAATGGTTTCTGGGGCGGTGGTACCCATACCCGCATCACAAATTTAAAAATGTACAAATTTATTTGCTTGCTGAGGATCGTGACTCGTGACTCGTCACTCACATGCGTATTATTCTGATAACAACTCCTGACGGTTTTGAACAGCTTGGAGAGATGATTCTGTCATTATCACTAACCCAAGATTCTTCAAACGCAGCGGCTAAGGCGCCTGACAAATCCAAGCGGCCAGATAGACAGACATCCAGAGAAGGGAGTTCGAGTCCTAAGAAATCCAAAAAAAAAATAAACCCTTTTATTTTTCTGAAATTAATATCCTATCTTCAAACGACTTTAAAATAAACGGGCAAAAGAAAAGAAAGCGACATCTAGCGACTTTCTAGTCTCACTTTAAGTTACTATTTTTAAGTTTTTAAAGTTATGGAAAAGGATACCCTTTTTCATGATTCTATATATATATATATATATAAATACATTGCCGATATAATGTCGTTTTATTCGTTCTAAGAAGTAATCCATTCGTCGTTACTTATCACAAATTAAGTTTTTATTTGGTTCTGTATCGCTATCTTTAAATTTATTTTGTTCTGTGTCGCTGTATTTTCTCTGAATCGCTACCTTTAAATTTATTTTCTTCCGTATCGCTATCTTTAAATTTAGTTTGTTCTGTGTCGCTGTCCTTAAATTTATTTTGTTCTGTCTCACTGTCTTTAAAATCACTGTATTGTGTATCGCTGTCATTAAATTTATTTGTGTAGCTGTCTTTAAATTTCATACAATAAGAACTTGTACCCGTTTAGCTACGCTGCAAGAAGCTTGTCAACAGTAAATAGCAAATCTAAAACGATTTTTTTTTTAAATAAACTGCTTTGCCGAATAATTTATATAGATGCCTAAATATTAGATAATAATAATGGTAAACGTATTTAAAAATCGGAAAAAAATATGTACATCATCTGTCGGGTGAATTTAATTACTGCATAGCTGGATAATCCCCTAGCGCCTACCTTAATCGAATGCATTATTGATGGACTGCACTAATTCAGTGTACAGGGTGCCTGTAACAGGCGGTCCGCAGGCTGTCTGTCGGTCGCCAACCATATCCGGTGGGATTTATTTCCGGACGCCATAGCGTTTCCGTCGCCTGCCTTGTCACAGCGGAGCTCCCGCTGAGTGGACTCCGGACACCGGACAACACGCGGTCCCGGGGGCCTCAACTTTTAATCTCTTTGTGAGAAAACACCGAAATAAATAGAGAAATCGGAAATTCCCACGTTAATAGGTATGCAAATAGGTAAAGTATAGTACCTACTACTTCAATCTTAGTAGAAATTCATGGAATATTTATAATTGTGGAATTTGTGAAGCTGAAAGTATTTTTAAAATATTTGCCTCAGTATCATTGCCTTTTAAAAACAAATATATTTTGATTTTGTGTCCGGGTTAAATCTCCCCCACGGGAAAAACTAGTTTCATCCACACACTTTTCCACAAATTATCATCTAGTCAATCCATGCTATGCAATTGCACTATATAAGTAAGTATAATAAACACAAAACAATACAAGAACAACAGGTCAACATACCAAAGACCAAATGGAAAAAAATTCACCAGATATTTTCATATCAGAGGGTCCGGCTCGGTAGAATTCCTAACTGGACCGATAAATCCTACTGATCCCTCAATATAAATATTTTTAAAAAATATATATTATAAGTGTATTTTTTGTTGATAATTTAGATAAACGAACATAAATTAATTTTTCGAATTAACATCATTAGTTAACTTGAAAATCAAGAATAAAAATTATTAAAATAGATTTTTTTTTTAATCTGATTTTTGGTAGGTAGGTACCGTCGCGTCAGCGGGGATGGAGTGGTACCGCTTTCTGAGGGTTTTTTTTTGTCACGAGCTTATTTTATAACAAAATTTTGTGAAAAAATAATGTTAATGGTTTGACCCTTTATTAAAATGTTTTTGAAAAAGATTTTATTCATAGCTAAAAATTGTATTTAAAAGACGTTATTTTCACCCCGCACTTGAGATGAAGGGGACCACTGTGTTTATTTAGCTTTATTTTCTTGTCTATTCTTTCAAAAAACCACTTCAGCCCATTAAAAAAAAAAAAAACAGGAAAAAAGTTTTTTGTTTTTTTTTTCTGGAAAAAAGAAAAAAAAAGATTTATTAATAAAACAAAGGTATACAAATTCATCAAAAGAAGTATTAATGCAGGGGTCATAATATTCACAAAATTTTCGACCTCTGGTTTTTCTTGTACGTTCGTGGTTAGGTTCGCTCCACCCCTGAAAAATCAGTTTTTTTATAAATGGCGCGCTTTATGTTTTTTCTAATGAAGCAAATATTTGTTTGTACTTGGATGTAGAACATAATATTATTTTAATGTTCTAAAGTGCAGTAGTCATAAATCCGGATTTTCACAAAATCAGAAAACTTTATTTTTTTCCCGAAATTTAACTGAAATATTCCTTGCGGGCACACAACACAACTGACCACTGTTATACCAACATCTAATACTTCTAAAACAAACTGCAAACCTAATACTTCTAAAACATGTGTGGAAATAATAGGATTGTATCACTTAGGTTAACGAAGCTATAGCGTTTACAAGACAACATAAGCTCGGTGGTACGCTTCACCCGAATTCTCCAAACAACAATCAGTTCCAATTTTGAAAATAACTCTCAAATTTCAAGCAAATTTCGGTTCATTGAATCGGACTTCACGCAGGAATAACAACCGAAATTAATACGTTTGATGATATCTGTTGACAATATTTATAACTATTACAACTTATTTTATTACACGGTTTTTACGCGCATAATCATTTAATTTCACCCTTTCTGACCCGGTGAAACTGGCACAGCAAACGCCATTGCTATAAATGTTTCCAAAACAAATAAAGAAAATATTTATTTATTTATGAACTAATAGTCCATTAGCAATACAACAATAACAAGAATAAGAAACAGAGATGACAATGAAAGGAGAGTACATATAAATGAAAAGCAATATGCTTTTTACCCTACCGCACCTTGCATAAAATATGAAAGCTGCAAAAATGTGTTTCTTTTCATAAAATTTTGGAAAGATATTCACTCATTTTCAAAGCGTAAACTTTACATTTCTGTAAAATTAAATTCAATTTCCTTGAATTCTCGTATCCGTGCATCCATTTGAAAGGAATGAAAGACTTCTACGTGAAAGCTTCCTGCATAAGAGGCAGACAATATTAAGTTACAGTGTTGAGGCGAACAGTGAGTTGAGGGAGGGATGCGGAAAGAGATGTGAATAGGAGGCTGCGTTGGTCCAGATTTCAAATTTAAAGGGAATACTTCTAAGCTGATAGAATTAGGATTTTGAATTGATGTGGTCTGCGGTCTGCATCGCCTAAGAAATTCTTTAAGTTGTAAAGCTGTACTATTTCGTAAATAATGTATATTAGGGATCAGCGCAGTCCCTAGAAAATCCACGGGGTAGTCTGAAATCTTGACAAATAATTGAATTGTAATAATAAAAGTAAATAAAATGTTAAAGGAACTAAATTGGCTAACCGTGAAACAGATGTTGACCTTGAACACGATGATATTTATCCATAAAATAGTGAACAATCTGTTACCAAAATACTTCTCAAACAAAATTATATTCAACAAGGACATTCACAGACATAACACAAGGACGTGCAAGGAAATCAGGATACAAAAAAGGATAAAACTAATACGCAGAACAGTTTACCGTATATAACACAAAGGGATGAAGTTACATACCTAACACTCTACCAAAAACTTTAAAGTCCACACCAATTGGAAAGTTCAAGATGTATCGTAGGAGCTACATAAAACAAGAAAAAATATAGTGTGCAATTTGAAATGATATAATTAATTAGCAAATTGTATTAGCAAAATGTACAATTTACTGATATAAAATTAATAAATAAAAATAAAATAATAATTTTCCGTCAAAAATATTGTGTTATGAGCAGGTGCTTTATCGCTTGTCTGAATTCTTCACACAATCAGTTCTAGTTTTGAAAATGAAACTACTTAAATTCAAAGCACATTTGAGTTTATTGGACCAGATATTTCGTAGGATTAACGCACAGCACAGACAATCGAAATTATTCAGGCCTCTAGACTTACCGAGATTGGCGTTTCTATCAGTTATTACTTACATTCCGTCATTTTATCAATCTCATACTTTTATTATTTTTAACTACTAACATTATCTTCAATAATTTTTTTTTCCGGTAATTTAATTCGGTACAGTAATGTCCTTGTTGCGACCATCACATTTTTTTCATTTTCCGTGATGGGTTCTGTTCATGCTTCGTTTAGATTTATTAACAATATTGTGTTCTTCTTCAATGATTAAATATAACATTCATGTGTATAACCTTCAAAATTTATTCCAATAAATTGAATATCTAATTGCGTTAATCATTCGGCAATCGCATTATTTGGGTGAAATTATCTGATTCTCTATTTCTTGCAATAATAGTAATAATAAGTTCAATCAGCAGTCTCAGCACTAAATCATCGGCGTCATCAAGACATCCTTTTAGAGTCTAATTGAACAAAGGCTTAGTTCCTAGTGTCACTGCCAGAACTAGGGATTCGTATTTGTTGAGTCAGAGAGAAAGGGAAATCACTGTCCTGCTTTAGGAACTTGGTTTTAACTTAAAAATAACTTTTTCTACCCTCAATGTTTAGTCCTTGATTGACATATTAGACAAAGACGAACACGTTATAATATAGGTACATATGGGCAAGGGCGTATGTAAGGGGGGGGGGAATTAGTGGCTAAAATTTTTCCATTGGCCTCAGTTTTGTATAGAAAAAAAGAGACTACTTTCCTGGAAAATATTTCAATATTATTTGCAACATCTCATTTATCAATGTGATTTATATAATAAGTTGTGATACGTAGAGTGTAAAGATCCAAAAAAACTCTGTAATAATTTCCCCCCCCCCCCCCTTATCATTATTTCCTCGCCCATCCTCCCCCCAGGATTGAATCCCCCCCCCCCCTCCCCTTAGTTTAGTTTAGTTTTCGAATAATAGAGTATTATCAAAAATATTAATTTCTCTTGGGTAACTATGATTGTATCAATAAACTTATTTTGAATTTAAGTATCACATTCAAAATTAGAACTGATTTTGCGAAGAATTCAGACAAGCAATAAAGTACCTACAATATCTGCGATATCGCGGAGATAGAGTAGAGCATAGATAATTAAAATAACTTTACCATTCAGAGATAAAAATAAAATTTTATAAAACAAAAATTTCGACTTACGACCCTTTCTTACGCGATGTGCGATATTTTTTATTTTTTTAAAGAGAGACAAACATTCCCGGGTTACGAATAATGTTTGAAAATCTCCTACTATCACCACAGTAAGCGGAAAATGTTGCCGGTCAATATATCTGTACGTCTGTATCCTAAAGGATAAACCACGTAAGTCCATAGCTAAATATAGTGCACGATTACACCATTTCTGGATCGCAGCTAACAAATAAAGATTATATACGTGACCTCGGTGTTATTTTGGACTCTAAACTTACATTTGAAAAGCACTTTGATAACATTGTCACTAAAGCAACAAAAAGTTTGGGTTTCGTACTGAGAACATGCAAATTTTTCAAAAACACTAAGACTTATCTGATTCTCTACAATTCACATGTTCGTCCTCACCTGGAATACTGTTCATAGGTTTGGAACCCGCGCTATATTGTTTATGTTAACAGGTTAGAAAGAGTTCAGGAGCGATTTCTCAAATTCCTCAATTTTAAATCATTCAACATATACAACTCTTACGACGAAATCGAGAAACATTTTCGAATCACAAAACTATTCAACAGGAGGCTTGTCGCTGATCAGATGCTCCTGTACAAAATTATTAACTCAAAAGTTGACTGCCCGGATTTGCTAAACAAAATAAATTTCCACACGTTCATTCGATATAGTAGACAAAATACCCTTTTCTATATTGATAGATGCAACACCAATTCCAATCAAAATGAATTTATACAAAGGACATGTAACTACCATAACAACAAATTTGCAAATATAGACACACGTGCTGACGTATTTACTGCTAGTTACTGTCGCTACAGAACTTCACTGTATAAGATTTTAGGTGCGAATAACACATAAATTAATTGTATCTAATATTTTTATATTACTTGGCAACTTTCCCTTATCCCTCTCCTCCCCTTACCCTTCCCAACCCAAATCCCTATTTTGCAGTCTATTTCAGTTTTAATCACACTTATTTTAATGTTGTGTATTAGTTTACCATTTGTTGAATTCACATTTGTACTCTTATTATTTTTTTAAAATTTCTAGTTTATATTCAGTTAGTCTTGTTTCTAAATACCTATCTGTGAACATTAATAATTGGTCTGTTTTTTTATCATCCTCTTATGTTTATTGTATTACTAAGACTGTTAATGTTCCTTAAATAAATAAATAAATAAATATAGCTATGTGTGGTTTATCCTTTAAGAAGGTGCAGAATGTATATTGCGTTAAAAACTTCCAATTTTGAATGGTAAAAATCTTAAACTCGGAGGTCGCGGGTTCAAATTACACATCATAAATATGTCACCAAAAAAATCTAAACTATAATAGGTAATTTATATTAATTTCTCAGTAGTTTGTAGGCAACCTGACTATGCCGTGTTAATGGTGTACTTTGCTTCCTAGTTGCTCGTACCTTTTACAATGCAGCCTGCGTTACCTGGAAAGTTCATGACCTCATAATACGAGTAAATTATAATATTTCTTTCAATTACCTAAGCTAAATGTGTTAATTTAAAACGCTCAACGATTTTTCGTCATTTTGATGGGCGTCTTTTTTTAATTGTTTTACGTTTTGTCTGTCTGTAAATTTTGTTTTTTCTTTCCGTTTCCGTTTTAAAGCGAAAATTAATGAGAAATCACTATTTCCGATTAACTTTTACTACAAATCGGTTTACATTTTGAACAACAAAAAATATGTTATTACTTTATAAAAAAGATAAACGAAAACACTAAAAAATGTATTTTTTATTAGAAATGTAAGAAACAACTTTTAAAAAATACAGTTTTATGGCTAAAATTATCTGTGACCGTTTCCAAATATTAATTTTCTTCCTTTCTTATAAAATTATTCACAAAATAAATAACCGCTTTTGCGCTTAAAATCGTGACTTCTGGACTCCGCTTGCCAACCGATTTTTATGCCTATATTTTTATGACTTTTTTTTTACATGAGCTCCACACAGAAGGCCCTGAGGAAAATTATTTCCCTCAGGGCCTATGTCATCTTTGGGGATGCTGTGTGGAGGGTTTTTTTTTAAGGAAAGGAAGGGGAGGAGAGTTCTGGGAAGGAAAAGGGCTTAGGGGTGGGTAGGAATCTGGGGTTCAGTGTGTCTTGGTCATCCGCCTCCAAGACCTAGACAAACCTCATCCCATGAACCCGAGCACCCCTGCTAAATCACCAAACGTAGCGAACCACTTGGGGTGACCTATGGCAGAGGTGTTGGTTATCCAATAAAGGTTCCCGGTTCCACTATACAGCGATACAAGCCACACTAAGAATGCATACAGTTTTGGCTTGTAGTTTCCTTGTTTTAAGGGGGGAAATAGGTAAAAAGGCTTCAAAAAATACATAAATCGATAGTAGAACTATTCAAAAATATATTCTGAAAATTTCAAACCAAAATTCCACGCCGCTTAAAAGTTATAAGCGTTTGAGTGAGAGTCCCTCGGTCGAACTACTACCACTTTACTGCCACTCTTATTTTCAAACGCGTTTTTTCTCGAAACTACTTTTTTCGAATTTGTATAACCTCTAGCTCCTTTAGTTTTGACCAATCATTATCAAACTCAGCACACAGTTTCTGTATATAAATACGATCTATTTGAATCTCAATCCTAAACAATATCTTTATTTTAAATATTTTTTTATTGCAACAAAACGTACAAAAGAATAGTAAAAATCATACAAAATTTTCATATTCTTCAAAAAATATTAATTTTCGATTTTTTTAGAGGAGAGAGGTTCAAATAGAAGAATCACAAAATTGATTTCAGATCAAAATTGTTACCTCCACAAATTACACAAATTGCCCAGCCGGATGGCGACTTACATGCGCGGCGGCCGATATCTCCGTTATTTTTTGAGAAAAATATTTGAAAATTTTAGAATATACACTTGAATATATGTGTAAAATGACCCTAAGGTATAAATAAAATATATACATATTCCTTATGTGTTAAAAAAAAAATCATGAAAATCACTAAAAATACGCCGTCCCACACCTATTTCCCCCGTTTATGATTCGGTAAAGATTATTTTTTCAAATGTGAAATCGTCGTGTTTATTTGGTTTCAATATTATGTTTATTGTTTCAATATTATTTAAGTAGGTACCTACTTAAATAATCTTTAAAAAAATTCAAAGGAAATTTTGTTTTTGATTTATTAAATAAGAAAAAATTGGAAACACCCTTTTTGGACGCGAAGTTCACAGCACAGTTCATTCACAGCACCACTGGTTAAATGATAAGAAAAAAATAAATAATAGGTAATTGGATCGTACATACCAACATGTTAAACCGACGATAAACCAAATAACAAAGAACATACAAAGACGAGTCGTTTCTTGAATAAATAATTCATCAAATTACGTTAAAATTCAAGCTCTATTCAAGCTCTGTTATTATTTCATCATGAGTCGATTGTTTAACTGTTCTTAGATAATAACAGAACTTGAATATTAACTTTGAAGAAATGTTCAAATTCTGTGAAACAACCGTCATGAGTATTTTAAACCAATTACGTTCTAATTAATGTATGCATGTTAACTCTTTAGAGCATAAATGCTTACTTGGTGTTATAAAAAAAAAAAAAAAACATAATGTGATGAATCTTGTCTTCATTTTATGAATATACTAGGTAGTTACCTAATTAAATTTATTTTTGGTGTTATCACATTTAATTTATTTTTTCTTCTTTTATATCTTTTAATATTGTAATCTCTTATATTATTTTATATGTATTATAGTTATTTATGAAATATGGCAGACTGGGATTGCACACCCCTCCCAGACCTGCTGGAGTAAAATCTTAAATAAATAATAAAAAATAGATACGAGTACCTACAGTAAACAAATAATTTAATATATTAGTCCCAGTGAGAGGTCGTTTGTCACTTCATTATTCTACAATATTCTGTATTATTATTATTAGTATTATTCGGGACCAGTTTACTCTCTTCTAAAAACCTTCAAGAGCCTCAAATCTTCCTACATAGGAAAATTGCGTTTATTATTATGGTTGCTAGATTTACACGGGCATAACCGGGTAGTAACTTGTGTGATATAATTAAAAGCTGTATTGAACAATTTAATACTCCTTGGAGTCTACTAAAACTAAGCATTTATATTTTTGTTTTTAAAACAGGAATTTAAAGAATTAATGTTAGGACGTAAAGCTGGTACAAGCAATTTTATCGGTTTAATTATCTTTAATGTTAGAGACACGAAAAAAGCTCGTAAACTCTTATGGCAAAATGGAACCGTTTTAAAATTCCCAGACCTAACGAAATTGCTATTCCACCCCGAACAGGAAATTTAATATTGAAATCCAATAAATACCAACTTTAATTAACGGAATTGAACTGAATAAATCGCTGCATTAAAATTGCATTTTTCAGATAAGCTCGAAATAAAAATTCAATAAAATTCATTGGCTGTTCTATTCGGGTCTCAGTAAAACTATCCAAGTCAACAAAAACATAAAAAGCTTCCACAGACAGAAAACATCGAAGATTATATTATGTTCTTTACTTTGTCTGTTCTTTATCCAGTGGCAAACAATTCCATCTCCTTTCGGCTATTGCGGATTTATTCAATGTTAAATCAAAACTCTTTTATGTTGCTTGGTTACGAGTATCGGGGTGCAATCATTTGTATCATAAATGTATTCAAGTCCTACTTGTTGGTTGGGTTTTGTGATTTGTGGCGAGGGTTTTGCTTGTTTTCGTATCTGAGTTTTTTGTATAGTCTGTTCGCTTTGTGCAGAAACACTGCGACAGACTCCGCGGCGCCGACTATATTATTATGGCGTGCCGAATTAGTTTAGAGTTATACAGCCTTATATACTGTCTAACAGCCAGCGGCGTGTTCTAGAAAAACTTACCGCATTAAGCTGGTGTTGAGGGTTTTAGAGTTGAATGACACGTTGGGTCCGTGGAACTTAAAATCTTATTATTACAAACTTACCGAGGTGATTTATAGAACATACCATGTTTTTCAAAAGTTATGAAATTTTCACCTCTATTATAGACACTTTGTGTAAATAAGAGTATGAAAACATTAGGATTTGTATTAAGAACAATTAAAAACTTTGAATCGTTACAAATCATTAAACTGTTATACATATCTCTCGTTAGAAGCCTCATGGAACATAACTCCATAATCTGGTCGCCCTTCTATAAAATTCATATTCTTAATGTTGAAAGAATTCAAAGAAAATTTCTGTTTCGTAAATTTCAAACATAATATCCCTTTAGAGCATATAAATTATCCGTTCTTAATGAATATTTTAAATATTCTAACTCCAGAAAACAGACGAAAAATAAACGACCTAACCTTTTCATTAAAATTATTAAACTCAAAATTCAATTGTTGTGAACTTCTGCAATTTATAAATCTTCCTGTACCTACACGAACGACTAGACAAATATTAACATTTTATATACATAAATCTCATTCCAACTATAGTTTGCATTCTCCAATACAGCGTTTACATAGTCTTGGTAACAAATATTTAAACAATATGGATGTATTAGATAATAATTTGAATTTGTCAAACTTCTAACGACGTATGTTCCAAATATTTCTTCCTACTTCATAAACTATCTTTGTCTCTATTTTTACTTAACTTATCTTGTATGTTATCTACTTTGTGTCAACTCTTATATTTTATGTTACCTGTATTTTGTTTCTTATTTTTTTTGTTATTTTCTGTATTTTGTCAAACGCATGTAACTCTATGTAAAAGCCCTATGGGCGTTTAAATAAATACATAAATAAAATAAATATTGTTTAACTACTAACTACGAGTATAAATTATTTCAAAGCTTCGTTTTGGAGTAGTACAATAAATAATGACGTTTTCCTCTATCCCATTATGAAATGAACGCTCTTTGATTTGTCTGACCGGCTATTAATTGATTTATTTATGCACTGTCATCAATTTCCGTAACAAGGTCTACTAAAACATACCTACACATTATGTACAAACTTTAGTTACAACATCAATTTATTCAACCGTGTAGGTAAAATGCTTAATTATACTTCTTCTTATGCATTAAACATTTAACTAGGCTTATTTAATAGCTGTGAACAAGGTTATTAAAATTCTTCCTCAAGGGTCGCATCATGGACCTATCTTATTCATAAAAAAATTTTAAAAAATTGTACGTTAGAATATAATATCTTCTTAAGTACCTACATGATATATTATATTGTCCCTGGTCAATGGCGAAGCTATAGCATTCACGCATTCATGAGGAGAGGTTCGAACACTTAGGGGGGGGTTTAACCCTTAGAGGGGTTCAATCGTGGGGGAAGGAGACAAAGGAGAAAGAAGGGGTGGTTGGAAAATATATTGTAAAAAAAATTGGGACCTCTATTTACAACAGCTTATTGCTTACATCGATCGTTTAAAAAAATATTGTTGAATTGTTATTTAATATTGTTGTATTTCCAGGAAGGTAAGGGGCCATGCATAAATTACGCCACACGAATTTCATGACCACCCCCCCCCCCCCCTTCGTCCCTGTCACACATCATCACATTTGTGAGCTCCTCTCCCCCCCTAGTGTGACGTCACATATTTTGCAATTTTACATCTAAAAATCATCAGAACAGTTGTTCGACGAACGTACATTTTAATTAATTCTGAAGCACGTGTTACAAATATTTAAGATGTTTCTAAACGTTTCCTTCCCGAAGTTATTAACTCATCGTCTAGAAAAATAAAATCTGGTGCTTACCGCTAACTTTATAGTTGAAAAACGGGTATAAAATTTTAAAATCGTTGTACGTAAAATAAATTAATGGTAAGATATTGTTTTTTATTAATTTTAAATATAAAGAACTTACATCTCCAGGGGTCTGTTGGAATAAAAATGTTATTATAGTTACGGATTCACCTGAAATGATTAAAATGTGAGTTTTGAGCAAACAAAAATTATTAGGATTGTGTACTGCCTTAAGATGTTACGTAATTTATGGATGGCCCCTAATCTAACTAAACTATTGTTTTTTTCGGTTTAAATCCCCTTAACACCCCCTTCCCCCCTCCATTGAATCGGTTAGAATAGAAAATTTCGATTGTTGGAAGAATCAATTATTTAGAATTGCTTTGGATTTATGTTATGCCAACATATCCTAAGCTAAACCCTCCAAAGTCATTTATAATCCGTGTAAACCTTACCATGATTTATTCCTTATCAGCCGAGGAGTGTGTTGACATTCACAGTATATGTGATTGCGAGACTCGAATACTCAAATAATAATACATAGGCCATAAGCCATAGTGCTGCCACGACAATCCTACCATTTTAAGTAGATTATATGTGCGTTTAGCGTTTAGCCGGTGTTCTAATGATATAATCGATAGGGAAGGTAACAAAGGACGGCGTGTACACAAGTACGACAGAATAACCGGTGCGCCTGTACACGTATAAAGTATTGACAGTACGGTATTACTGCCATGAGTACCTACCTACATGTGCTGTTGTGACACAGCAAACTAATAGTTCTGTAAACAAATAACCAGACGAAACCGGAAAAATGTCATTTATAATTTTATCAAATTTTAGACGTATTGACTCTTTTCCAAAAAAAATTATAAATTGATTTCGAAAGACTGTTCTTTTATCTCTAGTAAAACTATTTTTTAAATTTTGAGAAAATGCTTTGGTTTTAGTACAATAAGGTTTTACCGTAGGCAGATTTGTTAAATTTTCAAACAAAATTTTGTATTATGCAACATACATTTCAAATCGTATAATCATTATGCAATGCAGTAAAATACATTAATAAATTATTTGGGATAAAGACTTTCCAGAATTTTAATTTAAGTTCAATTAAAATCATTTAAAAAAGATCCGCGCCCTTGTTTTCTGACGAAAATATTCATTGAAAATAATTCATAATTTCATTCACAATTTTCATTGAAAATACCTACCTCAGTTTGTAAATTTATTTACGGTCTTACAAACTAATATATGTAAAAAAATACATTATTATTTTGCTTAAACATTATTGAAAAATTATAAATATTTATGATCAAAAAATAATTACAAAAAAGTACATCATTTTATTTGTTTTATCATCACGAGTTTGAGTATTTTTGAATGTGGTTATTTATCAAACCAAATTTGGAATGAAATAAAATCGATATTGAGTTTTTATATTAAAATGCTAGTATGGAGAAAAATTAATATTTCTCTTCGGAATCGCCCTGCACCGTTGGAAGGGTACTTTCGCATGATTATCGTTCGACGAAATTTAAATTCTCGGGGCTCTTAAGTAGACCTTGTCATACAAAAATTTCATCCCTCACCTAATCAGTTCAGGCATATTGCCCCCCTATAACATTGCATGTCTGTTATCTTCTGTAAATAAACGCGTTTATAAAGTCTTGGCTAATTTCCTGAATATTAACAGCATCAATTTGTAACTGTAAGTTTAGTTCCATGTATTTATTTATTTCATTTTTTATCCATAATAAATTATATCAACATACTTATCAATTTCCTGTTGCTTCCACTTGTTAAATGTAATTATAATCATCTCGTATTGTAAGAATTTAGCGTATTATTATTATTTGTATAGTATTATTATATAATGTAGATAGGTTCTTGTTATTGAAACTAAATTTGTAAATATTAACCCAAAATTACACTCACAAAATTACACTCAAAAAATCATTCACTTGACACTGGCCAGAACACTCCATTGGGGTGAAAAGCCATGAAAAAAAAAAAAAAAGTATACCTCGTGTCCAAAAAATATTTTTCTTATTTTTTCTTGTTTAATAAACCAAAGCCTATATTTCCTCTGAAATCATTAGATTTGTCAGTAGATACCTTCCCACGTAATTATGAACGTAAATATGTAATTTTTTTGAATTTCACGTAAGGAATTATACAATATGTTCAATTTGGAAGGCGGGTTTGAGCATCCCCAACCCTCTAACCATTTATTGGATAACCAATACTCCTGCCATAGGTCACCCCAAGTTTAATAAGTTAACAGGAGTGCCCGGGTTCACGGGGTGAGGTTTGTCAAAGTCTTGCGTAGCAGCGGATGCGTTTGCCCACCTACTGCGTGGCGGGCCGGATCGGGAGTCTGGTTGAGGAAAACCTGTTGTCCTCTCCAGCCAGATTCTCTCGACCCATCGCCTTGCACCGCTGTGGGAGGTATGGAGTCATATGTCTTGGACACATTGACCCCCAGATTCCTACCCACCCGTCATACCTTTTTTCCTTCCCAGAAACCTCTCCTTCCTTTCCCTATAAAGACCCTAAAGCATCCCCGAAGACCGGTCAGTGGCTGAGTTGGCATCGCTTTTGGATCCCATCCAGGCGTTGCGATTTGATTCCTCGGCTGGCTAATCTTCCATTACAACACTAGCAACATTTTCCGCTTACTGTGGTGGTAGTAGGAGATTTTCGAATATTGTCAGGTTATTGTATCAATATTAAAAATGACATAAGGATTGACTGAAGGATTTTTTTTCTCAGGGCCTCCTGTGTGGAGCTAATGTAAAAAAGGCAAAAAGGTACCATAATATTGAAAAAATTCGAATTAGAAAGACCAAATAACTACAACGATTTCACATTTGGACAAAATAATCTTTACTGAACTATTAAAATAGCCAGAACGGAAACGGTACGTAAAAAAAAATTTACAGACGGACCAAATGCAAAACGATCGTGTTAAAACGCTTAAGTTTTGATACGCTCAATCAACGATAATATTCAGGGGAAAACTGGAGTTTCCCGGTGACCTTTTTTGCTTTTTTTATGTGATACCACAATGACGCCCCTGTGGGCAGAGTTACAGCATACAGCTAATTTACACGAGCGCTAATCAGGGTAGAGGTTTCCTCTTAGGTAATTAAATTATAAGTCTAATTGGACATGATTACACTTGATGTATTAGTACAATATATTTTTTATTAATCCAAAAAATGGGTACCCAGTTCTTATCTGATGCTTTATTTTTGACAACAAATTTGAAATAGGAAACCAGTATTTTAAATTGGGAACATTGGATTATAGCAGGCCCGGACTAAGAGGCCAATTAAAAGTCAAACTTCTGGAAATAAGACATCCCTAACTGTAGTAGGTAAGTGACGAGATAGATTGATAACAAACAATAAAAAATGATTATGAAATATTTGTTTTATTTCAATTTAATACCTTTGACCCCTCAGGCTAAATTGTTTGCTTTTATGGACAACTCACATAGGTCTCATAGAAATCGTTGTCTCTCTCTCGTAGTGAGAAATTTTATATAAATGGTGTTAGAAAGAGAAAGCACCCGCTTTATATTCAAATCTAAAAATTAAACACAAAATTTGTAAAAAGTACACCTTTATGAAATCAAAGTTTCGGATCACGAATTGAGAAAAAAAAAACTTGGGATTTTTTTATCAATTATATTATTTTCACACGGCACGATAAAAAGGTGAGAAGTATCGTTAACGTTTAAAAGACATTTGTCTAATTAAATATGTATTTTTTTTTATTTTTTTTTCTTTATCTGTAATTTAATTAGAAAAAACGTAAGATGTGCCATTTTTAATACTTTTTATGTTTCCATGCAAAATTTTTATATTTCAAAAATTATCTCTTTATTTCGAATGAATAAATTTGAAAGTGTATTTTATCACCTCTCAAAAACAGTTTTTAGAGTTCGGTTACATTCAGAAATATTCCATTATTTTGGATTTTATTGGGAAGCGGAAATATTTTGACCCTCTGACAAAATATGGTCGAGGCCTTGGGAGTTAATGAAAATCCCGCAAAAAAAGTGGGAGTTCAAAATTCTATGCCGCAATCCCGTGAGATTTAAAAGAGGTGCGGGTTTTGGAAACTCTAGGTGTCATATATATTCACTGGCGCCAGGCAGTGCAACTTACTTTTTATTGGCATTCCAGTCCACCTCTGTTTCCCGTATGTAGAAAAAATGTACCTACGGCTCTACAGTTCCGTAGTATACTTACAATTTACGTACAGTACGGAACGAGTAGATAGGTATTGAATACAGTGGCGCGTTGCGTGATTGCCATTCCCAACCCTTTCGTGTCGGCAGCGATGTGATGTTTATTCATACAAAGTACAATGCGCAAAACTCTGAAATTACGCCCGCATGCGGGGTGCATAAAATCGACCAGTACGTACCCTAGGAATAATTACTCGGCTCTTTGTTATGGGGCTTCCTAGAAACAAGTCCTGAGAAATTAATTCGTTGGGGGCGATAAACTTTAAGTTTAAAACTTTGGGTTTGAGTTTTTTCACAGAATATTTAGATTTCCGTTACTTTGTGTTACGGACTCCGAAAATCTTACAAGTTCTGTTAGAGTACCTACCGAAACTATTTTAGTAGAAATTCGCCCAGCAGAATTCTTGCGAAATTGTTTTTGGTCCCGGGTTTTTCAGAAAACTTTAAGGGACAATTTTGGTATTCATATGGTAATTTTATAAGAAACTTTGTTATTATTACATAACTAGCAAGTACCCGGCATGCGTTGCAATTCCACTCAATATGTGTCTTAATTCTGTTTGTGTTTTAATTCTGTTTAAAGTGCTTTTCGATACACAGTATTTTTTTGTTTTCCGTCTGGTGCGTACCGGATAAATCCCAAGGTTTCCTACGCTTGAGCAGGCCACGTACAGCTGTCTGTCTGTGTGAAAAGCATGGATTTTCCAAATTTATCCCCGCTCTCCCTTACCGCTACTATGTCTCCTTTGCCATCCCTCCCTCGTCCCCCCCCCCTATTCTCTGCGTGTCCTTTACCAGTTCCCGCCACCATTTCCTTCCCGCGCCTCCTTCCTCTCTTGCTCACCCCTTCCACCTTTCCCGCTCGCTCCCCCTCCCTCCCGCGAGTTCATGATCAGATGATGGACACTGTAACACTGTCCTGTTGGCTAAAGGAGGCAGCGGCATAATACCCCAAAAATAAATCACTGCAATAATTACAACAGTTTTAGAAAGGTTTTTTTTTATAACAATGACCAATAAAATATTTCAGAATGATATTGAGTTTTAGTGTTCATACTTACTTTTATTTTTAATTTTTAGAAAACGAAACCTTAAATATCTTAATAGATATTATTATTAATAGTTTCACCTAAAGTTTTCGGTCAATGAGTGTGTTTTTTGTATTGTGTTTTTTCTGCATACTTTAAAATCTTCAGATTTTTAAATATCTTTTAAACTGTCAATAAAAAAATATATAAAAAAACATATTTTCATAAAAATTAAACTCAGGTGAGGCAGGCATATAATACCTAAACCCTGATTTATCAATGCCATTTTTTTCCACCAAAAGAAAAAAAACATTTTTGATTTGCGAATGTGTAATTAACAGTTTAATTCTGTTTATTTGCAGAAACTTGAGCAAGACGATGACGACGAGTATCTCGACTCCACCTGGGCCGATAGCGGCAGTCTGAGACGCCACTTCCAAGGTATGGACAGCATCTCCTGGAAGCCCAAGTAGACCCGCAGAGCCGCCGGCCGCAAGCTGACACCAACCTCACAGCTGACCAAACACAGACACCACTCGTATCAAACAAACAAACAAACATTCATACGTACACATTCATCCCCCCCCCCCCCCCCAAGCACACAATCTCAGCCATTCCACACAACATACAAATTCAATCAGGGCAGCGATTTTAAGTTAGGAGAATCTCTTCGAAATCATTTGTCTATGGTTTAATCCAGACAGAATTATACTCTGTAGTCACCTAAGCACATATCGGACTTGTCAGCCGTTATCTATGGTTTAAGAAAATGTGTGGGAAGCGGTAGAACAGCCGAGCTTTTCGACGCAGTGACTTCAGTTAGTACTGGGCAAAGCGGCCGTGCTTAGACGTCATATGACACTGTCATATTATCAAAAGCACTTGTCTATGATCCTGTCAGATTATCAAAATCCCTTGGCTATGGTCTATGATTCTGTCAGATTATCAAAAGCACTTATCTATGATCTTGTGAGATTTATATCACACACCTACATAATATTGTGGGGTAATTACTACTAGGTAACTCAGAAATCAGCTTTTTCGAGTTACACACAAAGTCAAACCTTTATTTCCTGCCCATGTATTCCACAACACATATTTTATGTAAGTGGCATACATTAGCGAGTAAATAATAATATGGTTTTGTGTGTACCTCGAAGAAACTGAATTCTGAGTTACCTAGTTTTAGTAATTACCCCACTATATATTATTACATGATTTATTATGTATTAGAAAATCCTTATTTTCAGTCAGATTCTCATAAGCTTTTCCTTTCCTTGCTCAAATTCGCTTCCCGGCATATTTTAAAAATAGGCTGATTGTGCGCAACGACTGCATTCTGGCAAAAGCTGACAAATGATTACCTAGTTATGTTGTTAATTACGAGATACGCCAGCCATTGCGGGGTCTACCATAATGAAACGATTACAAGGCGGATCTAATTCTGAATCCACGCAGAGTGACGACAGAAATAACGAAGAACCAGTATGAAGATTCATGCTCAAACACTTCACCAAATAATAATTAAAAACAATGTACAAGCACTGAGAGTTTGCTGCACTTTGAAGTAAAAAAAAAATAAAAATAATAAAACTTATAGCGCATCGTAATGAAAATTATTATCGTTTGTAAGGAAGAAAGCTGCTAGATTCACGGCATTGAGTGCTGCTTGGACGCAGCCAACTCTATTCGCCAGTACGAAGACGGTGATATACGGGTTAACAAGTTTTGATATAGCGTTAGGTTGTTTTTTTTTTATGAAAATCGTCTTAGAGCTTTGGTTTGGAGGACGTTTTAAGCTTTTTGGCCTGATAGCTTCAATAAGTATGATAGCTGTAAGCTAATTAACAACTTAAGTCGTCTGTATGCAATACTTATACAAATATCACTGTTGACTCTTTCGTTTTACCTGTAATCCCAGATTTAATAAAAGTGTGCACACCGTCATATTAATTATTATTAAAATTCATATTAAAATTAAGAATAGAAGACGTATTTTGTTTTTATAATAGTTCATCCATCCGAGTTATCAACAAAATACATTTTAAAAAGGAAGCATATCCTTTTTTAACAAACATCTGAGTGTAGCGGTATTGTCATCTGCTGTGTACTAAAATTTTAGATAGATGTAACTATAATTTTATTTAGTTTTATAATAATCATTTAAATACGCCGGATAAAAGTTATTCCCCGATTCCACGAATAAATGCTTTTCATTTTATTGTCCCCGAATACCTTACACCACAGAAACCACAATAATAATAATAATAAATGTATTAACAATAAGTGTGGGCTGGTAAACTTAATAAATTCGGAAGTGAGCTAAACGATAAAATATAAACAATCTAAATTGCTTATGTGATAGTTCTGCCATTTTCTAAGCCTGAATTTTCCAGCCATATCTCATATTTCTAATAAACATACCTACATATTAAAATATTTACATTCAATCATATGACACTATTTTTTGCCATCTAGCTATAACATATTTACAAACACAAATCATTCTACATAGATGTTATGTCTACCTTTCATAGTGGGGCCTTCTCAATTAATTCCTAAAAGATAATACAAATGTATGTGCTTTTGTTGAAATACTCTGTAATGCCTGACGCAAAAGTAACTCCTCGATTCATCAGTTAAGCTTTAGAATATTGTGAAACCTTTTTCCTACCATTAAATTATGTTGGAACTTATGCCATTGTTAAAATATACAAAGTAATGAAACAGCCATTAGAGAATATAATAAATATCATTCTATCTTACAAAAGTAAACTAGAGTTAAAGTAACGTTTTAGAAAAATGTTGGTAGCAAAAAGGTTAAACAGATCCTGTATTAAGTGTTGCAATATTTAAATAATACAAAAAAATTATAATAATACTATGTAATAAAATAATAATATGGTTGTTTTTTCTAAAGATTATAAAAATAATATATATTTAAAAGAAACCAAACGAGAACAATTTGTCTGTGATCCACATTTATAAAACATATAATGGGTGTACTTAGGTATTGAGATGAATCGCAGGTTCAGCGGGAACGGAGAAAAACTTGGAGAAATAAACAATATGAATGTGGAATGAATGCATTGTTCGATAAAACAATTGAAGACACGAATACGGTTAAAGGCGGTCCTCCGAAAAAACATATTTTATAATGTACAGTCAAGTAGGCATGGGCGGAAAAGACCGTGTGAATCAAACCAATTCTGTCATTGAATGAATGAATGAATTCAATACGTCCCTAAAGCCTATCATAACACGAATGCAGAATTAGACAATATCAGGACTATTTTAATATCAAATGTGTATAACTTAAATTTTATTTACATTCATAAAAAATATTTCTTTTTTATTTGCACAAAATTTACTGTTAGATAATTATTTCATCTATACAAAACATCTGTAAGGCAAAGGGTGCGGAAGGTATTTGTATTAAAGTCAAAATGAATCACTGTAGCAATTGAATCAAATGAATGAATTCACTCTTGACTGAATTGTTTGAAGAATACGAATGAATATGTCCATGTCTACATTTGTGCGGGAGTTTGTCAATTAAGAGTACAAATAAATGTCACAACAACAAGGGATGGAATTTCTAAATGAACAAAAAATATATTAAATAATTACAGTACAGTCTTAATTAACCATTGGTAATGTGTGTCTTTTCACCCCTTGCTAATCCAACCTCTTTATTTGACAAAATTACAACAAATTAATTGCTTTTTCTTCACAGATAATGTTTTCCTGATGAGTAAATAAGATTCTACTGTAATTTGTTTTTAAAATATTTCAATTTTTGATACTTTAGTATTCAATGTACACTTGATAGTTACGAAACATTAAATAAATAAACCTAAATAAACATGTCCATCGGCCAATCCTTCCAATAATTATTCCATCGGATTATTTGTTGTAAACATTCAAAAACATTCAATCATCCACAACCTATAAATAAATTTCAAGAATATTCTAACAGAATAATATTTGTTATCCAACCGAAGAATTAAATTGATTCTAAAATGTTAAAGTAATTTTGTACTAATATCCGAGCCATTTATGCTTTTTTCAATCATAAACACAAACTTTCAAACATAACAGAATAACAGTCTGATTAACACTATAAGAAAGTGATTGAAAACATGTTTAACACTAATAAAAGATTGTAAGGCATCAGGTTGGAATTTTAATTGATATATACGGGTGTCCTGGGATAAAGTGCATTAACTTTGGGAGGTGATTCTACGTGATAGTATAAGTAAAAAGGATAAATAACTTTTTTCGAAATTCCAACTTTTAGGGTTACTTTTTTGGTAAAAAGATAAAATTAGTCTGGCGTGTGCGGCCAGTATTATTATTTTCCGCTAGTACGATACGGGCCAATCACAATCATGCTACGTTGCCACTATCACACCCGGCAAGCTCCCAGTAAATTTAACACGTAAATTTGTACTTCATTTGTATGTATTTTTTTTTGTATTGAAAAAAAAGTTGAAATTTTGGAAAAAACTTGTTAATCTTTTTTACTCCTAGCATTATGTAGAATCACCACCCAAAGTTAACACACTTTACCCCTGGATATCCTGTATTTTATGTTTAAATAATAATTTTAACTAAAATCCAAATAATAATTACAAATCGTAACTGAAACATTAAAATGAAAAGAACAAACCGGAAAGAAGTATTCTACTGGTATTGTAATAAAAACTGTATTGTTTAATATTTCAATTGGCATTACTGCAATCATTGATGCAAACTTATCGCAATAATTTAAAACTAAAAGTGACTTATTATAAATGTTTTTATGCAAGCATAAAACAAGCGTGAAAAAGATGAATGATTCGAAAGATTTAAAAAAAAAACTATAAAATATTATGATTTATTTTAATTGGATAGTCTTTCCTGATTTTCTAAATTCGTACTAAGAATTATATAAATACATATTATTAGACATTTTTGACATTTTTATTCTCATTTGTATTTTTGGCACATAATTCAAATATTCTTAAGGAGATAAATATTATAAAAAAGAGTATATTAACAAAAAGTGACACTAAAGTTGACTAGTAAGGAAGTGGAAGTGAGGACAAACTAAAGAGCTGTGTGAGGCCCTTTAACCCGGTGACGCTTTCTCTATGCTGCAAAATTATATTGAAATAAAGTTAAACAAATGTTAAAAGCTTCAAGTATTTAGTTTTATTTCACCTGTTTCCGACTCCACCATTCTGCTTATGATGACCAAATGTTCAGCATCCTCAGATAACAAAGGTAAGAAAGGCGCATAATATGCAGGGTGTTAAGAGACGTGCCTGACTCACTTTTTAACCAGTGTTTCCTAACATTATCTGGAGTCAAAAATGTGATTGAAATTTTCGTCTCCAGTTTTTATTGTAGTTTTTTTTTTTCAAAAAAACACAATAACTGGAGACGTGATAAAAAAACTTTTACATAGAATTTTACAGTCACAAGCCGAACGCTTAGGCCGATCATGCCTCTCTATCGCTTATTCCGCAATCTCACTTGCACACTCAGTCCAGGCAGAACGTGACAATAAGTCATACTTTTTCGTGAGTGCTGATGGCGTTCATCGATTTATAAGATGTTATCACGTCAACAAACAATCTTTTTTCACATATGCATCACTGCCGAGTGACTGCCCACCAAACCCCCACTCCGACTCTAACTTTCCAATACTTTTTGATTGCTATGTTTTTAGTTGTTGAAAAATATAGTAAAAAGTCACCGGAGACCAAAATGTTAGCTAATGTCTACTCCAAATAACTTTGGGAATCACCGGTTAGTAACCTTGCATACTATTAAAGAATCAAGAAAGTACTTTTAGTAGATCAGAAATGCGTGTTCCAGAAAATTCCAATTCTCAACAGTCAACCCTTGGGTCAGCAGCGTCATCAGCTATCGGAAGGTTGAAGAAACCAAAGCCAACACCAGTGTCACAAGCTTTCGGAGTGTCAAGACCTAAAGCCTGGAATGGACTTCCACATTATTTAAGAATGATGGCAGAATTTAGAGCTAAACTTAAAACTCCCTTTTCAGACAGTCGTATCCATAAAGTCAAAATCTTTCACCTTCACTTTCACAGCCTATGACATTATAAATAACTAAATGTGTAAAAATGTTATCAAAAAAGGACATGCATGATTTTTAGGGTCCATTTCAAAAAATTCTCCAGTCCTAAAGAGTCCTAAATTCTCCAGTCTTTTAAAATAAATAACAACTCTACTTTTGCCATTAATCTTCTCATAAATGTAATATCAACAGTAATGGAGGGTAGCAAACGTAAAATCATGCAATGTCCAGTGTTTTAAATATAGTGTCCTGTGCGTGCAGTTGTATCTTCTACAAGCATAAACTTTCTAATAAAAGTGTGTTTTTCAGAAGTGACCTGCCAAGGAAGTATGAATTCTGTAACGTTGTTTGTTAATAAAAATTGGTTGTCTGTAAAGTCGGTTTACGGACAATAATTTTACGTGATAACGTCATATAATAATGATGGAGTGGAAGAGAGATAGATGCGTCACAAGCCGAACGCTTAGGCCGAAGATGCGCCGCATCCACATTTCAATACATCTTCATACAAAAGCTGAAATTTTGAAAAAAAATAAAATTCATTTTCAGCTATAACATCAATAACGTCGTATTTTTCAATCTTAGCACTTTAGCGCACTGAAAACTCACGGACCGCCACTGTTACATACTTATATGGATTTTACTTTCAAAATATTAATGCTGACAGGTCTCTAGGTTTATAATGGAGTCTGGTGGACATAACAAAAATGACTTAACAAGGCTCTGTTGAAAGAAACTTTGATAATTTTTTTTACCACTTTATAGCAATGTAATTAGAAACATTAGCTAAAGAAAGACGACGTGCGACACGGCGTAATACCCCAAAAATAAATCCCCTTAATAATACTCTGTTGTGAAATCACAAATCATAAAATAGTTTACATTGATCTTGGAAAAGGTATGTATAAAATATATTTTAGAAAATCACTTGAAATGGATATAACAGCAAGAAATGGTAAGAGAATGAATTGATAAAAATTTTAAATTAACTCCCAATTAGCAATCCCTGCCACTGCCCTGACATTTCTGTCATCTAGACATTCTTCAAATGGATAATTTATCAGTAAAATTTGTCTATGAAAACAGCAATAAAGTCGGTTATTGTTGAGGTAAAAAAAAAATATATATTTATATCATCGTTCGGCATGCAATAATACTGTGTGACATGAAACTAATTAATTGCAGAGGAGAGAAAAAACTATGACACTTATACAGTATTTCAACATGAAAACTTTTAAAAAAGGTTCTCAAACTGAGCACCCGCCAGAGTGCTTTTGTTGTCCCCAAGTATTTAAATATATCTCGTCACTCAAGGGTCATGGTGCCAATATTCTAAAAATAGACCATTGTCCGTTGCTAGTAGTGCGCATACGTCATCAAGAGAGGAGTGGGGTCAGAAAAGAGCCTCAAAATTCACTCTGCGGGACCAAAGAATGAGTAACTCCGCCACGGAAAGGGTTACACGAGTATTTGTGCGTCGTCGTACAGATCTTGAGGTGCTCTATAAAGTAAGCTGAGAAGAAAACATAAATGTAACCCAGTGACAAATGAAACAAGTTTTCACGCAAAAAGCAACTATTGTAAAGATACTACCCTACACACCCCATTTGTTCTTGGAGGTGTACATATTCTATTATTCTGCCATGGTAAAAGCACTGTGTTTTTACTTACCACGGCAGTATTGTCCAAGAGAGTCTGCAGAAAGAACATCAATTTTAACAAATATTCTCATTTTCATTCTGTAGATGAACATGCTTGGAGAAAATTTATGATTACGAATTGAACAGCATTAAAATATCTATTTTGAAAAAAATTGTCACATTCGCGATATTGCAAGGCGAACGATAATATAATATATTATTCATCTTAAACGTAGCCAATAAATTATTCGCAAAAGCGAAAAACAAATTCAAAAGTATTTGAAACAATTTAATAATAATAACGAGTAAAATATTACACAGATAATTTTCAGAATAATAAAAATTTTCAGTTTGAAAATATTGAGAAATCTCAAATTTCATCATCTTCATCATCGTCATCATCATCAGTTTCGAAATTTTCACTATCATCACTTTCAGAGTCGCAGAAGTCACTGTCGTAATCCTCAATACCCTCTGTTCCCGCCTCCAACTTCAATTTGTTGATTTTATCCGCCAAGTCAATCTTTTTTCCTTCTTTGGTTGGTTCATCGTATTCCTTTTCTTTCTTGCGTTCCTTTTTGCTCTCTCCATTTTGTTTTCGTATGTATCTAAAAATGATATAAAAAATTTTTCATAAAACATTATCAAACATCAAAATTCTTTCTTGAACAGAAAATTAATTTCATTGGCTTGTCTGGAGCCTAGGAGTCGAAAGGTTTTAATGTACATTGGGCACAAAAGTATTAGTTTAAAGTTAATCTGAACATTTACTTAATTTAACCGGCTAGAATGTTAATTATAAAAGGTAGTATTTAGTAAATATAAAGTACAAATTAGAGAAGGATAGAAAAGTGTACCTACATATCGACGTTCCCGAAGAACAATGTTGGATCTGACAAAAATTGAAAATTGTCCTGTTGCCTTATTTATTGGCTTATTTTGTTGATTTAAAAGTCTGTATTTTCGGAATTTTTAATGAAATGAGATGAAATAAATGTCAAAGATCAAAAAAACTCTATATTTCTTGATATCAAAACCAGTAAAAATTGCAGAAAAGAAACTTTGAAAAGCTCTACTGCAGAACAACAAAATCGCACATCTGACATTGTTCTTCAGGACCATCGATTTTTATGTTAGGATAGAAGAATTACACTTCCTGATTTCTTACAATTTATAGTCCAAGATCTTCAATTGAATCTTGTGCAAAATTTATGCATGTAATTGTTCACTAGTAGAGGGTAGATAAGTAATAGAAATTGGTCGCTAGCATCAAATACCCAAGAATAATAATAATATTTCCAAATCAAGTAAAATATTGGCAGTATTTACTTATATCGGCTTGCAACCCTGGCCGCTAGAGGCTAGTTTAGCATGGCGTAATGCATAAAATCAAATAAAATGTAGAAAAGTAAACCAAGCCTCAAAATTTGTGCTGTTAGGAGGGGCCAGTGCAGCATATTGCCAACAGAATGTACAAGAAATGTCAGAAGTTGAGAGGTATTATAACTATTCCGCAGTATTTGCTGTCAAAATGGCATTTTAAATCTTAGGATTACACATTGCTGGGGACCATCAGAATGTATGCTGCCATCATAAGCAAAAAGGCAGTTGGCAATTTGCAATAGTCACATTCTAATGTACTTTTTATTGTAATAGGTTGGTAAACATGAAAGGTCTCGTATATCAGAATGTGACGTGTGTGTGTTGCTTATGATGGCAGTGTATTTTCCTTGAACTTGCAGGTGCAATTGGCTGCCGTCTAAAATTTAATAAAAATAACACAAATGGAAACGTGTTTTTAATTAACTAACCTCATCAGAGTCCTCCTTTTCCTTTCTGGGAGAGCTTTAATAATCCTGGCCATTTCATCTTCCTCGGCTTGCGATTTTACAACTGGTTGAATAACCTATGAAGAAAATAGATTATTATAAGCAATTACGAAGACAATCATTATAGATGAGGGATAAGTTTCTTTAGCCGCTTAATGCTAAATACGACCACATTCTTGAAGTAAAGCCAGTTACAGACGAGAGATATCACCTTATAAGATATGTGGTGTTACATAGCTCTTTCCTCACAAAGATCGTAATATAGAGCCACCTTTGAGCAAACGTAAATTCAATTCAACTTCACACTCAGTTGCGGTAGTGATTCGCATCCTCGCCACAGCGAGGAGCCACTGGCCGGCCTGCTCACAGCGGCAAATGTGCACGCACCCAAAGCTCAGTGACCATTTTGGCCGTCATCTTCAATCAGACTCTGAACCTGGCTGGCAACCGCAAGTGGTGTGGCTGCAAGTGGAAGGACTCTGGTGACTATTGTGGTCCCATGCAAATAATCATAATAGCAGTTGTGTGATCCTTTTCGGTACAAGTTGCCCAAACAAGTTACCCATAGTGGATGTGCATGTGTGTATCCTCTCGAAACTCAAAGAAGAAACCATGCTCTGTGACCGTGCTGAGGTACATAGGCGAAACAAAATAGCTGGTTACATTCAGAGAAATGATTTTTTTAAAGACCTTTAAGGATACGCTGGCGTTCAACGGGTTAATGAATCTTTTAACATCTCCCCTAATGTAAATAGTTGTTTCTTGTAGTAATTTTGAAACAAAGTGTTATTTAAATAATTTGTTCATTTTAAGAAGTAAGTGGAATAAGGAAACTTTACAAAGACGAGAAAATAAGATGATAATCAAACCGAGACAATTAATAAGGGTAAATAATGCTTTCAAATTCTAAAAACTCTGAGCTTTATCTGGATGCTGTTGGATGTCTGTTACCTAATTTTCTGGTTCTAATTTATTATTAAGTTATACAAAGCAGTTAATTGTATTGACTGTACATCTCGACTTCTTCCACAGAAAGAATAAAAATGATGAGGGAGGGAGAAAGCGGGGAAGGAGAAAGGGGAACGCGGAAGGGGAACGCGGGAGGGGTAGGGGAATGCGGGAGGGGAAGAGGACTCCGGAGATGAATGGGGATGCATGAGAAAGGACATGCAGGAAGAATCATTATATTTCTTTGAATGGCATTGCTACGTATGCCGGGTACCAGCTAAAAAAAATCCAAACTGGCGGCAAAGCGATAGTTTTCTAAGGGAAATTTAGAATTTTGAATGGAAATAGAATTTTAATGAATTTCACCATTTCTCCCGATGTAAATAGTCGTTTATTGTAGTAATTAAATTGAAACTAAATGTAATTTCCATAATCTGATAAGTAAGCCTATCAAAAATGTGGCGGTTACGTAAATATTTACCAAAAAAGTTTGAAATGCAGGAAGCTTACCTCTTCAGCTTTACAGCATTTAGCACAAACTCCTTCTTTCCTGGAGCACGGAATGCACATAGTGTGATAGGCTGCTTTCACTGATTTCTGTTCGCATCGTACACATTTCTTGGGAGCAGTTAGAGGCTTATATTTCTTGTACTTTATCTTCCAATCGATTATATCCTTGCATCGTGAGCAAATGCCGCTCGGTTGGATTGAATTTATGAACTTGATCTTCACGGAATTGTCGTGTAGATCATTCCTGAACACCGTCCGATTTTGATGCTTTTGCGCTCTTGTACGCTTTATATTTCCTTTGCAAGAACTCATATTTATTTATATTATTTTCAATAAGTCAAATACAAACACGTGCTCCGAAGTTTTGAAGCAAATCGACAAACGTCAAAATTTGTGCATAGAGAATAAATAATAAAGTTCGAAAATGTCTATGGAGAGTGGAGACTAGAGATCGATTTCTAAGCCCATTCGTACATGAAACCATAGATTTATATATAACATGAAACTACTTACAAGGTGGGTGGTTTGATATAATTATGCTTACAAGCGACTCGAGCTTCGCGCTTAGTACGCGAATCGTATGGTAAATAGAGGTGTGCCTAATACAACGCTAACAGGTATGGATAACATAGTATCTTCAAATAACGGGATAGCTGTTACGAAGCAACGCATAACATGGTATTGAATAACTTCGTTATTTTATAAGCCGACCGTAGTAGGACCTTAGTTTTAGGAAATTAACCGGACTTAATTGCCGACCACCGAAGATATCCAAATAGAACCAAAGTATTGTTCGATAATCTGCTATTCCGTTCCGTTCGTTTTTGGCATTATTTAGTTATTAAATATTAAAGCAGTTCATTTATTCAGTTTACTTTCGTCATTTGTAACGCTCGGTTATAAGCTCAAATTAATTCTCCGTTATTCCGTTTTTTTTTAACATTACAAGTAAAACAAATTAATTATTCAAATCGTTTGTGAATAATATAGCAACGGTGATAAAATAATTATATAGAGCTCTGGAGGATTGTCAAAAAATAAACACATAATTATATTCTTTTTGTTGTGTAATATGTAATATTTGAATACAATAATTTGAAAAATAGAAAAAAAATGAAAAGTTACAAATAAATACATAAACAAAAATAAATAAATTTTGTTGGGCGTGGTTTTAAGTGAGCTTGGGCCCAGCGCTTACTCACGAGGCTTATTTATGCTCAGGAGTGGCGCTTGAAGTCCGTTAGCAAAATCCTGGCTCCAGTGAACCTGTGTCTCATCATGCCGGCAAATCCATTATATATGCTTCAAGGCGTGTGACAATTATATATTTTACCAAGGAGATGAAAATTTGAAATGCGATGTCTCCCCATTTTCGTCTTTCATCCGGAGTTTCAAATGAATTCACATTATTTCACGTGAAATTCAAGCCGTAAATATGGTTCGAAAAAATCTCAGGAATCGCATCGATACTATTACTTCCAACGTCAACACTGTTTTTTTTTATCGTCGATTCGATTTCGAATGGAAAATGATAATTTGTTATCTACGTAACGACAATATCTATGACATTATTTTACTATCAAAATAGTATTATCTGTCACAAATAAACCAATCCCATCTGTCAGATGTTTCGGTTTTGTGTTTTGTGTCATAGGTCGGAGCAGAGTTAAAATTTATCGTTGGTGTAAAAAGTATTGTGTGCGTGAATTTCGGTATTTATTGTAAAGAAATAATGTGTTAATTTCGTCTCGTGGAAATTATTGCATGCATATGCTTGTAAATTGTCTAGAATAGTTTTACGACGCCGATAAAATCATGTTTAATACGGGAAGAATCATCGAGCACGTTTTTGTTATCATTTGTACTTCCCTTCTGTTTTCGGTTGCGATTTGGACTATGATACGTTCGGATACAAATAACGTCATATACGTGAATTTGCAATCGGCGCCTATAAGTGTAGTAAGCAAACGGTTTTTAAGTGTGGGCGTAGATACGGTTGAAATAAGCCATGGGTTGAATGATCTACATTTAAATTCCCCTAAACTGATTCAACTCACATCTCTATTGGGAGCTGGCCATATAAGACTCGGAGGCACCATGGCCGATCGATTAATATTCACAGAAAATTCAAACAACTCAATTGCTCAAACTAAAATAAAGTGTGAAGGAAATTCATGCGATGACAAAAATTTCCCTTTCTTTACTATGAATAGCTCAGACTGGCTGCAAATAAACGATTTTTGTAACAAGACAAACTTTCGGCTGTTGTTTGATTTGAATGTTTTACTTCGTCGAGGAGGAAAATGGGATCCCACAAATGCCATTGAGCTGTTAAAGTTCTCACGAGACCACAATCTCAACATTGATTGGCAGTTAGGCAATGAGCCTAATTCCTTCAAACATGTTTTCAACGTCACAATATCGCCTCACCAGTTAAGTAAAGATTTCTTGGTTTTGAAAAGGCTTTTGAAAGAATATTTTCCCGGTTCTTTACTCGTGGGACCAGACACGACTAGGCCTCAGCCTGAGCGACCCAGTTGCGTGAGATACATGAAACGGTTCTTGCTAACAGCGTCAAGTTTTATAGATGCCATTGCCTGGCATCAATACTACCTCAATGGACACATTGCTACTCTTGAAGACTTCTGGAATCCTGATACATTGGACCTTTTACAATTGCAGATTGATACCATGTTAAGGAATATTTTGCCGTACAAGAACGGGCTGGATATGTGGTTAACGGAGACGAGCAGTGCTTACGGAGGAGGTGCTCCGGGTTTATCCAACACCTTTTCTAGCTCACCCCTTTGGTTGGATAAGCTGGGGGTAGCGGCTCTCAATGGAATACAAGTAGTCGTCAGGCAGAATCTTATCGGGGCTAATTACAGTTTGATCGATAAGCAATTGAACCCGTTGCCAGACTGGTGGGTGAGCTTTTTATACAAGAGTCTCATCGGAGAAAAGGTGATTTCTTGTTTGAAGAGCACTTCGAAATTCCAACGACTATACTGCCACTGCGCTGCTAAAACTCTTCAACAAAACAGCAGCATGGTTGTGTATGGAGTTAATCTAGCGAACTCTAATGTGGACATAACGCTTGCAGGCACAGCCCTCGATCTGCCGGTGAATGTGGATGAGTTTGTACTAACGGCACCGCACGGAAATAGGAAATCCAAAGATGTCTACTTGAATGGAGTTTTACTATCCTACAATGAAGATTTTCCTAAAATTTTACCAAAGAACCTGGGTAAGGTTGGGTCTGTAAGAATGCAGCCGTACTCGTTAGGATTTTGGGTTCTGCATGACGTTAATTTTACATTTTGTCAAAATTAAACCTATGTTTTTAGAAGGTATTGTATATTACCTATTACAAACTAACAGTGTGTTACCATCTACATCAGTGATGATCAACCTTTTTAGCCGGAGGGTCAGATTTACGCAAGTTTACCTACAGCTTGACATTGTTAAATTTGTGTTGCAAACCTATTTGTCTTTTCTAAAATAGTAATTAAACAATTATGGAATGCAAAAAAAACGCCACAGACAAAAATCAATATTTCAAAGGCCACACCAATATATACTGTCGTTTCTATTACTTATATCTAATCTATCTGTTTATAAAAAGAGAGTCCGTGGCAGACGCTGGGCGGGCAGCGCAGATATGATTTTTATACAAATCTAAAGAGGTTGACAAACATACATCTGTTTTCGAACAACTCTGTGTAAAGCCCGGGCAATAAAAAACATAAAAAATGCGTACTTGCGGTTTTGTGCAACTGTAGATTTTTTCTTTCGGAGAGTTAAACAAAATTTAGTCTAGAAAACTTTGACATTTTACGAAGCGGAAACCTTTAAAATGCTTCAAACATAGATCTCAATAAAAAAAGCGCTGCAACGGTGATTTTTTTCCACATTTAAAGTTGAACCATGAAATTTTGTCTAAGAATATGTAAATGTAAGAAAAAATCTTAATAATTTGAGCATCTGATTCAAAACTTTGAAAGACCGAAGTTTTCCACCGAACCCTTTTTTAAAACAACAGAAACCGTTGAATATTCTTTACTTCAAACAAACTCTTTGATATTTTATTTAGCTAAGTGGGAAGTACAAAAAGGCTTGCAGGCCACATGAAACGGGCTTGTGGGCCGCAGGTTGCTCATCACTGATCTACATAGTTGAGTCCAGAGTTTTGAAGGATTGCCCGTTATTTTTATAGTAGGCTTGGTATTTATCATTGGATAAACCTAAATAACTAATTTTTCAATTTTCCTCTATTTTCTCAATCACACAAAGCTCCAAGAATATTATGTTTCTTAACACATTGTAATCTGATCACGTATTAATACGTGTTTAGCAAATTAATGCTAGAGAGCGGAACACGTATTTATACGTTTTTGATAGATTGTTAGTGGAGCGCGGGTCACGTTAAAATGCGGGTTCCAATATACTTGAGTTTTCGCTATATAGCCTCTGTAGGGTTGTAGCCATGCAGGTAAAAACCTTTTGAGAACAATAGTTGGGGTGTACGGTAGGTACCGAGGTAGTGTAAATATTAATTTTTTCATAACTTTCCTGCTTTATGTGAAATTCTGCATTAGTTTAACGATAAAGAATACATTTCTAAATATAATAAAATAAAATGAAATAAAATAAATAATTTGCAAAAAGAATTATTAAAATCAAACAAATATTTTTGAAGTTATCGCAATTTTTCTAGAGGTCTACGTTAGCGCGAAATTACGCGAAAAATCACCCGTTACCAGCACGATACGCGGCCGAAAACTGCCCGATCACAATGTGTTAACAATGGTACAAAAGGTATCAAAATAAATAAAACATAAATTTTCAAACAGTCGATTTAGTTTATTAGATCAAGCGAAGAAATTAATGTTATATAAAAAAATAAACACATACATATCATAAATAATAATGTCTCATCAGCTGCAAAATGTATATTTTTTTACCTTCATCAATCAGAAGTACAATAGAGAAATGGTGCTAGCCCAAAATGCGGAATTGTCAATTTACTGGATGAAGAATAAAAAATTGTTTTGTGTAAAAGCAAATGTAAGAAATAAGCAAAAGTTTACTTTGGCAAAATTATTATCGTAATATTATGAATTAAAATGTTACTTTGATAATTTATATGTAATACTAGCCTCCGTTCCTTTACAACTGATCTGAGTGTTAAACCTAAGCCTAAGAATCTTCATAACAAATTAGTAGTGCTTTGTATGAATGTAATTAATATGAAAACTGTCATTTTATACTATTAAATAACAGAGAGATAATATTTAGTGTAACTTTAGTAGGAATCGAGCGAAAAAACACTCCAAATGCACATAAATTAAAATAAATAGGATTATGAGTTAATACGTTGTGATGTCGACAGTTAAGTTCTGCCGACTGGAATACTGAATATTATTTTGTTATAATCTTTTCCAAAGGACAATGATAAGTCAATAAATATTCTATTAACTTGAGAGGAAATGCGGGCCGTGCTTTATCCATACAAAACGTATTTCTCTATTTTCTCTCTGGATTTTGACACTAGTGCAAATATTTTTTAATATAATGTAGACGTCAACCACTGGCATGTCCCTACGTTTTTTTTTAATGTGAATACTGTACAAGAGTCTCAACTGCTCCCAACTGTCTGGAGTCATTGAGACTATGGCAACCTCAATTGGGTATGCTGTAAGGCCGAAGGTATCGGGAAGGGGAACTACCTAGCTATACAGATCCGGTAATCAAACACGGCTAAAGTCATTTCAAGCAATGTTTTAATTCTGAATGGTGTTTAATACACCAAGACGATACAGAGATTATCTTCCACTCTGGAGCGTGCCGCAAATACACTATGGATATATTGCGAAATAACACAAATTGACCAAATAAAATTTACTTGTGCAAGCCGGGATTTGAAGCTGTGACCTCTGGATTGCTGGTCTAGAGCCTTACCCCTCAACCAAGGAGGCCATCAAAATAAGTTACTTCTTGGGAGCTAGAACCTTCCAAAAATCCTTAAATTAGCCTAATTAGAACGCCATGAACAGGTGTTCAGAATACAATAAATTTAATAGAATAAAATAAATTTGACAATGTACTTTTAAAACAGCAAAACGTACGGACATAAATTATTTTCGTCTAAAACAGTTGGTGAAAAAATCTTAAAAGTCGGTCCAGTTTTGGAATAGAAAACAGGGGAATACAAATCCTCGATTTGATGATTTAGGTTTAACCAGCCTGAAGTGCAGTTGTCCCTTTACTCAATATTCCGGGGGGTGATAGCAACAGTTTTGTAAAATATCTATTATTAAAATATCTCGGTGCCCGCGTTTCCTCTTAAGACACTATAAGGTACACAAAATGGCAAAGAGATCTTATGTATTATCAAAAGATATAAATTGGCTTACTGAAGATTGACAGTGAAAGTCAATTAAAAAATATTTAACTAACAAACAGTGTTATGTTGTTTATGAATGTTCAAACCAAATTGTAATAATTTCTATAGTGATTTTAAATGAGGCTTTTAGTTTTAAAATTAATTTTTATTCTCTTTAAGTAACACAAGCCAAATGGATGTTCTGATGTATAACAAAAGACAAAAATGTTACTGTTAAATAATTTTCGTTTTTAAATTCAAAATGAAGACACATAACCAAAAATGTTAATTATTATTGATAAATCTAGTGTACAAATTAATGTCTAACTTTACAAACTAAATTTAGAGTTATTTTACATAAAGTTGTAGCATATCAAGAAAAAATGCACACAAAAACACCACAAGATAAATTTTAATAAATGGTGATGGTATATAACGTTTACTTAATTTCATTTTATTAATATTTAAACCATCTTTTAAAAAATTTATTCGTTTTCCAAATATCAATGTCATTACAGAATGTCCTTAATAACTATTCTTTGTTATTCAATGCCGCTTGCACCAAAATATTAAAAACTATAATATACATAATTATAAAATGTTGAAGTCTTACAAGTATTTTAAATGCTAATTGCATTAATATTTTCTTTTTGTGGGTGTACTTGAGATTGAATTTTTTTTTTAGAATTCATATATGTATAGGTAAGTTTATTAAATTGAGGCTTTTGTAGAATTAATTTGACAAATCGACTAACCAAAGCTTTTAAAATAGCCGCGGCAATATTAAAATTAGCAATAGTGAATATTACTTAATAAAGGGTCTTCCAATAGGGACTTCCGAACTTTGACAGTCAAATTGGCTGTCATTTATTCAGTCTGTTTTGCCAAATCACCGTGGACGGATATAGCGTTCAACAACACGTGAAAATGATAAAATCTCACGTGGATGTGATGTGAACTGGCCACCAACATCGTGCGATTTGACCCCGTTAGACATTTTCTTGTGGAGTTTTCTTAAGTCGCAGGTCTATGCGAATAAGCCACAAACCACAGCAGCCTTTAAAGCCATGCCATCGGTCAAATTCAGCCTGATTTATGTGCCAGAGTCATAGAAAATTAGATATTTCGGATGCGCGCCACCCAGAGAAGCCCCGATGGACGTTTGAACGATGTTATATTCCATACATAATGGCATCGATAGGCCTTTCAAACGAATAAAAAATTTCGGTCATATCTCACACTTTGTTTTATTTAAATTTAAAGATAGGAAGCGCTTAATGAAAAACCTTTACAATAAGCATTAGTATCGTAAAATTCAATGCCATCTCAAGAGAAACCTGGCTGTCCTTGTTTCATCAATGTTAATACAGTCCAGCTCAAATCCTGAGTGAGAAACATAGAGCCAATTTTCTCTTGTGATTTCACTGTCTTAAAATTAGATTTTAAAGGTATTTGCTAACTGCACACATACACTGCAGAATTTCTCTTAAATTTAATCCATTATGACACAAAAATCTTTAAATTTCAACCAAAATTACACATTAAGTCATCTGAGAATATGTATTGTTTTATCTGTTATGTACATATTTATAGATTTGTGCCAACGAACTGAGTGCTGTGCCTACATAGCATGTATTATTTGAACAATAAATTACTTGTAATCTTTCATGTTGACATTGTGCAATAATTAACAGATTTAGTGCAGAAACATTCATAGTATATACAAATTGTGTCTAATTGTTAAATATTAACTACGCCCTTAGTTTTAAATCATTTTTAAATAGTTAATATTATAACACAAAATGCCATACATCATAGTCATTAAGGTAAGATATTAAAATAATAGTTTTGTGACTTTAAATTTATTTTTTGCATTTTCAAATTTGGCATTTAAATTGTTAAAAATATTTGTTAACTTTTATCAAATTCATTCAGTCAATCAATTTTGATCTCTAAAATAATTATTAAATGTATATTTAGTAAAAAAAATCTCAAAAAATATGTATGTGGTTATTTTGCACAAAAAACCTCAATTAAAACATGTTTAAAAAACATTTTTTTTCTTTTATTATTATTATAACAATTTACTTGTGAACTCTGCGATCAACACAGAAAGTAAAACTAATTTGATAATTTAAACAACAATCATTATTGACACGTACAACCAGAATAATTTATAATAATTATTGGTTGATGTTTTAAATTAAAACTTAGAAAAAATTGAGTGTGGTATAAAGATTTCAATTTACATAGCTTGTTAAAAAAAACTGGCCTTCAATAATAATATACTTGATACAATCTTTTCGTTAAGCCTTTTCTATACACTTTTCCATTATTAAATATTATAATACCTACATATGCAATTAAAATTTTTCAGGGTGGAAATTTCATAAAGAAATAATAACCAATACAAAGTTTATTGGTATGGATCGATCTTGTATTCGAATCCGATACTTTTCGATTAGAGAATATTCCTTTGTGAATTCCATCCCATTTCTAAATCTAGTTTTAATGTTGAAAATCTACAAAGTTGAAATATTAAAAGCTTCATGTTGTTGTATCAGATGGTTATTACTAAGTAATTTAGCTCAGATTCTTCATCTCTTGTTTGACGCAACTCTTGAAAGCATCCCATCCCTCGTTCTTGGAAGAGGACTGAAACAATATTATAAAGAATATTAACAAAGAATTCAAAGAAAAACACCGAAGAAGAATGGATATGGACAGGAGTCAGTTTCAACCCATTTATAAATGAACAAATTTATTTTGGACAGGTAATCACACTCTCTGAGTCAGTGGTGCTATGGCACCTCTAAGAGTTAATGTTGTGAGGCGAAGGAGTGGAAAATGGGTTGAGGAGATGAAAGCAGTGGGTTAGGAAAACTTGGTTATTCTGATGAGGAGTTGAAACTAATAGGGCTTCTTCTATCGTACGGTGAGTGGTCAAAAATGGATATCAACATCCCTAAGCCAGTCTATGGAATATACTTGGTAGTTTGCATTGCACCGTAATCACACACTGCAGAGTGTTTTAGGCTCCACCTTATATTCTTGATAGGCCCAGATTATGGGGACAGCGAGAACCTGACTATCTCTCAACAGAGGCATTTCAATTTGGGAGGCGGGTACTGGTTCACCCAAAGTGGTTTGATACTTTTGGTGACTTAGCAAGGGTGCCCAGGTGAGAATTTATTTTCCGGGTCTCGGTGGCGGATGCGTCTGCCCACCACCTGAGAGAGACGTTTTGACCTCTCCAGCAGGACTCTCCCGGAACATCGCCTTGCAGCGCAGTGGAAGGGATGGGTTCATTTGCATGTCACTCCTGGACAAACTGACCCCTTCCTATCCATCTTTTTTCATCATACCTTTTTCCTTCCCGGAACTTTCTCTCCTTTCTTTCCTAAAAAGGCCCTCCACAGCATCCCCAAAGATGACACGGGCCCTGAGGAGAATTATTTTCCTTCAGATCTCCTATGTGGAGCTAATGTAAAAAAAAATCTTTTCTCAGCTATTTGCCACTAAGTTCAATTCTCTCCAGGAGGGAGTTAACTTTAGGAGTCTTTCCTTCCTTCCAGAAGGATTTGCGGGCCTTAAAGCAATACGGAGATGAGAAACGACATCATCATGCAACTGTTATTCCATTATTTTGCAGTGACACCTTTTATTCTTGAGTTATAATTAAACTGACAATATGTCCATACCTTGAATCCTCGGTGCAAGCGGTCCTTCATGATGGCAATGAACTCCTTGTAACTGAGGAGCCCGTCTCCGTCGGAGTCGAAGATGGCAAACACGGTGTTTACCAGGTGCTCCGACTGCTCCACGCCAGTGCAGATCATCACAGCGCGCTGGAACTCACCTGGAAAATAAACACAATTTATTTTTAATCCATTCCAATGATTTCAGTATCTGGGAAAATTTTCATCGATCTCTATATGTATTCAGAAAACAATAAACAGGGAAAATACTATGTTTTATTTCATACATATTTTCCAAAGTAGTCATTGTAACAACTTTCTAAACTAATCCCAGCGTGAGTTCAGAGTACAGACATCATCAACATTTGTCCTCTTCCTTCTCACGCGTCTTGTTTGAACATGAAAAAGATGGATGATACTAGAATTAAGACGTCATGTACGATCTCTTGCTGTGATATGTCTCTTCCAATGCTGAGACTTATAACATATACATAAGATAAGAATGTTTTTGTATCTATTTGTAAATAATAAGATAAAAGATAAAGCCAAGGAATTACATTACATTTACACAGCACCTTTGAGGTGATTTTTCACAAAAACAGCGCTATAAAAATTGTCTAATTATTATTATTTACTTGTGCAGACCCATGCAAAATCATGGAATACTAGTAGTTGAAAACCCGCTCCGCAGGTTGTTGCTGCTAGGCCCTGCGGGCGGCTTTTGGTTGGGCTTCGCCCAGTTAGTGTTTGACCATTTTATTCCAATAGGAACTGGTTTTAAAAATAGCCTTTTCCTCGGATCCACTGTCATCGAGTGATAGTCACCGGTACAAAGTAACCGAGAGAGGCAATGACGTCGTATGTAATATATAGCCGCACGATACAACTGTGTACACTGTCAACCTTTCCATATCCGGAGAGATACTACTTTTTAACAAATTCGTGGCAGTTATATCTAAGGGGGGTACGTTTCCATCCGAATTGCTGACGAAAGAGGCGCCACCCTGTGACGAATTCTTGAATTCATAACCGAATTACAACGGTAGCTTTGTTTGGAATTCCACGTACACAGATGGTATTTGTGGCGCAACGCGTACAGCGTGGCGTCAACATGCACTCGAAACTGGGTTTTGAAATTCAACCACGCAGATGCGAGGGTATTAATACTGTTTGATTGATGATAATATTTTCATAGGATTTGGGAAGCTGAAAGTATTTATAAAAAAATATTTGCCTCAGGATCATTGCCTTTCAAAAGACAATCAGAAATTTGCCTTTCGTATGAACGCTGTAAATTAACTTGAAAAAATTAAGACATCTGTCAAACACGTAAACAAAAGAAGTACACATTTGAAGAAATATTGATTTCGTCTGAATTGTTTTTACAATCAGTTCCAATTTTGAAAAAATCAAAGCAAATTCCAATTATACAGAGATTCACCACCAAAATTATTATTTTGAATACCTTTAGATATAGGGCGGTCAGCAAGGGTGTACATCCTCATGGCAATGGTAAAGTCCTCGAGGTTGTTGAGAAACTGGCAGAAGATCTTGAACTCTTCGAATGTGATGCCGATCTCCTGCTTCACGGTGGACAATAGGCGGTCCAGATACATGTCGTACTCATCCGTGTCCAGGTAAGTGTAGCGCAGAAGGATCTTGGCAAAGTCCACTTCGGAGATGGTTATTTGACCTGTGCAAACAAATTGTTGTTAAAAACTTTTCTACATAAATGCAAATATTCAGGATAGCAGAAAACAACTATTTTTGGAGTTCATTTTAAATTCTTCCCAAAAATAGAAAAATTAATATATTTTTTACATTAGCTCCACAGAAGAGGCCCTGAGGAAAATAAATTACCCCAATTATGTCATATATGAGGATGCTGTGTGGAGGGTGTTTTTATTGAAAGGAAGTATAGAAAGTTCAGGAAAAGAAAAATGTAAAAAGGGTAGGTAGGAATCTGGCGGTCAGTGTGTCCAGGAGTGACGTATGAATCCATCCCTCCGGTGCAAGGCGATGGTCGAGAGAGTCTGGCTGGAGAGGTCAAAAGGCCCCCCTCAACCAGTTTTTCTCAATCCGGCCCACCATGCAGAGGTGGACAGATGCATCAGTCACCAAACACAGCGAACCGCTTGGGTGACCTATTGCAGAGGTGTTGGTTATAGTTATCCAAGAAATAATACCCGTTCGTAAGAATGACATCCTCTCTTTCATATGGAATTTTTTTTTTTTATGTAATTTTGCTATGTAATTTGAGTTCATATAATACTTATTTTAAATTTCAAATGGGGATTTGAAATTTATTAATTTATATTCATAAGTTTTTGTGTTATCAAACAGCTTTTGTGATTGGATGAAGACTTCCGTTTTTCATTTTTTTATTTATAATGGAGCCTCAATATTCCGAGAGAGCCCTGCTGGAGAAGTCAAAAGGCCTCCCTAATCCAGCCTCTCCCGATCCAGCCTGCTGTGCAATTGGTGGGCGGACCCATCCATCCCGAAGACCCAGACAAACTTCACCCCATGAATCCGGGCACCCTTGCTTAGTACACAAACACAGTGAACCAATTGGGGTGACCTACGGCATAGGTTGGTTATCCAATAAATGATTCCTGAGGGCGGCAGAACCCGTATCTGCCTCTCAAATTGTAGCAGCAAAAATAAATTTATCTCAAACAAGTTACGAACGAGTATTTTACCGAAAACAGAGAATTTGTCAGTCAGAATTAATTAGGAAATTAATACCTTTAGAGAATTCGTGGAACTCCAGTTCCAACACCTCTGTCTGCAAGTTCTCCATGAACCTCCTGAAGCCCTCGTACTTCAGTTCGTTGGTTCCCTTCTTCCCAAAGAAGTGCACGGTGAGCAGAGTGTCCACGCTGTGCCTCCGCTGCAGGCCCTGCTCATCATCCACATAGGCCTCTGTGGGGGACTGGGTCCCCTTACCCGGTTCCTTGGCCCCTTCCTTGGGCTCCTCCTTGCCCGGCTCCGCAGGATCATCAGGGTTCTTGGGGCTGGTGGGATCCTGGCTGCTTATGCCCCTCTTTCCCTTCCAAGCGTAGCTGAAGATTTTCTCCATCTGGAATCAAGTTAAGTTATGCACTTTAGTATGTTTCATTGTTTAGTGGATTTAAGCATGTCAGGAGACGTTTACGTAAACATATTGACTGATCCAAGCCGAAAGGGAATAAGTGATTTATTGCTTCTTTTCAGGAGAATGGTCGAAAGGTAAACAGGGCTCTCGACTAAAAATCCGGAGGTCGCGGGTTTAAATCCCGGCAAGCGCAAATAAATTTTATTTGATTATTTTGTGTTATTTCACAATTTATTCATTTAAATTAATATATAGTAAATTTGCGGCATGTTCCAGAGTGGAAGATACTATCAGTATACCCTGGTGTAAAACCACCATTCAGAATTAAAACGTTACTTGAAATTACTTTAGCCACTTCTCCACTACCTTCAGCCTCACAACATACCCCATTTAGGGATGTCATAATCTCACTGGCTCCAGACGGTTTGGAAGCAGTTGGTACTCTTTACATTCACATAAAAATAAAATTAAAAAAAGTTGAAGCTGGGGAAATGTTTCACTTAAATAATTGTACCAAAAATAATTTTTCACTCATAAAAGAAAAAAAAACAGTGCGATTAGTAAAAAAAAAGGCAGCCCTTCTCATTTACCAAAATTTTGTGATCATTTCCCTTTTCTTGCAAAGTATGCCCTTTTGGCTTGGAACAATCTATATGATTATGTTTTATTTAAACTGTTTCGGGAATCTGTAGAGGTTTGGATGTATTAGAGCTGAACTTGTAAATTTATAAGCTTTGGTTTAGTGTTTTTTTTTTATAAACAGATTCAGATTAATTAATTAATTACAAGTTATTTAAAAAAATTGTATTAATTTCAAATAAATTAGTCACTTTGATGTATCAAAATTTCAGCGGTTACAGTGCTAACTTTGGCAGTGAAAATTAATCAAATTAACACAAAATTCGCGCAGAAAAATCTTATTCTTATTAACGTAGTAAGCTTCAGCAACTAGACAGACATATTATTCTAAAGCACTCGCATTGTAAGTTCTACTTTCACAAAACACATACAGTAAAACCACAACATATTAAAACAACATTGATAGCGGCAGAAAATGCTTGTTCGTCTGGATATAAATTGCAGAGAAGATCTGAAAAGCAAATTAAATCAAGATAAATTCTGAAAATAAACTAGAAATTCGATGATCGAGTTCATGAATTATATTAAAACTTAGCAAAACAAGTTCAGCATGTTATAGAATTCTGAGAGTATAATGATAATTCAAACTTAGGAGATTACAGATTTGGCGGAAACTGGAGCACTGGAAAACCAACAGGGTAGAGAAAGGTTTGAAATTATGTGTAAAATAATATGATACTAGCTTTGCCTGTTGCAGAGGCAACCAAGGGGTTAAACACTACGCGATTTGACGTGTGAACGCGGATGAAGCGAAGAGTGTGTGTAAAATAAAATAGGTGAAGAAAAAACGATGTTTGAATGTGGATAAAGCAAGGAGTGTGCGCCTACAAAGGGCACAGGCAGTTGACAGCCCAATTTCGTACATCCGCTCTCGGGCTGCTTCGGTCACCCGGTTCAAGGCGTTCAGTACGGGCCTTTTCTCGCAAAAGGAGGCCAAGTAGCTTCCTGCTCAAATTTTCACTGCGCCATTTGGGTTATGCAGGTCGATACGCGTAATTTGTTACCCGAAACGTATAGTTTACGGTTGAAAAGACTCTTACCACAGTGCCACTTTGGTCACCGATACTTTTAAAACGGCCCAGGAGCTTACCGCTCAATTCAGTACTGAACCAATCCTGCCGCCCGACTCAGGGCGTTCAGTATTTCATTTAATTTAAATTAGAAAAAACCATTAGAGCTTTATCTCAAAAAATGGTCCTAGGAGTTTATCGCTTATTTTTTTCACTCAGCCCTTCGGATTGTGTAGATCGAGACGCGTAATTTGATACCCATCTCGGGTACTGTAAGGTGTAATTTAAAAAAAAATAAATTTTGGATTTTGAAAAAAAAATTGGATTTTGGAAATTTTTTAATTTTGGAAAAAAAAAATTGGATTTAGGAAATTTTTGAATTTTGGAAAAAAAATTGGATTTTGGAAATTTTTTAATTGTGGAAAAAAAAAATTTGGATTTGGAAATTTTTGAATTTTAAAAAAAAAAATTTAATTTTGGAAAAAAAAATGGATTTTGGATATAAAAAAAAAAAATTTGCCCTTGCACTAATTTAAAAAAATCGGCGCTATAAAAATGTATTATTCAGAATATTTTAGAAACTTTAACTAAGCACAACTGGGGATGCCGTAGTCTCACTGACTCCAGACGGCAGTAGGTGGGACTCTTGTGCGATATTCACACTGAAATTTAATTTAAAATGTATGAACCCTTACAGTATTCAAAAGGTACCTACACCATTTGGCAAAAAAAAATTGACCATTGTCGCAGGTGGAGTAATCGTCATTTCCGTTTCATCCGAAATCCAAATCACAGCAGTGCTATAGAAGTATCACTTCAAAACTCCCGTCTTCGGATGTTTCTTTTTATTTAAATTAATCATTTTTGTCAATGAAAGAATTGCCTCCCTGGTCTAGTAAATAAATGTATCGTCTGTAATATTTTACTCCTGCGTATTATGTGCTCCTGGTAGATTTTCAATATTGTTCGTCACCCTTTTTGTCATTTTTCACAAAAACGGCGCCATTAAAATGTATTTTTCAAAATTATTTCTTAAATAATAATTTTAATGCAAAATCGTTCATATAAAAAATAAATCAGGGTAGGTACCTACACATGAGTGCACGGGTAGGTACTTGGGGCCCTTGTAGTATTTTTTCAAAAAACGGCGCTATAAAAATGTGTTATTCAGAATTTTTTAGAAACTTAAACTTATTTTTATTCCAGTAAAAAAATTACAGAGAAAATATTATTTCATAGTGCGCGAGTAGGTACTAAGTTTCCCTACAGTAATTAATAAAAACGGCGCCATTTAAATGTATATTCAGAATTTTTTGTCAAGTAATCACTTCAATGAAAAAAATTTCGCAGAAGTATTTATTTTTATAAATAATACGAATCCTAATGTTGAGCTATATTGGAGCCCAATTTATCAGTTAAATCCGTTTATCGGGTACCTACCTAGTTCATAATTTGCAGTTTTACAATATTCTGTATTTATATTTTTTACACATGCAAGACCAACTCACAAACTTGGACTAATCCCGCTTGAATTTTAACCGCACCAAGCCGTAAAAATTGAAATCCGCCATCTTTAAAAAAAAATCTTCATACAAAAACGTATTATGGGGTGATTTCGTAAGTTCAAGAGGGTTATGGAAAAATTTTCATTTTCGGTGTTGCAATATTGGAGAAAATTTACCCAACCTGATTTTATTTGTAAGAAAATTAGGTTTTATACTGGCTAGAAAGCCAAGAGATATTTTAGAGGAAAATGCTTTTTACGTAAAGTGTCAAAACATGTCATTGTGAAATGCACTCTTGTGTAACATTTTGAATGGAAAGCGAACCATGTCACAGTTTTAACTGCTTGTAGTAACTCTCTACTTAAGATTAATTCAAAAACATCTTCGACCACGCAATGTACGTTCGAAATGTCAAATTTCCGCCCCCCTCGCCATAAAATAAAAATAGAATAAATTCGTGTGAATTTTTCTTATGAAAATAATCAGTACTTACATTCTTCACCGCTAGATGTCTCCCTGTACATATTTTCTACAATTTTGTATAGAAAATATGTACTAATCGAGTTAATTTTAGCCTTCTGTGAAAGTTCTGTTCAAATTCTATTAAAGTTCTGTAATTATTTCAGTTTTATGATGCGACTGGCCTATAACGATAAAACAACAGAACTCGAATAGAACTTACACAGAACGTGAAAATTAACTTTAAAAACATTGTTGAATTATTCAACTTTATTGAAACAACTTTACCTTAGTATTGCATTAAAACCTAATTTATTGTGAAGCTACCTATTCGTGAAAGTACCTACGCATTTCTTTTCAAATTTTTTCAATGAAGTACGTCGTCGTCAAATAAGTACCTACCCAGGAATGAAAAACTAAAAATTTCTAAGCACGTGTTTTTCGTGGAAAAATCTGATTTTGTTTAGCTTGCCCTGAAATATTTCACATGCGATGCGTATGTAATGACGATCGAATTAGTTGAGGAGACATCTAGACTATAATATTTTTCAAAAACATTTTAGCCAGGATCGATTTTTCGGCCGTAATGCCGTTTGTCGTAAAACAACAACCGAAACCGCTGAGAGGTCCGGTTTGTTGACAAAAGTTTGACATGTGAGTTCACGACCCACCCCACTTGAACTCTATAGTGATACATCATGTGCTCCTGGTAGATTTTCAATATTGTACGTCATCTTTTTTGTCATTTTTCACAAAAATGGCGCCATAAAAATGTATTTTTCAAAATTATTTAACAAATAATAATTTTAATGCAAAATCGTTCATATAAAAAATAAATCAGGGCAGGTGCACATGAGTACCTACATATTTTTTGAATAAATATTACGAATCCTAATTTTTTAATTTTGAAATTTGGTTTTGAAATGATAGGTACCTATCGACTTTGGCAAAAAAATACGACCATCTTTGTTTGTTTCTGTTTATTTGATATCATGTTTTTTTTTATTTTTAAAAGAAAAAAGTCCCTAGGTATTTAAGTACCTACCTTGTCTAGGAAATAAGCATATTTTATTCAATATTTTACTCTTGCAAAATGTGTATTCCTGATGGAAACTCAATATTGTACAGCGCCCTCATTGTCATTTTTAGTTCGAATTTTTACTCACACAATCATAAAAGAAAAGTGTTTAGCATTGTATTTGGACCCATCTTACTTCAAAAACGTTCCGATTTATTTAGTACTAATTTCCTTCATAACTACAAAAGTCTACATACCTGAAATAATGCATTTTGGCAAAAATTGCGACCATCCCGAGTGATTTCTTTTATTTCAAATCATTAATTTTTTATTTGATATCTGAAGGAAAGAACCGATGCGTAAGCCGGTACCTACCCGGTTCTTACGCAGACAAACAATATTGATGTAGGTACCTAAGCATTTCCTTAAAAAAATCCGTTCATCTTACGAACAAATTTGTAATAATTCAACGGAAATGTACCTACCCTGTAATTAAACGTGTTCTTTTTATATGGCCAGCAATATATTCTCTTCTGTGGGATTTTCAAAGCACGTTATTTTTCTCAAACGTCATATTTTCCGTAGCGTATAGTGAAATATTTTTAATGGTTTGCGTATGTTACGACCGTTGAAAATGTTTTTTTAATCTCTCGACCTCGATAATATTCAAAAACATTACAGCCAGAATCGGTTTTCGAGCCGCAGAGGCGTTTTCAAATTGTCGACTCCGAAACAGGCTTGAAGCCGTTATTTTATACGGCTAAATCATAATTTTCTCCTAACTGACGTGTCTTGAAACTCAAGATTGTTTTTTATTATCAATTATTAGTCAATTTAATCGAATTTAAGTACCTACTCGACGACTTATTCTACTGGCCGCCAAATTTTTCACTTTCGACGGTAGTGAAATCTTAGCAAATGTCAAAAATAATGCAAGGTATTTTGGAATATTGCAGAACATTTTGGATGAAATGCGTTACATGTCGCAGTTTTAAAAGTTTGATAAAACCCTCTACTTCCAATCTGTGGTAAAACATCTCCACCAGAATGCGTTTTTTCGACGATATCTCGAACCGCGTGTCGTACCTATAAAATGTCATTTTTTAGCAGCATCGCCATTAAAATAAAAGAATAAATTTCTAGCAAATTCGTTTCGCGTAAAGGAAATAGTGATTAAGATTTCTTATCTTTTTTGCAAATGCGAACCTGTCGGCGGGAAATATAACCAGGCCGATTTCTTCGTCGATGAGAGATTCAGCCGGAGGTTCCAGTTATCGCCGCTGATTTTGTATCAGTTTTTTCCGTTGACTTTTGGCGTTTCTAAAATAAGAATTTCGTGTGAGTTTCCTGTCTTGCGATAGTGGTCTCTGAGGTCGGTCAAACTCGAAGAGCGGAGAGGTCATTTTGGCGTGGGAGGCCCTGACTGAAAAAAAAAGCCCTGTTTTTCAAGCGAAACTGAACCTCGAAACGGGTAAAACTTAAGGGGCGGCAAGGTCGTCTTTTGCCTAAATTATGAAAAAAGTGAGTTTTTCAAAAACTGTGCATTAATATATTAATGTTTATAATGTTTAAATATATCAACCCAAGAATAGTTGTGTATCTAATGTCAACAAGCAACAATATAATATTAACCACTCGGGTCACATAGTGTTATATCTGTCACCAAATGATCCATACTCATGAAACTCTTTCTATCTCCTTTTCAATTATGGTAACACATCTTTATATATAAAAATCTCGCATCACGATATTTGTTCGAGAAAAACTCCGAAACTACTTAACCGATTTTGATGAAATTTGACTTACTGTGTGTAATTTGGTCCAACTTAAAAGATAGGATAGTTTTTATCTCGATTATTGCACTCAATATTTATTATTGCGAATTATAGGACAATGCTTTGTAATTAATTGTAACAGAATGAAACAAGTTCTTTGTTTAAAACCACTTTATTTAAATTTATATTCGTCGACCGGTTTCGGTCGAACTCGACCTTCTTCAGGACAATAAACATATAAACTAAATTAAAGTACAGAGTTAAGATAATGAGGTAAACACAAAAGAAAGAGAGAGCATATAAGAGAGAGAGAGAGAGAGCATCAGATAATGGTTGGGGGCGGGGTAGGAGGAGGGGTCAAGGGAGGGTGGGGGTTAGAGAGGGAGAAAGGGAATAACTTTAAAATGGGACTGGTGGTTAATTCTAATTGTTTGTTTAAAATTTGGCAATTATTTTTCTTTGATTTTAATATTTCTAAAGCTTCTAGGTTATTAAGGCGTATTCCTATTTTATTTATATGGACTATTTGGACTCCCGTATTTTTATTAAAGGTATGGTCAGTATCAATTAAGTGTTCGGCAAATTCTGAGAAACCTGTGCTTGTGAGACACCTAACATGTTCTTTAACCCTAATATTTATGTTACGCGCTGTTTTACCTATATATATTGCTGGGCAATCGTTACAATATGTACTTTAATTTAGTTTATATGTTTATTGTCCTGAAGAAGGTCGAGTTCGACCGAAACCGGTCGACGAATATAAATTTAAATAAAGTGGTTTTAAACAAAGAACTTGTTTCATTCTGTAAAATGTCAAGCCACAAAGTGTTTGCTTTCTTCGATAAATTAATTGTAAGTTCCATAAGTTTCTAACAGTTGGCAGTGTGAGTTAATTTATTGACACAACGCTTGGTTATCTAGGTTGGGTAATCTTCCAGCAGATGGGATTGTTTCGATTTCACGTCACAGCAACGCGTGGCCGGGTCAGCTAGTATAATATAAAAAGATTTAGAAAGAGAGAGGAAACCAAGCTTTCTCTCTTCTTTTAACCCATAGGCCACAAACGCCGGCGTCCTGCCGGGTGTGCAACTGAGATACTTTACCACAAACCCCGGCCTAGTGCATGCCCGCCAAAAAACGAAAAAAGGAGCATGACAGCGAAATCATTGAACAAAACTTTAAATGCTGAACGTTTTGTAGATAACAAACCATTCACTTGGTAGAATTGGCAATCATAAGTTTCTTAGGTTTTTCCCAAAATATTTGTATCACAAGTTTTGTAAGTAGCCAGCCGCCATTTAATTTTTTCAAAATTGCGAGTGGTTCTAGGATTTTCGTAGTGACCCTGCACGTCCCTGATTGCTTTGAGGACTATCATACAGAATTATTTTATTAGTTATTTGTATACATGTATGTAAAAAACAAAAATCACTAATGGATTTATGAATATTATGTTTTTTTGTAACTGTACGGATAATGTGAAAAAAAACTTACGAAAAAAGAGAAGGTTATATTTGTATCTTTATTTACACATATTTTAATATTTTTTTAAATTTAATTTTTATGTTTTTCTTTACCATAATCTAATATGTAAACAAATTTAAAGAAATTAATTCATTTGAATTTGTGGTTCAAAAGTTACAATAGATTTAGTACATCAAGGCAGGTTTTCAATTTTTGGTATAAAATTAATTCAGTGGTAAAGCCAATTTTTTAGCTCAATAATTCTGTGGCCAATGGGTTAAAGGTTTACCATAGACACTCCCCCGTATAATTTTAAATAATTCTGTAAAACCACCAACAGTTCATCTGGTCAAGGTGTGCAAACTTTTTTTAATAACTATATTTATATAAAATGAATAAAAAGTGATGTTAAGTTACGTTTGTCTATTATGTATTTTTTTAGTTTCACATAAGACAGTAAATAAAATTTACAAACAAAACCGTAGGCGGTTTTAAAAACTTTTATGTTTGCGTTCAAAACTTTAATATTTTTAAATGCATATGTCCATTAGTAATATTTAAATCTGTAAGAGTATTTAATGATTTGATATTTTTTGTCTGGACCCGAAGTGTTAAATTAATTTTATACGTATTCATAATATTTAGGCCCTTCCCCACACAGAAATACTTAAAAGTTAGTGACTGTGATGCAACCATCATTTCTGTCAAACGAGTAGTAGATGCATTTGCAACTAGCGTAGCGTGTAACCAGCACGGTCAATAGAATGCAACTGACGTCAAACTCGTTGTCGACCATTAGTACGGCGAATACTCACGAGCAACGCATGGTATGCGCACAAAACTCGAGTTGCTTGTAAATATCTTCATGTACATGAATGGCCTTCAGGTAGTTGTTGGTTAGAGCTTGGTCATCGATTTATATCGCAGCCTTGCCAGTAGTCTTAAAATATATGTATTAATAACTGCAGTAGAAAATGAACATTTCATATACATGTTACTAAACCATCTAAACTAAAACAGAGTTACAAACTAGTTGATAACACCACAAGACAATTTATTTACAATATTCATATTTATTGTAATATTTTTATGTTGTAGGGCTTCTAGGTTTGTATGCTACGAACTTCTCAATATTAATTTAGCAATGAATACATATTTATAATTTTCAATGGTTACACCTCACAAGATCACCTCGTGTTCAGTGTCCCCTGTCATTACAGTCCTTGAGTGTAAAGACAGGGGAACTACATCGCCACCCTATTGAGTGATTTAACAGTTTTTTATTCTATTATTTGAAAAAACATTATGTGAAAACTGTGATTTTTTTTTGTTCATGAAATGACAAAAGAGTCAGGTGATGATAGCTTTTATAATACTAAATTTGTCTAATAATATACACGCATTTTTCGAAAAAAAAAATTAGAGATGAGTTATTTTGAAAATATTTTTATGTTTGCATTAAAAAATTTTACATTTAAAAAATCACATGTTTATTTCAATTAATAAAATCTGAAAACGTTTTCATCACCTCACAAAAACAGTTTTCAGTTTCCGGATACATTCAGAAATATTCCATTTATTTGGAATTTATTGCAAAGCGAAAATATGATGACGACAGAATATGGCCGAGACTCGGGGGGTTAAATGGGTACTCTGCAGGTACTTAATTCACAAATAGGTTTTTTAGCTTTCTACCGGGATGAGAAAAACATATTGAATTTTGAAACACATGGGATTGTGGTTTTTTCAACAAAATGTAAAATTTTGTTTAAGTGAACTCTAATGCAAATTTGGAAAGGGCAGTGGGCACTAACTGTGACGTGTACACATCAAAAACTATATAAAATACTTGTGGACGTCCAAAGAGAAAAATAGGGGCTTGGAAAACCAAACTATTAAATAATATACATATGTATCTATACAAAGAGATCTTAGTATGTACTTCCAAAAAGGGATCTTCAGAAACCCAATCCAAAAATCTATGTATTTCAATAATTATTATCATCAATAGGGCAGGTAAGAGAGAAAGAACATGCCAAACTTTTATTTCGAATAGGTACTGTTTTTTATACATCACCAACTGTTTAACAATTTTTTTCTTCAAGTAAAATCAAATGGATTAATGTTTTTGCGATTCTGAAAAAAAAAACATAATATACACACAAATAAAAATTAAGGGCAAATTAAAAATAAATTGTAATCTACTCTTTCATAGATGGCGCTAATTTAATTATTTTAGGGAAAAACACTTTTTGCAAGTTATGCTCTAAAGCAGCAGTTTTTTTTTTTTTGTGGTACGCTAAGCAAATTTGGGGGTATGCAATATAATGGCACGAATGTACTTTTAAAACTCAGCTCAACGTTTTCAAATTTCACGGGTTTACGCTTGATGGTTTGGCAACCTGCCGCACCGTCATATGTCAGTCATATAAATCAGTATAGAAATTAGTGGTTAAAAATGCCCGAAGTCATGTCACACTCTATAAAATTACATTAATTGTATTTGTGACTCGATTGTTAAATTTTATGTAATACTAAGAGTATTCAATTAGCGTAGGGAGTGTGGCGAACCCATCGCTCAGGGAGTGGAAACACAAACCTGCATTAGCCATCCCAAGCCAAGGTGTGAGCTACCGTGCTCAGGCTGAATGTCCTGGGGAACAGTGTCAAGAACGGTGCCTCCGAGAAACAAGGTCGCATCTCGGAGTATTTAGACCTTACTCCAACATTCGGGGCTCTGCTGGAGTGGACCTTCTATTTCCCTGGTCACTCGTGGGACAAAAAAATTGGACCATTCGAAAACTAGGGGCCTTTTGGGAACCTAGGAGTGCTGAGGCCACCTCCGTGGACTTTCTTCCTGGGACCCTTAGGAGGAACCAAGAGGAGAAGCCGTGGAGAGGAGAGCTGAGGCCACCTCCATGAACCCTTCCCTTGTGGGGCCTTCACGGAACCAAGGGGAAGGGCACTCTTCCGGCACGGGGCCTTTGGGGAACCGAGGAGGAGTGAAGTGGAGAGATGATGTCCTCTTCCTATGTGGGGCCTTCAGGGAACCATGTAGGAGTGAAGAGAAATGAGGCCATCTCCGTGAACTCTTTCTTATGGGGCCTTTAGGGAACCAAGGAGGAGTGAAGAGGAGAGATAAGTCCTCTTCCCTCCTGGGGCCCTCGGGGAGCCAAGGTGGAGTGGGGCTCTTCTCTTGTGGGGCCTTTAGGGAACCAAAGGGAGGTGGACTCTCCATCGTGGAGCCCTCGGGGAACTAAGGAGTGGAGAGGAGAGATGAAGCCCTCTTCTCTCGTGGGGCCTTCAGGGAACCGCGGAGGAGTGAAGAGGAGAAATGAGACCTGGGAAGACACATTGTCAAACCAGAAGACATAGCTTCATTTCCAATGACAATCCTGGTGAACTTTGTAAAAGGGACTGGATTACTGTCAAAGGAATGAGGTAAAATGGGAGATAGCACAATGGGCCTAAGGCCTAAGTGCTCACGGGAACTTTATTTATGTAAACCGTCTCCGCTCTTGAAAAAAAAAAAAAAAAAAGAGTATTCAAAAATTATGATTGAAACATGTCATTCATTACACGTGTACACAAGATAGATAGAGGGCACAGGGTACAACAAATTTGTAATAAGAGTGAAGGGGTACGCAGGCTCAAAAGATTGACAACCACTGCTCTAAAATATGATGAATTATTTTGTGCATCCGTACATACCAATTTAAATATGAATAAATAGTTTTGTGCATATAAAAACTCAATTCTTCCAAGAAAGGCATATAAAAACAATATTATAGCGTTGAATCAACAGTACTTGTATGCCTTTCTGGAGAGAATTGTGTTTGTACACGGATAAAACTATTTATTCATATACACATTGCCTATGTACAGGCGCAAACTAATAATTCATCTTAATATTTTAAAGCATAACTTTTAAAAAGCGTTTTTCACTAAAATAATTATACTCGCGCCATCTATGAAAGAGTAGATTATAAATTTTTTTGAATATCACCTTAACCTTAAAACAAAATAGATAAATACAGGTCTCAAAACAAAATGATGAAAAAAAATGCCGAAATATAAACACAGTGCGTAAGGAATATGTACTAAATGACTTTAGTACTTGAGCACAAAAAAAATACAAACATTTGGGAAAATCTTCAAGCAGCGGTTATAAAAGTCACACTAACCCACAACATGGGAAAACTGTTAGGGTAAAAACATTAACACGGCTAGACACTAGAACACAGGGCTCCGCTAGGGACACAGATGGTTACCACACGGGGGCACTTACAGTCGAAGGCTGTTTCGGGGGTTCCGGGGGCAAGAGCTCCCTGGCGCGGATCTTGGCCTGAGCGCTTGTGCACACAAGCTTCAGTAGCTGGTGGATAAATACATCATTTGTTACATCATTTCTTACTCGTAAAACTGAATAAAATGTTAATTGTCATGTTGTCAATTTGGCTTGATGCAGCATTTGAAAGTTACCTTGTTTATTTAATTGTAAATTGTTGGCTCGCAACAAAAAGTTACAAACCGCAAAAACATATTTTCATTCTTAAATAAGAAATTTTATCGGTATTTAATTCTTTCTTAACTGCTGCAGATAGTGATTAAATTTTAGCCGCACTAAAATTAATTAAAATACTTAAACCAAAAAAAGTTTGTTAATAAAAGTTTCTCCTCAAACTGATAAAATATATACTAAGAATTTCATTTGTTGCAATGCAATAAAACAAATTTAAATCATTTAATTATGACAAATGTATCAATTCTATTATATAACTACCATGTATACACAAAATATCTTTTTTGTTATATGAAACGTAACATTTGTAAACTTTCCGGGCGCCAATAAATTCAGTTTTATATTTTTTCAAATGACTTGTGGTAGTAGCTTTTCAATGTTCTTTATCACAGCCGTCAGTCAAGCTTCTGTAAGGTTCATCAAAATTAATGAACAACTTCAAAACACCCAAACCTAGTGGGGTCCTCAGATTGAATGAAAAACTTCAAGTTACACATTTTAAATATATTTTTGGCCAAAGCGGGTATCGAACACGCAACTTTGCGAGTTTAATAGACCATTGTGAAAATATAAGAAATTAATCATAACATTTTTATCTGTACAGTATTATCCACTGGAGCGTTATTGCCCACATTTTGGTCAGTTTGAAAACACCCTCGAGCGTTTGTTTGCTGGGCAAAATGTGGCCAATCTGAAAAGGTATTTTAAAATGTTTATTGGAATCATTGCAAAAGTTCCCGCGTGTTATATACTTTGATTAATCACAAATATAACTTAGTAGTTTCACTTTTTAATGAGAGATATCTGGCACCTCTTCTGAATTATTTGTTATTGACATTTCGTAAACTGAAATTTTTCAAATATAATTTCTTACAAATCTTCCATGTGTTCACATACTAAAAACTTCATATTCGAATTTAAATTTATATCTGTGAGTCTCAACTAGGCTGCAGACTACAAATAGAAGTCATAATATTTAATAAAATCCAAATAGGTACGTAGTACGCCAATTTTAAGATAAATAATAATATTTTATAAATTCAAAATTTTTTTCAGATATTTTCCACTGGAGCGACTAAGGTCAAAATATGGACCGCTTTTATTTTTCTGCGATTGCCAGCGGTCCAAAATTGGACCACATTTTTTTTTGGACCAAAGTTTACGATTTTATAATATTTTTTTTATAAATCCTACAAATATGTGATAGTCGACAAAAGATAGGTGAATCCTTTGGCTATACAGAACTATAATCAGTTTGTATGACTCCATATTAAAATTCGGAGGTATGATTTTTTTAATGTTGGCGGAAAATATTTAAAAAAATCATGAGCAATTGGAATTTAAATCGCGTTGTCGCTTGAGTGGTTGAATCCTAAAAATATGGGATATACGGTTAAATATAGGTGCATTCAATAGCTCTCTAACACTACAAGCAGTTTATATGTCACCATATTAAATTTTGGAGGTAATATCGATTTTTTGAAAGAGGGCAGGACAAAGCAGAACGCTCCAGTGGTATTACAAAATATTCTAAATATTTAACAGTTTGGTTAGGTAATAACAATTAGTTTGCACTAGTAAAGAAAAATGGTAATCTAAACACATTAAAACCACAAACTATTATTATTAATTATTATTGGCACCTGTCGTGTTGGTATTTGAGATGGAATTTAAATCTAGTAATTATGTACAAAATTATTCACTACTATTAGCACACTAAGCACACACTTATCAAGAAGAATTTATAGTAATTAGTTTTGGGGATGTCTCATTAAAACCCACTGAAGAGATTACATCATAAAAAATGCAGCTTATAACATATTAATTACATTATGATGAAGCAACTTTTTGATAACAGAACAGAGCGTCTGGAATAAAGCAAGACTTGATTCTTACCTGTATGTATGAAGTACATTAAAAAGATTGGTGTTTTTAACAAATCACGGTGTAATTGCAAATACACAAAAAGTAAGAAAATTAAACGCAGCGTTTGATGAATGGAGAGTAAAGGTAAAATATCAAGAAAAACTAGTCCCAGCTAGAGCTCGTACGGAAGTCATCGAAGTTCGTCCTCTTCCCTCCCCCCACGCATCTTTTTTTAATACGAAAAAGACGGATGATACTAGAACGATAACATTACATTTGTGTCTCCCACGGGGATTAGTTTACGCTAGACGTCTTGATTCACTCGGTCATGCCATGTCTTTCTCGAGCTTCTCAACATCTTCTACCATTCTCTTCCGCCTCTTCCTTTTGGCGCTCCTTTTCCGGTTCAACCGCTCTACATGCAAATTTAACGTTAATAAATAAAGTTGAACAATATCGCGATTGACTGTTGCACTATAAAAATAATGGGTAGGAATGTGATTATGCCTGTGGCTATAAAAAACGTCAATGATCATCCAATCATATTTTAATTTGTGGATTCCTAGAATATGCCATTAAGCCCTAGAATTAAACTATACTAAATCACAGTCAAATTACTCAGAAGGCAATTTAAAATTGCTGTCAAGTGTATTTTTTTTGTAAATTCAACTTTTAGTACATTTTTTGGTAGATAGCTGTTTTTTAAAAATATTTAACAAATGGTTGATCTGCCTAAGCAAATGCTTATTATAATCTGATGTCTAATAATAAGGTACTTAAGCCTTGATTACATTGAGCGAGTTTACAAGCTACTAGCCGGTAAGTTTAAAAGCGGGTGAATCGGCGAATGAGATTGTCATGATGACGCTCTGTAGCGACAGTAGCAGCTAAAATAACAACTCCCGCGCCAACCAATTCTGTCGACATTTTGTAGAAAACTTGAGGTTGCAGCTAGTGCCACACGCTAGCCAGTAGCGAGAATAACAACTCCAGTGTGAACTAATTCTGACAGTTACAAAATCAGCTGTTGGTGGGCCACCATCTTGAGGCAAACGCTAGCGAGTAGCGAGCAAAGTTGACCACCTCTCTACTATTGTCGTAGGTTGTCCACAATCTGCTAGTTAGCTAGTAAAACGATTACACTGAGCGAGTTTACTAACAGAAAGTGAATTTCTCAGCTAGTAGCATGTAAACTCGCTCAATGTCATCGAGGCTTTAGAGAAAATATGGAAATCGGTAGGAAATTGCGTTTTTGTTAGGGTAGCAGAGATAAAATGATATTGTCGATTGAATCTTAGATTTCATAAGAATTTAGTTGATAGTGCGGAGGGACGTTAACCCCTCAGGCTAATTTGTTCGCTTTTGAGAACAACTTATATAGGTCTCATAGAAATCATTGTGTCTCCCTAAGAGAAAACACCATGCTTTATGTTCAAATCTAAAAGTTAACCACAAAAATAATTAAATTGTGCACCTGTACGAAAGTGATTTGAAAAAAAATAATGAAACCTTGGGAATTTTTTATAACTTATTTTTACATAAAACGACAAAAAAGTAAGGTGAAAATAGCATTTATAATACATTTGTCTAATAAATATGCGTGTTTTTATTTTTTTCATTATTAGTAATTTTCATTAGAAAAAATTAAGGTGAACCATTTTAAAAACTTTTTTATGTTTGCTTTAAAAAAATACAATTTGAAAAATTACATATTTATTTTGAATTATAAAAATTGAAAGAATATTTCATCACCTTTCAAAAACAGTTTTTAGTTTTCAGATGCGTTTAGAAATCCATTTATTTGGATTTTATTGCAAAGTGGAAATATTTTGACCTTCTCATAAAATATGCTCGGGGCCTGAGGGGTAAAACACTGCATATCATTTAGTAAGGGAAAAAAATTATTGAGTTTTATCTGAAAAACACTAACTTTGGAGTGCGGAGTATAGTTTGATTCTAGAGAATCTGATAGTATTAATACGCTAGCGTCTGTACGGTTAAAATTTAAGAACCTGACTTCGAGTACATCTCTGACGCCGCGCCTTATGCAAAACCGACTTCGTACGTGAAGTGTGTTACAAAGCTATTGTCGTGGCGACCGCCACCGCGGCGCGGTTTTTTAACTGCTAGTAGATAATATGATGTTATGCACTATTACACCCTAATTTTTACAAATTCAAAATGAAAGAATTTCACACATTTATAAGCAGTTGTTATTCACACTAGGGTAAGGCAGAGATGTTTGTAGGTAAGCCTTTGGTATGCGATTGGCATTTTCAGAGATTAGTAGAACACATACACAGAATTATTAACATGACAACATTGATGCTTGCAGTAAGAAGGTTGTTTTTTGTTTCATTCCACTCACGGAGTCCACACTATCCTTATCTAAATCATCCCTTCTCTTCACCGAACCTCCCATCAGACGAGTTATCTAGAAGTCACAATCACAAAGGGAAATAAAAACAAACATTTATTACATAATATTAAATCAGCTGATAGATGTCCTTTGGTCTTCTATATATAATGTTCCCCTGAAAAAAAAACTTACAGGCACGTAGATTTAAAAAAAATTAAATAGATTAGGTACATATTTTCACCTTTACAGAATCAGCACAATTGACAATGTGGGTACCTACCTATTTTGAAAAATATTTTAGAGATTTCAATCTTCACACTGTTGAAAATATTATTAAAATTCTTTTATTAACCCCTCAAACCCCTGTACAAACCTTAAATGCGTCCCACGGTTGAATTTGACAGCCATTTCTGGTCTGGAGCCCCAAAATGCCTAAAAAAAACCTCGACTCTGTGCAGAAACGGGTGGTCTGTTTGATAAATTCTCCTAACTTAACAGACGTATTACAATTTTTAGAGCACAGGCGTTAGGTGGGAATGCTATCCTTGTTCTACCGGTATTACAATAGAAGATGCTCCAAGGAACTAGCGTCATTGTTCCACTCGGCACCATGCCAAACAGGCGCTCAACATTTGTACACGGTTGACATTAGTCACATGAGGACGGGTCGTTTCTACGACTCATTCTTGAGTTCAACAGCTTGGCTGTGGAACGATTTGCCGGCCTCTGTGTTTCCTCCCTCCTACAACAGGGGTCTCTTCAAGACCCGTGTTCACTCCTTCCTCTCCACACAGCATCTTCAAAGATGACATAGGCCCTAAGAGAAATTATATTCCTCAGGGCCTCCTGTGTGGAGTTAATGTAAAAAAAGGCTGATTTGTTCATTTCCGGAACAACTCAAATAGGTCTAGAATAGAATAGAAATCGTTATGTCTTCCTTACTATCATGGTTATAAATATGATCTAAACGGTGTTGGAAAGAGAAAATTCCACACTTTGCACTGAAATCTAATAATAGTTAACCATAAAATAATTCAAATGTACACCTTTATGAAACCAAAAATAATGATGAAACTTTGGGAATTTTTTATTGATTATTTTTACATGAGACTACAAAAAAGTGAGTTGTCAATAATGTTTATAATACGTTTGCCTAATAAAATATGCGTTTTAGCTGATTCGTTATCAATAATTCTAGTTAGAAATAACGTAAGATGAGCCTTTTTTAAAACTTTTATATGCTTGCATTAAAAAATTATACATTTATATCAAATTATAAAATTTGAAAGCGTATTTCATTACCTTTCAAAAACTGTTTTTAGTTTTCGAATATTCGGAAATATTCAATTTATTTGGATTTTATTGCAAAGTGGAAATATTTTGACCTTCCGACAGAATATGCTCGAAGCCTGAGGGGTTAAGATATAAAAAAAGTGTTTGCTGATTTTTTTGGAAATATTCCAATGTTTTCTAAGCCAATCATTTAGTTTGGGTAGGTACGTTAAAAAAATTAGCCCGTTATGAATATGTGAATTTATCACAGGAAGAAAACAGTATATTTAGTTTAATACATTAACACCCAGAGTAATAAATTTAATTGACGTAGTAGATAAACAGCATACAAATGAACATAAAATCTAAAATGTTTCACATTATGTGGTTAAATCCTCATTTTCATTGTGAGAATAAAATAAAACCACTTAACATAAATTCAAGTACTCGTAAAAGTGTGATTTTTAGAAACAATACTTATTAGCAGTTTGTTGCCTAAGTTAGATTCTATTCATAGACAATCAAATTGATAGACCAGCCCATCAAACCAAGACTCACGGAGCGGGGAGGATGCGTGATCGTCTACCTTTCTGTGATTTGTCAATTAAATAAATGAATCTGACAGTATAAAGGCAACTCGCATTGTAAGATCACAATTTGGTCTGCAAAAGTACGATCTGCTTATGAATTAATAGTCTTTTTTGCAATGGCGTGTAAATTTCTGGCAGCACAAATACTTAAATATAATTCCCAAATTGGACAAAAAAAAGTTTGGGCTTGTTTCCAAAAGTGAATATTTTGTTGCACACTTTTATAAATGTTTCTACGGCTCGTTCTTGAGTTCAACAGCTTGGCTGTGGAACGATTTGCCGGCCTCTGTGTTTCCTCCCTCCTACAACAAGGGTCTCTTCAAGACCCATGTTCACTCCTTCCTCTCCTCAAAAACATCCTCCACACAGCATCTTTAAAGATGACATAGGCCTGCGTGAATGAAAAAAAAATCAATGATTTTTAGCATCGCTACGCAACCCAATTTGAAGGCGGTACAGTTTTTTTTTTACATTTTTACGAACATTCAGATTGTAATTTGTTTTGCTGTTCTAATTGTAAGATCGTGATTTGATCTGCGAAAATACAATCTGCTTATAAATTACTAGTCCTTTTTACAACAGTGCATAAATTTCTGGCTGCGCAAATACTTAAATATAATTTCCAAATCGGATGACTAAAAGTTCGGGCTTATTTTCAAAACTGAATATTTTGTTGCACACTTAAATTTAAATGTGCTGTAATTCAAATAAATCAAAGATTTTTAGCATTGCCACGCAACCCAATTTGAAGGCGGTACGGTTATTTTTTACGAACATTCAGATCCTGCACTGAAAAGCTGTCTTACTTTAACGAACTTTACTTTTCTGCGCAGAGTTTTGATTATTCAATATACGCTCTTCCATGGTCAACGCACAACTGATGATGGTCATAGTTTATTCAAAGCATTCTCAAACCCTCCCGGTGACAAAAATATGGTTACGTGGTTTGTTTCCTGCTCATCGAAATGATACCCAGATTTAATGTTAGGGCAAGTCTAACAATTTGGATGTCTATGATTCTATTCAATTAAAGTAAATATTAAATAAATTAAAGTAAAGATTCTATTCAATAAAACATAATAATACTCACAACAAGAAATTCGTTTTTGTCGACACGCTGGTTTCCATCCGTATCGAACATGTTGAAGGCAATGCGGAATCCAGACTGCGGCTCTGAAAAAAATGTTCAAACGAATTCGATTATCGTCTGAAAATTTTGAAAAAAAAATCGTCACATCTCAAATTACAACACGATTCGGCATTAGTTTAATGTCAAAGCAGTCAGGGCCATGTGTTAAGTCATTGTACCATAACACTATCTTTCTGTATGTTTCAGAAAAAGTTGCAGTAATTAAAACATATGGACTATGGCAAGGGTTCCCAATTTTTTTAGGTTGGGGGAACATTTTACTCTAGTTTACCTCTAGAAAGAATCTAACAAGAATTTTTGCAGTCACTTTTTGTAAGCACCTCACAACTTTATAAATATAACGCATAAAGACACTTAGGATATACCTAATATTTTTACCCACGGTTGTAATTTGAATTCGAAGTCTAGAAATTGTGTAGATAGATGAATAATTTGTATAATATTAACCCAACAGGCCTCGGGCCTATTTTGTTGGAAGGTAAAAATATTTTTGCTTTCCAATAAAATCCAAATAAACTGAATATTTCTGAACGCATCCAAAAACTAAAAACTGTTTTTGAAAGGTGATGAAATACGCTTTCAAATTTTATAATTCGAAATAAACATATAATTTTTGAAATATATAAATTTTGAATGTAAACATAAAAAAGGTTTAAAATTGGCTCACCTTACTTTTTTAACTAAAATTACTGATAATGATAAAAAATAAAACCATATATTTTATAAGGCAAATGTATTATAAACGTTTTGGTTAACTCACTTTTTTGTCGTTTCATATTAGTAATTTTAAAAAAATACCAAATAAATTTTTTGTTTTCAAATTGTGGTAAAAAAAATTGGTTTTTTAAAGTTAATGTACATTTTAATTATTTTGTGCTTAACTTTTAGATTTGAATATAAAGCGTGGTGTTTTCTTTTTATAACGCCGTTTAGAGCACACATTTAACAATGAAAGTAGGGGAGACACAATGATTTCTACGAGACCTATGAGTTGTTCCGAAAAGTGAACAAATTAGCCTAAGGGATTAATAAAGAACAAAAAAATATGCAATAATAATTTAAAGGCACCTGCTGATAATCCATATTATGTTTGGCTTAGCAGGACTGAAAATTTAAAAAAAAAGATTGATCCAAAACATGGATATAATAATTATTTTCAAAATTCACAATCCTAATTATTGGAATTGACCAAAATTTGCTTCTGTAATCGATAGTTTGTTTGGGAACCCTTGGGCTGTGGCATTGAATTTTTACCATGGACTTCTATTATTACACCGCAAAACTACATAAGCCAAGAAATTTACAAACAAAAAATCATCCTAGACAACAGATGCTATTACGGTCTACGAAGCTTTGCGCACTGAGACTTCTCTTGATACAGACTGATAGATAGCTGGGCCCTGATGGAGAATAACTAATAACTTGGAAAACCTTGGATTATGGCATTGATTTTTTTAACTTTGGATCTCTTATTACACTGCAAAACTACATAGGCCAAGAAATTAACTAACAAAAATTCATCCTAGACAACAGATGCTATTACGGTCTACAAAGCTTTGCATATTGAGACTCCTCTTGATACAGACTAGTCTGATTGCTAGGCCCTCACAGAGAACAGCAACAGACTATTAAGATGAAGTTAAACGTGAAATTCTGTTTAGATACTATTTAAATTCATCTTTACAACGAATCGGTTTACATTATGAACATCAAAAAATATGCTACGGATAAATTGAAGCTTTTACTAGCTTTTCTATGTATCGGAATTACAATAAAATTATTATTTATGTAACAAAAAATATAAGTGTAAACCACTAAAAAAAAATTTTTTTTCATGACCTAACTGTGAAATAATTAAGAAACAATTTTTTAAAAATACCCCTTTATGGCTAAGACTATTTTTGAGGTTCTGTATGTTTTAACTTTTTTTCATTCTTATAAAATTATGCACAAAATAAATAAAAAACACTTTTTCCCTTACTTGTCTCATGCAAATATGATGCGCGATTTTAAATTTTGTATGCATGAGAGTCGAAATATTTCTAGCGTTTATATTCCTCTTAAGAGGAATATCCTAAAAACCAAACAGGAAAATGATGGGTGGACAAGTTATACCAACTGATTTACTAACAGTTAATTACGGCGTTCAGTCCTCCATTAACGGAGTTACCGGCATTTACCCTTCTTTCAATATCTCTATCAGTCTTCCCATCTCTCGTAAACATACTTCCCAAATACAGAAACTCATCCACTTGCTCCAAGTATTCATCATTCACAACTATGTTGCACATTGTTTTCATACTCTCTCTTTCCCATGACTTTAGACTTACTTACATTCATCATTAACTCATTCTTCATACATAATTCATTCATCCTAGATACTAGCGACTGTAGATCTTCCATACTGTTAGAAATCAGCACTGTATCATCAGCATACATAATTTCAGATTACTCAATTTTGCGCCCAATCCCACCTCTTTCAAATTAAGTTAATAAGATGTTTCAGTTAGTAAGATGATTTATAGAAATGGACGACTCCGCTAGATAAGGCAAGTGGCAAGGATTGGAAGATAGAGCTGTCAACCAAAGACGATTCTTTATATTATTATTGGCCTTTACCCGCGGCTTTTTTTGGTATTAGCGAGAAATTACCGCACAAAGAACAAACTCACTTTCACATTTATAATATAATTTAGGATAAGTCTAATTTTAAAAGTTTACTTACTTGTCAAAATGGAAAGCAGGAAAAGGTATTCCGTGTAGGAAATGATTCCTGAAACAATAAAAATAATACATGAAAAACTTTATTACATGAGCTGGCACTTAACGATACACTGGCTCGTAACGGTAAGGAATCGACACAGCACGCGAATGTCCCACAATGGCTGCGCTGCAAATCGGAGCGGACTTTACTTTTCTGCACAGGGTCTCCGGTTTTTCTGTCAATTCCTTACAGGCTTTATGTAAAGGAATATGCTCATTGTTGTCAAGCGGGATGTGTAACAATAAACAATTTTAAAAATGAACACTGCAAAACAAATAGAAAAGAAAATAACCTTTATCACGCATGTTCCTGAACATCTGGGAGGAGCCCTGGTTCAACGACGGAGTGGAATCGCGAAGTTTCTCGATCTCCTTCAGGGTGAGTGCCTTCCTCTTGAGACGAGCTGAAAATAAGTGGAAACATTTATTTAGTTATACTGGGTTTTTACAAATATTAACTTTCAAGGGAGAATAATCTAGTTCTAAAAATTGATTTAATACACAAATAGGTAGGTAGGTACATTTTTTTTTTACATGAGCTCCACACAGGAGGCCCTGAGGAAAATAATTTCCCTTAGGACTTATGTTATCTTTGGGGACGCTGTATGGGGGTTTTTTAAGGAAAGGAAGGAGAGGAGAGTTCTGGGAAGGAAAAGGGTTTAAAGGGTGGGTAGGAATCTCGGGTTCAGTGTGTCCTGGTCATCCGCCTCCAAGACCGAGACAACCTCACCCCATGAACCCGGGCACCCCTGCTAAATCACCAAACGTAGCGAACCACTTGGGGTGACTTATGGCAGAGGTACATACATACAGTTACAAAAATACACTCGGACAAATGATGTAGTAATTTGCATAAATCTAATTCAAAAACAAAGCAAATATATTGAAAAATTATGGAAAAGCTCACTCACGTGACAAATAATAAAAAAAAGAGAGGCAAGAGATACAAGTAGCACATATACATTGAGAGAAATAAATAAAGAAATTTTAATAAATAAATAGCAAGAAAAAAATTAAAGAAAAGAAAAAAAATACAGAGGCACAAGTAACATACTAAAATAAGCACAACATATTTTTAGTAACATTAAGAAAAAATAAATTAAGAAATTTTAATAAATAAATAGCAAAAAAAAGAAAAAATTAAAGAAAAGAAAAAATGAGAGAAATAGAAAATAAATGAAAGAAAGAAATAATAAAAAAAAATAAGAAGAAAAGAGAAAAATACATGCGTGGAGTATGTTGTTATACTGTAGAAGCGTTCTGTCCGCAGGAGATATTGCCTTTATTGGCTATCCAAGTGTGAATTTTGTGTTTTAGATTAACATTTTTGTCAGTTATATCTCTGACATTAAAACAAAGGTTTTAGTCAAAGATATTGAAATATAAAAGATGTGCTGTCGGCAGATTTTACTGGGTGGCACTGTGCTTCCTGGTGTCGCCGATATTTTTAACCAATTAACGAATAAACCAAACGAATGTTTAACTAAATGAACGAATTCTTTCCGTGTTCAAAATACATTGTTAACCAATACTACTGCACACCTTAAAAAAAATCAACGAAGTGAACAAATTCTTTTCGTATGCAAACTACTCCTATTAGGTAGTAGTCCGCCGACAGTCGCGCGGACATCATAGTACTTTTGTATTTCATCATACTTTTGTATTTCAATATCTTTGGTTTTAGTCAAGAGTTACATGGTTACAAGTAAAAAAAGCCGAATTTTCCTCAAATGTTCACACAACCAACTTCATGATTACAGTACAATATTCTTTGACAAAATTGCGTTTGGTTAAAATAATTTGGAATAGGTAGATACATTTAATATGAACTTTAATTTGTCCTTGGAAAATTTAGCCTAGTGGAAGACAATTCCAATAAATTTCGGTGAATTCGTCAATCAACATCGTAGAGGAGTCGTAAAACCGGCAGATCAAATTACGAAATAAAACCAAGCAGAAATTGTAGAATCAAAGGAATTTAAAAATAATATGTACGAACCAACAAACCTTGAAATCAAGCAGTAAAATTAACGATGGTAATTAAACATTGTTTCTAGTTAAATGTTTAGATAGTAAAATGTATCGCCCAACTAACAAATCACGAAAAGCTATAATGTTAACCAATATGAAATATGACTCAATGTAAGTAGGTACCAGGATACAAAAGAGTGTGAAAAGATTGATCGAAACAAATTGAAAAATCGTGTGTGAATAAATACCGCGCCAGACAAAACCAAATTTAAATTAATCAAAGAAGTTCAAAGACTAAAAATAAACAAGAGGATTTTAACTGCACGGGAGTATGCGGAATACGTAACACTTTTAACCCGGCGCACACAAGGACGGCCAAAGTATATTACGGCACCAAAATTAAATAAATTTAATGTCTTCAAACTAATCAAAAAAACCTTTACATTGTTCTTTGTTAACCAGTTCAAAATGAACCGAAGGAAATTATTTTGTAAATGCAACCCAATTGCCTGCCCTGTGCCCTAATGTAGGTTTTACACCATCTCTTTTTTCAGCTCGATTCCCGTATATACAGACCAAAGACAAAAATTTTCGCTTTACGCGATCGCTATTTTCATGTCTACGATTTCAATTGGCATCACTGCAAACAACGGTTCCATGCCAACTGAGAGACTAAAGTCAACTCAACACCTCCTTGAAAAATCATAAAAAGCTATGAAAAAATAATTTTATTTAACCAATTTTTTATTTATATTTTTTTATCACTCTAAATGACTTATCTGAGATGGTTCTGAGTTGGTTTCATTCCGAGTTGTCCGGTCACCGCAAACAACACAAGAACCATGTTGTTCTAATTCATAAAAGAATAAAAATTATATTGAATTAATTCTTTATTTTGTATTGGAGAGATAGGCGAATATAACACAACAATTGTGATTAAACCGTAAAATTACGATAAATATATTATAAACTAGCTTTTCCCCGCGGCTTCGCTCGCATGGTATTACGGGAAATTACTGTAGCGCTTGCACTTATCCATTATCTCCCCCCCTCCCACCCCACCCCCATCCCCTCCCGCATTCCATATATTTATTCCCTTACATTCAGTTTTCAAACATCTCGCCTACCACCTAAATTTCATAACGCTATAGCTCAAAGAAAAAAAGAATTACTTATCCAATTTTGTTCATTCGTTCGGAATTTATGCGCTTACAAACATTTCGGATGTTTATTTTTATTCAAATATTTGGTTCGTTAATATAATAAAAAAATACTCTATTTATCATTCAGTCTTTATAATCGTTACGAATTATATTTTTAATATAGGAACTCTCATCTGACATTTATTCCAAGCTTGTCCAAAAAAAAAACGAATTCTAATATTTGAATTTTCTGCAGTAGTAGCTGACCAGTAGACTGAGTACCTACCAGCATAGAGCCCAAAAATATATCAACATTGTTTCCATGGAAAAGATTTTTTTCTGACATTAGCAAAAACTCGCTTTTGTTAGCGACAGAAAACGTATTACAAATATAATATATTAATATTTATAATTTCATAACGCCAGAGCTTACCATCATATACAACCTGTAGTCTGCGCATATAATTTAGCTTTATATTGGTGAAAGAATTATTAAAGTCTTTATATTGTGTTATGCGTGAAAAGGTCATAAACAAACTCGAGCAGTTTCGCATTTATAATATTATAAGTAAGTATGGATATGTAGTTCTTTTCTCTTAATCGTCATTTCCTTCAGAGTGGGGTCTCCATGACTATCTGAAAAGAATGCGCTCGATTTAACAAAGGGGGACATAAATTTAACGTTTTTATATATTATTAGTTATGAGATATTTTTTCAAACTGGTAAAAAGAGTCGTGGAGGAACCCCGTGAAACTTTTTGTACAACTCTTGCTAAAGAAAGGATTTTGATACATTTTTTTACAAAAAAAGTTATTAAAAAAACATGTGTACTATATCGGTATTACGTAGAGCTGTCACTTTTAATAACAATTGCAGAATAAAGTACATATCTGACGCTTCAATATTCGAGTTGAAAACCTTCTGATTTTAAAATAGGGAAAATAAGACAAGCGTAGTAATTCAGTCAATGATTCAGGTCTTCAGGTGCATCCAACCAGGATTGGCCGCGCGAAAAACAATTCAACGTTGCGTGCGCACTGGTAATTAGGTTGGGTTGACAAAATAAATTCTTGTGATTTATTTTGAACTGGTTTACATAGAACGTTTTAAAGGTATTTGTGATTCGTTTAAAGACAATGCTTTTATCTATTTTTGGCTCAGTAATTTTCTATGGCCGTCCTTATGTGCGGCGGCGGCCGTCTGTTTGTTCCTGCATCCAATTGTCAGACTGGTCAATGCAACGCGAAACACTATTGTTAGCGTCAGCGTGCGTGCTGATGCTATCGGCAGGGTTGGAGAAAGCTCCCACATATTTAATACAAATTAGTTGCTGTATCTGCCCCAAATAAAAACTAGCTCAGGTTCGGTGCAAGCAGGGTTTCTTTTAACCTCAAGGCTAGTGCTCGTGGTTCGGAACTTCACGCTTCTCCATCCCCCCAGGGCCTCTCTCGACAAGCAAAACACGGTAGGTTATCACATAAATAGTTTATTCAATTCTAGGAGTCACAATAATACATAAGAGGAACGATCCTAGCTGAAAGTTAGTTTGAACGTCAGTCTCTGCTCTCTACACGCGTGGTTAGGGCTTCAAAACATTTAATTGCACACAAAGGGTAACATGGTAATTGACTCACGTTTGGTTTATGGGCCAACAGCGGCTTTACGCGCTTGTTCTCCCGGTCTCAGCAGCGTCCATGCGGACACCGGAAGTGCACAACCGGCGAAACTGAACTTGTGTCGCACATGTTCGCGCGGGACGTGGGCCCGGGAAGCTCGCTTGCTGAAGACTGCCTTGAATGGCCGTGTGCGGCGCGTCTCCTGATCCGTGGGTCGCGGGAGGGGTGATGCGCCTGCGCATTACCGTCCCGCGGTGCAACAGTATTTTAGGGCTCGATTCGCTGACTGTCGAAACATGACGGTACTTAAGACTCGATTCCTTATTCTTGTAACGTAACACTATATATAAAAGTATGCGACCAGAATTCGCAAGTCGATTTTGCGAAAGAGAAATGCTTTTCCCCGAAGTGTTACGTACAAAAGTGACAATAGGTATTATTGACGCGACGGTAAGTCGTGCTTAAAAGTCCTTCGTTGCAAGTCTCAAGTTTTAAATTGTTATTATTAATTTTTAAAATAAATCAAATTAAATAATGTCAAGTAGTTGTGGCGGAATCTTACTTTCAGGACTTCCTTTGTGATGTTGAAAATACTTACGAGACTCCGAGGAAGGATCTTTGTGTTCGGAGAAAGCAATTAAAGAGTTCGCACACGTTTTTATATTTTATTTTGTTAGACAACATTTACAGATAAAAGATCGCGGTAGGATGCCATGGAAATGAAAATTGAATTTAGAATTTAGCAGCGTGTTCTCGATAGGAGTATCGTGACTGGAATGACGTAGATTCCTTCTCCTCGGGCAGTGTTCGCTGCAACACCCCGGTCACGTGACCAATGTTGCCCGCACGACAGTGTGGCCATTAGATAAAGAAATAATTCAGTTAATTTATCTAGTACTTAACCGCATTTCCATATATTATTGAGTTCTGTAAGTATTTTAGCTTTTAAAATTTTAATAGCTGTTTCGGCGTTAAACCTCCTATTTTTAGTTGTAGTTGGTAAGATTTAGTAAGTGTGAAATCAATTTTTTAGATTGCGAGTTTCTTTGATATTGTATAGATTCACCAGTTTTCCGCTTGTGCTACGAAGTTCCGCGTATTATGTATTGTACCTAGATTGCAAGCAGTTGGAAATGCTTTCTGAGAAGTAGTAGATGTGTTCAACTGCACGGAATATAGTTACTAACAGGCTATAATAACATACCTCAACAATCGATGTAAGCATAATATCTACTATCCTTCTGCATGGGTTCTATATAATTTCATTAGCATAAATTAGAAATAACTAAACCACAGTAAAGTTCTTCAATTTAATATAGACATGCTAAATAACTGGTGCTCACAAAACAATTTATATTAAAATGTAGACAAATGCAAAACATTGATCTTTTCCAGAAAAAAAAATTACTGTTTTTTGACTATTCAATAAATTAAATAAATTTAGAAAGAGTAACTGAAATGCGAGATCTTGGCATATAATGGATGAGAAACTGTAAATAAGAGTATGAAAACATTAGGATTTGTATTAAGAGCCATTGACCAGCGGCCGAGAATTTAAATTTCGTTGAACGGTGATCTTGCGATCGTACCCTTGCAATGGTACAGGGCGGTTCCGACGAGAAAGATTAATTATTCTCCAAAACAGCATTTTTACGTAATGACTCAATATCGATTTTATTTAATTCCAAATTTGCTTTGATAAATACCCACATTCAAAAATGCTCAAACTCGTGATGATAAAACAATTAAAATTATGTACTTTATGTAATAATTTTTCAATAATGCCTGAGCAAAATAAGAATATAATTTTATTTTTAAAAATATTAGTTTGTAAGACCGTAAATAAATAGACAAACTTTCGTCACAAAACAAGGGCGCGGATCTTTTTTGAATGATTTTATCTGAACTAAAATTAAAATTCTGAAAAGTAGTTTCCACAAATAATTTATTGTTTTATTTTACTGCATGATTAGGGGCCATCCATAAATTACGTCACACATTTAGGGGGGGGAGGGGAGTAGAGAAGTGTGACATTGTGTGACAAGGGGTATGGGGAGGTCATTAGTTTTGTGACATCACATGTAAAAATCTAAATTAATTATTAAAACGCAAATTTTTTTTTGATTTAAAATTACAAAATAAGTGACGTCACACTAGGGGGAGGGGGTCTCACAAATGTGACGATGTGTGACAGGGACGGGGGGGGGGGGGGGGGGCAAAAATCATGAAATTCGTGTGACGTAATTTATGGATGGCCCCTTATATGATTTGAAATATATGTTGTATAATACAAAATTTTGTTTGAAAATTTAACAAATCTGCGAACGACCTACAGTAAAACCTTATTGTACTAAAAATAAATATATTTTTCTCAAAATTAAAAAAAAAGGTTTACAAGATAAAAGAAATCTTTCGAAATCAATTTATAATTTTTTGTGGAAAAGAGTCAATACGTCTAAAATTTGATTTAAAAATTATATATTTCCAGTTTTGTCTGGCTATTCCCTCTTAAGAGTTGTGGTACCCATACGTGGAAAAAATGGTAGGAAAACACTGATGAGATTAGAAAAACATTGGGAGCAAATGTTTAGCGTCGTGGAAATGATGTAATAAATGGAATGCGAGGAAAATAAACAGAAAAGAAAGACACGCAACAACTGTTCTCAATCTTCGCGTGGAATCCAAGAAACGCGGAACACGCAGGAATATCATTTTAGTATTTTACGATATTTTCCTTTTGCTCTCGGATTTTAGATAGCGTAAGGGGTCATTGCCCCTGCTTCCAAACATTCCCAACCTTGCCCGACCTTGGCTAACAAAATTTAAAAAAAAAAAACTGCGAAATATTTTCAAGACATTATTAGTAAGAAATTTTAATGTTTCTACAGTTAGAAATACGACTATCACAACCACTGCAAAGAAAGTTCCAAGAAGCGCGATCTATACCGGTTTGAAAGAATACCGATGGTGCCGTTAGACATTTCAACTCCTAAGAGAGAAGAAAATGTCAATTTCCCCAGTAAGAGCAAATTGAGTTTTCCTTGGGCACACGAAACAATTTCTAATACATATCGTATAAATATAAAGGAGAGTAGGTTCGAATCATACCGGCTGCACCAATATTAATCGATGGCAATGTTACATTCAATTCACAACTAAATGGAACATTGCCATGAAATGCCCATTCAGCGTCATTTTGTTTTTTGACATTTGAAAGGCCCCCGTTAAACGCCGATTCTAAGTGCTTTTCAGTATTCAATCAAATTTTAATAAGCTCGACAACACGTTAGTTGTCGTCCTCTTCGGATGTTCACAATTTGTTCAAAAGCTGAAACGGGCGGAGGGTTCTTTCACAGAATGTGAACAATTCATCAAATTTCAGAGTTAATATTCAAGTTCTGTGAAAGTCATATTCAAGTTCCGTTATTATTATTTCATTACGGGCCAAAACTTTACGTTTCTCAGAACTGAAATAAAAAAAATAAAAAACGCAACTTTTATAGCATTTAAAATTAACTTTGAAATTTGATGAATTTCAAATTCTGTGAAACAATTGGCCCTTGGAATCGGCGTTTCAACCGTAAAATAAAACAAAATAGCGCTGAATGGCGTTTTTTTTACATTCTCCACACAGGAGAAAAATAATTTCCCTCAGGACCCGTGTCATCTTTGAATGCTGTGTGGAGGGTCTTTTTGAGAAGAGGAAGAAGTGAACATGGATCTTGAAGAGACGAGCCGAGCCGAGCTGTTGAACTTAAGAACGGCGTAGAAACGAATCATTTTCACATGAAAAATGTCAACCGTGTACCGTGTCCTCAACGTCTTTTTTATCCCACTTCAAATAATAAATTTCATTGGTCTTTCTGGAATCTAGGTATTGTGTAAATTTGCAGTACCTACCAATCGGTTTTCTTTTATATCAGTATTCCTAGCTTACACTTCTTGGAATTTTTCTGTTCAGTGTAAAAATGACTGCCAGCTTATTTTTTGTACAAAAATTGGCAAACGCTTTCTCTATAAAATTGGTGAGCAAGATGGTCGGATTAACTCCAGCAGACAATTATTCTGAACACGGCAATAAAAAAATCTAATAAAGTCGTGTTATATACTATTATATATCGCGTCCACTTGTTCATTTACACCCCCGGCCTTTTAGCTGCATAAAAAAGCGGTGTTTTATCTGTGTTTTCGAATAAAAAGACACTAAAGTTAAATTCGGCCATGCGACTTTAAGTAAAGAAGGCACGTAGTGTGTTGCAAATTTTTAAAATTTATTTATAAATGTCTGAATAATATTGCGAATGGCCTTGGCAGTGCATGCCACACACAGTGCGTAATAATGTTTTATGTAAGTTATCAAGTGATGTGATGGATCCACCGCACACTGCTACGTTCACTCCAGAATTTAGCTAAAATAAAATAAAAATTGCAAAGCTTTTAAAAGGGGGTGATTTGACCCCTCAGGCTAATTTGTTCGATTATTGGAAAAACTTATATAAGTCTCAGAAATCGTTGTCACCTTTACTATCACAGTAAAAAATATGTTAAAATGAAAAAAGCACCCCGCTTTATAATGAAATTTAAAAGTTAAGCACGAAAGTGGTAAAATGTGCTTACTACACCTTGATGAAACCAATGTTTCGGATCGCAATTTGAAAATAAAAAAATATAATGAAACTTTGGGAATTTTTTATTAATTGTTTTTACATAGATCGACAAATAAGTAAAGTGACAATAACGTTTATAATTCATTTGTCTAATAAAATATATGTTTTTTTTTTCATTATAAGTACTTAATTTTAATTAGAAACAATGTAAGATTAGCCATTTTAATTTTTTTTTTTTTTTTAAATTATATGTTTATTTTAATTTATAAAATTTGAAAGTGAAAATCAAAACCCATTTGAAAAGTCATTAAAAGTTAAGAAAATAAAAAAAATACAAGTGTAGTTCAAACGCGGTAGAAGTGAAACCTTCAACAAACTAAAGTAGAAAAGACAAGGGGATTCTACGAAGCACCGCACAAAGAGGAAAACGATTATTCTATCTCATTCTCTCGCAGGCTAAATCCTATAGATGAATGTGTTTGTCTCTTTTTAGTGTCGCTTTTTCGTTTCGTCAAGTTTCGAATCACAACGGTGCTGAACAAGTTTTCACTTCAAAAATTGAAAAAAAGCCCATTACCTAACCTAACATAACGTATTTAACCAATTTTATATATTTTTTTCATCACTTTAAATGACTTTTCACAGGAGAAGTTGCGTGATTCTGAGTTATCCGGTTACCAGTCTCTGTTAGTTGTAACGTTAAAAAAATATAAGAAAAATATTGTTCAGTTATATGCGTAAAATGTTTCAGTGTGCGCCGCTTTTGATTATGTCTAGGGGTTCAATGGCCGACCGTTGGTGGTACCGATAAAACTTGCGAAAATCATTCGTTGACGGACAGTAATTCAACTCTTCAAATTGGCATTCTGTACTGTCTTCACAATGGGCGAATTGAAACACCGACCATGTGAGCACAGCAGCAGTGACGTACCGTCATATTATAATAAATACTAACGCAGACCCGTTACAAAATACGGGGTATTATAATAATTGTAGAATTTATTTGCACGTTAGCTCAAGGGCACAGACCCTTGAAAAATCACTAAATCTGACTTTTATTGACAAGATTAACCTTGAGAAACAACAAAAGAAATACACATTTCAAATACATAATTACAATAAAATAAAAAAATATTATATTTCAGGTACCCACCTAGGTAGGTACTTTGTAACTTGTCTGAATTCAAAAAATGGTAAAAAAATATTATATTTCAGGTACCCACCTAGGTAGGTACTTTATAACTTGTCTGAATTCTTGACAAATCAGTACCAATTTTGAAAATGACAAAAAAATCAAACAAATTCGAATTTATTGAACCACAGTAACAGTTATAAAAGAACACAACCGAAATTAGTAATCTTGATGTTTTATAAATCACAATTCAGAATCGAAACGTTGCTTGCCATGGCTTTAGCCGTGTATGGTGACCAGCTCTAGCCAGATACTTCTCCACCTTCTTCTTCTCCATCCTTTTCCCCTCTCCTCTAGTTGCAGCCTAACGACATACCCTTATTGGGAATGCCATAGTTTCAATGGCTCTAGACGGGAGCAGTTGGTACTCTTGTGCGGTATTTAAATTTAAAAAAATACGAGCAATGGTATTTTTAAAATGATTTACCTTTACCTATGACTCGGAATATTTATATATTTAGAAAATTAATAACATAAATATAAATATTTCTACTAGTTGTCATTTTATAACTTTTTAAAGAAGAATCTACGAGCAAAGAAAGTATGAATCAATTTACTACATAGACTGCAAGCCACTGGATAAAGTTAGCAGGCAAAAGCTCCACTACCTATTAACAACAACAAAAAAACTAAACTTCAGTCCAGAGTCTAGGCCAGGCTGGCCAAGACTTGTGGCCAGACATATGTTTGACACTCGCATGTCACGGATGTAAATAAACGTCACACATGCGCTTCTGAAAATGATTACTTGGCAAAGAAAAACACTAATATTACTCTATTTCCGTATTACTAACGCAACATATTACCGTGTACAGTCTCTATCTAGACGCCCGTCTCTTACGACCTCTGCCTTTAACTTTTGCTTTGGCATTTCCTTAAACATCACTGTAAACATTGAGAATTCTTGTTGTGTTTCGAGTTTTCCATTGGCAATGGAAAACATTCTCATCAGGGTGAAGCGGGATGGCAGACAGGGCCGGCTGGGGGGGGGGGGGGGGGGGGGGATTAGTTATGCTTTTACAGCTACCGCGCCGAGCAGTTGGTAGCAGAGCATAAATCGAATGAGATTTGGGGTTATGTCAACCGCGCGAGCCTAATAATTTTGACTTTAAATTGTAAATAAATACTGTCGTAATGGATGATTATTTCTTTCGTGAACTCACTTGTAAGTATATTAATTTATAAATCGGTTTCAGAGACACGGAAGAAATTGACCAATTAAAATCGGGATTCTATTCTTAATTCCTAATAAATAAATACTTAATAAAATTCGAGGTGAGTAGTAAGGTCTAACATAAATCTGCGTGTTCTCCTTGATACATCGTCTACAATCTTATCTCTAAATTTCACATCAGAACTCGACTTTTGACGTCTACGTAATTAATTACGCACTTGAAATTCTTAAATAATAGCAATAATCGATATTAGTCGGAAATCTTTCGTGATAAATAAATAAATGTTAAAATATCTATGTTTTCTCCCTGATGTAGCATCTCTTCTTCATGAGAATGCATTTTAACATTTATGTAAACGCCAAACGTCAAGTGTTCAGAGCATACGCACGGACAGGTCCTTACCACAGAACACTAGCCAAATTGTGTGTGACCAAGCGAACTTCGCCCCGATTTTTCAACCATGTTTCAATAAACGGGGGAGACGGAAAACAAAAAATGTTTACAGTAATATCAAAGCTATTGTCAAAGCATTTGTTCAAGCGAACGGTCGGAAGAGATCCGCCTTAAGACAAATATTAAAAAAAATAAACTATTTTGGAAGCCAGAACCATTAAGACCGTCTCTGTGCAAAATAACTATTATGAGAACTAGAATTTTCTGTAATCAACAACCTCAGAATAGAAGAAATGACAGTGAAAAACTGATACTAAAAAAAGACAAGTTTTGTCTAAGTGTTAAAGCTTTTTTCCGGTGAATGAATATTTAAAAAATAACTTACTGTTCAATTTATCTACATAATTGTTTTCTTTTTACATTAGCTAGGGTAAACAATTTGGTGACCGGACAACTCAGAATGAAACCAACTCAGAAAAGTCATTAAAAGTGTTGAATTTTTTTCTTTTTAAATTGGTTAAATAGGTTACGTTAGGTTAGGGTTATGGGCTGTTTTAAAATTATTTTTTTCGTAGCTTTTAATGACTTTTCAAAGAGATGTTAAGTTGAGTTTATTCTCAGTTGGCTTGGAACCAAACAATTTAACTAGAGACCTATGTCAACTTTGGGCATGCTGTGCGTAGGATCTTTTTAAGGAATGGAAGGAGAGAAAGTTCTGGGAAGGACAAAGGTATGAGGAGAGAGGGAATCTGGGGGTCAGTGTATCCAGAAGTGAGGAAAGTATGAATCCATTAAGTATGCAGGCAAACGCATCCGCCGCCAAGACCAAGAAAAACCTCACCCCATGAACCCGGGCACCCCTGCTAAGTTATCAAACTTAGTGAACCATTGGGGTGACCTACGGCAGGGGTGTAGGATGTCCAATAGGTTCCCGGGGTGGCAGTACCCATACGCGCCTCCCAAATTATATGACTGATTAATTATCCATCCACAGTAAAGATTTCTCATTCAATTGGGAAGACAGGTATACAAGTAGGTGCGTTATCCTTTTTAACAGGTATTATAATGGAAGATGCTCCGAGGAACTGGCATCATTGATCCCTTCGACACCGGTGCATGGTCGGGAAATACGCCAAACGGGCGCCTAACAAATACGTACATATATGGTTGTAATTTCGACCATTTGGAAAAACAAATTTCCATCTGTCGCGGTAACATCACGCGATAATGAAATCTAAAGTAGCTAATTAAAGATCTCTTTATCGCATGACGTTACCGCGACAGATGGAACCTTGTTATTCTAAAGGGTCGATTTGTCACATGAGAACGGGTCGCTTCTACGACTCGTTCTTCAGTTCAACAGCTCAGTTGTGGAATGATTTGCCGGCCTCTGTGGTTCCTCTCTACTCTAACCCGGGTCTCTTCAAGACCTATGTTCGTTCACTCCTTCCTCTCCAAAAGACCCTCCACAAATCATCGTCGTACATGTCATAGGCCCCGATGGAAAATATTTTCCTCAGGGCCTCGTTTATGTAAAAAAAAGAAGAAAAAAGAAGAAAAAAGTATTAGAAAATAGCAGAATAGAAACTTTTAATTGTTGCAAATACAGACAATCGCGTTATTTGTACAAAGAACACCAATGAAAAAAGAATTTAAAGATCATGAGAGAAATCATCATCAACCGGCGTCTAAGGAATAGTACTTACTGATAGTACAGCTATAATACGGTTTGATAAATGATAAAATTTGTGAAACTTTGGTACACACATTTTACCTGGCATAAGAAATGAGTTGCTGCAGAGTCCGCCCAAAACAAAATGATGGCTCACCCCTCTGGAGCTCGCGAGCCGCATGCGGCTCCTTGCATAGGCGTCTGCGGCTCTTCAGACATCAATTGCTATTTCACCTCTACTCCAGCCTCAACCAGCCTTATTAGATGGAGCTGCCGAACGATTATTTTTTTTACATTCCGAACACAAAATTAGTTTTAATTTAATAAGGCATCCATGCGCGAGTCTGCTTATAGAAACATTTAAACGGGCAGAAGTACGATATTACAGTAAGAATGTAGATAAAACAAAGCAAATCGTAATTATCTTTCCATCACATTTTTACCACAGTACGATTACACCCCCCCCCCCCGCCCCGATTTAATATAGCTCTCTGATATGTTTGGTATCCTGTTTCTTTGACAAATTGGCTCTTCTCACTTAACAAACTGCCGACCTCTGCTCTAGGGCATTAACTAATGTTATTTTCATGTTTCTTTACTAAAAATCTGTCTTATCTCATCAAATATTGATACTATCAACTTGGGAGTAGTCTCATTCGATTCAGCACGAATGAAAAAATAAAAACGATACCTCACTCGACTTAGTTTGTAAACGTGTATTTTTCAAAAATTCTCCCCCTCCCACTCCCCCTAGAGGAGTATTCAATCACTTCGATTTAGGCGGACTCTGCAGATCTTCGCTTATACTGCAAAGAAGAATGTGTGAGCAAGTTTTCATGAATCCAAAAATTTTGTGCCAGAATTTGAAAAAAATAGGCTTTTTACGAATTTATCGCTCATCAATCTTTGCTCGTAAAAAAACTTTTGGTACAATTTGGTCCGAACGGATGGAAGCTGAGATTCATGGGGTTATAGTATAAAGCTATCTTCTCCGGGTTTATAGGGTGCAACAGAGCAAAACTTGGAAAGGATGCCGATCAATAAAATTCGCATCATTTATATCTAGGGCTCTAGGGCAGGGGACAGCAGGGAGATCCCCTCCTTTATCTTCTTATATACCTTTTCATCTCGCCAGGTATCGCGTGCATAGGTACAAGCAGACGATCATAAATATATAATGCCTATGTAGATAAGGCTTGTACGGGATCTCATCTCAGGTAAGGGTTGTGAGAAAGGGAAAGTAAAGGCTGTATTCACGATATAGCAATATCATTTTGTTAACCGAGTATTTTTTTATTGTAAAACAAAGAAGACATATATTTTACAAAATTTTATATTTAAGGTCACCATCATTGGTCATGTATATACAACATTGGAAAGAGGAGATTTTTTTTAATTGTTTAATTTTATTTATTTGTTCTGATTGGTTGATGAAATTATTCGTTGATTGGTTGATTAAATTATTGATTAAATGATGGCTTCACCGGAGAATGCTCAAGGTTCCATGGACCGACATGATCACCAACATAGAAATTCTCAGGCTGGCTAGAGCAGATAGAGAACTGCTCACATCAATAAAAGTCAGGAAAATTTCATATCTGGGTCACGTAAATCGAGGGGAAAAGTATCACTTGCTCCAATTAATATTGAAAGGAAAAATAAAAGGTCGCCGAGGGCATGGTAGGAGACAAATGTCTTGGCTACGAAATATACGAGAGTGGACCGGCATTAGAAGTGCGGAGGAGCTACTCCGGGCAGCACAAGGTAGAGAGACATTTTCCAGAGTGATCGCCAACATCGGGGGGACCTGATAGGGTACACGAAGAAGAAGATGAAATTATTGTAATTTTTTATGGCTTGGTAAATATAATGGTTTTGCATCTGTGTTGTTTTAAAATTAGGTGTAATAAATTTATTTCCATACCTCGTTAGTTTGTAAAACTCTTGAAAATCTTTGTATTTTTTTTTCTTTACGTACTTTTATAATGGAAGTTTGCTTAAATATGTCATCGACATTTGGTACCGAAAACAATTTAAGAAGCGATTCTGTTGAGAAGGTAGAATTTTTAAAAAGTATTTCTTTTATGACGATTTTTGCGAAACTTTTACTGAGTTAATATTGTTTTTGTAAGATCACCCCCAACCTATAATTCCGTAGATAAGCAAATAGTGAACAAGGGTATAGTACACATTTATGATTGTTTTCACATTTAAAATATTTGTTAACCTAACAAATATATATTCATTTCCCTCACCAGCTCTGAAATGAGGCTATTCCACTTTAGTATAAGATCATATTTGACTTTTATGTATGTGAGATATTACTTTTAATAACTTGGATCAATCCCAAAAGTACATAAGTTAAGACAGAGAAGGATTACAGATGTCAATATTTTATGAACGTCCATTTTTGAGTAGGGTCATGCCATGAGATTGGTTGTTTTGGGAAAGAATTTTCATACTTTCTTAAGGACTTTTGCAGTATTAACCCAATACTAGAAAAAACTGACTTAAGTTTTCAAAGTTCATGACAAACTGAGAGTAAAATATGGATAAGATTTGATTTATATTAACATTATTTATTCAGAACATGGCTGAGCGGAGTAGTCCTTTCAAAGTAATTGTTTGGGTTTCATTTATCATATTACAAAAAGACGGAAATACATGATTTATGTTTGCCGTATGTATATGATGAATTCTGTGCAAGAAGTTCTGACGATAATATAATTTGGCAAAATTGAATCGCTTTGAATATTAATTTTTGTGCTGTGCACGTCGGTATTGTGTTTTTTGTTTTAAATCAACTTCGCTATATATTCAGCACATACACATTATATATTAAGAACCCACACATTATTATTGTTTGTTATATACGTATTGCAACTGCAGTTCAAAATCTTATTATTTCAATCTCTCTTATTGTATAACGTTATACTTTTTACCTACCATCTTTACTTCTATGTACCAAGTTATAGCCTATTTATGTTATCTTTGTCATTTAAACATACCTGTATGCACTAAATCATAAAAAAATGTAACTATGTATGTAAAAGCCCATAAGGGCGTTAATGATTAATAAAATAAAAAAAATGATATTCTGTAAATACACACAAAGCAATTTGGGAGACAGGTACCGCCGCCTCGGGAATCATTTAACCGGTAACCAACACCTCTGCCATTGATCACCTCAAGTGGTTCGCTATGTTTAGTGACTTAGCAGGGGTGCCGGGTTTATGGGTGATGTTTGTCCGGATCTTGGCGGCGGATGTGTCTGCCCACCAACTGCGTGGCAGGCCGGATAAAGAGAGACTGATTGGAGGAGACTTTTGGACCTCTCCAGCTGGATTCTCTCGAAACATCGCATTGCACCGCAGTGGGAGGGATGAATTCCAACGTCCCTCAATTCCAGGACCCACTGCCCATAGGATTCCTACCCACCCCTCATATCTTTTCCTTCCCAGAACTTCCTGACCTCCCTTTCCTAAAAATACTCTCCACACAGCATCCCCAAAGATGACATTGGTCCTGCGGTGAATTATTTTTCTCAGGGCCTCCTGTGTGCTAATGTAAAAAAAAAATCATTTAACTGTTCCTTACATTATTTATCAATGACACTAACTTCACAACAAACAGCGTATGCAAGACGTATAGATCTAATTATAATGGTTCCATGCCAACTAAGAATAAAGCCAACTGAACACCTCCTTGAAAAGTCATTAAAAGCTGTGAAAAAAATAATTTTAAATTAGCCGATAACCCCAACCTAACGTAACCTATTTAACCAATACTTCGTATATATTTTTTATCACTCGAAATAATGACTAATCTGAGATGGTTCTGAGTTGGTTTCGTTCCGAGTTGTCCGGTCACCAATTATAATAAGGATAATTTAAACAACTACGCCGTTTTTGTCGAAAAATCAACCGAACAGCTCTTAAAATATATCGAACGATATCTACTTTAACCTTGGTACACTTGTTAGCAATGACAATATCGCCAAAACCCAGTCTGTAATCGACAAAACGTGCTCCAGTAGCGAGTACAAAACTTTTGTTTTCCGAGATAAACTTGCAATTGCAAACAATGGCTGAATTTTGCATATTTATAAAACAAGAACATCTGAATACAATACTTCAATTTATATCCAAATGCAAAGATTTTTGTATTTTCTGGTTTAAACTGAACTTGAGTATTATGCACGTAGTCGAATTTTGAAGTAACAAAGCTTGGTTACATATCACACACTGAAAGGACACTGGACAGACAGTTAATGAAATAGATTATTTGTCCAAGGAAGAATTTCAAAATACAAGAAATCAAAAAGTTTGAACACATTTCATCCGAAATATTTCGTACTTTGGTTAAAATTTTCGTACTTTGGTTAAATTATAATAGTTATCTTTCAATAAAACATTTCATAGAAAACTATGAGCTAAAATGTTCTCAGTTTATACATTTCTCAGTGAAAATTCGGGGAAATCGTCGTATAAGGGGTTCAAATTTGTCCTAAGGGGCCATCCATAAATTACGTCACACCTTTAGGGGGGGGGGGGTATAGAAGTGTGACATTATGTGACAAGGCGTACGGGGGGGGGGGGGGGGGGGGTCACCCGCTTTGTGACGTCACATGTAGATGATAGGAATTTTTCTGACATGTCCGCCTGATTATACGAATTTTCAAAACGATAGAAAACAGCAATGAAAGTGAGTTTATAAAAAACCAGGCCGACACTTCGTAGTATCCCATTTGGACCCACCCCGCACGCAGTGAATTCACAAAAATATCCCCATATCCCGATTCGCCCCTCCCCGTAGAGATCGCATTCGACGCAAAAACATAACACCAGCTACTATATTATCACCTAAATAATAATGAAATATTACCAGCTACTATATTATCACCTTTAGTAAAATTGCAAAACGTGTGATGTCATGCTAGGGGGGAGGGATCTCACAAAAATGACAGGGACGGAAGTTGGGGGGGGGGGGGGGGGGGGGGTCGAAAAACCACGAAATCCGTGTGACATAATTTATGGATGGCCCCTAAGAAGGTCACTTTGCTCCTGTCGCGAAATTGCCTCTTAACGCCACATTATAATTAAAGATATTTATTTTTTAAATATGTAATGTAAATCAATTATTGAAAGGAACGGCTGCGGCCTTCTTCATACAAAACTTTTAAATTACATAATTTAGCCACCCTCTCAACGCCACATTATAATTAAAGATATTTATTTTTTAAATATGTAATGTAAATCAATTATTGAAAGGAACGGCTGCGGCCTTCTTCATACAAAACTTAATTTTGGATTTAAGGCCAAAATACCCAATCACAGAGAATAATATGTTTTTTCAATGAAAAGGCGTAGCAAATATATAGTAAAATATAGGCCATTAAAAATTCGATTTTTTTGTTATTTTAGAGGCAACTTTGGCAATTTTTTCGTGAGGGTCAATGTACGGTACGTTTACGGTCTAATATATCGATCCCGGAAATTTGAAATGCTGTAAAGGACAGTGAATAAAAAAATAAAATTATTTTTGATTATTTTTTTATTGTTTTTCATTTACTCACACATAAATTGCCCAAGTTGCCTCTAAAATCATGAAAAAAGCAAATATAAATAAAGTAGCTGATATCCGTACTAGATATTTGATATACCTTTTGATTACAAACATAATTTTTCAGTTCAGTTGGGTATTTTGATCTCAAATCCAAATTTAAGATTTGTATGAAACGGGCCGAAAAGGGCCGCGCAAACGTTCCACTTAAGAAAGGAAGTTGACATATTGCTAAGGTGAATTGGATACTCACGCCTAGGTTCGGCTTCCACCACGGACTCCAGGAAGTCCTGGGGGGTCATGTAGAGCTGGCCGTCATACTCCACCGAGGCAAACTTGATGAAGCGTCGCTCGCGGGACGTCAGCTTCACGGCGCGGGCCAAGGTCTCGTCATGCTGGGGAACAATAACACAAAGAGGAATTAGCTAAAGATTACTAAATTTGATCAATCAGTAAACCTAGGGAATGGACATCAATCAGTAACAAAAAACGTTAACACTGTAGAATTTTAAGGTGGAGTAAACTAAGAGCAAAGTGGCCGACCAAAGATTTGAAATATAAAGAGATGGGCTATCGACAGTTTTTACTGGGTGGAATTGTGTTTCCTGGCGTCGCCGATATTTTTAACCAGTCCGTGCTGCCGAAATGAGGTACTTGAGAGGAGTGGCAGGGGTTACGAAATGGGATCATAAAAGAAACTCGACGATCCGAGACGATCTAAACATTGAACCACTGCTACTCTTCATAGAAAAATCGCAACTGAGGTGGCTTGGGCATGTACTAAGAATGCCTGATGACCGAATTCCGAGGAAGATACTAAGTACGATTCCAGAGATAGACGTCCAGCGGGCCGCCCCAGACAGCTGGGCGAGGCAACTCCAGAAACTGTGTGAGGAGAGGATGGGACTGCCATGGACGGAGGCCGATCAGTCAGCACAAGACAGGGACGTATGGAGGAGCCTTATCGATGCAATGGGTCTCCGACCCGAAAAGGATAAAGGGAAGAAGATGATGATGATGATGACTATTGCACACGTTCAAGAAATCAACTAAATTAATTAATTATTATTTTAAATCAACTAATTATTTTCGTATTCAAACTATATTGTTAACCAATACTACTGCACAAAACCAATACAACTTCGAAAAATCAACTGAATTACGTATTCAATTTATTCCCTTTAGGTAGTAGTTCCGGCGACAGTCGGGCGGACATCATAGCATTTCTCCTATATTTCAATATCTTTGTGGCCGACCGTTCCAAGAAAATGCGGTGAGAGAAACGTTTGTCGCAAAATGGGACGATAATACTGTAAAAGTTTCCGACTTAGAAAAAGGCGCAAACTACAGAACGCAATAAGAGTAAAAGATTGCTTGTCGACCTACATGTCATACCGCAATGTATCTTCCTATAGACCTTTCTCAATCGACAATGTCACAATGAATGTTGAAACACTTTTCCTGTAAACTCTGCAAACCTTCGTGTTTCACTTCTCACTACAATTTTTTTTTACATGAGCTCCACACAGGAGGCCCTGAGAAAAATAATTTCCCTCAGGGCCTATGCCAACTTTGGGGATGCTGTGTGGAGGGTTTTTTTTAGGAAAAGAAGAGGAGGACGAGTTCTAGGAAGGAAAAAGGTTTAAGGGGTGGGTAGGAATTTGGGGTTCAGTTTTTTTTCTCGTGGACCACTTTCAAAATTTTACTGGTTTCGGTGGACCCCCTGTTGCAACATTTCTACCATATTCCCAAAACTCAACACGCTTTGTAATACTAGTGTACTATCTGCCTACATTGACAGGTAAAGCCAAGTTAACATTTTTATTTTTTACTATCGAAACCAGCAGGCTTATTCTCTATCTTTTGTGGGATCGTTATCGAGATAACGATCGTGAACTCCTGACAGATTTGTGTGATTTATTTGCTTTTTCTATGTATAACGTACATTAAATGAATAAATAATCATGCATTCTTGCAGGAATTCATGTTTAAAACGATCTAAACTAAAATATGTAAAAATCACACAAATCTGACAGGAGATCACGTCCGTTATCTCGATAACGATCCCACAAAAGACAGAGAATAAGCTTGCAGATAAATTTTCGTGGACCCCCACTTATAACTTGTGGACCCCCATTTTTTATGACATCTACGTGAACCCCCGTCGAGTCTCCCGTGGACCCCTGGGGGTCCACCTGGACCACTTTGGGAATCACTGGCCTAGACAAACCTCCCCCCATGAACCCGGGCACCCCTGCTAAATCATCAAACGTAGCGAACCACTTGGGGTGGCCTATGGCAGAGGTGTTGGTTATCCAATAAAGGTACTACAATACTACAATAACTTCAAAACTAACATTAAACATCTTACTAATATTATAAACGCGAAAGTTTGTATGGATGTATATATGTGTGTTTTTTATTCTTTCAAAAACTTTTTGAAAGAGTAACAACAAGTAACACTTTTGCAAAAACTACTGAATGGATTTTAATGAAACATTACAATAATGTAGCTCATACATCAGAATAACATAATAATATAGGCTATGTATAATGGTAAGCTCTGGCGTTATGAAATTTGTATAAATGAAAATATGTGTATTTCATATATTTTAGCGGCAGGGAGGAAAGGCAGGGGGAAGAAGAACGGGGGACGTGGGGTTCGCGGAGAGGAAAGAGACGAGGGATAGGGAAGGCACGAACCCAACCTTCCCCCTGCCTTTCCTCCCTGCCGCTAAATATATTAAATATATGAAATACACACATTTTCACTTATACAAATTTCATAACGCCAGAGCTTACCATTATATACAGCTTATGTTACTCGCTGATAATGTAGCTTTCTGTTGGTGAAAGAATTTTTAAAATCGGTTTGGTGGTTTAGGCGTGAAAGCGTAACAAACAAACACACTCACTTTCATTTATAATATTATGGTATAGATACATACTTTTACATTACTAATGTTCAATTTTGACATATTATCATATTTTAAAAGTATGTAAAAAAAAATACTTTTTAAGAAATTGAAGAAATAAAGAAAAAAAACAAAAAATAATTCAGATCGGGTATAAATTTTTGTTGGTTTTAGACAGCAACATCGATAAAAATGCAAAAGTTCAAGGCAGATTGACAGTTTAAGTTGAATCATAAACAGATACTGTCAGGATGAATGGTGAACCATGTTAAAAAAGTTACTGAAAGGAACATAATGAATGTTAATAACGATGGAAGCTAAGCAACATCTAATCAAGACTAAACGACAAAATCAGAAAAAGAATTGAATCTTCATTGAATAATTCTTCTCAAATGTTTCGTATAATATATATTGAAACAAGTGCGTTTACATAATACTTCAAAGCATAAGTATAACCCAGTACATTCATGCTTTTTTTATCCGCCTCAACGATTATTTCAAGAACAATGTTTCAGGGGCAATAGCTCAATAAATCCAAATATTTGTTCAATTCATTTTTTATACGCAAAATTCGCTATTACGCATCCGCAATGTTTAGTCTACAATTTTTCAGAATTCTGATGCAATTATTTAGCAAACGCCTGTATTATGTAATCATAAAATAGGTGTATATTCTCGCCCCAGACTTCTTCCCCATTCTGGGGCACTAATACCCTTTATGCCGACGATGGATGGAAGGCATAGACAGAAGCAATATCCTGAAGAAATATCTCCGTTGGAAGCTGTTCGATTGACTTGTTTATTAATTTGTTGGCTCAGGCAAAGTGCGGATACTGAGAGCCGCTGAGATCATCAGAGGCTGAGATCTCGTACTATCCAGATTTCCGCAAATATTCCAGGCATCCAGAAATCTTGTATTTTTAAATTATTTGTTGTTTTGAGTGCGTTGAACTTTGGGCAAGTTAATTTCGAACCGTTTGTTCTAAGGATGTTGCTGCGTATTACGAGATTGATTATTGTTTATCCGATTAGATTGTTTTCAATATGTAAATCGATCATGGATTATAAGCAGTGCAAATAATACTGGTTGATGAAGTTCTAAGCGTTTTTGATTTTCAAAACATTGTTGCCCTGAAAAGTTTGACCTACGTAAATGACATTTTATTTCCAATGGATTGTTTGAATGATACAATTTGTAAACAGTTTATGTCCATTGTTAGATAGTAAAAATGAAGTGCCAAGCACCCAAAAAATCTGACATGTTGCTTAAGAGCCATTAACCAGCGGCCGAGAATTTAAATTTCGTCGAACGATGATCTTGCGATTGTACCCTTGTAACGGTACAGGGCGTTTCCGACGAGAAAGATTAATTATTCTCCATACCAGCATTTTAACATAATGACTCAATATCGATTTTATTTCATTCCAAATTTGCGTTGATAAATGCCCACATTCAAAAATGCTCAAACTCGTGATGATAAAACAATTAAAATTATGTACTTTTTGTATTTATTTTTTGATCATAAGTATTTATAATTTTTCAATGATATCAAAATAAGAATGTAATTTTTTTTTTTAAATATATTAGTTTGCAAGACCGTAAATAAATAGACGGACTGAAGTATTTTCTTAATTTATTAATTATTTTTGTGTTTAATTCGTAGAACTCCCTTTAATTTTTTTATTACATTTAATTAAAATTAAATTTGACAGTTTTATTATCAAGTTCTGCAGATGTTTTATTATCAGAACTTGATAATGAAACTATCAAATTTAATTTAAATAAAAAATAATAATAAAAAATAAATAAAATGAAGTATTTTCGTCACAAAACAAGGGCGCGGATCTTTTTTAATGATTTTATTTGAACTAAAATTAAAATTCTGAAAAGTAGGTTTCCCAAATAATTTATTGATTTATTTTACTGCCTAATTCTATGATTTGAAATGTATGTTGTATAATACTAAATTTTGTTTGAACATTTAACGACCTACGGTAAAACCTTATTGTACTAAAATATTTATGTACTAACATATTTTCTCAAAATTTAAAACATAACTTCACTAGATAAAAGCACCGTCTTTCGAAATCAATTTATAATTTTTTGTGGAAAAGAGTTGACACTAAAAGTTGATTTAAAAATGACATATTTACGGTTTTGTCTGGTTATTCCCTCTTAATTCCCCACCCAACAAACAAGCAATACTTCGTACAAAACCTGGTATTCATTTACCTATGTAAGGTAAGGTAGATAGTAAAAGATTTGATTGCTTCCGAGAAATGTAAGTGTAGGAACTGGTCATAATTTGATTTTAAGTGCTGGCAATATTCATTTAGTTGCCACACTGAAACGCATGCGCATTGCTTCTGAACGACAGGGCGGTTTTAAAACTAACGGCCATTCTGTCTTGAATGACGCATGTATGTGCATCTAACTTCTTACATGCAAATCTTTCTGATAACATCGCTTTTGTAAATTTGAGTGCTAAATAAAAGTTAATAATAAATCTCTTTATTTAAATGCATCTTATTAGCAATCAGCAGTTTAACATTAACTAATGGCCGCGATACAACCATCCAAAATATATTGCGCACATGATTTTTCAGAAGGGTTATTAAAGAGATCGGCTAGGGAATTATCTTTACACAGCATAAAATGAAGTACGCTTAGATCTTTTAATTTATGTAACGGATTTTCATGCGGTTTTCACCAATAGATAGATAGGGTGATGATTCAAGAGAAAGGTTTATATGTATAATTCATGCATATTATAGTAGAGAAAGGCCGAGAAATTCAAAGATTCAATTCAGGCAGCGGGATGGCAAGCGAGCGGTGTGGATTTGATATGTACGCAAATTAACAGATGGCGTTGGTTACAAAAGGTTGGGTTATGGCGTTGTGTTTCGTTAGCCACCTCAACATGTGGCCGAGTCTGCTAGTAAATACATATTCTCCTGCTGTTCAAAATTGGCTTGTCTAATTTCTTCATCTCCAATCTACCGGATCTCTTCAGTTATGAAACTAAAACTATGTTAAAACTATTGGATGTTCGGAATCAATAAGAATCGTAAAGAATGTAAAATAATGTTATTATTTATGAATTTTGTAAAAAAATATGTAAGGACGGGGTGTTTAATAAGTAATTTGAGCAATTCATCAAATTTCAAAGTTAACATTCAAGTTCCGTGAAAGTTATATTCAAGTTGTTATTCTTTTATCATGCGCCGGTAGTTTCATAGTACTTGGACAGACCGACACCTTGAATTTTAGCTTTGAAATTTGATAAAAAAACCTGTCCTTAAATTTGACTCGGAGCTCCATTAAGAGGAACGTATGGGCGGCCCATTTCGGCCCGTTTCATACAAATCTTAATTCTGGATTTGATATCAAAATACCCAACCAAAATGAAAAATTATTTTTGTAATCAAAAGGTATATCAAATATCTAGTACGGATGTGAGCTACCTACTTATTTATTTTTGCTTTTAATTATAAGATATAGGCCATTAAAGATTTTGATGTTTCATGATTTTAGATGCAATTTGGGCAATTATTTGTGAGAAAATGAAAAATAATATATTTTTTAAACTTTATTTATTTTAGAAATACAACGAAATACAAAAAAATTAAAAAAAAAATGAAAAATTAACAAAAAAATTATTTTAATGGGTGTAAATTAAAAATACAAATTACCTATTTACGGCGGAACAAAATTGTTGTTAATATATTAAAATTACTTCATTTCATCACTAACAAATTAATTTATAACAACGTTTTATTTTTTATTTTATTTTTCATTGTATTTTTAAAATAAATATAAACAAAATTATTTTTTAATGTCTTTCATTTACTCATAAATAATTGCCCAAATTGCCTCTAAAATCATGAGACACTAAAATCTTTAATGGCCTATTTTTTACAATTTAAAGCAAAAATAAATAAAGTAGCTCACATCCGTACTAGATATTTGATATACCTTTTGATTACAAAAATAATTTTTCATTTTGGTTGGGTATTTTGATATCAAATCCAGAATTAAGATTTGTATGAAACGGGCCGAAATGGGCCGCGCATATGTTCCACTTAAGCTACTTCAGTACCCACTGTCACCATATGATGCAAGTACCCTCCCTGTAAAAATAGTATAACGTTGATTATGTAAGAGACTCGAACAACGTCAATGACACAAAGAATAAATTAAAAATTAAGTGCGTTTGTGTCAACATAATATTATGAAGAAGTATAAGGAATTCACTAAAAAAAATGCATTAAAAAATATACTAACTTCGCAGCTCAAAAATATGAAGGAACAGATAACTGATATTCACAAAGAATAAATTCAAAGCGGGTGCACCTGGACGAAAAACGCTTTGAGTCACAAGTCGGACAGAAAAGCTTCGCAGCATTCCCATTTGAATCAAAGCGGCATCTGTTCAAACAAGGCCATAAATTAAAAGCCTCAACGAGTCTATTAAAGTTTCGCGACGTCGCATGACGCGAAAATGCGGGACATTCGGCGGATTCGTTCGGGAAATGCTGCGGGTTGGGCGCTGGAAGGTGCAGGGGAATTCATCGGCGACCGCGCGTATCGCTGGTGCGGTGCGGCCCGAGATTGATTAGCCCTGGAAAATAAACCAAATAGGGATGGCGTTGATAATTTTCTTTGCGTTTTTTCGAGCGTTTGTGGACTGATTGAAATCTAGCCCTTTGAATGGCAGGATACCATATTTGTCCCAGCTCACATGCGTCTCGTAGAAATCGCTGTAACTCCATTACTATCAGTGTGAGAATTATGATCTAAACAGTTTTAAAAAGGAAAAACACCACGCTTTGTAGTCTAATCTAAAAAATAACGACAAAAAAGTAAAATGTACACCTTTATGAAAATAAAGTTTTGAATCGTAATTTGAAAAAAAAAAATTGAAACTTTGATAATTTTTTATCAATTATTTTTATATGAAAAGACAAAAAATGAGGTGACAATAACGTTTATAATATATTTGTCGAATAAAATATTACGTGTTTTTATTTTTTTTCGTTATTTGTAATTTAAGTTAGAAAAGGCGTGAGGTGAGCCATTTTTAAATTTTTTATGTTTGCATGAAATATTTTTATATTTAAAAAATTATGTTTATTTTGAATAAAAAAAAATTTAAAGCGTATTTCATCACCTTTCAAAAACAGTTTTTATTTTTGGGATATATTCAGAAATATTCCATTTATTTGCATTTCATTGTAAAGCGGAAAGATTTTGATCATCTCAAAAATACGCCAAAATTTTGAAGGGCTAGTGATGGGAAAGATTTTATCGACATCGACAGGAAAAGTGCGATTGCAGATAATGGTCAATTTGTTAAAAGATTGCTATCCAATATTCATTATACCTTAATAACTCAGTTGAGCTAGATAAAAAGAAGCTCAAATTGGAAATATCGTAAATACGTTCCTGTCATAATTTTTTTTTTATAAGTAGTATTTTTTTTTTCTCAAACTATGCATATAGTTACAACATGTGTAATCTTATATTGTTAGTCTGTTATTTTTGTGATTATAAAATAATTACACTGATGTTAGTTTATAACCTACTTTTAATGAATGGCGAATAAAAATAACGGGACTTTTTACTGTAGGATTTTTGAGGCTGAAATATTTTTAATATATTTATTAATAAGGCCGTGTTTGAGGTGTGAAATTTCAGCAATTTCTCCATTCGATCCTGAAAGAATTCTTCGGAAAATTCTTCACAAATAAAAAGAGAATTTTGAAGCGAGAGAACAATATTTTTTACTTATTTATTGAACTACCGTAGATAGAAATTTTAGATAGGTACTAATGCTAATAAAAATGTAATATAAAATAATTTTCTGTTTCAGTTCAGTTTCAGTGCCGGCAACTCAGGCGTCTATGTTATTTTCATTTATGTACATAATTTTCTTTAGATATAGATTGTAGGTAGGTACCTACCTACTTTATCGCTTGTATGAATTATTCACACAATCGAATCCAATTTTAAAAATGACACTCAAATTCAAAGGAAATTCTGGTTCTATACATCGAACCGGAGTTACAAACGAAATTAGCATTTTTGATTGTTTAACTAAGCTCTTGCCGACAAGACAATATAATACAATGCAAGCAATACATGGCGATTTCCTCTCTATATCATGAATGTCATCGAGAAATAAGTGAGATATTATTGAATCTTTTCACAGTAGTAACGATATTATACGAATCAAAGTTAAAAAAATTATTTCGAAATATCGATTCGATTGTTAAAATGTAGTCCCATTTCTAAGAAAAGAAAAGCGGTGGACGCAAATTTCCCTAAACGCGCTTGATTCCCGATGTGTGACATCGATCTACTGATCATAAATTCTTCCACCGTCCTTGCTTCTTTTGTATACTAATGGATGTGAAATTTAAAAAAAAAATTCAAAAATATTCAGAAACTGGGCGTACTGTACAGGGCCCGCAGATACTTTAATAGTACACAATTGCTAACCCTGTGCAAATAGCAAGTGCGCCCCACGGTTGAATTTGGCAGCCACCTCTGGTATGGAGCCCCAAAATACCTAAAAAACACCCCGACTCTGTGCAGAAACGGGCGATCCGATTGATACTCTCCTAACCTAACAAACGGATTGCAATCTTTAGAGCATAGGCGTCAGGTGGGAATGCTGTCCTTGTTCTACCGGTATTAAAATGGAAGATGCTCCGAGGAATTAACGTCATTGATCCCTTTGGCACCGGTGCATAGTCGGGAAACACGCCAAACACGAGCCCAACATTTGTACACGGTTGACATTAGTCACATGAGAACGGGTCGTTTCTACGACTCGTTCTTGAATTCAACAGGTCGGCTGTGGAACGATTTGCCGGCCTCTGTGTTTCCTCCCTCCTACAACATGGGTCTCTTCAAGACCCATGTTCACTCCTTCCTCTCCTCAAAAACACCTCCCACACAGCATCTTTAAAGATGACATAGGCCCTGAGGGAAATTATTTTCCTCAGGGCCTGCTGTGTGGAGTTAATGTAAAAAAAAGCGTAGGTATTTATTAGTATAAAGATATTGTTTATAAGTTATTTAGGATAATTCTACTTATGTAGATCACTATTTAAAAAAAAAACAATAGGCTAACATTAACTGACATATTATAAACAATGGAGCAATGTCTACCAGTATGGTTATCTCCAGACTAAATTCCACTAAACCACTCAACATAAACATAAAACAACATTTAAACAAAATCTGCTGGTACCGAAAATAAACACAGCTTCCAAAAATGACCTCATTACATGGTAATAAAAGTAAACAATAACCTACCACAAAACATCAAACACGTATTTTGTGTACAATAAAAAAGGTCCCATCGTTTACGATGCAAAAACAAATCATCGCCAATTTTGTAATTGAGATCAAAGTACCCAACCTAAATTAATCAGTATTTTTTTTAATCAAAAAGTGTAGGAAGTATCCAATACGGACGTGTGGTATTTTTCGTTTTTTGTTTTTGGGGTGTTATGCCGTGTATACACAATTACTCATCTAACCTGATGATGGACACTGTAACGCTGTCCGAAACGTTGGCTAAAGAAGGAGGTAGCGCAGCACGGCATAACACCCCAAAATCTAAAAACTTATCGTGTGGTATTTTACTCTTATTTGTATTTTAAATTGTGTAATGCAGGCCATTAAAGAATTCGATTTACCAACTCATTTTAGAGGCAACATTGGAATTTTTCGGTGAGTTAATAGTAATTACTACAAAAATGATCTTGCACAAATTACATGCCAAAGAGACCATTTACTTGTTCTCCCCAGACATAAAACTGCTGTTTTTGAGGGTTGTTTCAGCTATTCATACTCAAAACTTTGAAATTTATTTATTTATTGTTTGAAACATTTACTGAGTGTTAATAGCTAATTATTACAATAATAGAATTGCCGTTGGTATATTACATAGATATTAACACTCCAATTAGAAATGTTCACAGCATGAGTAATCAATGTTTAGTTGTTAGTAGAAGGAAATGCTTATAGTTATAACAGAAATAATGATAATGAAATTAAATATAAAACATTAGTAGTGTCAAATTAATATAATACCCTGCAGAGAAAGAGAAAAAAGAAAGAAAGGGTATGACAATAAAGCAGCTACATAACTGTTCTCCACGAAGTGTCACGAGATACCATAGACTGCGAATATCGACATCGTTGCAGTGCTTCAAGAAGATCCGCGGCGAATGGTTGCTGACTGCACAGTCAACAGTACAAAATCTTAATTGATAGAATTTACATAAAGAAATATCTACTTGAGTTTGTTCTTATATTATTTAATTTTTATTATAAAAATTCTTTTATTATGTCAGAATGACTTTGCAACCTTAGTACTTGACATACTAATTTCTAATGTAACTGGCTGACCTGGACACGCGTTGCTGTGACGTGAAATCGAAACACAACGCCATCTACAGGATGGTTTCCCAACTATGTAACTAAGTGTTGTCTCGATAAATTAACTCACACCGCCATCTGTTAGAAACTTATGGAACTTACAAATGATTAAAAAGCATTGTCCTAAAACAAACATTTAATTCGCAATAATACCCTATCCACCTTCCTCTTCCCTATCTCCTTCCCCTCCCCACTACCTTCAGCCTCACAACATACCCCGATTGGGGATGCCATAGTCTCACTGGCTCCAGACGGGAGCAGTTGGGACTCTTGTGCGGTATTAACTGTAAAAAAAAAAATATTGTGGTCAATAATCGAGATAAAAACTATCCTTTATTTTAAGTTGAACCAAATTACACACAGTAAGCCAAATTTCATCAAAATCGGTTAAGTGGTTTCGGAGTTTATCTCGAAGAAACATCGTGACGCGAGATTTTAATATATAAATATTTAGACTGCCTCCGTGGTTAGTTGGTTATGATCCTTGGCTAATATGAATTAGGATTTCACGGTTAAATCCCGGCGTACCTAGAAAAAATTTATTTGATAAATTTGAGCGGTGTTCACATTAAAAAAAAACTGTGTACATACATTTATCATTTATACTTATCACTAATACGAAAGGAATGCAAAGGCAAAGCAAGAAATGAGATCCAACCATCACACACGATTACCGAGTGGTTGTTATAGACGCTACAGAACATTGCGTATTTGCACTACGCCAGAAGATAACAACTGGTACTCGAACGGGGGCCCCCCGCATCGAAGAATGAAGAATGTATTTCAGTTCTCGGCGCCACCAACCAATCTCAGGCTAATGAAGGCCCAACTAAGTGATTGGCATCAAGATGAAATATCGCGGCTTAGGCGAGTACAAGCCAAGGGTCAATAGCACTGAACAGAGAATCCCTAGAAGCGAGAACCATGCAGATTTGTGAAAAAACGGTTTTCGCCAAGTTGCTCAACCACTGAAGCGCCACATTATGGCCTACATATCGTAATAACTATTGAAATTCGATCGCAGAGCTAACTTAGTAGTTTCACACTTTAACAAGGGATGTTTCGCATCCATTCTGAATTATTTGTTATTGACATTCCACGAACCAAAATTATTATTTTTTTTTTCTTAGTAGAGCCGCACACCGGAGCCACACGCCACATGCACGCAACATTTACGTCGCCACAATATGCATGCTACTGTTTCTGCTCGGAGTAAGTAGAGCCGCACACCGGAGCCACACGCCACATGCACGCCACATTTACGTCGCCACAATATGCATGCTACATTTTTGCTTGGAGTATATGTGTCGCGTACACGCACACCGGACGCACAATTGTGGCTTATACTCGAAAATGTCGACATCATCTGACACGGATTTCTTGATGCGGCAATTAATGAGAAAAAAGACGTTATTGGGTGCCCCCTTTAATCAAGATTACAGTTCACAGTTACAGTTCGACGAAGAAAAGTTTTTCTTTTAAAAAAAAACATTTCACAGCGCGGCCAACGTCTTGCCACAAACTGCACCCGCTACAAATGTGTCCTTGGTGTGCGTGCTTGCGCGAAAACACAGGGGGACGTTAAATGTGTCGCGCTTCAAATGTGGCGCCACAGTTATCGTAACACAAATGTATTTCTGGTGTGCGGCCTCGCTTACAAATCATTGATCAAGTGTTTACTAATGCAATATTTAAAAATGCAATTCGAATTTAACCCGGCGTCATGGGGTTGGAAATTTGTTACACGGACGTGAGGGTTGGGTCATCGTGACCCAACCCTCGATTGTTTGCGATTGTTTTTTTCGGTTTCTCCATAATTCTTTATCATTCTTTTAATTTAAATGGCACTTTTAAGAACTTAACAAAGCAATCTTTGGAAAAAATAACAAAAAGTTAATTCGAATCATCATTATGAATGCAGCCGGCACAAAACGGAAAGACATATTTACGCTATTTCAGATCGCCGACCAACTGTTTAAGGAAAGTCAACGCCTCCAGCTACTGAAAAGTTATAAAACCACAAGCAATTTTAAACACGTCGGATCATTTTGACATTTTCATCCCCCATGACGCCGGGTTAAATTTATATCTGTGATTATCAAGTAGGTCATAGAGAACACACAGAAGTCATAATATTTAATATTGCTCTAAGTAGGTACCAGGATGGGGCAATTTTAAAGTAAATAATACGAAAAATTCATGAGTTTATAAATTTTACGATGATTTATAATTTTTTGATGAATCTTAAAAATATGGTCAAATAAAGGTTCATTCAATGGCTCTCTAACACAAGCAGTTAATTTGACTATGTTCAAATTCGGACGCATGATTTTAATATACAATTTTTAAAATTATTTTTTTTTAATGCTAATAGCACTCTAGATAGAGTCCCAAAAATACGGGGTCAAAATATTGCATCCCAATTACTGCGGTATTTACTTTATTCTAATTATTTATGCATTCAATATACAAATTACTTTTTAATACTAGGGAAGGAGATGGGGGAGGAGGAAGGTTAGAAAGCACCCGGTAGTTCAGATATGGGTTTCAAACTCGGCTAAAGCTGTTTCTAGCGACGTTTCGATTTTGAATAATTGTCTTTCATGAGGGAGATACTGAGAATATCTAACACGAGATTCGAACCTGTGACCTCTGGATTCTAACCACTCGACCACGGAGGTAATTTGATTATTGATCAATTTTACTTTAGAAGTAGGGAAAAATTGAGCTCAATTACTCCAGATAGTCCTGTCGGTCTAAATGTTCAGTGGTCAAGAAGCTGAAATTAAAATCTGTACAAGTTCTCCTCATTACGGATAATGCTTGAGCAACTATAGCACTTCGCTGTCAATCAATCCAAAATAATATACGTGATATGTAGTTGGTAAGAATCTCTTAGCTTATCTGCAGTAATTAAAAACACCGTTACTTGTGGCTTGGTATCTAAATCCATCTATATAGTTGCAGCGGTCTCATCCAATATTAATAACAAAGGATTTTTAATAAATAAATAAAAACCTACTGATACATAGCGTAGTTACAAAAAGAATTGCAATTTTAAGATACAGCTATTTATTTATTATTAACGCCCTTTTTCGGGGCGTTAATAATAAATACATATGAATAGTTAGACTTGTACAGTGTTTATTGTACATAATTGAACTGCCTCAGTAACAATATTTTATATTTGTTTAAAGATAAATTGAAGATGTCCACTGACTTAGTATAATTATTTCCCTTCATTAGTATTCTGGGCAGAGAGGAATACATATGGTATTAAGTCCCGGAATTTCTACACCGAAATAAATCTGACTTCCGGTATTACATTGTGGTATCCGGAAGCTTATCAGTTCAAGCAATACCGGACTGTCAACTAATTTTATATAGAAATACCAAGTCAGTGAAAATTCTTCTGTCTGACAGACAATTCGACAAAATTCCGAATGTTAAATTTAAATAAAAAGAAATAAATAGACTTATTAGAAAAAATAAAAAAATAATAAAGAAATTAATAACCGAAAAAAAATAAACACATTCAGCGAAAGATAAGTTTTTAGATTTTCACGGCCAAAAGTATTTTCGTTATTTGTTTTTGGGGTGTTATGCCGTGTTGCGCTACCTCCTTCTTTAGCCAACGTTTCGAAAAAACATTCAGCGAAAAGTTAAAATTATTTAGTCCTAAAATTGAAAAATAAAATATTAATACATATTTAAATTTACCACTAATCTTCTAATAAATGTAAAATCGATAGAAAAGAAGGATAAATAAATACAATCTCTGTAACACCAGACGTGAGCAGTGGTTTTTTTTTGGTGTCCTCTGCGTGCAAAATCGAATCTTTTTCAACTTAAGCTGTGTTTATCTGAAGTGTAGGGTAAAAATGTTTTCTGCATCTGTCTGTACATAATTAGATAGACCCTAGGAAGTCATATTTGTACAGAGTGATTGTGGTGATTTTACACAAAAAACCACGCTACACAAATCATCCAAAAATTATTATTGTTATTAACCATGCCTCATTATATTGTCATTTAATGATAAAACCACCCACAAAAACACCATTTATAAAATGGTATAAATACACATTTAATTCTTCAATGATATCACGTAAGTTGCAAATCAGAAGATATTGAAATAACGACGTATCCAATTTGGGGAACAAGGAAGTGATAAAATAGAAAAAGAAAGGGAAAAGGCTTGGATATTTAGATCTGGTCACTGGAGATAAGATTTGAGATTGAATTTTGTGTTACTGAAGATCTGATCATTGGAGGTAAGATTTGAGATTTAATAGTTTGCCACTGGAGGCAAGATTTGAGATTGAATGGTTAGTTACTGTATATCTGGTCACTACTTGCAAACTGGTCACTGGAGGTAAGATTTAAGAATGAATTGTTTATCACTGAATATCTTATCTGGTCACTGGATGTAAGATTTGAAATAGAATTGTTTGCCAATAAAGATCTGATCACTGGAGGTAAGATTTGAGATTGAATTGATAGTCATTGAAAATCTGATCACCGGAGGTAAGATTTGAGATTGAATTGTTAGTCACTGAAGGTCTGGTCACTGGAGGTAAGATTTGAGATTGAATTGTTAGTCGAAGATCTGGCCACCGGAGGTAAGACTTAAGATTGAATAGTTTCTCACCCTCCAGATCGAAAATAAGTAAATGATGATCACACCAAAAGCGCGGAATAAAATCTCTGAATTATTTACAAATAACAAATAATTTGACTCATAAATTTATTATAATTACTTAAACGTTTTTCCATGCTAATTTCACTTTCAGCGATTCGTAGAAAAAAAGGCTTTAAAACTAAGTAGACACTTTGATAGTCGATTTAATGATATATCGACAGAGATGAGGGGAATCGGCTGGGCGCTGATTAATTTACGCGTCTAATGAGCAGTTAATAGGCCCGATGAACTATTTAATGCGGCTGCCTCTGCGGAATTAAGCTCTCAGTAAACACTGTAAGATAAACTTGCGGTTCACAGAGTTCACGGTCACTCGTGGGTGAAGGTTAAAGTTGAGGTTCATTCTTCAATTCACCAAACATATTTATTTAATAAAAATTTGGCTTATTTAAGTTGTTACAGTATTATATTATTTTTATTGTCTTTCATTCGCGTAAGTGCAGAACGTGGCAATTGAAAAATGTACAGTGTTTGAGAGAAATACATAAAATTAATTAGATTTTCTTATTTTTCTTAAGAGGGAATAAACCTGACAAAACCGGAAAAATGTAATTTTTAAATCAACTTTAAAACGTATTTACTCTTTTCCACAAAAAATATAGATTGATTTTGAAAAACTATTCTTTTATCTAGTGAAGTAATTTTTTTTTTAACTTTGAGAAAATATGTTTATTTTTAGTTCAATAAGGTTTTACCGTAGGTCGTTGGCAAATTTGTTAAATTTTCAAACAATTTTTTTTCAAACAACATTTCAAATCATATAATCAATCATTCCTTAAAATAAATCAGTAAATTATTTGGGAAACCTACTTTTCAGAATTTTAATTTTAGTTCAAATAAAAACATAAAAAAAAGATCCGCACCCTTTTGTTTTGTGAGGAAAATACTTCAGTTTGTCTATTTATTTACGGTCTTACTAACTAATATATTTAAAAAAAAATTACATTCTTATTTTGCTTAGACATGATTAATAAATTCTAAATACTTACGATCAAACAATAATTACATAAAGGACGTTATTTTAATTGTTTTATCATTGAGCATTTTTGAATGTGGGCATTTATCAAAGCAAATTTGGAATGAAATAAAATTGATATTGAGTCATTATGTTAAAATGCTGGTATGGAGAATAATTAATCTTTCTCATCGGAAACGCCCTGAAACGTTGCAAGAGTACAATCGCAAGATCATCGTTCGACGAAATTTAAATTCTCGGCCGCTAGTTATTGGCTCTTAACGTATTTTCGTCAATTTAAAATATATAATCAAAATATCTGACAAAACGGAGTGTTTGTAAAATACACGAAGCTAATATGGATTGTTAAACACAATATGTAGTCTACATCAAACTAACTTATTATCGTCAAGGCGTTTCTTCACGTGGGTAGGCAAAAAGGATGGACCGTCATACAACTCTGTCCTCGCATATGCAGAGTATTAAATATGGATGTAGTATTTAATAGAAAAGTAAAGTATAAGATTAAGAAAAGTTAAGTCAGAGCTAAGCCTTAATAAATTGCACCTTTTTACAAAATTAAAAAAATACTGCCAACATAAAAATTTGTTTTGAAAGACTTAAAGTGAGATGAAAATACTCAGGAAAGAAGATACAAATGTATAATTAATTGCAATTCACATAATGCAGTTTACCCTTTTTGAATGGCTAGCGAAATTCGAGAAAAACATCCCGACTGTTAAAAAAATAAAAACCAACTTAAAAATATAATTTTTCAATATTACATTGAAATTTCATTCATTTCAACTATATTTTTTGTAAAACCGTAATCAATAAACTTGGAGCTGGAAATTGATGAGAATCAGATGATATTTAACGAACTAATTTACGAATTCGTAAAAAACCAAATTGAAAAACTTTTATTCAATTTGAAAAGATGATTTTAAATTGTCCAGATTTTGTCCAACAAAATTTGTGTGTATTTGTAAAAAGCATTAACTTTGTGGCTCGCCATAATTTACAATAAAAAAACACATAAATTTGTTGTAGACCATTTTTATTTTATACACTCTACCGGTTTCGGAAGCACCCTTCCTTCGCCAGGAGAATATTGCAACAAAAGTAAGTTACAATATTCTCCTGACGAAGGAAGGGTGCTTCCAAAACCGGTAGAGTGTATAAAATAAAAGTGGTCTACAACAGCTGTGTTTTTTTCCATCATTGACGGGTTTCCAAATAGTAACGCAATAGGTGCTAATATTGCAATAGTAAATACTTGCTTATTATGTTAAGCATTCATCTGGAGAGTTGCCAAACTCTTTATACCAAAAAAAAATCTGCAAAAGGTGTAAAGGTGCTTTTTAAATCGACCAATGACCTCCATTTGGCATGAAAATGAATTATGTTAAAGAATTTATAAAAAAAACTCTACAAAATGGGTAATCTGTCAGATATGTTATTATCATATCGTAACGGTTGAGCTACAATATTTGGGGCCTAACGAAAAGTGAGAAAATCGTGTCTGTGTCATTGGTATTTTAATGGACAGGGCTCTGATAATCTGTGTCACTGGAGTCGAGAGATGCGGATAACGTACACCCAGAAACCATAAAATAGAAATGCAGCCATAAGAACGAGTCCTTTTTGTGAATTGTTATTTCGACATGGTAATAGTCCTGGGTCGATCAATAATTTTATACGACCCACTGGCGAAATCTGGTCGAGCATCGCCGTTGTGTTGACGTAGATCGTAGCTGTATAAATTGTGTAGACGGGAAACTCGAGTGAGTGTCGTTCTTGCGACACGGAAATAGAGATGGTTAATCTAAGATGGACAGATACTGCGGTCCCAGACCAGAAACGCAAGCGTTCGTCACTCGTCGATCGAATTATCAAATCTTTTCTGAAAAAGTGATCCAATGTATCACTGGAGGTTCTTGATCGAGTCAAAATGATCGGTACGATCACGATTGATCAAACGAACTGCCAACATCTGTTTCCGATCATTTGCAACGTGGATCTCACAGGTAGACCTCCTTATTTATCTTTAAAACCTTCGCACAGCCTCCCAAGTTGCACAAAGTCTGCCACGTTGCCTTAGGTTAGGCTAATATAAAATAAGCACAGTTAAAGAAGCTAGTTACTACTTCCCAGGGTTGCATCATTAGAAGAGACGAACAAAGTGGTAAAAAGCTGCTTAAATAGCGCAATGATTCAAGCTCCCATAATTACAAACTTCTGCCTCGCGAACCGTGAAAAACTTCCTTAATTCGGACATTGCAGCTTCATCGCAGGCATAAAAGCTCCCGAGCTTACTAACAGCGCCCCTCACAAATGCAAATTGCTCCTACTTTCAATTTCGCTGACTTACAAAGTTCCTCGCCGCCACTCTTGTCTTGTTCCCTAACGGAACTTTTCCGCGAACTTTGTGTGTTTTTTTCAAAGCTCATTCCACAAGAAAGATATTTTTAAAATATTACACACAATCCCACACCTCCGCGGGGTCGACGAACTCCGCGACGCGTCGGAGTTTGCTAGACCAGATAGCGAACACACCACGCGATAAATACTTCAAATTTTCAAAAAAACAACTGAATAGGAGAAGGCGACGAGACTGCGCCATAAATAATAATGAAAACTTTTAAGCGCGAAAACCAAAATAGACAACAGTTCAATATATTCTTTAAAGAACTGACTTGCTGGTGAATAAAAACGGAAATTCAGCCAGCTCGACTCAACGCGAGTACTTGAAAGCGTACGGAATTGCATAAATCGGGATAATTCACGCAGTGGTTACTTTATTTACGGATAATAAAAGTTCGCCCGTAAGAGTTATGAAGATATTTCATGAATGCATTGGCGGAGAATGTAGATATATTTATTTTAATGTAACGGCTGCAAATTGCTGACGTATTGATCTAGCCATAAAGACATGCTAATCGTATACACAAAATTCAGTTATTTATGTTTGTAATCAATTTAAAAGAAAAGATTAAACAGTTCAAACACTCTTGCTACTACAGTAAATTATATCTAAATTAAATCTAAGATGAGATTAAACATTTTTTTTAAAACTCATAGAAAACTTAGTTTTAACCACCTTTATTGTTTAAATAGTACACAACTGCTAACCCTGTACAAATCGCAAGTACGCCCCACGGTTGAATTTGGCAGCCACCTCTGGTCTGGAGCTCCAAAATACTTGAAAAATACCCACGACTCTGTGCAGAAACGGACGGTCCGTTTGATAGATTCTCCCACCTTAACGAACGGATTGCAATCTTTAGAGCACAGGCATCGGGTGGGAATGCTATCCCTGTTCTACCGCTATTTCAATGGAAGATGTTCTGAGGAACTAGCGTCATTGACCCCTTCGGCAGCGGTGCATAGTCGGGAGACACGCTAAACACGCGCCCTACAAATGTACACGGTTGACATTTGTCACATGAGACGGGTAGTTTTTTCGACTCGTTCTTGAGTTCAACAGCTCGGCAATGGAACTATTTGCCGGTCTCTGTGTTTCCTCCCTCCTACAACATGGGTCTCTTCAAGACCAATGTTCATCCATTCCTCTCCTCAAAAAGACCCTCCACACAGCATCCCAGATGACATAGGCCCTGAGGGAAATAATTTTAATAAAAAAAAGAAACATGTTTTGTAAGCAATGCTTACTTCATCAGGTTTACTTAACCCGTCAGGCTAATTTGTTCCTTTTCAGAACAACTCTCGCAGGTCATGAGACCTGCGAGAGTTGTTCTGAAAAGAGTTGCAACGATTTCTATGAAGAAATCGTTGCATCTTCCTTACTATATTAGTGAGAAATGTGATCTAGACGGTGCGGTATTAGAAAGAGAAAATACCACGCTTTATATTATAATCTAAAATCAACCACAAAATAAGTGAAATGTACACCTTCATGAAACCAAAGTTTGGGTTCGCAACTTGAAAAAATTATGAAACTTGGTGAATTTTACATGGAACGACAAACAGTGAGTATATTAACAAAATTACATGGTTATTTCTGATAATAAAATCTGAAAGCCTTTCAAAAACAGTTCTTAGTTTTCAGATACCTTCAAAAGTATACCATTTATTTTGATTGTTTTTTTATATGAGCTCCACACAGGAAGCCCTGAGGAAAATAATTTCCCTCAGGACCTATGTGATCTTTGGGGATGCTGTGTGGAGGGTTTTTTTTAAGGAAAGGATGGAGAGGAGAGTTCTGGGAAGGAAAAGGGTTTAAGGGGTGGGTAGGTATCTGGGATTCAGTGTGTCCTGGTCATCCGCCTCCAAGACCTAGACAAACCTCACCCCATGAACCAGGGCACCCCTTCTAAATCACCAAACGTAGCGAACCACTTGGGGTGACCTATGGCAGAGGTGTTTGTTATCCAATAAAGGTTTCCGGGTCGGCGGTACTCATTCTCGCATCACAAATTGATAGTAATGCAAGCCAGAAATATTCAGACCTACTGGCGGAATATGGGCATGAGGGGTCAAATCTATAACGAGATTGAACTATTTTTTTTTTTTCATAAATAGGCTTTATTGAACAAAAAGAATTAAGGATATAAATTTGATGCAATCGCCAGCTTTCAATGATCGCCACTGAAATCGTATCAACACAAACCTCACAATATAATATTTTCTTTTGAACTATTTCCTTATTTATTCACATGTCTTATTTCCCGTCGGTTGATCAAAGTAAAGAATCCACAGTGAATTTAGGGCGAACAGAGCGCCATATATTATTCTGTCATGGGAAATTGTCAACAAATTAATTAAACGCTATCGGATTACGGAACCGTGAAATTACAGATGTCTGAGATTCAGAAAAAATAAACACAAACGGAACATGCTATAAACGTCCATCTCACCAAGCATATTTTGGTCTTGCTTTTGATTAATTAGTTTGAATAACACAAGCTACGCGAATTAATTTATTTGTTTTGAACACTTATTAATGCCTACCCATCGCATTCTTAGGCGATAAATTTGACGCAGTTATTTAAAAGATTCTGTGGTGAAGTCTTTATAGCTAAATAATGAATGAAGGGACAACTGAATAAATTAAAGGAGTATCTAATTATTATGCCATCCTAATTAAAAAGGGCAGATTCTCACGCGCTAAGTGATAAATTACAATTAGGATTTGTGACAGTGTTAAATTAAAGGCAATTCAATAAAAAAATCTCGTTGGGGTCAGAAGGGACATTCGTCAAAAATAAACATCTGAACGGTTTTGTTTTTAATACTCTAAAGTGTGGTGGTTTTTAAAAAAAAAACGGTCAGCTGTCGTTAGAGTCATGGATGAAGTCATGGATGAAGTCATGATGACCTCTTATCTTCCACAATCTTACCCAAAAAACAACTGTCGGCTGTTATAAGAGTCATGGATGAAGTCATGAAGACCTCTTATATTCCACAATCTTACCCAAAAAACAACTGTCGGCTGTTATAAGAGTCATGGATGAAGTCATGAAGACCTCTTATATTCCACAATCTTACCCAAAAAACAACTGTCGGCTGTTATAAGAGTCATGGATGAAGTCACGAAGACCTCATATCTTCCACAATCTTACCCAAAAAACAACTGTCGGCTGTTATAAGAGTCATGGATGAAGTCATGAAGACCTCTTATATTCCACAATCTTACACAAAAAACAATTGTCGGCTGTTATAAGAGTCATGGATGAAGTCATGAAGACCTCTTATCTTCCACAATCTTACCCAAAAAACAACTGTCGGCTGTTATAAGAGTCATGGATGAAGTCATGAAGACCTCTTATCTTCCACAATCTTACCCAAAAAACAACTGTCGGCTGTTATAAGAGTCATGGATGAAGTCATGAAGACCTCTTATATTCCACAATCTTACCCAAAAAACAACTGTCGGCTGTTATAAGAGTCATGGATGAAGTCATGAAGACCTCTTATCTTCCACAATCTTACCCGAAAAATCGACGTTTTTTATTTATCCGCATGCATGCATCTAGAAAAAATCCTAGGAAATAAGGTCAGTGTAATACACAATTTCATAATATCGACATTCTTACTTTCAGAAATCGAACCGAAGTATAGAATTTATCATCTTCTATCCTTATCCTATATTCCACTTCCCTTTACCCTCATCAGTATACCATCCTTTACCATCTTAAGGCAAAATAAAACTCTTATTTTCACAAAGCGCCACTCCTGAGCGAGCGCTGGGCCCGAGCTCACCTTAGACCACACCCTACATTATAATCGATTATTTATTTTATTTTTATTATGGTTTATGTATTTTTTTTTTAATTGCCAGCAATCCGGACGTTTATTACAGTAACAATATTATACAAAAAAAAAGTATGTAACCCGTCTCACTAGATATATGTTTTTCTTTTTTTTTTCTTTCCTATTCTATGTAATTTTTACTTTAAATGTGTTTAAGTATACGTGACGTGTGGGATTGCACTATCGTATCACATCCTGGAATAAAACATTATTATAATTATTATTATTGCGTAACTAACACCGCTGCCAAAGGTCGCCCCAAGTGATTCCCTACGTTTGGTGATTTAGCAGGGGTGCCGGGTTCATGAGGTGAGGTTTGTCCAGGTCTTGGGAGACTGATTGAGGGAGATCTTTTGACCTCTACAGCGGGACTCCCTCGGAGCATTGCCTCGCACAGCAGTTGAAAAGTTGGATTCACACGTCCCTTTCTTCGGGACACACCGATCCACAGATTCCTCCCCATCCCACATATCTTTTTCCTTCCCAGAACTTCGTTTTCTAAAAAGATTCTCCACACAGCATCCCCAAAGATGACATTTGCCCTGAGGGGAACTATTTTCCTCGGGGAGTAACTACATTCCTTCTGTGGAGCGAATGAAAGAAAAGCTTTCAGAAGTATCTAACTGAAGTAATGCGTACAGTCACAAATTAATGCAGGAGTTTAGAATTGATCGACATCATCTCCTATCCTTATCCTATATGCCTCCTCCACTTCGTTTTAACGCAAAATAAAACTCTCATCTCTAACCAATATTAGCACAAGAAACTAAACAAAACTTTGTATCATACATAAAAACTGTGTGTTTATTACAAATAAATAAACAACGTGGGTGAACTCCTTCTGTCGGGACATTACTTGCTTTTTGGGCGTGAATTTTTACACAAGGAATAAAATAAAAAATAGGTACGGTATTTTGAAAAAAAGTTTCAGCTTGATTGACGCGGCAAATTGCCACGTCTGCCAGAATAAGTAATGATTCACTAAACAACATTATGTCTTCAGCAATTAGCGTGGTTCTTTGACGTCGGCCGTTTCCTGCAATACGCGGGATCGTGTCAATGACCGTGCTCGAAAATTTCACATAAAATAATATAATGATTTCTTTTATTAACATTTAAATGCATTTTTTATTGCACAGTAGTATAAAGGTGGGTTATTGCCAGGTCTGGTGGCAATTTCTTTCACCCAACCCAGATTCTTAGTCGAGTTGAAAAAATGATTTTTTGTTTCCGTCAATTATTAGTGTGATTACTGCACAAAAGTCTTAACTGCTCAATTCCGAAGCCAGTAGGCCTATGGCAATTCTAATTTAAGTGTGGTGAGCCTGTTATTTGATGTCCGGCGTGTTCTAGCGGTAAGGCTCTTGACTCACTATCCGAAGGTCGCGGGATCGAATCCCGGCGTGGCAAATAAATGTTATTTGATTAATTTGTGTTATTTCACAATTAATTGATTTAAAATAATATATTGTATATTTGCGGCATGTTCCAGAGTGGAAGATACTCTCAGTATCGCCCTGGTGTAAGACCACCATTCAGAATTGAAACGTTGCTTAAAATACGGCCTCCGTGGTCCCGAGACAAGACTCTCGACTCACAATCCGAAGGTCGCGGGTTCGAACCCGGCGTGCGCAAATAAATTTTATTTGATTAATTTGTGTTATTTCACAATTTATTCATTTAAAATAATATATGATATATTTGCGGCACGTTCCAGAGTGGAAGATACTAATAGTATCGCCCTGGTGTAAGACCACCATTCAGAATTGAAACGTTGCTTGAAATGGCTTTAGCCGTGTTTAGTGACCAGATCTGAATAGCCAGGTACTTCCCCACCTACCTCTTCCCTATCTCCTTCCCCCCCCCACTACCTTCAGCCTCACAACATACCCCAATTGGGGATGCCATAGTCTCACTGGCTCCAGACGGGAGCAGTTGGGACTCTTGTGCGGTATTTCATGTAAAAAAAAAAAAAAAACTTTAGTCGTGTTTGGCGACCAGATCTGAATACCCATGTGCTTCCTCACCTTCCTCTTCCCCCCATCTCCTTCCCCTCCCTACAACCTTCAGCCACATAACTTACCCCAATTGGGGATGCCATAGTCTCACTGGCTCCAGACGAGAGCAATAGGGACTCATGTGCGGTGTTCATATAAAAAAGACTGAAGGGAGAGGGGAGAGTAAAGAGATGAAGAAGATAAAAGTTGGTAAGTAATTGGATATTAAGATCGTTAATTTTTTAAATTTTTTACGTGAATTCAGCCACATGAGTCCCAACTGCTCCCAACCGTATTGGAGCCAGTGAGACTGTGGCATAGCACGTTCCGAAGCTAATGAGGAGAAGGAGAAGCGAAAGGGGAAGGTGGAGAAGTACCTGGCTACTCAGATCTAGTCACCCAACATTGCTAAAGCCATTTCAGGCAACGTTTCAAAATTGTAATATTATGTATGAACTTACCTCTTCTTCTGGCGCTAACAATATTAATATTAGAAAAGAATATAAAATAATTTGTAAAATGTATATAAGAATATGAAGGTATTTAAAATTCTCAAATTGTTTCGACTCGCAGCAATAACTTATTTCTATGTAAGCTGTTTGTACCTACACCTGTAGAGTTTGTTTAATACTTTATTTTTAATGTTTTAATGTTATCTGGCAAAACCGAAAATGTTTATTTTTATATGTAAATACCTAATAAATTGTAAATCTCTAATTTTGAATCACGGTTGCAAATATATATGTATGTCACAGTTTTAAGTCAGTAGTAATAAGTCTTAGTCGTAAGTCACTAGATATATAAGTCTTAGATGTAAGTCACTAGTTATAATTTTAAATCTTAGTTGTAAGTCCATCGTATTAATTTTATTTTATTATATGTTTATATGTACAGCGCCCTTGAGATGATTTTTCATGAAAATGGCGCTTTACAAATAAGCCAAATATTATTATTATTATTAAATATTATTTCAATTCTGAATGGTGGACACCAGGCTTAAACCAGGGCGATACTGAGAGTGTCTTCCACACTGGAACCTGCCGCAAATTAATCATTTTTTTTTTTAATAACACATGTTAATCAAATGAAATTTATTTGCGTACGCCGGGATTTGGACCCGCGACCTTCCGATTGCTGGTCGAGAGCCTTACCGTATATGCAAAATGATTTCTTAAGTTGATATTCAATATATGTTTTTGATGGAATGCATGAAAAGGCTTTATACAAAGTGACCCGTCCTTGAGGTGATTTTTCACAAAAACGGAGCTCTACAAATTATCCAATTATTATTACTATTAATAATTTTAATCTTTCCGGCTAAACTGGTGATATTCTAAGTGCCGATCCGCAGCTTTGGTGCTTTAGGTTTGGTCATGGTGCCATTCATTACTAAGTGCGATACCAGAGGGTAGACGTCCAGTGGACCGCCCCAGATACAGTTGGGCGAGGCAACTCCAGAAACTGTGTGAGGAGAGGATGGGATTGCCATGGACGGAGGCCGATCAAATCAGCACAAGATAGGGACGTATGGAGTCTAATAGGATAAGGGGAAGAAGATGATGATGATGATATTAATCTTTCTAATGTTTCACCACAAAGAAACAATTTTTCAATACCGTGCACAATTCGTTGTATTTTATTTTAATAAATACTACACAAGACATGGTTATTCCTAGAGACCACGACTATTTATATTGGGTGCTAATAAACTGTTCTTTGAACTGTCCGTCTTTGACATGTGTAAAAATTATGCGCTTGTGGTAAGCGGCAATCGTACAAAAAAAATGTCACCACATGAAGGGCCGGAGATTTTACGATCTCACGGCCGTGGTAAGGTTTGTGGTGGTGCCTTCTTCCGGGTCCAGCATCCTAAACTCAACATTACCACCATGACGAGAAGAAAAACTGTCAACAAGGCACGGTAAATTCTGATTCAAATGAAAGAGTGATTTTTAAAATGTCATTTTAGATTAGGTAGATGCTGAAATATTTAACAATGAATAACTGAAGCCCTGAAATATCAAACTGCTTCGAAAAAATGAGACATGACACCATTTTGTTTGTTTTACCTTTCTTGAAGTTTCCGAAAGAAGAAAGAAGATTGCGAAGAAAGAATTATTCTAACATTTTGTAAAAGTCAAATAATTACTACACACCTACCAGTAAAACAGTACAAATAGTTTTGCACTGAAATAAATTCTTTTCAATTGGGCAGACATGATTTGAGATTTTCACGGCCAAAAGTATTATAGTGATTTGTTTTTGGGGTATTATGCCGTTTTGGGCTGCCTCCTTTTTTAGCCAACGTTTCGGACAGCATTAGTGTTCATATAAGGGCAAATGTGTAATCACATGTAATTACACATCTGCCCTGATGATTGACTCGTTAAAGCTGTCCGAAACTTTGGCTAAAAGAGGAAGCGCAACACGGCATGATACCCCAAAAATAAATCACGGTAGTAATTCAATTTGCATTAAAACACATACCACACTTCTACGCTCTTCAATGATTAGAAACACTAATAAATAGAAATTTAACGGTTATACCAAAACTAAACGCCGAAAACCACATTAATTTGAGTAATTATTATACTGAAATACTAGACCCAAGAGGATTGACACGCGCTATATGCTATCTGACATGTTAATGCTGTCTGAAACGTCGGAGGTAGGGCAACACGGCACGATCAAAGCGCCCTTGAGGTGATTTTTCTCTTTCTAACACCGTTTAGATCATATTTCGTTATCTTCAATAATTAAGATCACAAATATATAGTAGAAAGTGGGGGTGTTCACCGGTATCAATTTCCTTTTCCCCTTTGTAGCAATCCACCCTCCCAATCGCAGTTAGTAAATTGCTAAATAGCATAACAGACGGCAAGTGAGCAGTAATATGTACCTTCTCCCAGTCTGCCGCTGACAGTTATTACGTGCCAGGGCAATACTGACGAGTCCGACTCGTTACGCGGGTCCGTCGAGGCGGATCTTAGAAAATGTCATTCGACGCAGGATGCAGAGGGCTTTGATCGTCGATAGGACGATTAGCCAAATAATAATATCAGGATTTCTGCGAATTTGTTTTGGAGATTCGATATTAGATATTATATTCCGAGAAGATCCACATGTACCAATACATAATATAGGTGTACATCATAAAATAATAAGTAGGTACTTAATTTATCTTTATCTATATATATAAAAATCAAAATATGTTTGTTTCTGGGTTTGTATGTGATTTGCCTATGTGTTGCTAAACCATTCATCCGAATGCGATGAAACTTTGGGAATTTGATGTGCGCATGCCCGCGAAGGTTTTGATAAATTTGTTTATTTCAGCCGAACAGCCGAAAAATAATGCTATGTCTCTTTCTTACTCACTTAATAATAATTGGATAATTTGTAGAGCGCCGTTTTAGTGAAAAATCACCTCAAGAGCGCTGTAATAAATAATAGTGAGACAATGATGTAAGTATGTCTGCTTGCTCCAAAGGAAAAAGGAAAAATTTTCTTGCATCTCCCTAATTCGTATTAAAGAAATTGAGATGCCCCAAGCCGTCGCTGTCGCCGTGCCGTTGCCGTGGGAATTATAAAAGCAGCCATTAATTTCTTCCTTTTTTTTAAATACATATATCTATTTGAATTTAGATTTCGTTTTCTTAAAATGAATGAAATGGAATCTTGGGAGTGGAAATATACCCACTCCCCGATATCCGTTCGAGCTGAATCTCGGCAGGCAGACTCGTTGTCGAGAGAACAATGCATTCTATCAACTTGGTGGCAATCACGCATACACTCGAGGACATATACGCATTTCTTTGAAATTTGATGACTTTGTACTTAAAAACTTACAGCAGTTATTGCACAAAATAAATCTCGGTCCTATCTGACTGAGTTTTGGCTTAGGTGTTAGCGCCGTAAGCGGTGTTCAATTATTTTAGTCAATCCATGGGGAGGAAGGTTCAATCCTCAGTCAAACCAAAAAAAGAGATTTAAAAAAAAAAAAAAATTCTTCATTTTAATCACCCGCTAAACTGCCAAAGCAGTTTGTCAGCAGGTCAATTTGACAATATTAATAAAACACTAAAGCACAAAATATTATAAGAAACCACAATAGCAAAATAGATACAGAAGAATAACTTTTAAGTAACTACAATACAAAAGCATAAAATATACAGACAGACAGATATAACACAGGTAAATTACTGATAGTCATATTTATACATAAGATTACAAACAATATCAATACAAAAAGTTTTGATCCATTAGCCATTTTTTAACTTTTCTTTTGAGATCAGTGGTGCAATTGGATTCGATTTTTTTGTTTATTGGCATCTTATTAAATATGTTGGGAACAAGATAAGTGAATGTCCGTTGCCCGTATTTATTGATGAATTATAATTTTAAAAAAACTTTGTTTTTTACGGGAAGATTTTTTTAAGCTTTAAATTTTAAGTGTTTGATTTTTATATGAAATTTATATAACATACTTTAAAAATAGAGAAATTTAAATCACCTTTCTAAAGAAATATAATATCTACTCGACAGTAAGCATAAGATAAAAAAAATAATTTTTTTGGTGCTATTGGAAAATGTTTAGATTGAGAGGCAAAATAAGTTTACTGGTTAAAAGTTGATTTTTAAGAGTAGGCATGTTTTGATGGAAATAAAAATCGATTACCTACCAATTTATTTAAAAAGATTAATAAACTTTAACCGGCTTCATTACGTAGAAAAAACTTAATTTCATTGACATTATCTACCGTCTGTTACCAGATACCCATTACAGAGTAAAATAAAAACAATAAAATGTATATTATTATACAGTGTCAAATCGGTTGACACTATCAATGATTACTGCGAAATCTTTTAGTCATCAATATGTGAGATTCGTAGAATACTAAAAGCGACCATGACTACTAACTATTAATTGAAAACACTTCGTTAAAATAACTATAAATAATCGCCGCAAATACTGCGTACAAAACGGTGGCAAGCAATAATAAATTAGTGACATAATTTATATTATGTTCTTTGAGCCTTAGCAAGAGGTCTCAAACATAAAAAACACGACAGAGAAATATCTACAATTTTTTTATACAATAACTCCACCCAGGAGGCCCCGAGGAGTGCTTTGTGGAGGGTTTTTTTAAAATGAAATGAAGGGAATAAGTTCTGGAAAGGATAAAGTTATGAAGGGTGAGTAGGAATCTAGGGGTCAGTGTGTCCAGGAGTGACAGGCGTATGAATCCATTCATGGGTCGAGAGTCCTGCTGAAGAGGCCAAATGGTCTCACTCAGTCTCTTTCCATCCGGCCCGTCACGCGGTAGGTGATGGGAGACATTTGCCGCCAAGACCTAGACAAACTTAACCCAACGAACCTGGGTACCCCTGCTAAGTCACCAGACGTAGCGAACCACTTGGGGTAACCATGGCAGAGGTGTTGGTTTTTCGAATAAACCGGTGGGGGTAACCCATAATTAAACATTATAATTGATGGCATCCCTGATTTCTTTTAGGTCACGTAATTCACATTTTTTTGGTGTTTTTCTGAGACAACAAGGCTTTTACTTGACTAGATTCTCAGTCAGTCGTCTCACATTACAGTAATAAATAATCGGTTTTAATAACTTTCAACTTTTTATCATATTATATTATAAGACCTCACAACATTTATATATAAATAAAATAAACCTAATGTTTTTCTTCTTCGTGTGCCCTAAACAGGTCACACCGACGTTGGCGATCACTCTGGTAAATGTATCTCTATCTTGCGCTGCCCGGAATAGCTCCTCCACACTTCTAATACCGATCCACTCTTGTACATTTTGCAGCCAAGACATTTGTCTCATACCAGGCCCTCGGCGGCCCTCTATCTTGCCTTTTAATATTAATTGGAGCAATGTCTTAAGGGATATTATTTAATTGGATTAGGCAATTTGGCTTTTATGAAAGCGAAGGAAAATGACTCAATTATCGGCTATTTAATATAATTGACAGGTACGAGTGCAGTTCCGCAGAGTTGTTATGGGCTGCAGTCTGCAGCTTGAAGAATCTCCTGATAATAGCCTACCTCCGAAAGGAAAATGCACCAGAAAAAACATTAGAAAATTATATTTTATTTTATTAGGGAAACAAACAGTTATACATATTTTATCAAGGTAATTACATATTACATGGTTGCGTGAACCAGCAAAGTTTCCGCAAAAATTATAAAAAAACAATCCAACAACTGGAATAGGACAACTGAAATATTCAATCAAAAATGGTTTGAGACAACAAATATTCAATCAATCTTGAGTATAGAATCACTGGCATTATGAATAAAAAGAAAAAAAATTAAGTAAAATGGGGTGACTGATCAATTTAACTTAAAAACTATATAGATTTTTTTTATAAATATATTTAAGTCGAAACATTACATATCGTATTTATTGCATGTGTATAAACTATCGAAATATATATTTTTAATATGATATATAATATGTTTTCCGGGAGTAAAAAAAGAAAGAAGGTGATCAAAATTACCTTTCGGAGTGGAGCAAATGTCATACATTTTATAAGCTTGTTACAATGGCACGCAATCTAAAAAAAACTGTAAAAAAATGAAAGTTAGAATATATTTAAGTAGTTATTTTGAACGATTAGTTATTATATTTTATAAGAGAAGTCATTTTGAAAGTAGTTATTAAAGTTACAAAATTATTGTATTCGTCGAGGAATTTATAAAATGTATTTACTTTTATCTTTTTCTCAAATTATCTAAAACAAATCAGTGTGCAATTCACACGCGGTAGAAGTGAAATCTTCAGAAAACTAAACAAACAAGAGTGGAGACAAGGACCGCACAAAGAGGAGACCGATAGGCTACGAAGCACCGCACAGAGAGGAGACCGATAGGCTACGAAGCACCGCACAAAGAGGAGACCGATTATTCTATCTCATTCTCTCGAAGGCTAAATCCTATAGATGTATGTGTTTGTCTCTTTTTCGTACCGCTATTTTCCGTTTCATCGAGTTTCAAATCACAACGATGCTAAAGAACTTCAAAAGTAGTTTCACAATTCGACTGACAACGTATTTGAAACAAACTAATTTGACACTCATTTTTGAAGCGTCATTATATCCGCGTTGGCCGTAAAAATCATTAAAAAGAAGCGAGAATTTTTTTAATTAGCGAGAGTAGCGAGTAGTAATTCTAGTAGCGAGAATTATTCAGATATCCGCGAGTATCAAAGTCGCCCCCGATTCAAAAGTCGCCCCGTATTACGGTACTTTGATATGTGATGTGTATTATTCTACAAGAGCTATGAGCTTATTCATGAGTCATGACTGCAAAACTAGAAGAACTATTTTTGAGTGGATATGTACATGGGAATTCCCCTGGTGTTACTCGATAGGCAGCCTCAATTCAACCAATTGAAAGAGACTGTCATCAAAATGGTGTTGTCATCAACACCGTATCAACATCGAAACCAAAGAACAGAACATGATAGGCTGTCAAATAGATTCCGGTGAAAAAAACGCCGACTGCCAATTTTAATTGGACTCTGGACGCATCGGAGCATATTACATTGATGGATCGAGAGGTAAATAGAATGCTGGATATTGAAAAAGTGAAGCAGAAATAAATATTTAAGGAATATTTTTACCAATAACAGTATATTTTTTTAAATTTTTACAACCAGATATATAAAAAAAATGTTTGTTTATCCTTTGTGTAACATTTAACCACCCTTGCAACCTTTATATATTTTACCTACGTCCTACAACTCTTTCTTGTTCCTGTGAGCTCATTAGCACCGGTAGGTGATTTTTTTACATTTTTTTAAGTTCTGCAAGCCGAATGGGATTATCTCACTCCTTGCTTTCAGATTTGATTCGCCAAATAAGGCTCCCTTTTCCAAAACGATCGCACTAATTCATAAACCTGCAATCTGACCAATTTTCACAGCTTCAAACACAATTGTAACGGAGAGGATATTTTCAACGTAGATCATTAGGTCAATAGAAATTTAAGCTTGCCACGAATTTTATCAAGGAGTTCCCCCGCGATAGTATTTCCTTTCATCCGTTGAACCTCAACCAGTCCTGACCTGACTCGAAGTCAAGTACGTTATCCAGTACACAATGGAGGTCGTCGATCTTCCTAATCTGACGCACTATATCCGTCATATGTGTATCTCTCGCCATGGGACCCTCCTCAACAGCCAATAGCCGCGTCACGGTGATAATTTTGGCCAATTGACCGAGCGATTCGCAAACGAATTGCCGCCGTCATTGGCTCATCAAAGGCGAACGTGCTCCAGACCACGTAGGCTAGAAGCTAGAAGAGATTTTATTTTTTTGCGGCTCACAACACCAACTACAGACAATGCGGCGCAATGAGGCTGAAATCGCAATGCGAAACAATCATCATTATCTACGGTGTGATGTAAGTGCGGACGGGGTAGCGCAATGTATAGCTTCTCCGTTGAGTGACCAAAGATTGCGAAATCGGATCAAACTGCAAAAGAAGAGAACTTAAATATCTCAATGACCACTAAAATATAAGGTCTCCAAAAAACACCCTGGAAATCCAGATTACAGATTAAATTTAATGCATTTGAAAGCCGTGAAATATTAAAATGAGGATACATTTTCGGCATTGAAGAATTTGACATTCAACTACATGGAAGCCAGAGTCAAGTTAGAGTTAGAGTCTTACCTGTGATCTGGAGCCCCAAAATACTTCACCCTGTGCAGAAATGAGCGGTTCGTTTGATAGATTCTCTTACCCTAGCAAACTTTTGGAATATTTAGAGCACAAGCTGGTGGCAATGCTGTCCATGTTTTACCGGTATTTCAATGGAAGATCCTTCGAGGTCCTAGCATCATTGCGTGTCTTTAAGACCCGTGTTTACTCCTTACTACCTCCTCAATAAGCATCCCCAAAGATGACATACTGTGTGGAGTTAATGTAAAATAAAAATCCTCAAAACACACTAGATAGAATTAGTGATTAATGTAAAGGCTCTGTTTATCGAAATGTATCGAAAGACCAAACGTTGCGAAAGTTAACTAGGTAAAAAAAAATTGTAAACATTTTAGCCCCATAACGGGGCTATAAAATATAAGATCACACAACGTGATCATCCGGAGTTTTAGGAAAACGTTGGAAGAAGACAAACATTTTGTGACTGATATCTGAGTTTCGTCTTTCAAGGCTGTTGTCTGCATGGTCAACCTTAGATAAGAGACCAGATGAAGTCAACCTGCAGATAACACAGACAGCTCAAATATTAAGAAATTTTGGGAGGAGGCAGAATGGTACCGGGCAATGACAAACGGCAGAGAAAGACAGAGGGAGAACCTAGCTATTCTAATCTGATAACTTAAAAATAACTACTGAATGTTCGTCTTTCACCAGAGTGATACTAAAAATATCTTCAAAGTTGAAATATGAAAGATAAAGTCGAGTCTAATAAAAAAAACGAGAAAATAAACTGGACTCTATCTCGATGAAATTGTACAAACACAGTTCACCAAATTCTCAATTGTTTTAATTTGCAATAACGTCAAACATTCTGTCAAAAACGGTCACCAAGTTATCGCGTGATTCAAATACCATAAAGTAAATTGCACAGAAACAATTCATCGGAGTAATGAGTGGATTCATTAAACTCAAACGAGCAAGTTGTATAAAAAAACAAGTGTTCAAAGACACATACTGTGGCGGGATGTGACAAGTGCCTGCTTATGGCAAACCATAAACAACGGTCACAATTAGATACTTATTGTGTTTGACATTTTATAGTCAATAATAAATATATAGGTCTAGGTGAGGTTGAATTGTCTTGAATTCGTAGAATCTAAGGAACAATATATTTTATTATCATTATCTTAAACATCTCTAGTATCTTGAACTTTGAAAGAAAGTCAATTTTAAAATTATTGTTGTGACCCAAATTCGGATGCATCATCAAACAGTATGCCCTTGCATCTGCGTGAATGAATTTCAGAACGCGACTTCCATTGCATATCTGACGCCACGCCTTACGCGCTGCGCCACAAATAACATCTGTGTTCGTGAAATTTCGAGCAAATCTACCGTTGTGATTCTGTTTTTAATTTCAAGAATCTGTCAAAAGATGTCGCTACTTCCGTCAGCAGCTCGCATGTGGATATTTCCCCCCTAGGTATATGTACTACGGATTTATAGAATTAATGTATCTTTCCGAATATGGAAAGATGATACTTGACGAGTTGTCAGTAATAGTATCATGCGGCTATAAGCCATGCTATTTATGACGTCATCGCGTGTCTTAGTTACTTTGTCACGGATACTTTGTCTCGGTGACTAGCTGTCACTGGATCACAGTGGATCCGAGGAACTGGCTATTTTTGGAACCAGTTCCTATCGAATTTATAAAGTGGTTACCAACACTCAAACTGGGCGAAGCTGAAGTAAAAGCCGCCCGCAGGGCCTAGCAACAAAAACCTGCAGAGAGGCAAAACTATAAAATCGCACATCTTCTTCGGGACCGTCCATACGTTCGTTAGCATGCTTTAGTAGCATGCTATATTCGGATACGATTATTGACAAGACGTGAACAGGTGCAGAGCTAACTTACAAATGGTGATGCCCCTGGGAAGACTCACTAGGTCAATTAAAATGCAGGAAATGTGGATATTTTCCACATGTCCTACAACGAATTTAAGCGTGAAGTATTTTAAGCTTTGACTGGGTGTGCCTACTTTTTTGTGCCAGATGTAACCTTAATGCCAATTTTTTTTTGTAATTTTCTTTATCGCTTTTGCATTGTTTTGGTTTAATTCTTTTTTTGCAAAATGAATAAACCAACAGTTTTTGAAAGGTTGTAAAACTATCTAAAATTTATAAAATCTCACAACAGTGCCTATCAACATTAATTGGCATGTTAATTATTAGAGGGTGGTTGCAATCCGTTAATTGGTCGCACTTTACCTGTTACCTGATGTTATAATTCCCAAATTAATGTGCTAAATGCTATTTAATGTAAATATAATTACCGCATAATCTCCCAAATATGACATAATTTGTAAAAAAAAGTTACATTTGAAATAAACATTAGAAAACTAATATTAACTAAAAGTAATATTATTGTTTTACATTAGCACAGGAGGCCTTGAGGAAAATAATTCCCCTTAGGGCTTGTATGATCTTTGGGAATGCTGTGTGGAGGGTCTTTTTGAGAAAGGAAGTAGATGAAGTTCTGGGAAGGAAAATGGTATGATGAATTAGGGGGTCAGGAGTGATGCACGTATGAATGTGTGTTCTTAGGTGATGCACGTATGAATCTGTCCCTCCCACAATGGTACAAGGCGATGGGTAATGAGAGTCCAGCTGGAGAGGTCTAGGTTAGGTTGGGTGAGGTTAGATCTTCCTCAAGCAGTCTCTCCCTATCTGGCCCGTCATGCAGTTAGGTGGAAAAACGCATTCGCAGCCAACACCTAGACAAACCTCACCCGATGAACCAGGGTATCCCTGTACTCACCAGAGTAGCTCACCAAAGTAACTCAACAAACGTAGCGAACCACTTGGGGGACCAATGGAAGAGGTGTTTTTTACCAAATAAATGATTCCCGGGGTGGCGGTACCCACACCCGCCTTCCAAATTGAAGTAAGTTGTTTCCCATTCAAGAAGTTTGCGCACCATGCCATTTATGTATATACATCCGTTCATTTTATCATTTCCATTTGCCCGGAAAAAAGTTGAAGGATGTTATGTGTATTTCCGGAAAGGGATGCAATGAAGTTTTCTACACGAGCAGGAATTAATGAAAAAGTCTGTATTTCAATATTTTTTCCAAAATTGCTACAATTGGAAAATGTCACTGTAAACCCCCTCTTAAATCGTACACCTCGGCAATAATAGTATCGCATAACCTAACCTATCGAATTTTCCGCTTTTCGTTATTCGCACTCATCACGAGAGTTGAGAGCAAAGACAGGCGACAGCAGCTGACGCAATCGCTGGGCGACAGAGTGATGGATTCGAGGGCCCTAATGATGCAACCGAAATTAAATTAAACAAAAAACTATGAAAAAAATAGGCGTGCTGTGGATTGACGAGTGTTTAAATGATTATCTGTAATCGTCGAACACTCGTCTACGCTACGAGAAGGACAGCTAAGGTTATAACGTTGGTTCGTAAAAAACGGTTACTTTCAATAGTTAAACGAAATAAACAAATATGTACTTATATTTATTTAAATTATTTTCGACAGGTTTGACCCCTCAGATCTCGGGCATATTTTCTAAGAACGTCAATAAAATTCAAATAAATAGAATATTTCTGAATGTATACGAAAACTAAAGACTGTTTTTGAAAGCAGATGAAATACGTTCTCAAATTTTATTATTAGAAATAAATATGTAAGTTTTAAAAATTTAAAATTTTGAATGCAAACAAAAAAAGGTTAGAAAAATGGCTCGTCTTATGTTTTTTCTAACAAAAAAAGAAAATAAAAACAAATTCATATTTTATTACACACGTATTTTAAACGTTACTGTCACCCCACTTTTCACTCGGAAAATTTGGTTTCGCAGAAGTGCACATTTAAATTTTTCTGTAGTTTAATTCTGGATTCGAATATAAAGCGTGGTGTTTTCTCTTTCTAATTAGCCTGAGGAGTTAGAAAGGGGCTTCTTCATATTCTGACGTTTTTCAAATGTCAGACGTGTTATTCGTAGGTACCTAAATTAATTTGGAAAGTTTGTGTAGGTATCTACATTTCTATAATTTCTTCTTCTGGAGTCCATTTTTGAACATCTTCATCGAAATTTTCAAGGTTTTCTCTAATTCAAAAACTTAAAAACCCCGAATAAACTAAACCCATCATCATCATCATCATCATCATCTTCATCCCCTTCATCCTATTCGGGTCGGGGACCCATTGCATTGACAAAGCTCCTCCATACGTCCCTGTCTTGAGCTGACTGTTCGGCCTCCGTCCATGGCAGTCCCATGCTCTCCTCACACAGTTTCTGGAGTTGCCTCCTAATAAACTAAACCCATTTTTTCGAATTCGAACATGTAACGCTACCATTAAAGACCAGAGTACAAACCACCATGAAACAAAGATCAATCACATCGTCTGCTGAATTCAGAATAATTTCGAACGAATAACACATGCAAAAGCTAATAACACTAAGTGCTGTAACTCAAGTTTTGAAGTGAATATTAAAAAAAAGAGAATAAGACACACGGAAACAAATTGCTTTAAAAAGCAACAAAAGCTATCTCAGTTACATCGCTGCGGTCTGGGTGTACTTTTACATCGCCAGTTGCACTTTTTACGCATTCATGTGTTGCACTTTCGCATTGCATCTGTCGCGCCGGGGCCATTCATTATATCCACGTGCAGAACCGCGTGCGACGCGAACACGCGTGCCACCGGCACCAGACATCGGGGGAATTAATCCACTGTCAGGAAGCAGGGTGAATGGAGAGCAAAAAACGTGTGAAACGAAAGTTTGAAGAAGTGAGTTTTTTGGTAATGTCTCAATCAGCACACTTTTTTAAGAGATATCGTGAAGCAAGTGTTATTATTAAAGATACTGATTTTGAATGTATTAATTCGTGTAAGAAGTGACAGTTTATCACTTTGTATTCGGGATAAAGTTATGGGGAAGAAAATCTGGTTAAAATAGTTAAAATAAAAGGACGATCCGATTTTAACTTGTGACAAATTTTAAATAAATGCTAGGATATTATTATAACATATCGGTTAGCGGTGAAGAAATTGTCAGCCTTACTTTTAAACATTGGTGGACCCAAAATAACAAATTAAAAATACTGATCTCAGTTGTGACTCCGTCTGTAACTCCGGTCCAATGAACTCTAGGAGTTGGACTTTTGTTTTTATTGTTTTAATTTTTAAAATTAGAACTGATTGTGAGAACATTTCAGAAAAGTGATAAAGTAGGTAGCAAAATTATTTCTTTGCATTTAATTAATTAATTATTATTCTAAATTATATTATTCTATAAATGTGTGTTTGTTTTGTTTACCGGTCAGTGTCCAAGTTGGCATCGCGTTTAGGTCGCACCCGGGCGTCTCGAGTTCGATTCCTCGGCTGGCTAAATCCTTCATCGCGAAACAAGCAACATTTTCCGCTTAGTGTGGTAATTCTAGGATATCAGGAGATTTTCAAATATTGTCAGGTTTTTTGTAACCAGGGAAGGTAAATTTCTATTCGTCCCTAAAATTAATAATGTTTGTTTTTGAAAAGCAATGATAATAATGTCTGGAATATAATTCCTTTCCTGAAATTCCTACCTACCTCCCACTACCCACTACCTACAGTGCAAGTCAGTGTAGTGACAACCTTCGACAAAAGCAGTAATAACCTTCGAACAGCAGGCAGCGTATTATTATGTTCATATTTTCAAAGTGCAAATTACTGTGCATGCAAAGATTTCAAATAACTTATGGTGATCATGTACAGTTTGGAACATTTCATGTGAATTCTTATGTGGAATCGACCCAGCCCGCTACATTAACTACAGTGAGTTTTTACGCCATTCCTATTTTCCCACCTACCAAAGAAAGTTCCTAACAAATAATGCAAATATGTTTTGTAAAACTTCTTTCAGCTCACAAATCCCACAATTATAATATCCCGTAATATTTCACGGATCTGTACTAAAATGATATAAAATACTTTTATACGATTAACATATTACTTCTTTCGGCGGATAATAAATCAAATAAATAAATACACATTAAAATTAAAAATCTAATTTTTGATAACTAAAATGTGAATTCCAAGCTGCTAGCAATGAAATTAAGTAAAAAAAGTGTTTGGGCTGCAGATGCATTTTAAAGGATGAATTATGTTTAACGAAGGCGAAGACACCAAGACACTGCGCCAAACAAAATATTCAAATGGCTAATTTTAATTTATACGATGAATTAATCACACAATATGAATAGTTATTAATGTCCTGTCAGACCTCATAAAGGGAAACATACAATTCAAATGACAAAAAATAACATTCGAATCACTGAACAGGAAATCTACAGAAGTGTGAATTTATGTAGGTACACCGATTTAAAATAACTGATTTCATTAATTTACGCCTAGGTTTGTAGAAAATGTATTTAACAAGGTTCGCTTATCAAGGGGGTAGAGTGGTGATTGGCTAGAAAGTTGTGACGTAGCTTGAAGTCCATTCTCCACCGGGAGATTTGAATTTAACGCAATAAAAGTTAATGGCGTCATGCGACTCTAAACTCATTTACAAAAAATATAATGCTTTGGTAATTATAGTAAATATTATTTATTAAAACCAGTACAATGATTGAAAGAGAAAAAATCCCTGGATAATTTCCCATGTTATTTCCACATATCATTGATTTACACCAAAGTTCGTAGAAAGTGTATTCAAGGTTATCTCACCAAGGGGGAGAGGTGATTGGCTAGAAAGTTATGACGTAGCTTGAAGTCCACTTTCAACCGAGAGATTTGAATTTACTGCAAGACAAGTTAATGGCGTTATGCGACGAATGTATTTACAAATGATTTATTTATTTATAATTATACTAATTATTATTTACTAAAATTAATATTTTGAAAGAGAAAGAATCTTTGGATTATTTCCCGAGTTATTTCCACATTGATGATTTATTTTTTTTTCGGAAAGTCGACAGTTTACATTTTTTCAGTTTGTACGTGTTTGTAAAACCAAAATAAAACCAATTATGGATTTCCTCCTGATGTTGATTCGAGGGTATTAGAGCCTATTAAATATTGTCAATTTTCCAAATCGAAAATCTGACTCATCAAACTATCATATCCAGGATGAAACTGGGAAAATGTTGACAATGGCCAACTGTCAAGTTGTATTTTCTTTCGGGTAGGGATTTCTGTCACGCCAGGCCAGTTACTTTGCTGTCAACGGAACCGCAGATATTTTTCTTTACGGAACAGGTTATTTTTGGAACCGGTTATTTGTGGAATATTTATATAAAATTTAAAAATATTTGAAAAATTGTAAAAAAGTACAATCTTTTCATTTTTGAAGAACCGTTTCAAATTTTAGCAGAATTACTCTTATTGTTTTATTTTTCTTTTGAAAAACCGGTCCCAAGAAAAGATGAATAAAGAGCCTGTTCCACATCGATCTCCGGTAACTGGAACCACAGTGACAATCCATTTCAGGTACCAACCATCTCTAGTTTCGGGACTTCGAGCCATGTCACGAGCCCGATGCTTTTTTTTCGAAAAGTGCCTGTATGAGTGAACCTTGTTAAATAATTTTCTACGAAACTTGAATTTACAATTTTTGACAAGCCAATGAAATTGATTACTCGGTCGAGAAAGTACTTCGATATTTGAAAAATTTTAATCAATTTCATCAGAAAAAAAGAAAAAAAATGCCTTTCGGCACACGGTCACGCCCACAGCTCACTTCCATCGATCGAACTCTCCAGCGATTCGAATAAAACAATAATGATTTCAAATATTTGAAAGCGCGCGAAAAACAATAATTCGAATACCTAAACGTCTTAATCAAGCCAACAACCGCGAAAGATTGTCATAATTAATGGCTTATTTTGGGAAATGTTTTATTAACAGGAACGTGGGTGTCTCATAAATTAAATGGCGGGCATAATTGAGAAGTAAGTCCGGACGTTGGGGCCCTAAATCAAGTGGAAGAGCGCACTGATAGCTCCGGGACTTGTGTGAAACGTAAAATGGCACCCGCATCCAAATTGATGTGTGAAAATAAACCAGTGACGGCTGCCTCAGGGGTACTTTATGGAGGCGTTCGTTTTCAAATTGAAAACGCGATTGTATTACCTGCGTTTAGGTATTGCACAACCCAATGCATCGGTACCAATAAATACCACTCTTACGAAACGCAATGATTCATATTGCTGTTTAGCTTCTGAAAATTTATGAATTGAAGCTTTCGTAAGTTCATTCTAATTTATTTAATTTTTTATGTGACAACACGCCACAATGGTAATCCCATGTTGTGAGGCGAAATTTAATGTGGGAACGGGAAGATATGAGGGGGTGGGATGTTCAAACCTAGTAAATAAACATAAATACGACCAATCGAAGAAAGCAAACACTTTGTGACTTGGACATACAAATTTAAAAGTTCTTTGTTTAAAACCACTTTTTTATTTATACACGTCGACCGGTTTCGGTTGATCTCAACTCTCAACCATCATCAGGACAATAAACATAAAAACTAAATTACAGTACAAAAGAAGATTATAAGTTGATAAAAAATAAGTAATCTTTAATGTGAGGCAAAATTTAATGCGGGAAGGGGAAGAGAGGGGTGGTGGAATGTTCATAACTAGTAAACAAACATAAATGCAACCAATCGAAGAAAGCAAACACATTGTGAATTGACATTATACAAATTAAAAAAGTTCTTTGTTTAAAACCACTTCTTTTTATTTACACACGTCGACCGGTTTCGGTTGATCTCAACCTTCATTAGGACGATAAACATATAAACTAAATTACAGCACAGAAGAAGATTATTAGTTTATCAAAAGATAAAGAGAAAGCAGATAATAGAGGAAGAAACCATTAGAGAGAGAGAGAGAGAGAGAGGCTGAAAGACGTGCAGTGCATTTTGTCAAAAATTAGTTTTTTTTATCAACATATTACAAATTAAAATATTATATTAACCCCATCGCGCGTCGTTAGGACAATTTTTCAGAACGACATACCTAATTCACAATATTTTTTGAAGCGAAAACTTTTTTTTTCAAATAGGCAATTCACCCTAAGAAGAGTGCTTTGGGTAGTGAAAACTTCTTCAGCACTGTTGTGATTTGAAACTCGATGAAACGAAAAATAACGACACTAAAAAGAGGCAAACACATAAATCTATAGGATTAAGTCTGCGGGAGAATGATATAGTATAATCGGTCTCCTCTTTGTGCGGTGCTTCGTAGACTCCCCACTCAGGTTTGATGAAGGAGGTTTTTTTTTTTTAATTCATTGAATTAAAGGAATGAATAAAAGGAATCAATTCAAAATGCTAGGGGAAACAGACCGAATCGATTCACTCCTGGGAATAAATCTGCCCAAATCTATCTATCTATCTAATAGGAATAGGGATTTTTTTCCTCAGGGCCTCCTGTGTGGAGCTAATGTAAAAAAAAAATCGAGGTACATTGTTTAGTAAGCTTCGAAGAGTTGTAGTTGGCAGCGCTTTCACCATTTCAAGAGTACTGGTAAGAGTTATATTTACATTCCTTACGTTTTAGTAGAATGATATACTAACCGACAAACCTCCCCAACACAGTCTTTGATTGATTATCGTTTAAATCAGATGTACACTTACGATAACGACGATACAATAAAAGCAAAATAGACAAAAGAGTACAACTCGTAAAATTCACAAAAAAACCTACGTCCCATCGATAAATCTGATTTCTCGTTAATGGTGATAAAATATATTTATTTCTTGGATGGCTCGATACATAAAGCATTAACACCAGAGTTATGGGATCACAGAAAAGCCATAAAGAGGAATAAAACAGGCCCCATCCATCAAAGGGGTGACAAATAGTCATCCCTTAAATCGTAAAGTTTAAGAATGCTGAATAACTGTGCGCTTAAAACAGAAAGGCGGAATAATAAAAATCAAAAGCACAGTTGTTTTAATTCGAGAGCTTTTAAATCACTCGAGGGGGAACTACAAGACGGAGCAAAGCTTTGGGAAAAGTACCCCGCGCTTCCTCCGGTGGGCTGGACTCGTCCGGGGGGTGATATGGGAGACCACCATGAAATGAGATATGTTTATTCATAGTTGTTTCTCAATGCCTACAAATTAAGTCTTACAAAATATTAACAGATTGCTAATTTCCAATTGGATTAAAAATATTCGAATGAATGATTGAAGATTAACTGCAGTTTAAGATTATTTCCCAGCTTTGTGATACGCTGTAATTAGGGTGATATGTCGCGAAAACTGCTCTCTAAAAATAATTAATTACATGCAAGCATTCTTCAATTCACTAATACATTTAGAATTCAAATATAAAATATTTTAAATTTTTAACATCGCTAATCAAATTATATTGAAGCCAAATTATATTGAGGAAACACGGTTGACGAGAAATCTGAAAAATAGATATTTTATCAAACTGTTGCTGTCACTATTTGCCGTTATACTGGGCGAGAGGCTCAACTCAGGCTGATAATACCTAAATATATTTTTTTAGAAATAATAAAATAAAATTAAGATTTTTTTTGTTTGTGCACTGAACATCTTTTGGTGGCGTTCAAACCAGGCAATTTTAATGATTTTTGGAGGGTCCTTGTAACTCTTGTAAGAAGTCTATAATACATATCTATATATATATTAATGCACATATTATATTAAAGCACATTTGCTTTAGTGCCAAAATCCAGAGAGGAAATTGGGGAATTCGTTTATAATACTTTATAACGACAAACGGTGCCCGATTTACCTGCATACAAATGAGTTTTAACGAAAAAAGCAGGAAATAATAAAAATGCTAATTTACTAGTTTTTGCTCTAATACAAAATCTTATACAAACATAAATAACTTTATTCTTACTGACAAACTTCCTTATTTCAATTTTTTCTATATGTAAACGTTTTTTATTACTAAAATTTCCACAGAAATTGCATTCTAATGTCGCATGACCTAATACGAAAATTTTTTTAGCGTTATTTTTTCGTGGAAGACAATCTTTCGCAATCACTATTTATAGTTTTGGCATAAAAAAATGTCTAAAATATTTATTTATTTATATTAATACATGCCTACATGGATTTTACAAAAATGCGATGTACATAATAATTTTGTGGAACCGTAATCAAGAAGTAAAATTAGCTAATTAAATTTTTTAGAACCCATGCAGAAGAATAGTAGGTATTATTTATTTAAGCCTGTTTGTAACTATGTTCAGAGTTGAACACATCTACTACTTCTGAGGAAGTATTGCAGACTGCATGCAATTTGGGTACAAGCGAATATCTTAAGTCAATCTTGATATTGTTGTTGCAATTGAAAATAATTTTAGAACGAGTAGATCTTGTAAGTGCATGAAGTTAATTAAACTTGATAAATCAGAGCTGTCTATAAAAGCATTAACACTTTAAAAATAAAAGTTAAGTCGGAAATAAGTATTTTATTTGAGAGTTTAAAATTTTTTAATTCTTTCATCAAGTGGTTGAACTTTATTTTTTTCTAAGGGTATATCGAGTTTAAAGTATATTTCAGGACTTTATACTGATTTTTTTCTAAGGATGCGGAGTGGATTTTAATGCGAGGGGACCAAATAGGAGAGTTATATTCGGCTTGACTTCGAACTAGAGAAGAATGTAAGACTATTAGGTATATATGTATCTATCTAATAACAGTGTCATTTTACCAGAAGCATTAATCATCATGTTAACGGAAAGCTTTTTTGCTGCATTTAAATGCAACCAACTGATGCAATATAATATTTCAATATCCGAACCGGTCGATTCAAGAAGAGAATTCCTTTCCCCACAGGCATGGAGTTATTAATTGGAAAGGCATAAAATTAAACCAAATTAATACGGACCTTTTGTGGGTCTCACATTAATAATACGATTTGAAGCTGCTTTGAAGACTTACAATGATATTTTTTTATTATAGAATAAAATTAAATAGATCTTTCAGAATACGAAACATTTTTTGTAAATTTCTTTAATAAGTAAATTTTTCAGAAAAAAATCTCTTTAAACGCATGATGTAAAAGGCACATCTATTTTTCTAGAAATATTTCGACCTCGCAGATCGAAAAAGACACATTTAACTCATTTTTGGATTTTTTGTCTTTTGCATTTTAAAATTCCGCAATCGATTATCGATTGGATGGTAAAAATGCGTTATTCTTTATCTTTAATAGATTTTCACTTCTTCTTGGTTCCTGTTCTTCTTTCTAACTTATTCATGTTCTATTTTGCTCCTTCTTGCTCACTCTCGAAGATTATTTTAGCGTCCCGATTGCGAGAGTTTTATAATAACAGAGAAAATTATTCCCCATTTTGTGATATCGAATTGGGCTTAACACCTTCGGCCACAATGTAAATTCCTTCCTCGGGGATGTCCACTCGGCCCGCTATGCATTAGATATAAATTAGCACCCCCCAGCGGCTTTAGAGGGAAGCTTTGTAAGGGCGGAGGCTGATTTAGGACAGTGCTGGCGATATAATAGGGCTAAAGGTGTCACCCGCCCCGTGTTATTGTGTCAATAAAGGGTTTTTAGTGATTTTTTTAACAGGGTGTTTAATATATTACTTGCGTTTCCATACACATATTTTAAATTAAAAATGTTTCAGCACGATCTATACGTAAATTATAAAAATATTTTTGTTGTGACACTACACTCGAGAGAGCTTTAAACAATACAATTTTAAGAAAATGACCAGATATTAATTAAAATATGATTTCATATGAAAGAAAATTTAAGTATTTTGTTCACATTAGCGTAGTTTTACTTTTAGAAATAAGTTTAAAATTAATTTGTGATAGATATCGGAAACCGTTCATAAAAAAACAGCTACAAATTATTTATAAAAAAGCAGAATATGCAATGTGTATACAAATAATATAAAATGTTAATCAAATTTCTAAACAACGAGTAAACTCTATTTTTCTTGAGTAAACTCTATTAAACTATGATTATACTCTATTATCTACAATTCTTGAAAGTGGTGCAAAATGGAGGTATATATCAAACTAAGTCGTTATCGAGAATATAAAATAAAATATTTAAATTCCGTCTCAATTTTACTCCTCCTGATCCTAAAAAGAAGCTACGCAGCCGACTAACACAAAATCATTAAAATTTGTTTGCAAGGTAGGTTAGAAGTTGTAAGTAAGCTTTTTAAAAGTCATTTCATTAATCAAAATAAATATCAACCCTACTTTTGGCACTAATATTCTCATAAATGTAACACTAACAGTGATGGGGGTAGCAAATGTAAAATTGTTCTATGTACACTGTACACGTTGTACAGTGTTTTAAAAATAGTGCCCTCCGCGTACAAAGTCGTATCTTCTCAAAGCATAAACTTTCTAATAAGAAGAGTGTTTATCGGAAGTGATCCGCCAGTATGTTTGTGCCTGTTTGTCAATAATAAAATTAGATAGAGCCTAAGAAATCATAATAAATTGTACAGCGCTTGAGTTATGATTTTTCACAAAAAACGGAGGACTATAAATTATCCAATTATTATTATTAAATATAAATTTGCACTACATTTTGGAAACCGTTCATAAAAAGCTACTACAAAATTATAAAAAAGCAAATACTATAACTCCTAAGCAGTAGGTGAACAAATAGATAATCTTTAATTAAATGAAGACATTATGAGCGAAACTCAATCGAAAATCTGGAAACAGAAAAATCAGAAAAAGATATTTACACCTCTGGGACTCGAACCCAGGACCTCCCTACTTTCCGGGTTGGGTTTCAGATTTTCAAGATTTTCAAAATTTTCAGATTTTCGATTGAGTTTCGCTCATAATGTCTTCATTTAATTAAATATTACAGTTTGAGGTTTTACTCATAAAAACTTAAAATAAAAAATAATAAATAGATAATCTGTTTTGTTTTTTTTTCTAAACACCGAGTAAACTTGAATACAATTCTTCAAAGTAGGGGTGTGAAAAAATAAAACAAACGGTGTCCCACAATGGCAGTTTTTGTGCGGTGACGAATAGCAGCGCCCCCCCGCCGCGGCGCGCCCCATGGCGCTACATGTCCCCAACACTTTATTGGCCTTTTTAGGGAAAGGCGGTTAAACGGTTAAACGGCGCATTCCTGCCCACAATATTGTCATGGAGCAGAAACAAAACGATTCAAGAAGTTTCGTGTCAGCGTGACGAATTGCCGGTGAGGTTTATTTAGTTATTTATTACCCTTTGAGCATTGCGGGAAATATTTTTAGAATAAATTATAAACGAAGAGCTTTTATGTTGCGCTTATCTCGGCGATATCTGAGTCAAAATTTTTGGAAATGTATATGATTAACTAACAACATCGCATTGCTATATTTCAAGGAGTAATACAAAAAAACAAATTAAATTAGTAAAAGACATTTTAAATGTTTAAGCTGCGCGGCCTTTCTCCTCACAGATTATTTCTTAAGTTGCCTCTAAAATCATGAAGAATTGAAATCTTTAATGGCCAATATTTTATAATTTAAAACACAAATAAAGCAGCATTATTTACTATTCTATTTAATTACAAAAAAAAATCAGTGTGCAGTTCACACGCGGTAGAAGTGAAACCTTCGCCCAAACAATCTCAACCTATAGAAGCCTTGAAAAATGAGCTCATAATCAAAGCGGCCAACGCGGTAAGATTTCATTGTAACTCATTCTCTCGCAGGCTAAATCCTATAGATGTATGCGTTTTAGTGTCGTTTCCGTTTCATCCAAGTTTCAAATCACAACGGTGCTAAATAAATTTCACTTCAAAAAATTAAACTGATTCCCATATTTTTGGCTGCTATCTTTATAAGATTACAAAATTCTACATATTCTACATATGGGATTAGGGGGAAATTACTGTAGCGCTTGCACTTATCAATTATCCCCCTCCCCACCTTCCCCCCTCCGGGATATGCATACATTCATTCCCGGTACATCAGTTTTCAAACAGCTCGCGTGCCACTTAAATTTCATAAAGCCAGAGCTCACCAGTAGTAAAAATAAAGAATTATCCAATTTGGTGCAGACGTTCGGGGGTTATGCGCGTACAAACATTTCGGAGATTCATTTTTATTTTTATGGATAGATAGATATTAACTCTATTAACTAAGGACACCTTAAAAAAAACAAGACGACTAAATATGACGCCTTAAATAAAATTTCCCGCAAATTTATCAACATCGTTTCCACGGCAACAATTGGTTTTCTGACGTTAGCAATAACTCGCTTTTGTTAGCGACAGAAAACGTATAATAAATATAATTTATTAAAATTTATAATTTCATAACGCCAGAGCTTACCATTATATATAGTCTATAGTACTTGCATATAATGTAGCTTTCTATTGGCGAAAGAATTTAAAAAATCTTTTTATTTTTTAATGCGTGAAAGCGTAACAAACAGTTTCGCATTTATAATATTAGTATAGATGTCTTCTGTTCTGTTTCACGTTTCGTTTAGATTTATTAGTCGTGATTCAACATCACGATTACCTTCTAAAGGTAATCCAATAAATTGAATAAATAAATCTTATTTATGCATAAAATCTAAATATATTTTCAGAATTCAAATTTAACATTTTATACAATATTGAACTCTGCTAAGCTAAATGAGGGCCGAAAGTAAGTTTGAAGAAATTAGCTAACATCTTCTTTACAGAACGGTTAATAGTGAAGTGAAATAAATGTTTTAGGTATATTAAAAACATAAATGACGTCGAAATCTTATTCCATTTTAAACAACGCCTTTCACGACACATCTCAGTCATCCTACTTCCTCCCTAATCATTAAATCTCAAAGTCCTCAAATGAATCGCGTTTGTCACGTACAGCAATGAACTTGAAAATTAAGAACGTTGTTCCCACCCACTATTTAACAATAAAACAACGAACACAATGGAGGCTAATGGCAGAGCAAACACAAGAGAGATTTTCATTAATTCTTTAATTAAACGACCGCCAAGATATCAGCACGCGATGGTTAGAATTACACAACAATACAAAAAGGCAAATCTTACCAAATCGTTCATACGCCACATATCTAAAATACAATAAAGGACATAGCACAAAAGCCAATATAGCTGTTTTCAAATTCTACCCTTCGTAGATTTGGCTTGATTTGATGGCTTGCAAATAAAGATGTAATTTGAAGTTAAATAATCCAGACCATGGGTCGGCAACCTGCGGCCCGCGAGGCCTCTTGGTGCGGCCCGCAAGATTTTCGCCGCAACCCACGTGACGAACGATATCATACATAACGTAGTGAAAGGGAGAGAAGGGATAGCGAAGGAGGAGCGATTAGCAAATCAACGTGATAGGTTTGCAAAGTGATACCACACTTAAAATGGCTTTTTAAGGAAAAACTTGGTGGATTACTATGGGAGTTTATCTTCTGAAAACTGCAGAGTTAAAATAGTTTACTGAGCGAATAATTACTATATTTAGTAGTACATAAATTTGTCAGCAAGTTTTTTCAACTCTGAATTATCGCGAAAACATAGTGTTTTCGGTTATCGGGATCACATTTAGACGCAATACTACGCGACTCTATTTCAAAAATGCAAGCTATTATAAAAAAAAACAACTTACAACCCAAATGCAACAACAAAAATTTCATTTATAAATATTGTAAAAATATACAATAAGCGTTTTATTTTTAAAACTAAATATTTGTTCGCAAATATTATAGGTTTTTTTTTACAATAACTCCACACAGGAGGCCCTGATGATTATTATTTCTCTCAGGGCCTATGTTATCTTAGGGGAAGGCGTGTGGAGGGTCATTTTAAGGAAGAAAAGGATAGGAAGTTCTGGGAAAGAAAAAGTGAGTAGGAATCTGGAGATGCACGTATGAATCAATCCTTCCAACTGCAGTGTAAGGTAATGAGTCAAGAGAGTCCGGCTGGAAAGGTCAAAAGGCCTCCCTTAACCAGTCTCTGTCGATCCGGCCCGCCACGCAGCAGGTGGGCAGATACATCCACCGCCAAGACCTGGACATATCTCACCCTATGAACCCGGGTACCCTTGCTAAGTCACCAAATATCACGTATACTCTAATGACATGTGGCCCAAGTGCGGCCCGCAATAATCCCCACATAAAATATTTGGCCCTTTTACAACAAAAGGTTGCCGACCCATAATCTAGACGGTTGTTATGTGGGAAAATTGTAGGTATAAATTATGTCATGTTGATTGGTTGATTCCTTAATTACGTATTTTTAATTGCACAATATCATGTTTGCTAAAAGCTCGGGCCAACGTGATGTGATGTAACACGTCGCTATAGTGATGAAAAAAAAGTATAAAAATCATTTCTGTTTGTCCGGAGTTTTGAGAGGAACATCTAAAATTAATATTATAAATGCGAAAGGGCATGTGTTTGTTTGTTACGCTTTCACGCCTAAACCACTAAACCGATTTTTAAAATTCTTTCACCAATAGAAAGCTACATTATCAGCGAGTAATATAGGCTGTATATAATGGTATGGCGTTACAAAATTTGTATAAATGAAAATGTGTGAAAGGCAGGGGGAAAGTGGGGTTCGCGGAGAGTGAGTGAGTGATTTAGTGAGTGACTGAGTGAGTGAGTGAGTGAGTGAAGTAATCAGTGGTATTTCAACCTAATACCATGCGAGCGAGGCCGCGGGTAAAAGCTAGTAATAATATAATAGTGACAATATTTGGATGATTTGTAAAGCGCTATTTTTGTGAAAAATCACCTTAAGGGCGCGGTACAAATTTATAATATATTATTAAAATCTTACTTCTGACTACAGACTAGATAAACCTTCATAACAACTTAGGGCTAAAATATTACATTCACCGGTTCTTTGATCACTGATACAAAATTATATGTACAATGCATTTGACCAATGAATGCGATGCTGCGTAAAAACTTATTTATTGTTGTTATACGCCCATAGGGGCTTTTACATTGATTATAAAATAATATTTAAGATATCAAGGATTATACATACATAGAATTTAAAGTTATAACATTTTAGGTGCGAATAACACATGAATTAATTGTATCTAATATTTTTATATTACTTGGCAACTTTCCCTTATCCCTCTCCTCCCCTTACCCTTCCCAACCTAAATCCCTATTTTGCAGTCTATTTCAGTTATAATCACACTTATTTTAATGTTGTGTATTAGTTTACCATTTGTTGAATTCACATTTGTACTCTTATTATTTTTTTAAATATTCTAGTTTATATTCAGTTAGTCTTGTTTCTAAATACCTATCTGTGAACATTAATAATTGGTCTGTTTTTTTATCATCCTCTTATGTTTATTGTATTATTAAGACTGTTAATGTTCCTTAAATAAATAAATAAATAAATAAATAAATAAAAGTGAAAACATTTTAAAAATATACAAGTAGTTTTTGAAGAATATAGCGTAAAACCGTGACATATTTTAAACACACTGAAAGAAATGTTTAGGAACTATTTACTAAATTTTCAGTAATTATCTACTAAACAGTTCAGTTGCTGTGGTGACTGCCGAACATTTAGCTACTGTTTGCTAAACAGCAGTTTATTTATGACAGCTCAACGATTCAGATAACCTAGCTAAACTAATCGGTTGAGACAGCTTTCTGTGTTTAGTTGTGTTACCTAAACTGTTGTGTATTTTATATCTAAACCATTTGGTAGTGTTTGGTTAGAAAAACATAACTGTTTAGATGTAGTAACCTTATTATTTAGTTAATATTCCAAAATGGTTAGGTTGATTTAACTAAACTTTGGTTGGAATAGCCCCACCGATATAGGTGTTTTAGCTCTCTACTTTAGTTGTGTTACCTAAACTGTTGTGTATTTTATATCTAAACTATTTTGTAGAGTTTGGTTAGAACAACATAACTGTTTGGATGTAGTAACCTTATTATTTTGTTAATATTCCAAAATGGTTAGGTTGATTTAACCAAACTTTGGTTGGAACAGCCACACCGATATAGGTGTTTTAGCTCTCTACTGCTAGCTAGCTTTAGGTACTGTAGCTTAGCTTTTTGGTTGGGTTATCTATATTAGATAGGAAGTGCAGCTTTGCAGTTTAGCTGAAAACAATACAGGGTGTAAATGTAACCACCACCAACTCGAAGGATTGTACCCATGATTCAGAATCATGGCTTAAATACTTAGAGTTGCTGGTAGTTTATGACAACCCTTTGAGAGATGAAACCTAAATAAATTTTATGTTTTGTAAGACTAGAATCTACTTATTAAAATTCACATAAAAATTATTTTGTTAAGAATCGTCTCTCAAAATATTGTTTCCGGCTACCAGCAAAGCCTCAAAAAAGAAAACACGTTTGATCATACACACATTTATATTATCATTTTTTATTACAATTTTTTCTTAAATACAGTAAAAGTTTTTCGTGTACATACATACAATAGTACATTATATTAAATAAATGAACTCGATGGATATAAGTACCTTAATTAGTACCATCCATGCTGATGCTGATCCATGCTTTTCCTTCCCATAGGAATGGGCAGACCATCAGCAGGTATTGCGGCCTTATTTATTAAGTTACTTAGGTATCTGAAACTTACTAAAACTATTTAACTTACACTCGAAATTTGCTCTTCAAAAGCTTCTTGCGTTATTGTTTGCGAGTTGGTTATATTACCCAACAAGGAAATGTCATTTTCAACAAAGTCATCGAGTTGGTACAGGGGCGTTGTTTGTTTAGAAGTTGAAGGTATATCTTCAATCTGAAACAAAACAAAAATATTATCAAGAGGCATGTACTTAATCTTAAAGTCTATAAGTAAGGTTAATAACTATTTCCAAATGTTTATCTAAAAAAGGCCTAGGTAAACATGTCATCATTACTGCTTTTAAAAACTTACAGTCATGATAGGTGGATTGATTACATCTTTGAGCGCATTAATGTGTGCTGTAAATAGTGCCCGGTGCCCTACAGTCGGAATTATTTCTTTAATATCATCTTGAGATATTATCAGGAGTGTTTTCGAGTCTATGGCTTGTTCTGAAATAAAGAAAAAAAGACGAGAAAATAGAAAAATTTTCAAAACAAGAAAATAAAAATTTATTTTTCAAAGGAATGAAAATTATTAAAAAAAAATTTATATTTATGCAACAGCAGATACCGAATACCCTGTATCATGAACCAAGCGGAGATAAAATAGTTAAACACAATTCAATGTTCAAAATGTTATGACCGAAATAATTGCAATAGGTACACTTTTATTAAAATTATAAACATAACCTGCTATGATCGACCATCTATCGGTACTTCAAAGCTAGTTTGGTTGGTTCTAGTTTCTGACGCTGGGGTAAAACTGTAACTCAGAAGATACTGCAGTTTCCAAACATTCGTTCAATACAAAATAATACTGGCGGAAACTAACAAAGATATACTGTACTCTCTCTGACCTGTGTCATGACTCATGACACAATCTTGGTTTTAGCGTCCACGCACTATACAAACTAGGTACATAATAAATACAAATCTACTAAATCTATTGCGTACTTGACAGTCATAGAATAAAGAAGGTACCAGTACCTAAATCGAAATGAATGGATATTATCATAATATATATCATAGTTCCATGATCTAAATCAATCAAAAAGTTAAAAAAGAAAACTCACCTTTAAATTTTTCTGTATAAGCTTCCAGATTCCAAGAAATTAAATAATCCACCACGGTGTTGTCTGCCATTACAAATTAGAACTAGGAACAGCGGCCGGCAAAAAATAAATTCCCAACGAACGTCAACTCGCGTATAATGCGTACAGAGAACTGAGAACGTGAGAACTGCGTCAGTCATCTCAGCCGGGCGGAAACTGGGCGCCCGCCGGGCAGCTAGCGATAACGAAAAGGCCATTGTATTTATTGGTCGTCTAGGTACCTAGGTAGGCAAAGTTTGGGAGAATTAACTAAAGTTTTGTAGCAGTTTGCTCAAGTTTGTGCAATGCAACTAATTGTTATGTAAAAATACCAAATTTAGGTATTCCAACCTCAGTTTGGCTAAGTGAACAAAACATTTAACCAAACTAGATGTTTAGTTAAATTTAGCTAAATAGTTTGGGAAGTAACAAATAAACTTAGGCTACTAAAGTGAAATAGGTTTAGTAAATTACTTTAGGTTAATTAACTAAACTGATTATTTTGTTAAGGTAAGTAAGCTTTTAGTATGCTATTATTAAAGTTTAGTTGTAGTAGCTCAAGCACCTTTAACTAAACAACGACGGTATCTGTACATAAAGTAGTTTAGGAACAAGTAGCTGAAGTTTAGGCGATAGTTACACAACTTCGATTAGCTTAACACTTTAGCTAACTCATTTTTTTCAGTGCAATATAACATTTGACAATAACATAGAATAAAATATAATATAAAACATTACAATAACACATCAAATCGTTAAATATATTATACCCACGTTACAATAATTTGTAGGTTTCCACAAAGTGTTGGTTTAAATTGCATTTTAGATTATAAAGGGAATCAGAGAATATATCTACAATATCACCCGAACTTGTTGCCTAAATCATGCATCCTATTGGTAAGTGTGATTAATAGTTGGTTGTTTATGTGTTGCAAAAGAATGTAATATTTTGTCTAGTATTCCTTGTCGGTACATGGAGTTTAATAGTAGTAACAATGGCAGGACTGTCAATTAGGTTGTTCATGACTCTGTATAATAAAATTAGGTTCGAAATGATTCTTCTGTCAGATAGCGTAATTAAATTAAGTCGATTCATTAAACTTAAATAATTAATGTTTTCTATTGGGATTTTGAACTTGAAATTTAAGAACCTAAGAAATTTGTGTTGAACCCGTTCTATTTTGTTAGAGTGTACTTTATAGAAAGGGGACCAAATAGGTGAATTATATTCCACTTGATTTCTAACTAATGAAATATAGAGTGTTTTAATGCAATCCAAGGACTTAAAATCAGTTAAGGTTCTACAAAGGAAGCCAAGCATCTTTAGAGCCTTATTTGTTATTTCATCTAAATTTATATCTATATAATCTTATTGAACTGAAAACTTCTTTAGCACCGCTAAGATTTGAAATTCGATGAAACGGAAACGAGCTACGATTAAATGAGACAAACATATACATCTACAGGATTTAGCCTGCGATAAAATGAGATAGACTAATCGGTATCCTCTTTATGTTAAATAATTTATAAACTTGGTAAAAATATAATAATAAATAAACCCTACGATTGTCCTACTCCTGGTACTCTGCATTTGAATCATTCTCTCGAAGTTAAGTTTTCTGAAGGTTTTTTAATTTTCTATTTATTCCCTGCAAGGCAGAAAATATACAGGACCATAATAATAATAATGTGGTTCTCAAGGAGTAAAAAATACCGCCATTATACTTAGATTTAGAAAAGCCTTAGGAAAATGTTGCAGTCCTTAAAAAGAGTCGGGAAAAGGCCCTGAGAGAATTTTTTTCCTCAGGCCTCCTGTGTCATATTTGGGGATGCCGTATTTCGGGAAAGAAAGTTCTGGGAAGGAAAAAATGTGAGGGGCAGATGTGTGATCTGGGAGTCAATGCGTCCAGGAGTGACGGATCTATATGAATTCATACCTCCCACCGCGGTGTAAAGCGATGGATCAAGGAAGTCCAGCTGGTGAGGTTGTAGTAGATGCGTAAACGCCACGCAGTAGTTGCGTAAACGCATTCTCCTCCAAGACCTTGATAAATTCCCACCCGATGAGCCCGGGCACTCCTGCAAAGTCACCAAATGTAGCAAACTACTTGGGGTGATCCATGGCAGGGGCGATACCCCCCAAATTGAAAACACTAGCACAAATATTTAATATTTCGACTCTCTGATTAGTTCTGGGTTCTCCATGGATTGAGTAGAATACTTAATTGCTCTTAGATCATGCGGTAGTCTATTCCAAGCTGTAGCAACAGATACTTCAAAAGTTGTATTGTTTAAATTAACCGGGTTTGCTCAGGAACAATTCGGCGTACAGAATTACAATTACAAAGCTTCGATGTGCCATTGAACCTTGCTTTGAGGGCAGTAAAAAGCTAATCGACAAGGGCTGCAAGAGCAACAAAAGCTCTAACAACGAAAAGCTCCGATGTAATGCAGCCGCTGCCAGAAGGTGAACTTTACACGACTATCTTGTGAGATAACCATAATTTGTTCGCCCGGACGAATTTACGAGCTTCTCTTTGTTTCGGCGTAGCGACCATGTAAAAAAACCTTTGACAAATTCTTAGGTAGGTAAATAATAATTCGAAATCGTATCACGCTAACATAAACTGAAAAATTCGCGTTTGCAATAACTCGTTTTTTTTAAAGTAAAATTTGTTATTTTTACGCGAAATTCGCAATTTTTGGGCAAATAACGCCAATTTTTTACGCGATTTTCTGGTGTTTAAAAAAATAGATGAACCTTTATTGAATTATTAGAGAAATTGTTTTATAACTTCGCTACTCGTTCACACATGGTTTCACCCCAGATACGACGGTATGTCTATAATTGAATAAGTGAAGGCTGGTTTTGTTTTAAACCCATGTCTGACATATTTGAACAAATTTCGGTGATTGACAAGGGTACGTGCATGTTCATTATTTGCCAAGGGCCCGAAATACTTTGCGTGTTCCCGGCGTGCGTGCAATTTATAAGCTGTCGTGCTCGAATTCTGCCAATAATGCCACGACTCCCACTTACGCGTTTTGTCATTCGGAGTTCTTGTTTCGCTAATAGGTTCATTGGCCATTTTAAGTATGGGAGAAAAAGTATGTAGGCGGGGCCGGGTTACACAGAGACTTCGGCACAGTGGAACCAAGGGAGGCAAATCTGGGAAGATTTTTTTTTTTTTAAATAAGGGATGAAAGTTTTAATGTCATCTTTGATCGAACGATGGCGCTAGTCGAATAACACGAATCGACAGTTTGCAGACAACAGTCCAAGTCACTGGTTCACTGATTCAAAGCTAGGTGCTACCTTAGATAAACAACATATAATCACTTCTTCAAACGCAGCTACCTTATTTTGTTGCACCATTTTAATTCAAAATTAATAATATACTTAGTTTTTACCACTTTTATTGTTTACGAAACCAACATTTTTCGTAAGCTAAGATCACTTCTTCAGGGTTTACTAACTAATTATAAATAATAGGGTCATAGACATAGGCAACATAATAAAATTATAAATAATATACATAGTCAATGGAAAGGTGGGAATGAGTGGAGAGAAGAGGGGCAATAGCCTATTGCCCCTCTTCCCTCTACCCATTCTCACCTTTCCAAGCAAAAGAGCTTTTTCGTCACAACATGATTATTCAATACCGAAATCAATGGTTGGTTGAATGTTTGAACATATTTTGAAACAAGCCCACAGTGAAATATTTTCTTTTAAAGTTATTTTGTAACGAAAGCTATAGTATGCGTATTTTTAGTAGGTATAATATAAAAAAAACGATTTCTGATTTAGCATGTCTATCGTGGAAATCTGGAAATTCAAATATTTACTCGAAAAACGTAACAAATAAGTTTATCGACTGAGAAAATCTGACTGATAAAAAAAATGTTGTTTATTCGAGCATTCAAGCGAACACAGCGTACTGACCAGAGCCAGTAGCCCCAAAATTGAGAAAATCGTGGAGCGGGCAAAAGGGGAAAGGAAAGGTAAGAAAATACCTACCTATTTCATTAAATGATTTATAAACATTTTTATGGGTAAATTAAAAACAGTAAATTTAGAAAGTAACTTGGAGGCTAACTAAATCGAAAGTAACAAAAGACATTAAAAATTTAAAGGCATATTGTCAAGCAAAGTATCAAATTGGAATGGTGATATTTCACAAAAGATTGATCCAATAGATAAAATTATAATAAATCTGCCCAAATTAACGGAAAAACAATGCACTTAAACAACAACATAATAATTGACTATTAGAATCATAAATCACATCCGATAAAAATATAAACTAATAAAGTCATTAACACACCTTCAAAACACAGTTTAAACCAAAGTAGTTAAAATATTAGCGAGTTCATCACCCCCGAGCTATCAAAGCGTAAGTATCTCAAACGTTTTAATTTATTATCGGATTCAAATTCGTGTTGCAGAACTCAAATAAATAGGGTAAAGGTGAGTTTAGACCAAACGAGCATAGGAGCAAGAACTGGGACAAGGGCGTTCTTTCGTGATCTTTAGTGTAAGCGGTAATTCGTTTTCACCTTTTACATCAAAAGGATACCAATGAACAAGAACCAGAATTCCTGTAGATACTCTAGGGATGCTTAAATTAAGCGAGCGAATGCTCAAAGCTCATTTTTCAACAATAAAGTGATAGCGTTCACTGTGCACCATGTCTGACAGTGAGAGCGATAAATATCTAGTACGGATGTGAGCTATTTTATTTATTTTTGCTTTAAATTATAAGATATAGGCCATTAAAGATTTTAGTGTTTCATGATTTTAGAGGCAACTTGGGCAATTATTTGTGAGTAAATGAAAAACAAGAAAAAAATAATGTTACTATATTTTTTTTTAAATAAAATGAAAAATATAAAAAAATTTAAAAACTCAAAATCGCATTTTTTGGGTAGTAATTTAAATATATAAACAACAAATTTTTGTTTTGCCGTAAGTAGGTAATTTGTATTTTAACTTTACACCTATTAAAATGTTTTTTTTTTTATTAATTTTTATTACTTATTTTAAATTTCATCATATTTTTACGATAAATATAGTAAAGTAATTTTTATTATTTTTCATTTACTCACAAATAATTTCCCAAATTGCCTCTAAAATCATGAAATATTAAAATCTTTAATGGCTTATATCTTATAATTTAAAGCAAAAATAAATAAAGTAGCTCACATCCGTACTAGATATTTGTTAAACCTTTTGATTAAAAAAATAATTTTTCAGTTTGGTTGGGTATTTTGACATCAAATCCAGAATTAAGATTTCTATGAAAAGGGCCGAAATGGGCCGCGCATACGTTCCTCTTAAGAAAGGAACGTTAGTTAAAATCGAACGGACCGCCTATTTCTGCACAGAGCCTAATAATGCCTTAATCAGCGTGCTAAAACGTTTTGCTATCATTCCAATCAAAATAAAACAAAAACTCCAAAGGGAATCTAACCGAATCAACCAAACTATTTGTATGATTCATTTGTTAATTTAAACATTTGATTATATCAGACTTTAATTATAGACGTGATATAAGCTTAAGGGCAATCACCCTATTAAAGAGTGAGAAAATGCGGCATGACGTAACACCGAATGATGCCATATAGTCCAGACTAGGATAACGTTAGTAATTTTAGTAGACTCGTAAAATTAACGCAACAATACAGAACGCTGAAAGCCCATAATTAAACACTCAAACAGTCGGCCATATAAAAGCTTGCATATAAAAAAATTGGCGCCGCAGCACCTCCCTCTAGCAGATCAGACCGAAACCTTATATTTATCTGTTAGTTTGATATATGGTCGTCAAACGTATGTAACTTCGCTAGACAATAACAAACCATAAAAAATTAGAACATAATTCTGTCATCCCAATTCAGATAATAACATAATACTAAAAATAAGAATTGGTATGACCATGAAAAGTTTAATGTCCAACGGCTAGACAAAACCGAAAACGAAAATTTAAAAAATAATTTATGACTAATAAAACTATGTTCTTTAAAACTTAGACAATTTTAAAAAAATAAAACAACAATGTAATTTTACAGCAGGACTAGGGAGATATTATAACCAATAGTTCGCTATTTAAGTGTTAAAATAATATTACGTAAGCATTCATTTCTTCTGATTTACACCGCTCTATCTTATTTTTTGCAAATGCACACTGAATAGCTACCACATGGTGTAGCAGCTGTTACATTATACAAAATATATAGATAACCTAGGTAAATTGTACTTACTTCGAGAGGTGATTCTATATGATAGTACAAGTAAAATAGATATTTTTTTTGTATTATCAAAGTAAAATATCTAAGCAAAATAGATATTTTTTTTCGAGATTCCAAAGTTTTAAGGTAGTTTTAGGGATAAAAAAATAGTTAGTTAGAAAATAGAAGTACAGAAAAAAATCCACAGTAAAATAGGTTTGTAGCAATTTGATGAAATTTCGGAAAAATTTATTTATAGTTTTTAACTATACCGTCATGTAGAATAACCTCCCGGACACCTTAAACGGGATGTTAAGGGAAGTAATTGACTCACTTTGATTCCTGACATTATTAGGTCTCCGGTGACGTTGCTGGTGTTTTTTTTTTCACTTAAAAACATTAAAAAAATCAGTAGGCATTGGACAGTTAGGGTCGGGGTGATGTGACCGGACACTCGGCTGAGTGACCAGTGATGACAAGTGGCATAATTTGTTTATTTTTTGTTTTGAAGAAAAGATTTAGAGAAAAAAAAAATAAAAGTCACCGGAGACTAAAATTTCATTTACTCTAAATCTGTCAGGAATCACTATGTGTGAATCACTTTTTCTCTAAAAATCTATTACAATTTTTTTTTTAAACTTTGTCATAAGTTTTACACATCAGTCCACCTGTGTAAAACTTATGACCTAACACAAAGGTGCTAAGTTAAAATTTGAAATTCCTCTCGTGTGTAGTTTTGAATGTTGGTAGTGTAGAAACATGCAGAGAGTGCTAGCGTCGCTGTTACCGCGTGTTTGTGTGCTGGTGCAGTCAAATTTTCAGTACTCTGGTGAGTCTTTATTGCGTCTATTACCTATGATTTGTTTTTAACCCCCGACGCAAGGAGCGGTGTTATAAGTTTGACGTGTCTGTGTGTCTGTGGCATCGTAGCTCCTAAACGAATGGACCGATTGTGATGCAGTTTTTTTTTTGAAAGCTGACGTAAAGCTGATGGTTCTTAGCTACAATTCATGAAAATCTATTCAGGCGTTTCAAGGTTATCAGCCTTTTTTGTGTTGGGGGTTTCTTAAAATTTTGTAAATTTTACTTATAATTTATGCACAATTACACGTGAGTTGTAAAAATACATAATTTTAATAATAAAAAATAAGATAAAAATATAAAATTTAAGTGTAACCTCAAATTAATGTCCTATTCATCAATAATCTGTCGTCAGTGCGTTGTTTTAAATAGCACACAGCAATTGCAATTGTCCATGCAATTTTTAATTTTTAAAAAAGTGACTGGCCTGACATAAGATAGTATATTGATGGGATAAGCTATATACTCAAACCAAAAAAATATGTAAATTATGGTTCAAAACTAAGTATATTTACAAAATAGGGCCAAAAGTTGACCAATTTTTTTTATTTTCACCCACACATATTTATAAATAACACATGATAAGTTATATTTTTACATTATTGTAGAAAGCACTCACTTTGTGGTTTGACATATTTAATAAAATAAAATACTTTTTTGTTTAAAACCTTGAGATTTATTAATTTATGTTATATATCAGCAATGTGACGGCCTGGCCATGGGCAGTCCTACAAGTCCTCTGATTGCTGATATATTCATGGACAACCTAGAAAATAAAATTTTATCTAGTACCTCACCTCTTATTAAAACACTGGAAAATTTTATCTAGTACCTCACCTCTTATTAATTACTGGAAAAGATAAGTTGATAATGTTTTTTGTATATGGACAGGGACTGAGCGTAAACTGAATTCCTTCCTCAATCTTATAAACTCTTCATATCAGATTAAATTCACATTAGAGATAGGCAACAATTCAACCTTAAATTTTTTAGACCTTACCTTATCCATCGTTAATAACAAAATAGATTTTAACATCTTTCGTAAACCCTCCTATACTGACATTGTCATACACATCACCTCCAATCACCCTATTTCACATAAGCACTCCGCATTTCATTCAATGGTCCATCGTTTAGTCACAATTCCAATGTCTGATAGTAATTTTTCTAACGAACTAAAGCTAATAAAAAAAAATAGCAGTAAATAATGGCTATGAATCAGATTTTATAGATATAATCTTCAACAAAAAACTAAAACAAATAGCCATTAATCGCTTCTTATTCGCTAGTCCTTGTCCTCAAATCAATGATAACAATATTAATTATCATGACGGCGAATTTTGTTCATTAATAATTTTTCTACCTTAAGTGTAAAAAACCTTCCTTCTGAAGTCAGAGCCTTTTATACCAATAACAATCTAGGTACATTTCTAATTAATTCTAAAGATAAGGACGACAAAATAAGTAATTCGGGAATTTATAAATTAAATTGTAATAACTGTTCGGCTTTCTATATCGGCAAGACAACACGTAATGTCAATATTAGGATAAAGGAGCATCTTCGTTGCCTCAATAATAACGGTTTTTCAGAATTCGCCAATCATTTGATCGATAAAAATCATTCGTTCTGTCAGAGCACCGGTGCTAACATCTTACATAAAAACGGCATGGTAACAGACTCAACAATTAAGAGGCACTAGAAATTTAAAAAGCTGTAAAAACCAAAAGTCATATACTTAATAATCAATTAGACATATCAAGTAGTCCAATATTAGGTCTGTTTCCAATAAACCCTTAAATAAAAATTCCCAGTGCTCCTTACCCCAAGCCAGTTGATGATTTGTTTCTCCAGATTTATTATTGTAACCCATTAGTCACATAATTATCTTTCGTTTTTTTCCATTACTTGTGTACTTAAGTTAATGTATTTTATGGCCGTCAATGTATTTGTTATATTTGTATCATGTTGTCTCCCTCTATATTTTTGATTATATATAAGCACACACTATGTACTTATTGTTTAGTATTAATTTGTACCCTGAAGATGTTTGTTAAAGCGAAACCGGTCGGTTTTAATAAATCTCGTGGTTTTAAACAAAAAAGTATTTAATTTTTATAGTAACTAGTTACTTGTTCTGTAGTTCCTACAGTTGAGTCTTGCATTATTTTTTTCAAAAGAAGATATAAGCTTCATACCTCAGTAAACCAATGACGACGTTGCGACTTAGAAATTCGGGTCCCAGAAAGTTATGCAATTCATTACTCGAGTGTTCAGCTGCTTCAAAAAACAGATTTCTTCTTTGAAGTTAAGATTACATTACTGCATTATCGATTCAGCAGGACCTTAAAAAAATAAAAAGCCCTCGCTCGGGGGTTCAAGCCTCCGCCAAAACGTCGGATTCCTATCGGGGAGATTGTCCGCGGCGGTTAAATGAAGTAATTCGGCCTGTATCTCGATTGGCTGTAAATACCACAGTGCACCCTCGATCAAACAATGAGCAGGTACCGCGCAGGAGTCACCACCCCGGGCCGGGTACCGGGTACTGGGCAATGGGCATTCGTCGGGAATGTACGTGGTCGAATAACTCGAGGCGATAATGTAACGCAAGAGGCCGTTCACACTCGTAAAAACCCTTTCGATTACGTATTAAAGAAAGTATCAGAGGTTAATCGGCAAAGAAAGGGGAAAGTATGCTCTTATGGGATGTGAAAATTACTTGAACTTCCCACATATTATTTATATGACGGTTCACGAATTCCTATAGCAAATTTGTCCAAAAAAGGTTGAAGGTTGAGCAACTGGAGAGCTTTTTGCCACAATATGGCACTATTTAAAATACCTCGGATTGCTTTGCTGTCAATTTTGGAAAATTTTCCCTTATTTGTAAGTAATTAAGTAGAAGTTTACGATTTTATAATATTTTTTTTATAAATCCTACGAATATGTTATAATCGACAAAAGATATGTGAATTCATTGGCTATATAGATCTATATGTAATCAGTTTGTATGTCTCCATATTAAAATTCGGAGGAATGATTTTTTTTTTAATTTGGGCGGAAAATATTCAAAATGATCACCAAAAAATGTCGAGCAATCGGAGAAAAAAGTTTTAAATTGCGCTGTCGCTCCAGTGGCTAATAGAAACAAATAGACAAATGTATTATAGTGAAGTGATCAAAAACTATTACCGTCCGGTACCGCCACCCTGGGAACCTAATCAACACCTCTGCCTTAGGTCACCCCAAGTGGATAGGTAGGTTTGGTGACTGGGCAGAGGTGCCTGGATTCATGATTGTTTGTCCGGGTCTCGACGGGTGGGTTTGCCCACTAACTGCGTGGCAGGCAGGATCGGGAGAGTCTGGTTTTGGGTGAACTTCTGACCTCTTCAGCAGGATTCTCTCAGATCATTGCCTTGCCGACACTGGGAGGTACAGGGTAATACTTCCGTCACGCCTGGACACACTGACACCCAGATTCCTATCCACTTCTGGAGCTTTTTCCTCTCCAGAACTTTCTCTCCTTCCTTTCCTAAAAATACCTTCCACACAGAGCATCCCCCAAGATGACATAGGCCGTGATTGAAATTATTTTTCCTCAGGTGCATTTGGTTCGGTCAGTTTTCATACGGTTCTCCTATATCTAATGTAAAAAAAATAAATATAATACCACTAAGTGGTTGCTTTCTTGGATAATAAAAAAAGCTTATGAAATAATTTGTTTACATTTATTTAAAATGACGCCACAGAGTGATTTTGCAAAGATTGAAGAAAAAAAACTTCATTGCTTAACGGACAAAAAACAAACGCTTTTAAAAATTTAACGATTTCAACTCTTCGTGGATGTTAATTTTCAGAAAAACAACCTTAGGTCGCCCATCTCATATTTTTTAGATCAACATATTTCTAGATTCATAAACATGCAAATTAACCTACTCTGCGTAACATTAATTATTAAATAAACAGCAAGATGTTACCAAACGAAATACCATAGTGAACATACAAATAAAAGCTTTGAGAAATAGCTTTACTAGCAGTTTATGACATAGCTGCTATTCTCAGGTAGATACTTCAATCAACTGTGTGAGGTGTAATAAACCGCTAGCGTCTATGACGTCAGCCTTTCATCACGAAAGCTAAGAGCAACAAAGGTTTTTAAGCGCCATTGTACCCCTGCTAGTAAATGTGTCAAAAGGGCTTTGAACGAAGATTTCAATCTTGTGTTGCGACGTGCCATCCTATTCAACGTTATAAATGTATTATAAATTAATTATATAACGTTATAAATTGTATCTGTTTTCTTTATAGTTCTCATTAGTACGACTATAATATGAAACGCAAACACCAGCTACCTTTATGCTGTAATCATTTGTGTTATTTATATATTTATTTTCCTTTTATTTGTTATTATTATCATTTCAATAACCATGCTAAACAAACCACGGCTTTTGTATAATAATTTGTTGGTTATTTTATAATAATTTTATTTCTTTCCCTTCTCTTTTTTTTCTATTTTTCTACTGTATTATGCAATGCATACACAAGTTATCTATATATTTTAATCCTCTGTTTTTAAGAACCCATATGTATATTAACTACTATGTTTTAACTTTTGTTACTATGTTTTCAACTTTCTAACTTCATTTTTTATTATTTCTCTTCTTTTTATTTCCTCTTTTTTGTACAAATCATGTTCCATATGTTCACACTAATCCTAATTTGACTGTTCTAAAACGGGAATCATCCTAGTTGGACAGTCAAAACATATCATAAATAATGTTTATAAATGCATTATACTATACTAAATAAATAAATAAATAAAAAAAATTAAAATAAAAATAGAAACTGTGTAATATAATAAATAAATTAATAGATACTTCAAAATAGCGCTACAAAGTAATTTTTTTCTAAATGAAGAATTAATTGACATATCAATATAAACTCTTGAGGAGGCCAAGACCCACTAAGGGTTGTAGAGCCAAGAGTGATGATGATGATGATGATTAATATAAACTCTGTCCAATGTCCGTTGTAAGTCAACGGGTAAGCTTTTTTCAATACGAAATAAACTATTGTCATTGCCCAAAAAAGTATCACTGGAATCTATTGGAGAAATCTGGATACTTACAAAACAATTTTTTTTAAAACATAACCTGCAACACAGGTGGCCCCGAGGAAACAAATTATCTCAGGGAATTTGTCATCTTTGGGGATGCTGTGTGGAGCTAACGTTAAAAATTCATTAAAACCTTGTTCAGAAAACATATTCCTAACGCATGTTTTTATAATGAGGAAGGAAAGGAAGTTCTAGGAAGGAAAAGATAGGAGGGGTGGGCAGGATACACCTGGGGGTCAATGTGTTAAGGCCCGGCTTCCCGCATTTCTACCGATTTATTACACATTTTCCTTAAACTCGTTTAAGTTTTGAAGCTCTTAAAAATGTATGTTATCCTTGAAGATAATATCTATACATTCCCCACACCGGAACGGCAAATTATATTAAATTCCTTCGATAGAAAAAAATCGCAAAATATGCTCCAAAAATTATTATAAACACGTTTTTTCATTTATTTTACAAGTTAATATATGTATGAAAAAAATCACACGTTTATTTGAATTCTATTTTAGACATTCCTATTTTAAACGAGTCGTGTTTCATTAAAAATTTTCACAATTGTCGCTTAGATATTATCGTTTTTAATATAAGCACGCTCTTTCTTAAATTCGTATTTACATATCTCTCCTTTTTTTTGAACGGATACTACCAGGACTTGGAGGGACGAATATACGAAACCATCATTCCCAGTGCGATGCAAGCCGATGGGTTGAGAGTTCGGCTGCAGATGTCAAAAGATCTCCCTCAACCAGTCTCCCCCGATCCGATGCTTTTGCCCATCTACCGGGCAAATCATCCGCCGTCAAAACCTACACAAATCTCACCCCTCGAACCCGGGCACCCCTGCGAAGTCACCAAATGCAGGCTGGGTGGTAAGACCTATGGCAGGGGCGTTGGTTATCCAATAAATGGTTCCCGAGGCGGCGTTACCCATAACCGCCTCCCAAATTGTTGCAAAGTTATAACTCGGGAATATTTGTTTTTCTTAAAAAAAATGTTTGAGAGAAAAAACCTATTTCCCCTTCTCCCTTTCCCCCCGTATTCCTTACCGTTAACCCTTTCCCTTTCCTGTGGTTCACAACGGCAAAAAATATATTGAGATATTTTTTTCTATTAATTTAATTTTAATCGTCCTAATTAATATAGCTTTTTTTAATTATTGTAAGAAATGTAAATAATGTACATAATTCCACAAAATAATATTGTAATGAGAATACTACCCTTTTGTTTGAAATATCATTTAGCATAATTTTATAAGTTTGTAAGGAAACACAAACATTAAAAAACACCATACATTAATGTAATTTGATAATGCTAGAAATTTTGAACAACTGTAGAAAGGTCATGGAACTCGAAAACAAATACAGAGAGTTTAAACCAAGTTTAACACTAGAAAGACCGGGTACTGTTCCATACCTATAAAGACCGCGACCGTCAACTTGACGGCTGATCACTTTTTTTCAAATTGGGAGGCGGAAATGGGTACCACCACCCCGGGAACCATTTATTGGATAACTAACACCTGCCACAGGGCACTCTATGTGGCTCGCTACGTTTGATGACTTAGCACGGGTGTCCGGGTTCATTGGGTGAGGTTTGTCTGGGTCTAGGTGGCGAATACGTTTGCCCACCTACTGCGTAGCGGCCTGGGTCGGGAGACACTTGTTGAGGGAGACCTAATCTGGACCACTCCTGCAGGACCTCTCTAAACCCGTCGTCTTGCCCCGCAGTAGGAGGGATGGATTCATTCGTCCGCCACTCCTGAATACATGTACCAAATTTTCTTATTCACCCCTCACACTTTATTCCTTCCCAGAAATTCCTCTCTTTCCTTTCCCTAAAAACACCAAGCACACATAAATGTACACAGCATCCCCAAAAATGACATAGGCCCTGAGAATTTTTTTTCTCGAGGCTTCCTGAAAAAAAAAATGTGAGTGCAAAATGCTGTAATTTTAGTACAAGCTTGTGTTATGTCGATTTGTTACGTTTTTTATAAAATCGAATGCACTCTCCGCAAACGGGTTTCTCGCAATTATCGCGTGTGCATTATTTGGTTTTTATTTTTTTTTAATTTGGCAGCATCGACCTTCAGAATTTTTATTTACCGGTTTCTTTTCTTTTTCGTTTACATAAACTCCACAAAAAGTCCTAAGGAAAATAATTCCCCTCAGGGCATTTGTCATCTATGGGAATACTGTGTGAAGGGTAACTATAGGGAAAGGAAGAAGAAGAAGTTCTGGGAAGGAAATGAGGCATGAGGGGTAGGAAACTGGGGGTCAGTGTGTCATGAGTGGCGGACGTATGAATCTATCCCCACCACTGCGGTGCAAGGCAATGTTCCAAAAGTCCTGCTGGCGAGATCATAAAATTATCCTCAACCGTTCTCTGCCGATCTGGCCTGCCATGCAGTTGTTTGGGAGGCGCATCCGCCGCCAAAATCCGGACAAACCTAACCCCACGAACCCGCGCACCTCTGCTAAGTCACAAAACAAAGCGAACTTCTTGGAGTGACCAATGGCGGACGAGTTTGCTATCCAATAAATGATTCTGTCCGTTTTTCAGGAGCTAACGCAGCTGGACCAACTCTGGTATTTGTAAACTCTGTCCTTCTCCAACAAGCCATAAAATAAATTTGGGCGAGAGATATATTTTTTTGGTATTTTTATAAATTATGTGATAGTGACCAATCAACGTACAGATCGAATTCGAATGATACGCAATACCGAAAGAAAGAGACTAGATAGTACTATCATAAACGAAGAGGAATGGGTATGTTGTAAACATGGGGTAAAGAAGGTTGTACATAAATACAGCGTAATGGCCCAAACAGTCACATTGACGGCGGCGGTCTTTCTAGGTATAAGTCAATATATCTCAAAAAGTAAATGTAAAAAAGTACCTGTTTTTTTCACCATAGTTGTTAAACCATAAATCATGAAATGTAAAAAAAAATCAGACCAAAACAATAATTATTAAGCATTATATCGTCACATTACTTCAGGCTGCCGTCAAAATGACTGCCCCGGTCTTTCTAGTGTTAAGAACTAAACTACTACCAACTCCGCATATATGTGGAGAATAAACTTGTGAACAAAACATTCACCGCGAGATTACAACGTGGAGAGCTTTCGGCGCAATACAAATCTGAGAGCTTTTACCCGCAAATGCGAAGCTGCCGCTTCGAGCGCGTAATTGAATGAGCTTACAGCAAAGCTAACACCGTATAATCAAATTGAAAAAGTGAATGTTGCAAGGAGAAAGTGAAAGGGAATTTGAGACAAATTTTGGTGGGGAGTAATGACTCCGCAGAAATGTCTGCAAAACAAAATAGAGATTAAGAGGGATAATAACCATCGCCTTCCATCTGAAAATTCATTGGAATGGTGAAAACAAATGAAGAAATATTATCTTGTAATAAACACTTCCGTAGTAAGCACGGAGAATAGAACGCTATTCTTACAAACACTCTTTGTTTCATCAATTTTCACACATGCATGATGGCGACTAAACTGAGTCGGAGCAAAACTTCATAGTTCCGGCTCTCGAACGAGACCACTAGCGCTCCGCTACGACATCAACCGACTGAATAGCGCGCATTTAAAAAAGGAAGTTTTGCTGCCGCACCCTGTACAAGGTGTGGTAGGAATCTGGGGGTCCGTGGATCCAGGAGTGATGGACGAATGAATACATCCCTCCCACCGCGGTGCAAGGCGATAGATCGAGAATCCTGCAGTAGAGGCCAAAACGTCTCCCTCAACAGTCCCTTTCAATCCGGCCAATAAATGGGCAGACGCATTCGCCGCCAAGACTCAGACAAACCTTACCCCATGAAACCGGGCACCCCTGCTAAGTCACTTTACAGGAGTGACCAATGGCAGAGATGTTCCAACAAATGGTTGAAATTGCACAAAACCTATAACTCGAATGTTTAAAAATTAATTATATTAAATTAAACAATAAACAACAAAGGAAATGACAAACAAGATGGTAAAAGGTAGAATACATAAGTATTGACATCCTGAAGTATTTCTAGTAAAAAATAACAATATTTCATTATTTGCACCTGTGCTAATGACACACTGATTAGGTTGGTAAGTGCTGTCTATAAAATAAACGGCTTCATCACATTACCTAACATGATTAATGGTAGAACTTTTTTTAATGTGTTTAATCGGGTCATTAAAAATGTCGCCTTCATTTTAAAGCGTTATAATTTCTTAATGTTCGCGGTGATGGCCGATGCACACGAGGCTAGTATATCAAGCCAGGATAGCAAGCTAGTATGCCGGCGTCCTTTCCTGGCCAAACCCTGGTTTACTGTCATGGCTTTGAACAAACTAGAGCGTTTTACACGATGCTATGAATTTTTAAGCCATTATTATTGCAGTGACTAAGGTAACCTTCATGCTCCGGACCTGGTTGATTTCTCCATTTTTGACAACTGTTGACAATAAGTTGCTCTTAATGCTTTATTTTATTTTTTTATGTCTTAAGTGGTCATAATATGCCGATTTTCATTAATTTGGAAAAAAAATTGTGATGCTGAATTACGCATAGACTTGTCTTTATAAGATAGAATATTAGCGTTCCACAGACATTCTTTATCAGCGTGCAATTGTACTTTAAATTAATCTCGTTACTGAGTTATTGCATTTTATTGTGATCATGTTCTAGCATTGTGCTCCCAGACTCTTTACCCATTTAAGGCTCCAAAGATTAAGATGGGCCGGACATGTGCACTGAATGCCCAGCACACTAGTACCGAAGAAGGTTCTAATAGGACACCTGGGAGGTAGAAGGAAGGCGGGAAAACCTGGGCTGAGATTGGAGGATGATGTCAGGAAGGATGCAAGGGAACTACTTCATGTTGCAGATTGAAAGATAACGGCCGAGAACAGAGGGCGGTGGAAGCTTATTTTGAAGGATGCCAAGGCTCGAAATGGGCTGTAGCGCCATTGAAGAAGAAGACTAGCATTGTACTAGCTTTGGCGGCCACACAAAACTAGGAAAGAAACTTCGGAGGTAGGGGGCGCTACTAGCTCAAATAGTAGAACCGTATTCTATTAAACTATCCTGTCTTACTAACTCCTTACTATCCCAGCTTACTAACTCCTCTTTACCTTTTTTGGTTAAAAACAATGCCAGTTCTGTCTACATGTAGCTAGTGTTACTAGCTTACTAGCAGTTGTTTGCTATCCTGGCTTGAAACACTAGCCTCGTGTACACCGGGCATAAAGGAGAGAAATAGTCCGTAATGGTTGCGGTAAGCTTTAATATAGTAATAAAATATATATATCTGAGTTCTCCTTGGTTTTCGGATTAATAGTATTTAATTCATGTAAACATAATAATTTCAGTAATATCATCGACTTTTACATCTATCAGAGTGCGCACCATAATATATATTCATTGCTTTACCAATTCCAATAATAATATGAATTAAATGGCTACTTTGTATTGCTGTCTTCTCTGAAACATCATCTCAAGAGCGGTACAAAAAATAAAAAGCTCATAAATAAAGCACTAAAACATAAATAATAGGTACCTACCTACCTAAAATAATATTTTTACAGAGTAATTTAAAGCTATAGGTGTTGGATTATACCATTACGTGTCGTGTTTCGATTAAATACGTAAGTGATTGCAGGCGAATTAGAGAATATTTATTACAGAGCTTTTGAAGTTCATTAAGGCGAAGATTAATGCAAAATCACTATTACGATTAATATTTACAACGAAACGGTTGACATTGTAACTACAAAAAAAATATGCTTTGAAAAAATTTAAGCTTTTCCTACTTTTCATTGAGTAGAATTAAAATAAACTTGTTAATTATTAATTGCAATTTATAAAAAAATACAAAAAACCTACTAAAAAAAAATTGTTCAGATAATAAACAATTTAATAATTGCAAATTTAATTTGTGACAGTTTCCATTGATTATCTTGTTTTCTTTCTTGTAAAAATCTTCATAAAAAATAATTCTGCGCTGCAAATGGTGACCTCTCGCAGACTCCGTTTGCCAAGCGATTTTTCAGCCAATTGCCTATTTTCCAAGCGATATAAGGTACACTAAGAATATATATATATTTCTGGTTTGTGACATCTTTTTTAAAAATAAGCTTTAATTTACGACAAAACGCAATTGGAACCGTTGTGAATGAAAGTTTACAATTGGAGTAAAAGTACATTATGTTTAATAATAATCTATACTTCTATGCTAACAATAAATGCGAAACTGCGTGTATTTGTTTGTTACGCTTTCACGCATAAAACAACAAAACGATTTTAAAAATTCTTTCACCAATAGAAAGCTAAATTATATGCAAGCACTTACTATAGACTGTATATAATGATAAGCTCTGGGGTTATGAAATAATAAACATTAATATATTATACGTTTTCTGACCCTAAGAAAAGAGAGTTATTGCTAACGTCAGAAAACAAATCGTTGCCTTGGAAACGATGTTGATATATTTGCGGGAAAATTTATTTCATCTATATAAATAAAAACGAATCTCCGAAATGTTTATACGCGCATAACTTCCGAACGACTGAACCAAATTGGATAAATCTTTTTTTTACACTGGTGAGCTCTGGCATTATGAAATTTAGGTAACTCGCGAGCTGTGTGAAAACTGCATGTACCGAGAATGAATGTATGGAATGCATAAGGGAGGTGGGGGAAGGGTGATCCGTGGAGTGGGGAGTGGGGAGGAGCGGGTAGGGGGGGCGGGATAATTGATTAGTGCAAGCGCTACAGTAATTGTCCCCTAACACTATGCGAGCGAAGCCGCGGGTAAAAGCTAGTACTTAATTTATATTACAAAATAAATATTACAGACTTAAAGTTATACCAAAAACACATTTTAAATAAATAATGGGAATGATCACTAACAGGGGTAATTAATCTTTACTCGTTCATGGGCCGTAGCTGTGAATTAAGTTTTACAACAACTGATTAGTATTCAATTAGTGAGATGGCCGTTACTCGTAACACCTGTGCAGCATTGAGTTACCTGCAAATAATTTATTATTATGGAGATAGTCAAAATTAACACAGCACGTGATGTGTTTTAATATAGATTCATTGAGCTTTCTGGTCAGACAGCATTTTTTTTAATTGATTGAGAGAATAATATTACTGAATCAAATTTATTCATCAACCATTGAGAAAAGGGATGTGACAGAATTGACAAACGAATTCGCAATCATCGCTGGAGAGACAGACAGATAGAAGGGTATTTCTTGGTGTGCAAAAAGGTACACGGGGTGATTCTATGGAATCCGGGTGCTAGGCGATTTTCCGAGGGAGCCCTGCTGAAGAGATCAAAAGGTGTACTTCAATCAGTCTTTTCCGATTCGGCCTGCCACGCAGTTGATGGCAGACGCATCCGCCAGCAAGACAGGATAAACCTCACCCCAGGAATCCGGGCACCCCTGCTCCACCATCACTTATGGCAGAGATGTTGGTTATCCAACAAATGATTCTGATTCTGAATGGTTGTCTTACGCCAGGGTAATACTGAGAGTATCTTCCACTTTGGAGTGCCGCAATTATACTTTATATTATTTTAAATAATAAAACATGAAACAATATTAAACATTTGAGAGGAGAGACTGCTTGAGGGAGACTTTTTGACTTCTCCAGCAGGACTCTGAAAGTCGCCTTGCACCGCAGGGGGAGGAATAGATTCATAATTCCGTCACTCCTGGCCGGACTGACCCCGAGATTCCTACCCTCCCCTCCAGAACTTCCTTCCCTAAAAAGACCCTCGAAACAGCATCCTCAAAGATGACATGGGTCCCTGTGGGGAGAATTATTTTCCTCAGGGTATAACACGTGGAACTAACGTAAAAAAAATAATAAAATTTATTTGTGCACGCCGGGGTTTTCGCGAACTACGGATATCTAGCCGAAAACCTTACCCCTCGACCACGGAGGGCATTAAGGCATCATTACTTTTTGTAGTGACGGTTTCGCTAGTATTTGTAAAAGTTCAATTAGTTATTTGTTGTACATAAAATTAACAGAGAGAAGAAGAAAGGAGGTACATAAAATAGGAACAATCTTCGACCAAGTATATCAGGTCAATGGGAACAATAAATAAAATAACGTAGTAAGTCCCTCATGGAAGCCTTCTTTAGAACGTAATTATTATAATTATTTAGGAAGGGGTGTTTAGTGTTTAGTTACAACTTCATAAACATATCAAGTAGATCCAGTTGAATTATCGACGCACATAAATACTCGTAGTAATGTACTAATGAAAATACAAGGTGATTTAAAAATGTGTATAACCAATGTTTACGTAATATTGATCGTCCTGTTGATTAATCAGACATCTCCGAAAAATCGAAATTTGAGTTGAGTATGCAGTTAAATGTGAAAGTAAACCCTCTATCTGACACAATACTCAGATTACTGATAAAAGCTACCAAATCAAATACAATGCAGAAAAACTTGTAGTGAATTAAACAGAATGTTGGTATTGTCTGGGTCACTAGGGTATTTCAAAACGTCAATCCAATGGATCGGAATGATGTAATGCCTCCCGGTATTATTTTATACCATATTTAATAGGCACGACACAGACACGTGTGAAACGTGCATTTGAATATTGCTTTCGTCATTATTTCTATATACTTTTATATAAGTATTCGGAGATGACTGACTAATTAACTGGAAAATCGATATGAATCTATATGTAATTTTTTACGTGAATACCTCACAAGAGTCCCAGCAGCTCCCGTCTGGAGACAGTGAGACTATGGCATACCCCAATTTGGGTATGTTGTGAGGGGAATAACCCCCCAAGGAGTAACCTCTAGGCTTCATCGTGAATTATTTTGGGAGTTGCGATTTTTTCTTACCTGAACAACAATGATGCAGGATTAAAACAGTTTGGATTTTCATCTCACCTGAAACAAGAAAAAAGTAATATTAGAAACAACAATAATATTTAAAATAGGTACTATCGTGATTGATTATTGGGTTATTAGTTATTATTATAAGTGATCTTTAATTACAACATTGATAACAATACTCTTGAGACATTAATACAAATTAAAGGCGTAGGCATCACTTTCCAATCAAATCTTTCATTTGTTAACCACAACAGAAATCTCTAATAAGGGCTTAAAAATGTTGAGATTTATTTAAGGACACGCAGGGAGAAACAATTTCTTTATTAAGTGGCAACGCATGCCGGAACTCACTGGTGACTGATAATTAAATTAGAGCCATCTATGAACGGGCAATTTATGGTTAATTTTAAATTTACTAATTTAATGAAAACAAATAACTTTGTGTACACCACTATTTAATTAATAATATCTTTTAAATTTACTAGTTCAAAGATTAAAAAAATTCAAAGAACAACGAACACCCTATGCAACTGATCACGTTTTACCGGGTCCTTTGATTCCTTACAAATCAGGTTGTCGGCTCCCACAAAGGGGGCCGGGGTTCCGGGGGCGGAGGCGCTCCTGAAAGGGCGCAGACCCTGGGGGCACTAATACGCCCCTTCGTACAATCACAATTACAAGGAAGAAGTGATAGAGATCCGATAGCGGGTACAAAATAAGGATAACGGATTATTATACAATATTGTATTTTTAAAGGAAGAGTGGGATTGCTTCGGGTTTATTTGGCAGTAATCGTGGCAGAGTGGTAAAACTGAACCCAACTGACACTCAAAACCATTAATTTATAAATTATATTTATATTATTATATTATTAGACTATCATTGTTCATCTGTATAGATGATTTATTCTTATTTTTTATTTCTATTATTATTTGCTACTTTTATTCTTATTTGTTATTTTATTTTATTCTTATTTATACAAGATTCACCTAGTTTAACTCATTTCCTGTATGTGATCATATACATAATACTAGTATGAATATTTTCCTTAATATGTATGCTATATGCTTGTACTTTCATCTACATATATATGGATGATTATTAATATTATATACTTAATATCTTATGAATCTTGACTACCATAATACGGGCATTTGCCTAGCTTGGTAGTCGAAATACCATATAAAACAATCCTGTAATAAACAAAATGAATAAAGAAATTTAAAAAAAAAAAAAAAAATTAGTCCCAGGGAGATATAATATAGAGAAAAAAAAGTCATTTTTGGAGTAACTTAATGAGTAAAACATCAGTTGTAATATTCATTCTAGACTTGCAGAAAAGTAAATAGATGTCGCACATTAAATAAAAGGGAATAAATTTATTCCAGACACTATCTTCATTGCATTTAGTTCGGGAAGAATATTGCAATCATAAATATAGCAGCCAATAAAAATATGCATTAAGAAAATGAAAATAATGTTGGTAGTTCTTAGTCGAAGAATGATACAGAGAAATATGACCAAAGCGGATAGGTTTGAATTAGCTTAGTGGTAGAGCGTAGAGCAGCGCTCCGGCAAGGTTAACGTCCTGGTTTAAATTCCCAGATGCGAAAGGATCTTTTTCTGATTTTTCTAATTCAAATTTTTGATTGAGAGCCGTTAATATTGTCTTAAATGATAAAAGAATAACAACGGACATGGAAAAAGAGATTTAAAAAAAAATTAAAATTGTAGAAGAAAGACAAACATTCCCGGGTTACGAATAACCCAACAATGTTTAAAAATCTCCTACTGCCACAAAAGTAAGCGAAAAATGTCGTTTGTGTCGTGAGGACTTAGCCTGCCGAGGAATCGAACACGCCAAGCATTCTGGCAGAGGCCACCATTCAGTAGGGTTCATGGGGGGAGGTTTGTCTAGGCGGATGACCAGGACATACTGAACCTCAAATTCCTACCCACCTCTTAAACCCTTTTCCTTCCCAGAACTCTCCCTCCCCTTCCTTTCCTCAAAAAAAAACATCCACACAGCATCCTCAAAGATGACATAGGCCCTGAGGGAAATTATTTTTCTCAGGGCCTTCTGTGTGGAGCTCATGTAAAAAAAAATTCAGTATGAGAAATTCAGTATAAAAAATTCAAAGAATGCCAGACTGGTGTAAGCATAATGAGTAAGATTAAGAGAGGGACGGATAGATGGTTTTAGGCATGTAGAGCGAATTAACGAAGAAAAGAGTACAAGGAGAATGACGTGAATGTGAATAGTAGAAGAGATGGGGGACGCCCGAGGAAGTAACGGCAAGATCAAGAGAACCAAATACTTGAGTCGGGCCATGTCAGTCAGAATAGCAGAAATGATTGTTGAACAGAAGAACGTTGAAAAGAACGTTGAAGAAGGTAAGCGAAGCAAGGAGTATGTGCCAAGACCAATACGTTTGACGGTTCTTCCTCTCTGCCTAACACCTGCGGAGAAACGGTGTGATGACCAGTTAGCTATAAAAAAAATCTCGAAAATGTTGATCCCATAATTTCTTTACCGCATGGCAGCTAGAACTTTTGTGCGGCAGTTTTATTTATTTATTTTTAATATCGGTGTAAAAGTACGAGTAATAATAAATTACGGCCGCTTATAACCATCATGTTTTTCGCAACCAATAATATTTATCTACGTTCTTAGAAAGAATACCTGCTTCCCTTATAAGTATTTTTTGTACTTATTATTGCAAGAACCATGTTAGTACTCTTGTACTGCGGACGTACTCAAAGATAACGATTCGATACAGAGCGATAAATCTTCATGCGAACAAGATTGTTTTATAGCAAAGAAATCTCACAAGGTAAAATTTCAAGGTATGCGTATGGAAAATTATAGTATAAAAAAAACATAAACGAGATGTTTTATATTGAGAGATATTTCAAGATCTTTCCAGAACTCGAAAAAGATACCTAAATGCATAATTTAATTAATCAATCAAATTGGTTGCTCCTTTATTTGTTTTTAAAATTAACTAACTTTGTTTGATGTGACTTTTTTTATATTAGCTTCACACATGCGGCTTCGAGGAAAACAATTTATAAAAACATGTCACGCAAATATATTTGAAATACGCACTGGTGCAATAAAGCCTCGAATGAATAAATTTCGTTCTGAAATGATGAATCGAGTTCTAGAACGATCAACTGAGAATTTAAACATGTCCATCTTCGAAACTTATAATTTTTCTAAACCAATCAAATTTGAGCGGCGGATCTGAGAACCGCCGCCCCGGGAACCATTTATTGGATAGCCAACACTTGCCATAGGTCACCCCAAGTGGTTAGCTACGTTTGGCAGCAACCGGATTCATGGGATGAGGTTTGTCTAGGTCTTGGTGGCGAATGCGTTTGCCCACTTACTGGGTGGAGCGGTGGATAGGGAGGCTAATTGAGGGAGACCTAACCTAAATCTCTCCAGCCGGAATCTCTCGACCCATCGCCATGCACCGCAGCTGGAGGGATGAATTCATACGTCCGCCATTTATTTTATTTTATTTATTTTATTTATTTCTATACATTACAGTATTTACCTTTATAATTTTATTATGTTGGGTGTAAGGTAGGTTTGTGAAGGTGAAACTTTCCATTCCAGAGACACATTGAACACCAAGTTTCTTACTCTCCCCTCATACCTGTTTCCCTTTCAGAACTTCATCTACTTCCTTTCCCTATAAAGACCCACCAACAGAGCATTCCCAATCCAAATTAATTTCTTCCTTAAATTAAGAAAAGAGTCCAGGAAAGATCTTGATCGAAGAGCTTTCAAATATAACATGTTCATTTTCAAAAGCTTATCATTGAGACTAGGCTCTTCAGAACTAATCAAAGAACACCAATGTCATAAATAAGATATGCTCGGACGGACTGTGTTTCATCTCCCATTACACTATCGAGGAATGTAAGGGGACAAGTTAGTAATAGCAGAGTATTGGGCGTTTTACGCTTTGCTCTTTACCGACTAGTTCCCATATGTGTCGTCTTTTCATATAGATTTGGGATGAAAAAGTCTCATATTTTGATACAACTTTTGGTACCGATTCAGTTTAAGATGGCGGACATTTGTCGTCTGTATCGATTTACGTGAAATAACGCACAAATGATCCATTCTAGAAGAGCTTCTCATCCACAATAGGCTTTCAACTTTTTTGTCTACAACGCATTTAAAGATACCTTGGACATGTTGCTAGTCAAACTGAGGACTCCAACTTGGAGAAACTCATGGTCACTGGCAAAGTGAAAGCAAAAGAAGCAGAGAAAGTTACCAATGCACTGGAACGACCAAGTATCACTGATGTCCGGTGTATTGGTGTCTGCAGCTCTCCACACTGCACAGAACCAACATGGAAATTGGAGAAGGGGTCATGATCCTCACCATTGAGGAATCGGCTTAAGAAGAATTATTAATTAACTAGCAGTTAAAAACCCGCTCCGCAGGTTTTTGCTACTAGGCTCGCCGAGTTGGTGTTGGTGACCAGTTTATAAAATGAATAGGAGCTGGTTCCAAAAATAGCCCGTTCCTCGGATCTACTGTCATCCAGTAATAGCTAGTCACCGGGACAAAGTAACCGAGACGGGCAATGACGTCATATGTTTGATATTATTATTCACAACTGAGTATTATTACCTTCAATCTTTCCATATCCGGAGAGATACTACAAATTCACAAATTCATAGAACTTATACTTGCAAAGGACACGTCCCCATGCGACCTGCTAACGGAAGTAGCGACATCTTTTGAATTCGTTAATTCAAAACCGAATTATAATGGTGGCTTTGTTTCAAATTTCACGTACACATATGTTATTTGTGGCGCGGCGCGTACGGGTGGCGTCAAACGTGCACCCAAACCCGGGTTCTGAAATTCAACCACGCAGACGCTACCCTATTAATACTGTTTGAGGTTGCATGTTTATCTGGTTTTATATTTAAAACGTTGATAAAAAATACTATAACAATGGTTAAATGTTGATTTTTGATGATATGTTGACGGCAACCGCAAAGTCTAATGACTTATGCTTTCATGGGTTACATGACAAATCAGCAAAATGGCTCATCTGTTCTGATGATGGACACTGTAACGCTGTCCGAAACGTTGGGTAAAGAAGGAGGTAGCGCAACAAGGCATAACACCCCAAAAATAAATAACAAAAACAGCAATATGGCATTTCAACGCCCCTTAGAAAAGTTATTAAAAGTGATGCAAAAATAGCCCGTAATCTAACGTACGACGACGTTCAAGATGTTCTCATTTTTTGACGATTTCATATCGTCCAAAATATTATTATTTATATAATGGCTACTATCTGTATGAAATCAGATGATAATAATGATCGTATGAAACAAACATTTTCATATGTCCCGATATAGTTTCCATATGTTGATGTTGATCGGTATGAATATAAAAACATATAAAAGAACGACCAAAAGTTAAGATGTTGAGCGTGTCTTGCGTACATTTCTCCCACGCACTACATGTGTATCACCACCTACAATTGCCTGACACCCTCTTTAGGCATATCTCAAGCGGGTGACCTTTACCTGACAGACCAGGATAACTGATTGAATTAAATAAGTGCTTACCTTTGAGAAGCGGTATCGTAATAAGACTTATACAGTGTGTAACAGCACCGGAGGATTTTAACAAGCGATTATTGAGCATATTTGGAGTAAAAAATAAATAAATATCATTTTGCTCTCCGATGATATTTTTTCAAGTAAATTTTATTGGATTGATTTTTACTATTTTTTTTATTTTTTTTTTTATTTGAATACCGCACAAGAGTCCCAACTGCTCCCGCCTGGAGCCATTGAGACTATGGCATCCCCAATTGGGGTATGTTGTGAGGCTGAAGGTAGTGGGGAGGGGAAGGAGATGGGGAAGAGGAAGGTGGTTAGTACCTGGCTATTCAGATCTGGCCACCAAACACGGCCAAAGCCATTTCAAGCAACGTTTCAATTCTGAATGGTGGTCTTACACCAGAGCGATACTTAGAGTATCTTCCACTCTGGAACGTGCCGCAAATATACTATACATTATTTTAAATGAATAAATTGTGAAATAACACAAATTAATAAAATAAAATTTATTTGCCAAGCCGGGATTCGATCCCGCAACCTTCGGAATGCGAGTCAAGCGCCTTACCGCTGCACTACGCCGGCCGGCTTATTAAAAATAATATAAGGTATATTTGCGGCACCTCCCATAGTGGAAGATACTTTCAGAATCGCCCTGGTCTAAGATCACCACTGAAAAAGGAAAAATTGATTTGAAATGGCTTTAGCCGTGTTTGGTGACCGGATATGAAAAACCAGGAGCTTCCCCACCTTCCCGTTCCCTAATTCCTTCCTCTCCCCACTACCTTCAGCCTCACAACATACCTCAATTGGAGATGCCATGGTCTCACTGGCTCCAGTCGGTTGGAAGAAGTTAGGGCTCAATGTGCGGTATTCACATATTTATAAAATATATATCTACTGTTTATGAAATTTAATTCAATGGCATCAATTTAAATTCAAACAAAATCTTTGAAACAGCAAGTATCTAAGATCACGGGTTATAACTATTCATACTTGGAAGTTGGATCAATCAAAAACAAGAATATACAGTATATACAAAGCAATGCCAAGAGAATAAAATTAACAATAAAAGTGCTGTTTTGACAAAATAAACAAAATCTAAACAAAATAAACAAAACATAAACAAAATCTCAACCAATAGGTGCTTTGAAAAGTGAGCTCATAATCAAAGCGGCCAATACGGTAAGGTTTCTCACAGACTAAATCCTATGGATGTATGTATCTGTCTCTTTTTAGTATCGTTTCCGTTTCATCGTGTTTAAAATGACAACGTTGCTAAAGAAGTTTCACTTCAAAAATCAATGCTCAGAGAAAAAATCAGAGTGTGCAATTCACACGCGGTAGAAGTGAAACCTTCAGAAAACTAATGTAGACAAGAGTGGGAAGACTACGAAGCACCGCACGAAGAGGAGACCGATTATACTATCTCATTCTCTCGCAGGCTAAATCCTGTTGATGCGTGTGTTTGTCTATTTTTAGGGTCGCTATTTTTCGTTTCATCGTGTTCCAAATCACAACGGTGCTAAAGAAGTTTTCACTTTAAAAAATGAGAAAAAACAGAGTGTGCAATTCACACGCGGTAGAAGTGAAACTTTCAGAAAACTAATGTAGACAAGAGTGATTTAACCGAAGAGACCGATTAAACTATCTCATTCTCTCGCAGGCTAAACCTGTAGATGCATGTGTTTTTCTCTTTTAGTGTCGCTATTTTTCGTTTCATCGAGTTTCAATGGTGCTAAAGAAGTTTTCACTTCAAAAAGTCAAAGAGCAAAACAAGTATTGGCGTGCCTACGTGCAGAAAACCAAAGTAAATAAAAATCAACAATAAATCATAAATCAATTGTAACATCCGGTGAATGGCGGGCAAAACATCGATAACGGTAAGTGAATAAAATCATATTTAAAAAACGATCATACACGATCCTTGTTGCAAAAGCGCTGACCGAATGCATGTCCCCCATTAAATAAATGTCAAATTTTATTGCGGGTCGAGTTGGAGCGATTTGTCAAGGAATATTTCGGGTGCACCGCCGCAAAAAAAACTAAGCGATTTGGGAGAGTTGCGATCATGAATAACGACAGCAACGCATGTGCATTTTCAGCTTTATGTCCTCCGCCCGCAATTCGCAATGTCCAGTAGTTGAAATATTGATCGACCAATATTATCCTTTCAAATTTCAATTATTGTATTGCAAGTTTTCGATCGCTGTTTTTATTGCAATTACAAAAGCTTTCAAACAATAAGGAAGCGACACTGTGCGGCTTCACCGACGGTAATAAAATCAGTATGCACCAACAACGAAGGAGCGGAACGTCTCGAGAAATTTGGACTTAGAGCAGAACCTTTCATAAATACACACACCTGTCCAGTCGCGATCAGTATTCAGAACACACCCAGAAATGATTGCAGAATTTAACCGGACCGACAGGCTACCGGAATATGATTCCAGGATCCACTCGAGATGGAAACAGCAGATATCGCTGAACAAAGTGTAAAAAAAATAACTGCAGATAAATGATGGAGAAAGGTTACCCATTATTTTGTTGGTGCATGAGACACAATATATATACCGCAGAAAGGCAGCAGGACGAATGAGTTACGCGAAAACCAGTTCCTCGGAGGGTGTTCGTAATTAAAAGGCTAATTGGTGTCCACTTCGAAGAGTGTTTGCGGTGGACGATTATGCACCAAAAGAAAAACCAGCGAGAACAAAAATTATCACATTTTATGCCCCGTTAAAAAGTCAGAAGGTAGATTTAAGAGAGAATAAACCAAATCAGAAATATGTCACTTTGAAACCAAATTCTAGACGCATCGACTCTTTTCTACAAAAAAAAATATAAATTGATTTCGAAAGATCGTCATTTTATATAGTCTATTTGATTTTTATTACGCTAAGGACATTCCGTTATTCGTTGGCAGATTTGTTGAATTTTCAACAAGATGCTTTATTATGCAACAGCATTTCAAATTATATAATCGTACAATAAAATAAATCAAATAACTATCTAGGAAAGCTACTTATCAGAATTTTAATTTTAGTTCAAATTAAATTATTTACAAAAAATCACGTGTTTTGCGACGAAAATACTCCAGTTTGTCAATTTATATTTAAAAACGAATGTATTTCAGATTTTTTTACACTTATTTTGCTTAGACATTTTTGAAAAATCATAAATACTTGTGATCAAAAAATTATTTCATATAGTAATAATTTTATCATCAAGCGTTTAATCACTTATATTGCTAACTTGAATTTAGGTATATATGAAATAAAATCGATATAACCGCCCTGTACAGTTTCAAGTGTTGTTAGCGTCAGCGTGCGTGCTGATGCTATCGGCAGGGTTGGAGAAAGCTCCCACATATTTAATACAAATTAGTTGCTGTATCTGCCCCAAATAAAAACTAGCTCAGGTTCGGTGCAAGCAGGGTTTCTTTTAACCTCAAGGCTAGTGCTTGTGGTTCGGAACTTCACGCTTCTCCATCCCCCCAGGGCCTCTCTCGACAAGCAAAACACGGTAGGTTATCACATAAATAGTTTATTCAATTCTAGGAGACACAATAATACATAAGAGGAACGATCCTAGCTGAAAGTTAGTTTGAACGTCAGTCTCTGCTCTCTACACGCGTGGTTAGGGCTTCAAAACATTTAATTGCACACAAAGGGTAACATGGTAATTGACTCACGTTTGGTTTATGGGCCAACAGCGGCTTTACGCGCTTGTTCTCCCGGTCTCAGCAGCGTCCATGCGTGGACACCGGAAGTGCACAACCGGCGAAACTGAACTTGTGTCGCACATGTTCGCGCGGGACGTGGGCCCGGGAAGCTCGCTTGCTGAAGACTGATTTGAATGGCCGTGTGCGGCGCGTCTCCTGATCCGTGGGTCGCGGGAGGGGTGATGCGCCTGCGCATTACCGTCCCGCGGTGCAACAGTATTTTAGGGCTCGATTCGCTGACTGTCGAAACATGACGGTACTTAAGACTCGATTCCTTATTCTTGTAACGTAACACTTCCCCCCTCGCCGCAATAAAAGCGACGTGGCAATGGAGCTGTAGGGCTAATAAATCCTCTTACCCTTTCAGCACTTGTGCCAAAAACATTTAAGAGAAACGAGGAGAGAGAGAGAGAGAAATTCCTAGCTGGAGAATAGTTATGAACAGAACACAAAAGAGATGATACATGGTGTAACAAGGAATTGTCAATAAATGTATATAAAGGCAGTGGCATACATAAATACAGTTGCAAAGAACAAGGATCTGTTGAAGAAAGGTACAAGGGTTATGCAGTGATAGAAAAAAAAACTCTAATTGTATCATTGGTCTGTGAGCTAATGTTTGCGAACGTGGTTTGCGTAGGATGTCTGGGGTGGTTGAACGTTTCACTGAAGTTACAAGGTTACTTTGTCACAGTAACCTGGCCCATTTGAGATTACACTCAAGGGACACTAGGGCCTTTAAGAAAATACGAGGAAGAGAACACATGATGAGGCTTCTAGGTGGTGTGGAGAGTTCTACCTGTCACAGAGGTCGAAAGGGTAACTGCTTCCGGATCCTGTGGGTGAGCCAGTACGAAACCATTGAAGTACTGGAGAGTGGAATCGTAATTGGTGGTTGGTACACTGGTTTTTGTATGTAGTGGGATTGTTTTGTGAACAATCGTTGGTATTGTTATTTGCGCAAGGGCACAGGAGCATCAGCACAATGGCAGTAGGGCATTTGCATTATGCAGCAGGAACATTTGCATAATGGCAGCAGAAACATTTGCACAAGGGCAACAGGAACATTTGTATTATGCAGCAGGAATATTTGCATAATGGCAGCAGAGCATTTGCATTATGCAGCAGGAACATTTGCATAATGGCAGCAGAGCATTTGCACAAGGGCAACAGGAACATTTGTATTATGCAGCAGGAACATTTGCATAATGGCAGCAGAGCATTTGCATTATGCAGCAGGAACATTTGCACAAGGGCAACAGGAACATTTGTATTATGCAGCAGGAATATTTGCATAATGGCAGCAGAGCATTTGCATTATGCAGCAGGAACATTTGCATAATGGCAGCAGAGCATTTGCACAAGGGCAACAGGAACATTTGTATTATGCAGCAGGAACATTTGCATAATGGCAGCAGGAACATTTGCACAAGGGCAACAGGAACAGGAACCAACCTAGAGCTGGCGTGCTCGGGTTTGTTTTGAGTGTCGGTTCTTTGTGGTGATACAATTCGCAACTACACGCACGACTCACACTAGGTTATGTTAGATGCGGTCGGGTGCTTTTGGTACGCAGGGATTGAAGGCAAGGGACCTCCGTGACGGTAGCGAGGGCAGCATGAAGAGGCGCAGATGTAGATAGGGTGCAGAGCTGCTGGTTTTTTTTTTTAATCCGGCAAAAATTATTATTAGAACAAAATTCTTGAAGTTTACCTGCCTAGTAGACCAATGATGAAAAAAGTTTGGAGAGAAACAAGTGTGCATGTTGAGAAAAAGTTGGATTTGTTTGGCGTGTAGAGAGAGAGACGGAGAGAGAGCTAACTAAATGTGGCTAATTCCTAATACATGTTACAAAGGTACGTATTCGAGGACAGGTTCTGTGTAACCCCTTTTGGTTTTTTTTTCTTTACCAAATACATTTCCAAGAATACGTGGTTGAGGGATTGTACGTATAACAAAATTCCCCATTCGAAAGAAGTTGGTCTTCCATGACCTATGCTCACGTCTATACGGTAGCATTTTTTCTACTTTCGAAAAACAAAACATTGCGTACAAGATTAGTTATAACAAAGTGGGAAAGGAGTAGGAAGTTGAAAGGATCCGCGTATGAAGATTGTCCCATTTGACAAACGAAACGCCAAGTGCGTAACGCATATATCCCCATTCACGGATAATTTCGAGGAAGGGGGAGGGTGATAATTGGGAACATTTGAACGAAGAAAACTGCTGGGGACTCGGCTATTTCCGAAATTCGACCTCTGGGTGGAGGTGAAACAAGGTCTACAGCAGTCATCCTGGCACATTACAATAGTATTTGGTAGTGTTGGACAAAAGAATACACTGACATAAAAGTCTAATCCTCTACGTGTATTGGGCAGAAGATTAGGGGTCGTTTTATTCTCCTACTTGTTTGCGAGAAATGACAGACCCTTGCTCAAATCTCACAAACCTGGGGATTTTCTTTGTTCGTCTCCCAGACAACGAGTTAGGTATTTTTTGTGTCCATCAACTTAACTCCCACGACACGATGCCCCATAATCATGAGTGAAGCGTATGATTAGTCCTTTTGAGATAGTAGATAGTTCCTGGGTTCTTGTGACAGGAAGTCCACGGGCATATTAATGATTACAAAAAGGGGGTGTGGACTACATTGAGTAGTTCACACATAAAGGTTTGATATTATTTCGTTCGCACGATTCATGGTGAGTATTATAACGTCTTCACGTATAGCGTACAAGATTGCAAAATCAAAAGATTTGCAAGTAAGTTTTATAACGTCTTCACGGATAACAATGAACGAATTACAACTGGGTTGCCCAGAATTGAAGGGAGGTGCAAAAGACTAGGTATTTATGACATTTCTGACAAAAACCCACAGAGTAATTATAACGGGCTCCCCGTATCGCATTTAGTAGATATTCTGAGATTCCCATCTATGACGGCAGATTTTATAAGGTTCCCACCTATGATGGCAACAAAGGTTAACGTTCATATAAAGGTACCTATTCAATACAGACGGCGAGACATACTGATGTACTTAGTACAACAATACCGTAGCATAATAAATCCATATTAGCGTACGTTAAAGACTTGCACAAAGGCAAAAACATATTTGAAGATCTGGCCAAGATTTTATACTTCAACAATTAAGGGACAAAAAAAATTCTGGCGTGCTGATGGAATGTGAATTTCATCTAAGCTTACCGCAAAAGAGATCCTTTGTGGTACAACCCTTTTGGTTACGCACAGAGTATCGTATCGTGATGGTACAACTTTTGTTGTACTTACACGTACGATGGTAGCAACAATACAAGACATGCGCTTATCGTTGTTTGACAAGGAAAATTATTTACATTGATCCGATTTGAGTGTTTAAGACCTTCTAGGTTTTACTTACTTAAACAGACTGCGATGGACACACCTTGGTGTTATGAAAATTATAATAATGGGATGGGTTGTTCACAGGGTGGTTCACTTGGAGACCTGGCTTCTTGTTGTGACCTCGTACTTTGCACGTGATAAGTCACAACAAGGCAACCCCAAAATTTCAGTTTGAGCAGTTGAGACCCAGGGTGACTCAATGTTGCTGAAATGTTGTAAAAAAATTTATCGTTAATGAAGAGGCACGTTGAAAGTTGTCCCTTTTATAACGATACTTTCCAGACTCCACATCCAGTTCTGGGGAGAGCTAGAGCAATTTGGGTTATTTATTGAGCGCCATTCTATTTTCTTAAAAAACAGAAAAAAACTTAGAACGGGTAGCAAACATCTGATACCGCCGTGGGTTTACACAGGTTTGCTTACCTAATTTAACTACATATGACATAAGGGTTAGATGCACTTTGGCGAGGACCCGATATTTAATGTACAAAAAAGATTTTCTAACATTTAGAAAGGGGTGACGAGGTATGACATGATGATGTGAAAATATGATGCTGCTAGTTGTGACGATGCACAAAACCTTGGGCACGTAGTCTCTGACTACTTGCAGTAAGCCACAGGGAATTCCTTTCTCCGAAGTGATCAATTTCAGGTAGAGGTGTGCATGCTTAGAAAAAACGATGTTTCCAAGGTTTGACACCTGGGGCAGCAATTAGAGGCGAATGACTGATGATGACGAGATATTTATACAAACAAAAATAAAATAAAATAAAATGAAACGAAACCACAAGGGAGAATTATAATTTCTTCCATGACTTTGGCTACAGTTGACACCACTGTGCCAGAGCTAGAAAGGTTTCGTTTGAGTGTCCCAATGAGTGACAATCGTTTACGAGAGGCCGCTCATTAGTGACGAAACAAAAGGGTTGACTTCCATAGTGATCCATGTCACGGTGTAGACGAATGGTTGCTAGGAGTCAAGGAATAACCGTTGGGGTTATACGGGCGTGGCAATGGAGTTTGTTTCCATGTTACCACTTTTTACAATGTCCTTTATATGGTAGTTACCTATGTGTTTACCAGAGATGTCGGACAATCGGTAAACCAGGTCTGAGATTTTCTTTAGGACTTTCGTCTTTACAAAACGGGGTGCCAATTTGGCAGAGAAGTACAGCGCACCTTGTGACAGAGTGTTGTTTCTCCTCCAGACGATGTCTTCTTCCTTGAATGTGACGTGCTTCCTGATGTACTTTTTGTTGTAGAAAGAAGCATATTGAATAAGGCATTTTTTGGATTTATTCCTGGGAGAAATCTTTCTACTTCTCAGGGCCTGTAGTAGTTCTTCCTTTTTTGACGTAGAAATGTGGGGGATTATACCCAGCGTGACTTGAGGGACTTCCATAGTGTATAGGGTCGTGTCAGGGTGACCTTACGTTGGGAGAAAAACGAGAACTCGACTCTTTATCCGTAATTGGAAAGAAATTTTGCCAGGGATTGACCACTGGGGACGTATATATTTTTTTTTTTTTTTTTTACAAAATGCTTCTGCGAAAAAACGCGTATTTGTAAGTGTTTGGGTTATTTGAAAATTTGGGCAGAGGTTTGCCTCTGGCCACGTGCTTTTTAGGAAAAATCCAAGCGTTTTGGAAAAAAAATTTCGAAAATTAAAAAATCGAAAAAAAGGAAAAAAATCGGAAAAATTTTCAGAGTCCGAAACTGGAGAAAATTTGAGCAGCGATTTTCCTCTGGCCATGCGTTTTTAAGAAAAAATCCAAGCGTTTTGGAAAAAAAAAAAAATTTCGAAAATTAAAAAAATCGAAAAAAAAGGAAAAAAATCGGAAAAATTTTCAGAGTCCGAAACTGGAGAAAATTTGAGCAGCGATTTTCCTCTGGCCATGCGTTTTTAAGAAAAAATCCAAGCGTTTTGGAAAAAAAAATTTCGAAAATTAAAAAAATCGAAAAAAGGAAAAAATCGAAAAAATTTTCAGAGTCCGAAACTGGAGAAAATTTGAGCAGCGATTTTCCTCTGGCCATGCGTTTTTAAGAAAAAATCCAAGCGTTTTGGAAAAAAATTTCGAAAATTAAAAAATCGAAAAAAGGAAAAAATCGAAAAAATTTTCAGAGTCCGAAACTGGAGAAAATTTGAGCAGCGATTTTCCTCTGGCCATGCGTTTTTAAGAAAAACTCCAAGCGTTTTGGAAAAAAAATATTTCGAAAATTAAAAAAATCGAAAAAAGGAAAAAATCGAAAAAATTTTCAGAGTCCGAAACTGGAGAAAATTTGAGCAGCGATTTTCCTCTGGCCATGCGTTTTTAAGAAAAAATCCAAGCGTTTTGGAAAAAAATTTCGAAAATTAAAAAATCGAAAAAAGGAAAAAATCGAAAAAATTTTCAGAGTCCGAAACTGGAGAAAATTTGAGCAGCGATTTTCCTCTGGCCATGCGTTTTTAAGAAAAACTCCAAGCGTTTTGGAAAAAAAAATATTTCGAAAATTAAAAAATCGAAAAAAGGAAAAAATCGAAAAAATTTTCAGAGTCCGAAACTGGAGAAAATTTGAGCAGCGATTTTCCTCTGGCCATGCGTTTTTAAGAAAAACTCCAAGCGTTTTGGAAAAAAAATATTTCGAAAATTAAAAAAAATCGAAAAAAGGAAAAATCGAAAAAATTTTCACAAGTTTTCGTGGAAGTAATTTGTTTGAGAATTCAACAATATCTTGGGGGCATGGTTTCATTACGCGGCTTCCTATAGCCTGATTTTATACAGCACCAATTTTTTGGTATTTACACGCGAATTCCCTTCGTCTTTTCGACAAGATATTACCTTCTTTGTCAATTGACAAGGTATTATAGTGTCAGGTGTCAAGGAATCCACGTCAACGCGAATTTAGTATTTTTTGCATTATTCGAATGTGATTCGGCATGACCCGGTTTCAGCAGACGACAGAGTCAAAAATACTTAATTGTCAAATGACAGAAAGAATTTAAATCCACTTGTTCCCTAGGTGTCAGCAAGTGTCCGTTTAAGAGACGTACCAGCGTGCTGCAATATAGTATATTATTAAAAATATTTAGCACTTTCGAGACCAAGCGGATGATTTGTTTATCATGTACATGATTTTAATTGTTGAATAAATTCTTCTTTAATTTGTGTTTATTTCCACTATTCACTTGTATTGAAAATAGCAATTTTAATCGGCCGACACTTTGTAATCACTGTATTATTCGCAGCGACAACTTCCTAGGTTGGGCACCTTGCGTTGGAATACCGGTAATATTTTGTCGAGTGACGACTCACAAATGATAAAATCGCGCCCGTAATAATTTAAATTGTGATTCGAAATTACGTTCGCGCCGAGATTCCTGTTGGAAGTGCTAGACAATTGGGAATAAACAATACATCATAATAACATTTCAGAGTTTACAATTGTTGCTTGGGAACGAGGCCGTGGTGGAACAGAAAAAAATTTAAATGGCCCCACGTTTAGCGCCAGTGTTAGCGTCAGCGTGCGTGCTGATGCTATCGGCAGGGTTGGAGAAAGCTCCCACATATTTAATACAAATTAGTTGCTGTATCTGCCCCAAATAAAAACTAGCTCAGGTTCGGTGCAAGCAGGGTTTCTTTTAACCTCAAGGCTAGTGCTTGTGGTTCGGAACTTCACGCTTCTCCATCCCCCCAGGGCCTCTCTCGACAAGCAAAACACGGTAGGTTATCACATAAATAGTTTATTCAATTCTAGGAGACACAATAATACATAAGAGGAACGATCCTAGCTGAAAGTTAGTTTGAACGTCAGTCTCTGCTCTCTACACGCGTGGTTAGGGCTTCAAAACATTTAATTGCACACAAAGGGTAACATGGTAATTGACTCACGTTTGGTTTATGGGCCAACAGCGGCTTTACGCGCTTGTTCTCCCGGTCTCAGCAGCGTCCATGCGTGGACACCGGAAGTGCACAACCGGCGAAACTGAACTTGTGTCGCACATGTTCGCGCGGGACGTGGGCCCGGGAAGCTCGCTTGCTGAAGACTGATTTGAATGGCCGTGTGCGGCGCGTCTCCTGATCCGTGGGTCGCGGGAGGGGTGATGCGCCTGCGCATTACCGTCCCGCGGTGCAACAGTATTTTAGGGCTCGATTCGCTGACTGTCGAAACATGACGGTACTTAAGACTCGATTCCTTATTCTTGTAACGTAACAGTGTACGATCGCAAAACCGTCTTTCGACGAAATTCGAATTCAAATTTGAGTCGAAAATTCTAATAAATAAATCCCGTGTAATAAATAAATCTCCGGGGACTCGCGGGGCGCGGGTCTTTTATTTGATAATAACAAAAATAAAAATTTAATTTGTATATTGCAATGCAATGACACGAATTAATTGCGATGCGAATGTAAATGTAAATGTGGGGTGTTTTTCGACATGGTCGTAAATTTACGGCTACCGAGATTCGCTGTGAAGAATTATTTCAAATGTAAAAGTCTGAAATGAGAAGGCGAGATGAAACGGTGCTTTAACATTCCTGAAAAGAACATTCAAAGGCATTTAATTACGTAATGATACTTAAATTAAAGGTAGGTTTTTTTACAAATCCACATTAAACTCAAACCGAAATTTACGCCTTCCGGTGCTGTAAGCGACCACGGAAAGGTTTGAATGCGTATGTAAGAAATTGAAACAGAATAATGATTACTAATCTTCAAGTAAAGAGGAATATAAACGCATGCCTACAAAATTTAAAATCGCGCGTCGTATTTGCACGAGGCAAGTAAAAAAAAGTGGTTTATATTTATTTTGGGCATATTTTTATTAGAATGAAAAAAAAGTTAGAACACACAAAACCTCAAAAATAGTCTTAGCCATAAAGGGGTATTTTTTTAAAATGGTTTCTTTACTTCATAGTTAAGTCATGAAAAAACATTTTATTTTAGTGGTTTACGCTTATATTTTTTGTTGTGAAAATAATAATTTTATTGTAATTCCATTACATAGAAAAGCTAGTAAAAGCTTCAATTTATCAGTAGCATATTTTTTTGATGTTTATACTGTAAACAGATTCGTCGTAAAGATAAATCTAAATAGTATCTAAATAGGATTTCACGTATAGCTTCATCTTAATCATAATATGAATACCCCATAATCCGTCTGGAGCCAGTGAGACCATGGAATCCCCAATTGGGGTATGTTGTGAGGCCAAAGGTAAACGGGAAGGGAAGGAGATTGGCTATTCAGATCTGGTCACCAAAAACACAGTTAAAGCTATTTCAAACAACGTTTGAATTCTGAATGATGGGTGGTCTCACGTCAGGGCGATATTGAGAGTATCTTCCATTCGGAAACGTAAATACACTAAATATTTTTTATCAGTCAGTATGTTAATACGTGAAGCAAAAACTTTGTACCCCTTTTTACGAAAATTGCACGGACGGAGGAGTGCGAAATTTCGCACACTTATAGTTTATATAGAGAAGGTGTGCAGAATGCTAATTTTTTTTTTTAAATTATGCATAAAAAATACATTAAATCAAAAAAAAAAAACATTACAATTATGGTCGAATTTCGATCATTGAGCGACCACTAGTATGAATAGATTGTGAAATAACAACAAATCAATCAAATAAAATTTAACTATGCAGGGATTCGAACCCGTGACATTCGGATTGCTGGTTTAAACTCCTCGACCACGGAGGCCGCCATCATTATGATAACACATATTATTTTCGGCTGTTTTCAAGCTTTGGATTTGAACGCAGTGTCTTCTGCTATCCAGGAAACTACTCAAACTACAAAACAAGCTGCAGATGACACCTCCCGTTCTCTTTTGATACAAATGTTATTCAAATGTATAATTACTAATTATTCAGTGGAGTTTCAAGATTTATCCGCATTCACCTCTATTTATTGCATGCAAAGGTGGTTTAATAAATAAACCGCCGCTAGGTGATACGTAAAAGAATTTTCATCGCCCTTTGTCGCCGACCTAAACACATCGATTCGAGAAAGCAATTTCGGGTTTCACAATAAGTCTCAAAGAATCACAACAGCCCATACACACACCTTCGCTGCAATCTCAATCCAATTCCACTCCACCCGGGATGACAGTCCCATTATATCCAGAGTCCTTCTTCCCGCGATCCATCGGGATAAAAGCCTTAACCCGGAGGCTACCCGGCCAATGAATGGACGGTGGACCATGATCGATTCAGCGAAAGGGAAAATACACCATTCAAATTCTGATTTACGACACCGGCTTTCGGAAGGCGAGTTTGCAACACCTCGCCGAAGATGAAGATTTTGTCTCGGAGCGTTTAGAGTCCGTCTCAATTGCCTGCCAGACGATAAAAACCACTTATAAATCTTGACACCCAATAAAATGGCGTGGCCTCAAAGCGCAGCGCTTATAATTTTTAAGACAAGGGCGTAAAAATGGCAAATGTCGCAATTATTTTATGGGAGCGTAAAAGCTGAATATCATGGTTTAATAAATTGAGGTTCTGTCATTTATATGGTGTCGGGAAAATCGTAATATAAGCGAGGTGAAACATCACAAAGAGAATTCCAAAAAATCTGAGCATTTCAATTTCTTTTTTAGTTTTTTTCGGCAACCAATAGGTTAAAAATACTTTTGGAGCCATGTCTAGTACCTAGGCGACATTAAACAGCTGATTTTAACCCCTAGAAACTGATATTTTTTAAATTTGATCTAAAAAATTCCAACCTTTTCTCAATTTACTTAAAAACGAAAACTCATCTAAAAAACCACAAAATCGACTACAACTGTCGTAAATTCACCAGTTTCTCGCGTATACTACGAGATTCCGGACACCGTATATATTCTTAAGATGGGGAATCATGGATACCTATTAATTCATTATGTTCGCAGTGTTAGAAAGAAAATGTTTACATTGTGATGAAATACAACCAAATATGCTTAATTTTTATAAAAGCTACTAAAAAAATGAAATATTTTTGAAGACTAATAATTTTTATTTATTAATTTATTTACGCCTACTTAGGCTTTTACATGTACTCGCCATAAGAGATACCATGTTGATTCAAAATAATACGAAAAAACACATTTTTGGCGAAATTCGGATATTTGCACTTTTGAGGCCAATGTCTTCAATTTATTATTACAAAGCTTCTCATGCTTTGTATCTTTTCACCTGTACTCAGCGGCTCAATAATACAGCATTTGAAAGGGTGTATCATAATACTTGCTGACAAGGGCGTAGCCAGAATGTCCCCATAAATAAATACCGAAACCTAATTTTTAAAAAAAATAATTCAGTACTGACATCAAGTGGCGAAGGGTTGAGAAGGAAAAGACAAGCGAAGACGGTGGGTGAAAGCGCTTTGCTGGTGGGAAAAAAAACCTTGAAAGTGATACTTGAGAATAGGTACATCAATACATCGCGTTCATTAAAGGATAGCTTATAAGAGAAAGAATGAGTGAATATGTTGAAGCGATGGGTGGGGATGTCAACGGTTCTCTTATCACTTGTGCTAAAATATTAGATTATATTTAGACAAACCCGTGTCCGGCTAGTGTCCGAATGGTTAAAGAAACCTTGGGTTAACCAAGGCGTCTTGTAACTGAGTCCTCCACCATTGCCAAAGCAAATTTTTCGCTTATAATGATGACAGCAGGAGAAATTAAAATATTGTCAAGTTATTCGTAATCTGGCAAAGTCTTTCTTTTAATTTTTTTATGTGTTGAGAATATCCCCAAACGACTGATGTTCACCTAAAATCCAATAATTAACAAATATTTTTTTTAATACAAAAATGGCATATTTCACAAACTTTGAACAACTTAAAAAAATGTGGATATATTTTTATGTTTCTGATCATCGTACTAAAAATGTGAAATTTTAATATTTTCATTAAATGCACATTCGGAAACGATTTGACAACTGGCTATCATTATGACGTAGAAAACGCAACTGGTTGGTAAGACGACTATCACCGACGTTGGCTGGTATGATGACAACAACACAAACAAAAACGAACGTGTCGTTCTGGCAGCAAATCAAAATTGACACAATCGTTGTAGAAAATTAATTCGTCGACATAAAAACAAAACAAAAACGCCTTTGTTATCGTAATTTTTTCGAGAATGAAAAAAAACAGTTAAATCGTTGCTACCACTTGAGCTAAATCCTGACTACCTCCTTGTACTGGAAGATAATCGCGTGCATTAGGGTGAGGTGTGGTGAAATGGGGTGTCTGCTACTTGGCCATAATGCGCTACAAAGGAGGCTTTATGATTTATGTCTTTATCGATAGCCTACGCGAGGATGTACAGGAGAGGGATCGGCCAAGAGATGGGATGATTTATCTCCACGTGTGAGAACGCTGTTTTAAGAGGTATGCCGCCAAGTTATTGGGGTATCCGGTTCGAATTAGAAAATTGCACACTGTAATTTACGCGAGATAGAGATCTTAATCGAAACAAGATATCCGATTGGAATGCGAAAAGGAAATAGAAAAAAGTAAAGCTGATGAAGTAATTTATTGCAGGTACAAATTATTGGGTCAAGCGTAAAATGCACAAATATCGGACCTACCTAAACAAGCAGGCTAGAGTGTGAGATCATATATATATACACGTATATAAGTTACTAGCGGGTACACTGGGATGCGTTGCAATGCCATTCAAAGACATAAATTGTTTCTCCCTGCTTGTCCTTTCCCATGCGTCCCCATTCCCTTCCCGCGGCTCGTGTTCCCCCCCCACCTTCCCCCTCTCTCGTCACCACTCCCGCAAACCTCACCTCCTTCGTTACCTTCCCTGCCGCTAAAATATGATAGCCGGCGTGGTCGAGCGGTAAGGCTCTTGAGTCGCAATCCGAAGGTCGCGGGATCGAATCCCGGCGTGGCAAATACATTTTATATGATTAATTAGTGTTATTTCACAATTAATTCATTTAAAATAAAATATAGTATATTTGCGGTACGTTCCAGAGAGAAAGATACTCTCAGTATCACCCTGGTGTGAGACTAACATTCAGAATTGAAACGTTGCTTGAAATGGCTTTAGCCGTGTTTGGTGGCCAGATCTGAATAGCCAAATACTTCCGTACCTTTCTGTTCCCCATCTCCTTCCCCTTTTCACTACCTTCAGCCTCACAACATACTCCAATTGGGGATGCCATAGTCTCACTGGCTCCAGACGGGAGCGGTTGGGACTCCTGTGCGATATTCACATATAAAAAAAACATATGAAATACACACATTTTCAGATAAGTTTTTAGATTTTCACGGCCAAAAGTATTTTCGTTATTTGTTTTTGGGGTGTTATGCCGTGTTGCGCTACCTCCTTCTTTAGCCAACGTTTCGGACAGCGTTACAGTGTCCATCATCAGGGCAGATGTGTAATGTACACAATTACACATCTGCCCTGATGATGGACACTGTAACGCTGTCCGAAACGTTGGCTAAAGAAGGAGGTAGCGCAACACGGCATAACACCCCAAAAACAAATAACGAAAACACACATTTTCATTAATACAAATTTCATAACGCCAGAGCTTACCATTATATAAAATTCATAGACCACCAAGATATAACCGGGGGTCCTCAACACGATATGTAATCTGTAGATGAAGCAGATAAAAGATAATATTATAATTCATGTGAAATAAATAACGATATGCATTTATCCGTGTCACATCTTAATATGGTATCCTGAATATTCCAAGTAATTTGTATCAAATTTATCCAAATGATTATCGAACTCACAAGACTCCTTACGCGACTTGTATAGAAAATCAAGTTATTAAGTCATTTCTAGCCCTCGGTGCTTCGCGAAGAAGTACCAATAAATAAGGCGGAATCGATGCAGCAAGTGCTGCGTCCTGCAATTATTATATTGGACGCAGGCGAACTTATCAGCGCACTGAATCTCGCGTAGTTAGGCGAGGAGATCAGAGATGGCGCCGTATCTTCGAGATGAAAAAAATGCATTAACAAACAATTAAAATAAACTGATGAAAACTACCAACACCGTTTAACTCGTTGTTGTTTATTAGATTTTGCGGCCGTGTGGACACAACATGGCGGGAAGGAACTGGTAGTATCGAGTTTCAAACAGATATGAGAATTGAATTAAACATTCATCAGAAGCGAAAAAAATGTGGCTATTGAGTGTTTACGATTAGGGCGGAAATTTCAACAATTATGATAAACAAAATATTTTTAAAAAAATATTCAGCTTGAGGACAACGCATTTTATTAAAATCCGTTGAGTTTGCCCACTGGCTCTGGTCTGGAACTTTGAAAATGTTGAAAAAACCGACCTCTCTAAAAAAAGAAAAATTCATCTGATAAATTCACCTATTTTCGCGAAGGGATAGAGATCTCGATATTTTGTTAGAGCACATACAAACATAGGAATGTTTGCTTGTTTTTGTGTCTGTTTTAGCGGTTGTTTAGGGCTCGATAGTAAGCGCTCAAAAATAAAGAGGGGAGACATGTAAATACGAATGTTAGAGGGAGCGCGCTAATATTAAAAACGATAATAATTAAGCGAAAATTGTGGAAATAGTTAATAAAACAGAATTCATTAAAAATAGAGCAAAAATCTAGTACGATATGTCTTAAATAATATTTAAGGAAAGACTATGATTTTTTTGACGTATAACTTGTAACAGAAAACGAGTTTATAATAATTTTCGGAGCATACTTTTAAGCATACGCGAATTCTTTCTATCGATTTCTAATTTCATGTAATTACCATTACGGCGTGGCAAATGTTTAGATATTATCTTCAAAAATAACAAACATTTTTTAAGAAACTGTTTCAAGAGAAAAAGATTATACATCGGTAAAAAGTCTTAACTGCTCCCAACCGTCTGGAGCCAGTGTGACTATAGAATCCCCAATTGGGGTATGTTGCAAGGCTGAAGGTAGTGGGGAGAGGAGATGGGTAATGGGACGATAGAGGGAAGGACCTGGCTATTCACATCTGCCCATCAAATGCGGCCAAAGTCAGTCGAAGCAACGTTGCGATTGAATTGTGGTCTTTTGCCAGGACAATACTGAAAGTTTCTACCACTCTGGAACGTGCCTCAAATGCGCTATATATTATTTTAAATGAATAAATTGTGATATAAGACAAATTAATAAAACAAAATTTATTTGCGCACGTCGGTTTGTCGGCATTGATTAATTAGTGGTACTTTTTTTCTCATTTTGTCAGCAATACATCGATCCAGTTGATAAGCTTTCCGAAAAATTTAAATTTAGGTTGATGCTTATATGTAAAAGTGTACCCTCTACCTGATACAATACTCAGATTAATCGAAATGCAGTTATATTTAAAAGTGTACCCTCTACCTGATCAATACTCAGATTAATCGAAATGCAGTTATATGTAAAAGTGTACACTCTGATACAATATTCAGATTAATCGAAACGCAGTTATATGTAAAAGTGTACCCACTACCTGATACAACACCCAGATTAATCAAAATGCAGTTATATGTAAAAGTGTAGAGACTCGTTCTTGAGTTCAACAGCCCGGCTGTGGAACGATTTGCCGACTTCTGTGTTTCCTCCCTCCTACAATATGGGTCTCTTCAAGACCCATGTTCACTCCTTCCTCTCCTCAACAGCACCCTCCACACAGCATCTTCAAAGATGACATAGGCCCTGAGGGAAATTATTTCCCTCAGGGCCTCCTGTGTGGAGTTAACATAAAAAAAAAAAAAAAAAAAAAATCGAATTGCAGTTATATGTATAAGTGTACCCACTACCTGATACAATACTCAGGTTAATCGAAATGCATTTATATGTAAAAGTGTACCCTCTACCTGATACAAAACTCAGATTAATCGAAATGCAGTTGTATGTAAAAGTGTACCCTCTACCTGATACAATACTCAGATTAATCGAAATGCAGTTGTATGTAAAAGTGTACCCTCTACCTGATACAACACAGATTAATCAAAATGCAGTTATATGTAAAAGTGTACCCTCTGATACAATATTCAGATTAATCGAAATGCATTTATATGTAAAAGTGTACCCTCTACCTGATACAATACTCAAATTAATCGAAATGCAGTTATTTGTAAAAGTACACCTTCTACTTGATACAATACTCAGATTACTCATAAACATCACCAAATCAAAAATAACAGAGAAAAACTGGTAGCGAATTAAACAAAATGTTGATGTTTTCTGGGACTCTAGTACAATATTTCAAAATGTCATAATAATGTACTGAACCGTTACGCATCCCGTGTTATTTAATAGTACATATATTTAATATGTAAAACACAGTCACGTGTAAATAATATTTGATTTATGGTGAGAATTCAAATATTACTTTACTCATTATTTCAAAACGTAGTATTTGAAGAGGTCTGACTGATCGACATATATAATCGTTGCATATCAAAATAAAATAAAAACACTTTTATGTTTAAACTCGGCCCTGGTGTACTGTGTACGTACACAGTTAAGCCTCACATAAGATACACTGATCGAGTGCGGGAGATGCCGATAATCTCCGCTGGAGGAGGAATGAAAATAATAATTATACTGGCTCGAGCCTAAAGACCCCGTAAAGACCGATCCCGTCCTCGTCCCGATTCCGATCAGTGTTAATATTAAAAATATAACATAGAATATAAGGATCGCCGCCAGATCCGAGGCGTTTAATTGAGACCTTTATTACCGGCAGTATAAAGATATACCCAGGAAAGATGGAGAGGATAAATTATGACAAAGCTTTGGACGTTAAAGCGGGGTTAGTACTTGATTTGTGGGAGTATCGGTAGGGCTGCAGCTTTATACCGCTGGCGCTGTGTAGCTTTTAACATGCAAAAGCTCGACAATATTGGATCAATATTTGGAGTGTTTTCATTCAATTTGAATAAGAATTTTTAAATAAACAAATACCAGAGATTCTCATCGAGAATGTTGAAAAATTGATTAACACTCTCGGTGAACAAAAAGAAATCAAGTAAAAACAAGATATTTGACAAATTTTGTTAAGTTCTGGGGGCTGTCGCTAAATATTCTAGTATCATTCGCACAAGAGGTTGGGAGAATTGTTAAATTGGTTCTTTGGAAAGGAACATGGAAATTTCGTATTTGCTTAGTTTCCTTGATAGAAAGGCGAATGAATATTAGCAAAAGGCTTATGAAGAAAAAGCGCATTATCCTTGCAACGTTTTTTTTGTATTTGAGTCCCAATATTGTGAATATTGTGATTAGCCCGGGTTCATGGGGTGACGTTTGTCTGGGTCTTGGCAGCAGATGCGTCTGCCCTCCTGCTGCGTGGCGGGCCGGACTGAGAGAGACTGGTTGAGGAAGCCTTTTGACTTCTCCAGCCGGACTCTCTCAACCCCATCGCCTTGCACCGCAATTGGAGGGATGGATTTATACGTCTGTCACTTTTGGACACTAATCCCCATATTCCTAACCACCCCTCATACCCTTTTCCTACTTCCTACTCTCCTTCCTTTCCTTAAAAAGACCCTCCTCACAGCATCCCCTAAGATGACATAGACCCTAAGGAAAGTTAAAATAACTATTGTAAAACAACAAAAAATCTTGCAGCCCGCAAAAATTTCAAGCCCGGCGAATATGGGTGATTTGGTTGGAAGCGAATCAGTCGTGAAGTCGATTTTGAAGAGCAGCGACATTACTAATCGAGATACTGAAGATAGATGTGGAAATCTGACGGAGCATATGATAATATGGTGAATATGAAATAACTCAATCCATACCAAGCTTTTGAACAGCAGCTTTTTAAATGCGAAGGAGTACGATTGCAGTAAATGGAACTAACGTTTCTAGCAGCTTCCGAAGCCTGAACTTCAAGAGTATATCGTTAGAAATGTTTGCTTTATTACACAGCTTTCTTTAGCCAAAAATGCTCATTTCTTCAGAAAACTCAATACAAATATGGCTTGAAATGAATCAGCCCTTTGATATAAATATTTAATAAAATTTAATGTTTCAAATTCGACTCTGAATATCTTCCGGGTCCAAACTGGAACCTCTTCGGTAGGTGTACTGCGAAAAAAGGAGAGTAAAAAGGGACATGGTAATAAATCGTACGGAGGTTAGTCACGGAATACTAATTAGAAACGTTGGTTCTTGTACCAGTTTAAAACGTGTTATAAGTTAAAATAAAGACACCTAGTAAAGAGTATTTCATAATGTATAACTTATATTATTTGATAGATCACAATCTAAGACGATATTACGAAACTTAAAGGAAAGATATAGCAGACTATTGTTAGACCCGCGATAATGTATGACTCCGAATGCTGCACTATGTACAACTCCTACTCTAGGCAACTCGAAACAGCAGAAATGCGAATGCTTAGACGGTCGGCAGGAGTATCACCAAAAGAAAGAATTAAAAGTTCACGCATTCGTGGTAGCTTGGGTGTCACGGACATAAATAGTAAGCTGGAGGAACGACAGTTGAAATGGTATGGGCACATAACATAACATAACATAACAACAGACCACAAGTGAAGCAGGCAATGTCTATGGAGCTTCATCGACAGGCATCCAGAGGAAGACCAAAGAACTCCTGGATGATTCAATGCTCTAAAATATTTCAGAGAAATGGTGGATGAAAGCGATACCCAGAACCGAATACAGCCTGAGAACAAGAACCGACCCCAACAGCCTACCTAGGGGTTGGGACAGTGCAAGGAAGAAGGAGAAGAATCTAAGACGATCATGACCGAAAGAGAGATTAAAATGTATGCATTTATTTAATATCAACGTTATAAACATATCATAAACAATAATTACATATCACAGTTTAATACAAACATAGTGAAAATTAAATATGGCATTAGATCGTACAGACAGACATCACAAAGTATAACGACGGTCCCGAAGAACAATGTCGGATCTGCTTAAAATTGAAAATCGTCATATTGGCTTATTTTGTTGATTTAAAGGTCTGTATTTTCGGAATTTTTAATTAAATGAAATACAAAATATCAAAACAATACTACATGTCTTGATCTCCAAAACAGTGAAAATGCAGAAACGAAACATTAAACAGCTCTATTGCAAAACCACAAAATCGCACATCCGACGTTGTTCTTCGGGACTGTCGATATAAAGAATAGGATAGCTTTTAAAGGATATAAAATAAGAGACACGCGCAAATACAAAACATATTTATTGACTTCGGCTAAATTAATATTGATTGATAAGATATGATGGTATAACCTACCTTCCGTGCAGTTAAATAGATGCGCCAAATTTGCGAATATATTACTAGCTTTATGTAATCTAGTACAAGCGAGTTTGTAATGCTCAGTCCTGGTATTGTTACATTTAAATATTTCGTTATTATATGAGTGAACCAATTTATTAATTTAATTATATATATAATTGTAATTTGGTAGTGAAATTGGTACTGATCAATATATTTCAAAGTTTTCGGTATATTATAATAAACGATAGCTTTTGAGGTCAAAATTAGCATGAAGCAAAATAAGTGCAAAAGATTAGAAAATATAGTTTCTATTGCTGTTTTTGTAAATTTCTCGAAAAATAATATAAATTTTTAACTATTGATACGTCGCAATAATATGAAAGATAATTGTAAACAAAATAGTTCACAGTGATTATATTCACAAAAATTAAGATTATTACGTTGTGGCGTTTTCAAACTAAAAACTAGGCTCAATTTGTTTGATAATCAACTAATACGGTATGAAATTAACTGTTGAAGAAGAAGATAAAATCGAAAAAATCCAAACAAAAATATGAAAAAGAACAAGACACAGAAAAAAAGAAAAGGTAATGGTCGCAACTGGGACTCCGACCGGGACAAACGCCTTACCAATTCGGCTACTGATACCTCTTATTTAAAGGTCATATTTGTCAATCACATATTTCAAATTTCACAATTAACAATATTATTTTCGACTAATGGAAAAAATAGCCAAAGATTTTATTTTAATTTTTTTAATTGGTATAACTCTTGTTACAATACACATCTGCCCTGAACACTGTAACGCTGTCCGAAACGTTGGCTAAAGAAGGAGGTAGCGCAACACGGCATAATACCCCAAAAACAATTAACGAAAAAAAATATTATTGTTAATTCTGAATTTGAGATATAAGATCCACAAAAATGGCTTTAAAATAAGATATCACAATTGCTGAGTTGGTTAAGGCTTTGCCCCGGTAAGATAAGATATCCTGGGTTAGAGTTCCAGTTGCGACCGTTACCTTTTTACTTTTCTATATTTTTCTTTTGATATTTTCGTTTGGATTTGGATAACCTTTTAAAGCTTTTGTAACAAGAGTTATGCCAATAACAATTGACTATTCTTTAGGTTAACCCTTAACACCACTCGCGGGGGAGTAGAGTCCCCCACCAAGAAGGTTGTCGCAAATATTTCTTTGCTTTTAAGCCTTACTTGCTTTTAAGCCTTACACACTTGCGGTTCCGTGTATTCTTAGTATCCCCCGAGAGGTCGATACTAAGAATATCGCCCGGGCTGACCTAGGTCCCCCACGAGTGTAGTTAAGTAAAATTTCTTGATTACATTTTTATGCATTGGTGACTAGTTGAAAGAGTAGGAAAATGATAGCCTGAATAATGGAAATCTGGGTGGCAGTAGCTCTAATGCATTTTATGTCAAAAACAGGTACAAATGGGGAAAAACACCGTCATCGCGGTCACAGGTTCAGCGCATATTATTGTGCATTTTCTTGGCCTAAGAGTTCCTGCTCGATCGAAAAATGAGATGACTCCGCTTGATGTTTCTATAAATGTCACAAGTTTATTTAAAAAATTAAATAAACTAGTTTTCTTGGATTTATCATATGTCTTTCATCCTTCTATACTAATATTATAAATGCGAAACCGAGTGTGTTTGTTTATTACGCTTTCACGCCTAAGCCACTAAACCGATTTTAAAAATTCTTTCATCAATAGAAAGCTACATTATCAGCGAGTAACGTAGGCTGTATATAATAGTAAGCTCTGGCGTTATGAAATTTGTATAAATTAAAATGTGTGCATGTCATATATTTTAACGGCAGGGAGGAAAGGCAGGGGGAAGTTGGGGTTCACGGAGAGTGAGTGAGTGAATTAATCAGTGGTTTTTCCACCTAATACCATGCGAGCGAAGCCGCGAGTAAAATATAGTTTTGAATAAACAAATCCCAAATGGACTTATCTCCATTTTTATGAAGCATACATTCATGGGGGACCTAGGTCCCCCAAAAGTGAATTAGGCTGAAAATAGCGAGTGTTACTAAGGGTTAACTTTATCATGCAATAATTTAGGGATTTTAATTTGCATTTTAACCTCATTATTTACTTATAAATTAACTTCATTATTATTTAACCAATAATCGCAAAACCAATTTTATGCCCAATATCAGTTCAGTAAACTTTATGATAAAAAAAATCAATAATAATAATAAAAACGATTGATTTCGAAATATGTAGGGTCTGGGTCTACCACTGTACCGCGGAGGTCCCTGCACACTTTGAAGCAATAATCCGTCATAAATCTCGAATTGATTGAGAACTAACGGAACATTTGATTGCTTTGATTTGAGTAGTGCTACGACCGGCATACCGTTTAAGGCAATTATTCGGAAATTAAGACCGAATAAAATTTATTAAGCGTATTACGAAGCTTGAATAATATGAGAATAAGCGCCTTCTGGAGGTAGAGCCATGTTCCGGAATCTATGGGATATTATTTATAGCCAACACATTAATAACCAAAAGGGCATAACTTCTCTGAAAGATTAATCTTACAGATCGTGTTATCTCGGACAGTTATGACCGTGTGGTCGATAAAAATGAAATGCGATATCAAATAAAATAATACATGAATGTTAGTACAATGCATTTAATAATATTCAGTATCAAAAATGTTTTATTACAGTCGGAAATGCAATAGAGTGAATAGGGGGTTCAAAAAAGCCTTTACGAAAATTATTACATACTGCAATTTTTTTTACATTAGTTTCGCACAGGAGGCTCTTAGGGAAAAAATCTCTCAGGGCCTATATCGTCTGTGTGGAGGGTCTTTTTATGGAAAGGAAGGAGAGAAAGTTCTGGGAAGGAAAAAGTTATGAGGGGTGAGTAGGAATCGAAGGTACAGTGTGTCCAGGAGTGACGGACATATGAATCTATCCCTCCCGCTGCGCTGCGGTGAGAGACCAGCTGGAGAGGTCAAAGGGTATCCCCAAACCGACCTCTTCCGATCGCGCAGCTACCGGGTTGGGGCATTCGACGCCAAGATCTGAACTCACCTAACCCGAAGTACCCGGGCATCCCTGCTAAGTCATCAAACGTTCGAAACATTTGGGGTGACCTGTGGGAGAGGTGTTGGTTTTCCAGTAAATGGTTCCAGGGGGGCGGTATCTAAACCCGCCTCCCAAATACATTGCAGCCCTATTCTTGAAATATCCAGATATAATTCACACTGAGCGAGCGTAGCGATTTAACTCGACCGTTTTGCATTTCTTCTGTCTGCAAATCTGTTTGTACGTTCCGATTCCGGTTAAAGATTGATGCCGTTATAATGGTTCAGTAAATGTTACTTATGAAAAAATGTGAATTCGTCATGTTTATTTTGTCTTTATTATCCGCATTTTTACAATATTATGCTCCATCCCTATCTACCCACCTGCCTTGAAGAAAGTTTGATTTAATTTCACACCAAAAACCTAAATCTTTGATTACCAAACTTACATATAAAGGTTGTTTTTTTAGAGGTTTGGTTTTTAAACTGGCAACATTGTTTCCACAGACAGTCAATTTGACAGTTGACAGTTGATTTGTAGTCGGTACGTTTTGCCAATTCACTATGAATAGACTGACGTCAGAACGTGCGCTTGCAAATTGTGCAAAATTATTTTGAAAATCATGGTTCGGTTCGCCAAACTTATCGTGCACGTCCATTTTACTGTCGACATAATCATCCATCCGAGCAAGTTATTCGGAAGATCATGGATCGTTTACGCACCACGTACACTCTAGTGGATAATACGCATCCACAAAGACGACAAACAGTGCGCACAGAAGTTATTGCTGCTGTGGAGAGTAGTGTTGAGGATAATCCGAATGAGTCGATTCGCCATCGTGCACAGCAATTGCAGCTGTGCCCATCCACTTTGTGGAAGATTCTGCGGAAAGATCTGGGTCTAGGCCTCCACGATCGTGTGATCTCACACCATTAGATTATTTTCTTTAGGGGTATGTGAAGTCACTAGTCTATGCTGATAAACCAGAGAAGTTGGACCATTTGGAAGTCAACATTCGCCGTGGTATTGCCGATATATGGCCCCAGTTGCTCGATAAAGTTGTCGGAAATTGGACTTCAAGATTGCGCTTCATTTGAGCTGGCCCTGGCGCTCATATGCCCGAAATCATAATTAAACAATAATGGCATAAAATTATCTATTAATTAAAGCCAATATCATAGACATAAACATTATTATAATGTGTTTTTTTTCATTTTGAATTTGTATACCTCTAAAAAAAATACCCGTTATATATTGCATTTACAGAGTTTTTTTTATTAAAATTATAAACGACCCAGCTAGCAGTCATAATGTGGTAGATGATTGGGTATTGTATTACTAAAATAAACAACTGCACATAAAGTTCTACAGCTTAACCCCTTGACTACAATCAGTAGACCTAACAACCTGGCATAGAAGTCCAATATATCCCCACCTTACCGTCCTGCAGCGACCGCGAACAAACATTTTGATGGCGGTCCATTCTAAGAAGAGCATCATTAACGGCGCATACAGCCCACAGTTGATAAATCACGGGGCAGCACTCCGGGGGCTCGGTCCGGCCGGTCCTGCCACCGCCGCACTGTTTGGTCAACGTATAACGCATGAGTGACATCGAACCAAACACCCTTTGATCGCAGCTTGTAAATGATATCGAATCGGAGATTACGACGTACTTTATGATGCAGTTTTCAAAGGATGTGATATTTAAAATAAGGACTGAATGCATCGGAGTATTGATTGCTTTTTTATTATGTGAGAACCGCACAAGAGTTCCGACTGCTCCAAACCGTCTGGAGACAGTGAGACTTTGGCATTTCTAATAAGGCTATGTTGCGAGGCTGTAGGTAAGGGGAAGACGGAGGGCGGAAGATGGCTATTCAGACCTAGTGGACAACATTTGGAATAAACTTCCCTCAGATATCCAAAATTTAGCTGAATTTAAAATAAAATCATTTAAAAAATCCTATCATTCATAAATGTTCACTTTTTTTGTTACATGAGCTCCACACAGGAGGCCCTGAGGAAAATATTTTCCCTCAGGGCCTATGTCATCTTTGGGGATGCTGTGTGGAGGATTATTTAAGGAGAGGAAGGAGGGGAGAATTCTGAGAAGGAAAAGGGTTCAAGGGGTGGGTAGGAATATGGGGTTCAATGTGTCTTGGTCAAGACCTAGACAAACCTCACCCCATGAAACCGGGCACCCCTGCTAAATCACCAAACGTAGCGAACCACTTCTTAACTTCTTTTCGTGTTTAATAATGTTTTTGTGTTTAATTCGTAGAATTCTGTTTAATTTTCAAAAATTTTATTTAATAAGTTATTATTAAGTTCTGCAAGAATTTTAGTTTTTTCTTCAAACGCAGCAAACTTATTTTGTGGCACCATTTTAAATGAAAATAAATAATAAACTTAGTTTTTACCACTTTTATTGTTTAAAAACCAACATGTTTCGTGAGCCAGGCTCACTTCTTCAGGGGTTACTAGTTAGTAAACCCTGAAGAAGTGAGCTTGGCTCACGAAACATGTTGGTTTTTAAACAATAAAAGTGGTAAAAACTAAGTTTATTATTTATTTTCAATTTTAGTTTTTATTTTTGTGACAGCCGTTTTGACTTAAAAGGCCATACATAATGTAACGCTAATTAATAAAGTAAGGAAAATTATTTATTCCCCACTTCTTGGTATGTTTACAAAACCTAGGCAATATAACGCAATTAAATAAGTCATTTAGTGCGGGGAAAATAGATTTCGATTTAGAGTATTCTACTGTTCCAATTTTTTCTCAGCAAATAGGTTTAAGGCGCCATATACCCGCTCAAAAAGAAAAATATGGAGAGATAATATATAAATACTAATGTTAGAGAGAGTGCGCTAATTTTAAAACCGATAAAATTGAAGCGAAAATTGTGAAAATGTTTAATAAAACACGACGGAGATTTCTTGCTCTATTTTAAACGAGTCGTGTTTTATTAAACAGTTTCACAATTTTCGCTTCAATTTTATCGTTTTAAGTTTTAAATATTAGCGCGCTCTTTCCAACATTCGTAATTAGATATCTCTCCATCTTCTTCTTTTTGAGCTGCGATTCCTTCTTACCTGAACGATAACGACGCAGCATTAAAACAGTTTGAGTTTTCATCTGACCTGAAACAAGAAACAAAGTAACATTAGAAACAATCATATTTAAAATAGGTAGTATCGTGATTAATTTTTGGGTTGTTATGTCTTGTTGCGCTTTCTCCTTTTTAGGCAAGGTTTCGGACAGCGTTATTGTGAGAATGCTTTAGTGCTTTAGTTAAAATTAAATCATCTTAATACTTTTGGTCGTGGAAATTTCAAATCATACCCTCTAGGCTCCATATCTGAAATTAATATGACAAAATTATTTAAAATTATGTGACACCGCAGCACTCCACACAGCATCCCAGATGACATAGGGGAATTATTTTCCTCAGGGCCTCCTGTGTGGAGTTAATGTAAAAAAAAAAAATGACAACACAGTCTGAGGTGTTGAGAATGCAAATGAAATGAAAGGGAATTTTTTTTAACCATGATAGTGCCTACCTATTAAGATCTGACGAGAAAACGTAGTTAACCCCCCAGGCCTCGGGCATATTCTATCAGAATATAATAATATAATATAATATTACCACTTTGCAAAAAAAACCATAATAAACGGAATATTTTAGAATGAATCCGAAAACTAAAAACTGTTTTGAAAGGTGCTAATACGCTTTAAAAATTTTATTCGAAATAAACATTCAATTTTTTTTATGCAAACATATATAAGTTTTAAAAATGGCTCACATTGCGTTTTTGAAGTGAAATTTCTTTAGCAACATTGTGATTTGAAACTCGATAAAACGGAAACGACGCTAAAAAGAGACTAGCACATATATATATCTATAGGATTTAGCCTGCGAGAGAATGAGAAATAATGAAACCTTACCTATGAAGCGTAGCGCTGGCCGCATTTTGCGCTTTGATTATGAGCTTTTACTTATTTTGAGCTTACACTTTTCAAGGCTCCCATTGGTTGAAGTTTCACTTCTATCGCGTGTGAACTGCATTCGATTTTTTTTCTAACTAAAATTACTGGTAACGAAAAAAATCACACACACACACGCACACACGTATGCTGTTAGACATGTATTATAAAGATAATCGTCACCTATCTTTTTAGTCGTTCTATGTAAAAATTGACAAAGTTAATTTTTTTTTCTAATTGCGGTCGGAAACTTTGGTTTCATAAAAATGTACATTTTAATTATTTTGTGTTTGACTTTTAGATTTGTAGACAAAGCCTGGTGTTTTTTCTTTCTGAAACCATTTGGATCATGTATTTCACGACGATAGTAAGGGAGACACAACGATTTCTATGAGACCTTTATGAGTTGTTCCCAAAATCGAACAAATTAGCCTGAGGGGTTGACGTTTAAAGCTAATTGCTTGAACTTTGCGATTCTGAACATTTGTCGCTTACTAAAAAGTACTTTTAAATTAATTATTTTGATTTTAAAATTGACATTATTTCTCCAAACTAAAAAAGCTCAGACGACAGGAGCTTTAGGGGGTAGAAAGGCTTTACACAGAATGTTTCATTTAAGGTTTATAGCTTGCAATTTATTAGACAAGCTCTCGGTTCACGAAGCTGACTACAAAGCATTTGCTCAAGGAAACGAATTTTTGACAGCAATAAATTTAAAGAAACACTTTTCATTTTCAGTAAGAAACGCGTAGTGACGCAGTGAAAAGGATGCATAAAACTTTCGGCCATTCAACTGCGGAAATTGCAAGTGAAACGAAAAATAACTCTTGAATTGAAATATTTCTGAACAAGTAATATGTCATCATATTCAAATTTCAAAATACCTTTTTAATACAAAACTTAATTTTGGATTTGAGGTCAAAATACTCAACTAAACTGATTTTTTATTAAATCTTGTATTAGCAAACATTTATTACAACATTAATTTAAATTATAAAATAAAGGCCATTAAAGAGTTAGATTATTCATGATTTCAGAAGCATCTTTTCGTAATTATTATAATATTTTTTTTACATTAACTCCACAGGAGACCTTGAGAAAAATAATTTCCCTCGGGGCCTGTGTCATCTAAGGGTGACCGGACAACTCAGAATGAAAACAACTCAGAACCTCTTCAGAAAAGGCATTAAAAGTGATGATTAAAAAAAATGGTTAAATAGGTAACGTTGGGTTAGGGTTAAGGGCTATTCTAAAATCTTCCTACAAATCTTCCTACAAAATCTTCCTTCCTCTGAAATCTTCCTACAGAGGCGACAAAACTACTAATAAACTCTTATGTAGTCTCACGGCTCGATTATTGTAACGGTATCTATGCTAGCCTTCCAAAATATCAAACTGACAAACTTCAATCCGTTTTTAATGCAGCGACACGGCTCATAACCGGAGTCTCTAAATATTCACATATTTCAGAACACCTTCGCAACCTTCATTGGCTCAAGTGCCCTGAAAGAATCCAGTACAAAATGTGCTGGATGGTGTTTAAATCAATCAATAAAATGGCCCCATCTTACATCTCTGAACTATGTGTCCCGGAAAATACTGGTCCGAGGCAGTAAACCCTTAGATCAGCAATATCATCAGCTATAGGCAGACTAATGGAACCTAAACGCAAGCCAAATACAAAGTTTGGAGATCGCGCTTTCGGAGTATCTGGGCCTAAGGCTTGGAATAAACTCCCTCCGGAACTAAGATGCATAACAAGCCCAACAGAATTCAGGTCCAAATTAAAAACATACCTTTTTGGGCTCTCATATCCTTAATTTAAATATATCTATCTGAGAGTATGATACTTGTATTGCATATGATATGTCTTAATCACACCTTTCTTATTGAATTTAAAATTACTTGAATCTTTACACATCAATCTGTCTCTTGACGAATCACATTTAAAAGATGAAATCCTTGTACTACTGTACCGCCATTGTACCGCCACTGTACCGCCATGTACACTCATTCAAGAATGTATTATATACTAATATTGTTTTGTTTTGGAAGAAGGAACTTCATAAAATAATAAGGCCGCTTCAGGAAACTTTCAAAGGACTCGTGACATTTTATTTTGCTTTATTCCCAATTACATTGTGAATAATTTCGGAGACACAAACTACCCAAGACAGACCAAGGATTTTACTGTTACTTATTAAGAAGTTAGGATGGTGAAAAGGAAAGGAAAAAACCTAAACACAGGCCTTTTATATCGGTCTTGTCTGAAGAGAGTTTGCATCTCCTGACATCTATGGATAATTTCATTTGTTAATTAATTGACTTTAAACAAACCAACAAATCGAAATGTCTGGAGAGGTGTGAGCCTTAGCTAATTTAAATTAAACATATTCCCGCCCAAAAAACGGTAAAGGCCAGAGTTTTTTTTACACAAATAGAATATAATAATTAAAATATCTCACTTATACTACTAAAGATAACTCAAACAACTTTAACTGCTTCACACCAGATTAAATTAACTAACCATTTCATATTTTACATGCTCCAGTTAAACATTAAAGCTAAAGATTAAGTTAACGATTAACATTAAAAATCAATAAGTTCTACAATTATTAAACATTTAATTTTAGGACAAACACAATGCCATGCGGATTGGACCAGGTCTTCCTTCCAGGACAGCTAATTTTATTATATACATTTAAATGGGCACTTGCAGTGTTCATTCATTTTCCTTTGGCTAGATTATGACCTTTAATTTTCATATGAGTTTTCACAAGAGGTCACGACCTCCACCATCTTTATTTATTTGCACTTTTTTTATTTTAATTGTATTTTCCACTTTTCTACAAGCGAATTTATCATTGTTTTTCACTTTTATTTACACAAGCGAATTTATTATTGCCTTTCACTTTTATTCACAAAAGCGAATTTATCATTAAAGTCTGATTATAAAAACAAACACCCAGCTCCATCCATTTATTTTCCTTTGCTTGTGGGCGCCGCACTGTGCACAGGCGCTGCCGGGTTGCTTCTTATATTCCTTGGTCCATCTCGGGTAGATGGTCTCCGCATTTGTTGTCCTCAATTGGCAGCAGGCATAGTTTTGATATTGCCCTCTGAACCGTTCCCTGTCCTGTGATGATGGTAGCTACTCGTACTCTTCCATCGGGCCCCGGGTGTACAGCGTGCACTCGTCCTAGCCTCCAAAAGCAAGGAGGCTCATTATCCTCCTTCAAAATGACCATTTGGCCTGGTTGCAGCTGCCTTTGGTGGTTGCCAGTCCATTTCGTACGGGTCTGCAGCTCAGCCAAGTACTCCTTGCGCCACCTCGACCAAAACGACTGTATTAGTTGATTTAATTTTTGGTAATGATTCAATCTATTGACTGCCACATTCTGCAAATTCTGCTCCGGGATCGCTGCTAAACTCGTTCCAATGAGAAAGTGACCAGGAGTCAGAGGATTTAGGTCTTGGGGGTCATTGGACAGCGGACAGAGAGGACGGGAGTTCAAGCATGATTCAATTTGACATAACACAGTGCTGAATTCCTCATATGTTAGTAATGAAGCATTTGCCACCCTCTTCAAGTGGTATTTTACTGATTTGACCCCTGCTTCCCACAGTCCCCCAAAGTGCGGAGCCCTTGCGGGTATAAAATGCCACCGAATGGATAAATTGGCTAAGTATTTATCGATTTTTTCATTTGAATTCTTCAAAAATTCATAGATTTCCCTCAATTCGTTATTCGCGCCCCGAAAGTTCGTGGCGTTATCTGAAAACATTTTACTGGGTTTCCCTCTTCGCGAGATGAAACGCTTAAACGCATTTAGGAAGCTATCAGTGCTTAAAGACATTACTACTTCTAGATGTATAGCTTTGGTTACCATACATATAAATAGACATATATAAGATTTTACGCTGTGAGTCTTACGGCTGACACCTGATTTAATCATAATGGGTCCGCAGTAGTCCACGCCGGATAATTGAAACGGGCGACCTTCCGTTATTCTTTCGGTCGGTAAGTCCGCCATCAGCTGTTGCTCTGTTTTCGGGTTACACCTTTCTGTATGCTTCCTGATTTTCCGTTCCTAACTGCTCCAAGCATCTGGTAGCCAGAAAGGATGATGGTCCCAAACCGTAGGTGACAGTATTGAGTTGGTAGTGTCGGATTTCTTCTTCCGGAGAGTCCCTCCAGACTATGCGCTGCAAATCTCTATCCTCAGGTTGCACCAATATTTGACGATACATCTTCTCGATGTCGGCGGTTAATGCATACTGGTGCTTTCTGAAAAATAACAGTTGTGCACATAAATCCTTTTGTAAAACTGGCCCTACCATGAGGGCGTCGTTTAATGATATACCGGTTGATGACTTGGCTGATCCGTCAAACACGACCCTGGTTTTGGTTGTCGTGCTAGACTCCTTCATCACTGCATGATGTGGCAAATAATAACAAATTTTATCTTTTGGTGGTGCTTCGCACAGCGTCATGTGCCCCAATTCCTGATACTCTCATGAATTTTTTATAATCTAGCATCAGGTCTTGATTGGCAAGGAATTTCTTCTCCATATTATAGAATCTTTTTTCAGCCACCTTTAGGGTTTCACCCATTTGATTAATATTAGGCCGCAGCGGTAATCTTACCGCAAAACGTCCTTTCTCATCTCTTTTGTGCGTGTGTAAGAAGCTCTCTTCACATGCTCTTTCTTCGTGGCTTCTATGTTTTACAGGAGCTAGTTCCTCTATTTTCCAAAAGTTTTCTAATTGCTTATGCAATAAATTTAAAGATAAATGACAGGAATTTACTGGCCTTTTTGGTTTCGGAGTGGAGATAGGCCCGGATACAAGCCATCCTAGCTCGGTCCTTTGCAGCGTGAGTCCCGCATCTCCAATCCTCATTCGATCGTTATGCAAGACTTCCCAAAATACCTCCGCTCCTAGTAGTAGATCTATCGGGCTGGTAATGTTGAAATTTGGATCTGCTAATTGGAGACCGCTGGGGATCTCCGCTTCTTTTCTCTGAAAGGAAATTTGGGGCAGATTACTGGTCACCTCAGGTATAATCAGGCATTCTATCTTCTTTTCGTACTCAGAGTAGCCTGAAGTTATATTTAATCCCACTTTAGATCTTATATTTAAAATTTTATTGTGGATTCCCGTGACAGGAATGTTGACTTTTTTCGTTTTTGAATTTAATTTCTTGACGAATGCCTTACTTATGAAATTCGTTTGAGCTCCAGAATCTAATAGAGCTCTTGCTTGAATTGAGTTTCCTGCATCATCCTTTATGTTGATGATGGCAGTTGACAATAACACGAAATTTTGTTCTACCTTCGCGGCATGATTTGATACTAAAGGCGCTTCCTTCGCGGAAGATGTTGTTGCCCTTTCGTGTTTTGATTCCTCCTCCTTCTTAACATGAAGTAAAGTATTATGATTTTCACCATCGCATTTACGGCAATTGAATTTAGACCTGCAATCCTTCAATTTATGACCGGGGTTTAAACATTTTAAACAAGCGCCTAATTTGTGTATTTTATCAATTCGTTCTTTCGGTTTTAATTCCAAAAATTTGCGGCAATAATAAATTTTATGATTATCGTTGCAATGTAAACATTTTAATTTTTGTGCGGACAACGACACCAAAACTTCCTTTTTATAATTATGCGGATTCGTTTTTCCCGGATTAATTCTTTTTTCGTTATTTGCCGAGGCTTCTAGTACTTGGGCCCTTGTATACAAACAACTAATAAATTCTTCGTAGGTAGGTAAATTATTCTTTGTTGGGTATTGTTCCCAATGAGCCCTTGTATTTGAATCTAATTTGCTTGATAACAAATAAATTAATATTACATCCCAATTTTTCGTAGCTATATTTAAGTTATTTAGTGATTTTAAATGTAATTGCGCCTCGTCCAATAGATTCCTTATTGCGACGTGATTTTCTGCCTTTACGTCCGGTAATTTAAACAATGCGTTTACATGATTATTTATAATTATTTTTGAGTTTTCGTATCTATCCGTAAGCATCTCCCAAGCCGTAACGTAGTTATCCGCGTATATCGGTAACGCTGTTATGAGTTTAAACGCTTCCCCTTTCAGACAAGACCGCAGATAATAAAATTTTTGAACGGCATCCAGGTTATGATTGCTGTCTACTAAAGATATGAACGCATCCCGGAACTGCATCCATTCGCAGTAATCCCCTTTAAATTTCGGTAATTCAATTATCGGTAATTTAATATTGTTATTCGCCGTGATTGCAGAATCCTTTTTAGCTAACCTCTCTTTTGCGCTGGCCAATATACAAAAATAATCATTTTCAAAGCTCGTTCGGTCGCCTTCAACATCGTCTGGAGATAATGCCTCTATTCTATCTTGAATTTCTTCAAAATTATCTAGCAAAGGTTCGAAACGCTTTATACGCAATTCTAGTTCGCTTTGCGTCAGTGAATCTTTGTTTAAAAATTCTCTGAACCTTGTCATCTTGCCTTTACAAACGCCCCGTTGAGCGATCAGCGTTTTTAAATCCATTTTGATTAATCAGATGTGTACTTACAATTTACAGAGTTATCCAATTATTTTATCGCAATCACCGTTTACTCACTATTAATCATATAATATACGCACTGATAACTTCCCAAATTTTAGTTATTTACTTCACGAACTGTCATAAGACAACAATAATCTACCAACGTCGTTAATCATAGATGAATCCCGTTGATTTTTATTCAATCGCCCATAGAGCATTTCCAACAAAAACTGCTTTATTGACTTCGCGGCTAATTTAAAATAAAAATTTCAAACAAACTTTATTAAATCTCGAAATTTAAAACATTGCTGTAGTTTTTGTCAATAATCAATAATTTTGTCAATAATTTTGTCATACCGGCTTGCAACAATTTTTTTTGAGTAATGCACAATATTGATGTCATTGATATTTTTTTGCTTTTAAGGATTTTAATGGTAAGGTAGTATGGATATGGATTGGTCACTTGCCCTTTTTTATCGCTGATGGCCTCTGCTGCTTGCTGGATGCTGGAAACTGCATGTTGGCTGTTCCTTTTTTCAGTGCTGGTTCTTCTTTACTAATTTAATCACTCGCGTTAAATTATCCGACTCGTAGGATCATATGTTTTGTTTTGGAAGAAGGAACTTCATAAAATAATAAGGCCGCTTCAGGAAACTTTCAAAGGACTCGTGACATTTTATTTTGCTTTATTCCCAATTACATTGTGAATAATTTCGGAGACACAAACTACCCAAGACAGACCAAGGATTTTACTGTTACTTATTAAGAAGTTAGGATGGTGAAAAGGAAAGGAAAAAACCTAAACACAGGCCTTTTATATCGGTCTTGTCTGAAGAGAGTTTGCATCTCCTGACATCTATGGATAATTTCATTTGTTAATTAATTGACTTTAAACAAACCAACAAATCGAAATGTCTGGAGAGGTGTGAGCCTTAGCTAATTTAAATTAAACAAATATTAAAATATATTTCAGAATTAAATACACGTAACAAGTGTTCACAATAATGTCCTATGCGTGCAAACTCTATCTAAGTTTCTTTAATAGACAATAAACAAGTGTTCATTTCAAGCGACCTCCCAGGTAAGTATGGTCCTGTATGCATTTTTAAAAATCATCGCGTTCATTGGTCGAGACATTGTACATATATTTAAGTATGAACCGGTAGATGCAATTTTTAGTCATAAGTTGTTTTTAATTGTTTGTCTAGTTTGTAGTTTTTCTAGATTTAAGAAAAATATTGTAAGTTTGTACAGCGCCCTTGAGGTGATTTTTCACAAAAACGGCGCTATATAAATCATCCAAATATTATTATTATTATTATTATAATTTTTTTTTTCATAGCTTTTAATGACTTTTAAAAGAGGTGATGAGTTGACTTGATTCTGAATTGGCATGGAACCCCTCTAAGATGCTGTGTGGTGGGTCTTTTAGATGAGAGGAAGGAGTGAACATTTGTTTTCAAGGGACCCACAGTTGCCGGCAAATCGTTCCACAACCGAGCTATTGAACTCAAGAATGAGTCGTAGACACGATCCGTTCTCATGTGACATATGGCAACCGTGTATTTGGGCTCGTGTTTGACGTGTTTCCGGACTGCGTATTTCCTTTTCCGTGTTCAGTACGAGGCAAGCATGCCTCGAAACCAACACGGATTTGTAACGCTATTTACCTTCCAAACCCGTGTTCAATAGAAGGCAAGCGGCATCCAATCGTGCACGGGTTTGTAACGCCAATCCTCTTCCAAATCCGTGTTCAGTACGAGGCATGCGTCCTTCAAACGTGCAAGGCTTTATAATTACTATACGCGTTGATTGAGCACTACAGATCCGTGTATGTTTCTAGGCATTTTTTTCTGTGGATGGATGGGCAATAAAACGCATTAAGTATTTTATATTTATTTTTTAAAATATTGTTTTTTTCATTATTTATTATTTATTAACGCTTAGTGTGCTAGTGTGCCTAGTGTGCTTTAACAAGAAAATTTTGTAATTGTAAGAAAACACCACATATGTACACAATAAAATTTTGTGCAAACTAGCAAAATAATAATACGATTATTCAATATAATATAATACATACTATACATATAATACATAATATAATAGATACTTTTATCCTGAAATAGTAAGTAAAAGAAAGTATAACATGAAAAAGGAAGCGTGTTCGTGTACGCACAATATAATGGATGGACAATAAAACGCCAACAGCCTCACTAATAAAAAAAAAACAATTTTAAATATAAAAAGTATTTTATCTTATAATTTTTCATTATTTTTTTTTATTAACGCTCAAGTGGGCTTTTAATGAAAAAAATGTAGTTGTAAGAAAAAGTAAATAATAACATTTAGTGCAACCTAGCGAAATACTAATACGATGATTCTATATAATATCCTACAATAATAAATAAAAGAAAGTATAACATAAAAAGGAAGTGTGCGCACATACGCACAATATAATGGATGCACAATAAAACGAAAACAGCTTTACTAATAAAATAAATAAAAAATTTAAAACATATTATTTTAATAATTTTTTTATTATTATTCATTTTTTATTAACGTCCGAGTGGGCTTTTAATGAAAAAATGTAATTGTAAGAAAACAACACATATGTAAATAATAACAAAATAAAAACAACACATATGTAAATAATAACATGGCAAAATATCTACTAATACGATGATTGGATGTAATGTTATAGTAGGTACTGTTATTCTGAAAGAGTAAGTAAAAAAAAGTATAACATAAAAAAGAAAGTGTATGTGTATACTCACAATTTGATGAATGGGCAATGAAACGCAGTCTTTTATATTATAACGTCAAATGCTGCACACTGCGCAATGGAGAAAAAATGTGACTGACGAAAAGGTGTGAAGTGAGCGTGCGAACTTCATGGGTATGTTCCATGCATCGCCGAGGACGCATACCTCGTACTGAACACGGATTTGGAAGAAAATTGGCGTTACAAGCCCGTGCACTATTGGATGCCGCTTGCCTTCTATTGAACACGGGTTTGGGAGGTAAATAGCGTTACAAATCCGTGTTGGTTTCGAGGCATGCTTGCCTCGTATTGAACACGGAAAAGGAAATACGCTTCCGGATTATACACGGGGGCATCAATGACGCTAGTTTCTCGGAGCATCTTCCATTAAGTACCAGTAAAACAAGGACAGCAATATTGTTGTTAAGATAGGAGAATCTATTCAACGGACCGCCCGTTTCTGCACCGAGTCGAAGGTTTTTCAGGTATTTTCGGGCTCCAGACCAGAGCGTTGGTTGCCAAATTCAACCGTGGGGCGCACATGCGATTTGTACAGGGTAAGCAGTACAAATCGCAACTACTTACAAATATGTTACATATTTTTACATACTTCATCAATAAAAATGGATACCTAATCATTTTTTAAAGAAACAAAGCCATCGCTTGTTTGTTGCCATTACCACAGGAATCAATTCTAATCTCTTCGGGTAATTCAGGTACCAAAGCGACAAGGCAGGAAGGATTGCCTGTATTAGTGTATTGAGACGTGTTGATATAATAATGCTGTTGGTGGGTATGAGCGCCCCCTGACCGCGTGCGCCCTGCGGCGCCCGAGCAGGGGCTGATTTAGTGAGGCCGCCCCACGGGGCTCCCGAATACCAACCAGCCAGTGAACCAACCAACCACGCCGCATTGAGCACTCTTGGAAGCTAAACGGACAAGTGGCACTGTGTTTTTTTATGAAACTAATGCCAAAAGAAAACTATATTTTAATATAACCAATACGCTGTTTCCTTGCAGGGGTAGGCAGAGAAACCACACAACTATGTCTTGGCACACACTCCTGGCTTCATACATACTGACCCAACGTCTGAAGAATGTCCTTATGTTTTTCTGCCTCTCGACTCAACAAGTATCGCAATCAATTGAAAGTTCCTCGGGCGTCCCCGACTTTTCTATCATTCGCTCTCGCGTCAGTCGTTCATCCGCTGTACATGCCCAAAATATCTGAGCGAATTTATAAACAATTTATTTTTATTTTAACTTAATTAGTAAAACCTCAAATTGAAATATTTAATCACTGAAGACATATGGGTCAATAGGATCCCATTAGCTCAGTGGTAGCGCAGCACCCCGGCAAGGCAAAGGTCCTGGGTTTAATTCCTAGATGCGACCGTATCTGTTTTTCTTTAAAATTTACGGTGGAGAGTCGTTAATATTGTCTTCAGTATTTATATATTCAATATAATTATCTATTAAGCTTATAATCAGCCACGCATTATTAGCGAATCTCTACGTGATATTGTTTTTCCACACATACGCCTCAGGGATATCACGCCTACTTCAGAGATCCCATTCTCAGCGTAATTAGATTTTTTATTACATTGAATTCAAACTGGACACCTTTTAACTATTAGTGAAAGACTCGGTAATCACATAATATTACAAACTAATTTAGTTGGTCATACCAGTCGGGAGAGCCATCTTGTTGTTAAATAGAAACACTTCAAATATCAATATGTTTAACATCAATGAAACCCAATTTAGACGGCAAGCTTTGTTGCTGTTAGTTTAAATCTGTTTATCAAATCTTAAATATTTTCTTTCTTTGAAAAACGCTTCGAATTGTTAATTTTGTAATGTTTTTAAAATGAATAAATTGAATTGAATTGAGTTTTTCATGCGTGGATCATCTGGCTCGTCTGTCTCAATTAACTGAAATTTGCACTGAATTTAATGTAATCAAGGTTCGTGGAAAATGCGTTTAAGTGAAATATAAGTGAGTTATGAAAGCTATACGTGAAATCCTATTAAGATACTATTTAGATTAATCTTTACGAGGAATTGGTTTACAGTATAAACATCAAAAAATAAATTGGAGCTTTACTAGCTTTTCTATGTATTGGCAATACAACAAAATTATTAATTACATAAAAAAAATATAAGCGTAAGCCACAAAAAAAAAATGTTTTTGCATGACTTAACTATGAAGTAATTAATATAAGAAACAATTTTTTTTTTATGGCTAAGATTATTTTTGAGGTTTTGCATGTTCTAACTTTTTTCATTCTTATAAAATTATGCACAAAATAAATAAAAACCTTTTTCGCTTACTTGTCTCATGCAAATAAGACGCTCGATTTTAAATTTTGAAGGCATGAGAATCGAAATATTTCTAGTGTTTATATTTCTCTTAATAAGGTTAACTCATCGAGAGGGTAGTAATATTTGAACGGAAAATTATCGTAATCATCATTTTCGAAATTGAAGTTTCCCGATAATTTCAAAGCATTACCTGTTTGGGATAATCTCCCAGACGACATATCTTCTGAGAACAATCAATTTTTTGTATCACCTAAACCCGTTTTGTTGTTATGGAACATGTCGCCATGACAGCCAATAAAACTGTATACACTTCATCTTCTTCCTTTATATTCAGTGAATTCCTATTGTCGGCTTATAAATGATTGCGGTACGATTTGGTAATACGAGAAGAGTTTTATTTTCGGTCGACGAGACCGGCCAAACGGTCCGGACACCTGTACCTGGTACCTGGACACCTAGTGACCTACAATAGTGATAAACCCACCTGATTTATAATTACAGGTGATCTTGGAACAACACCGGATTGCCAAAACCATCTTTCGGATCAATAAATACCTCTAATAAAAACTTGCAATCAACAAACTAAGATGACTCTAGCGGATAAAATTTGAAACAATAAAAACAATTAGATAGCTATTTTTTATTTTTTTTTATGTGACACCTCACAAGATTGCCCGTATTAATGTGAAGACGGGAGAACTATGTCGCTACCCGGATGAACAGCGTTGTGAGGCGTGTTAATATAGTAAATGTAGGAAGGGATTTATTAATGCGGGTCTAGAAGAGGCCCGGATTATACGAAGGAGGAAAAACAGATGCCGGTAACTCGTTCCATACACGAGCCAACTCACACAAAAGCGAGTCAAAGAAACGACCCGTTCTCATGAAGACAACATCAACTATTGTGAATTTTTTTCAGAGAACTTATTGCAGCTGTCACATTCGATTTTTTTTTTTCTCAATTTTCTAAACGCTTTATATTGATCGGGTACCTCTCTATCTTGAATTTAGTAGCCCTGCAAAATAGTGTACTACACGAAAAGTCATGACTCAAAACATTCATCTCAACAAAATAACTAACGTATTTATAACCGTTTTTGTGTAAATTAACTCACAGCACGTTTAGACAACTGGTTGAAACATAATAATAACATTATGTTGATCTTGCTAATAACATATATTTCATTCAGAATTTGTTTACAAGAGGGCTTCTCCACTTGCATACAAAAAAAAATGTAATTTTTTTACTTACATAAAACGTACAAAATAAATATTCATAAAGGTATTATAAATCATTAACACATGTTTCCGTAGTTGAACGAACTAAGCCCAAAACATTTATAAATAATTCAAAATTATTAAAATATTTAGTTTTCACCACTTTTATTGTTTAAAAAACCAACATGTTTCGTAAGCAATGCTTACTTCGTCGGGGTGAATCGTCTCCAATAAATTAAAGCAAACTCCTAGAAACTATTGCTTTTAAACAACGCATACACTTGTTAATAGTTTCTTGGAGTTTGTTTTATCATTTAGGCGAATCATACCTTTGATTTTAATAATGGAATAGAGTTGCTACACTGTGATTGCTGTTAATGGCATTCATTTAAAACTTGTAATCTTCGAAGAGTGTAAGGATGACTTTAAATATTATAACTAACCAAAAATATTTTTAAATGATCCGTTATTAAATTTGTTCCATTTGTAAATTACGCCCTGACATCTTTAAGTCTAAGAAATGCTTATGAAATATGTTGGTTAGATTAAAAGCGGTAAAACAAAATATTTTATTTTAAATATTAATACGTGAAGCCAAAACTTTGTACCCCTTTTTACGAAAATTCCGCGGACGGAGGAGTATGAAATTTCGCACACTTATAGTTTATATAGAGGAGGAGTGCAGATTGCTAATTTTTTTTTAAATTATGCATAAAAATACATTAAATCAATAAAAACAACATTACACACACTACCATGTATTTGACACACACACACGCATCTTTACTCTATTGCTTATTGTTAAAGTCTATGGTCAATTTGTCTATGGTCTTTCTGTATGTCAAATGTCAAACATAACCATAAAAATACCGCTCACTCAATATAATATTAAATCAAATTATTAATAAAAAATACATAAAAAACATGACAATTATGGTCGAATTTCGACCATTGGGCGACCACTAGTTTTATTAATTTTGCAATTGAAATGGTGACTTAACCAACAAATAAGTATTTTTACACCCACACATGTTTACTCACAAAAATACCTTCCCCAAAATTTTTTATAACAAATATTTTGTCGTCTCAATGAAAGATATATTTCAGTGCCGTGTTTAAACTGTGATCATTTTAAGACATTTTTATAAAAAAAAAAAAATATGACTAGGTACACATTTTTGATAGGACTGGTTTCACCCTTCTACCAATCCATACCATTCCAATCCTTCTTCATCCATTAGATGCAGAAAAAGTTTAATAGTATTTTAATCATAATATTACAATGGAATTCCACAACAAATTGTTGTTCAAAGTACTCAATTATTTGTTTCCTTGAGGTTAAAGGTAGGTATATTGAAAAGTATCAATTTGTTTAAGAGCACTATCGAGATGATATCTTCAACAAATGGTATTGTCAGATTTAATTGCCACTTAATATTGCTAATTAAAGCAAATGCAACCAATTTTACACTGTTGGTTTATCGTTGGTCTCAAGATAACCAACCGTTGCTAATACGGCTGCCCAATTGAAAAAAGATGCCGCAGTTTTATTTAAACATCTTGGGACACGTGCCCTTATCGTAAGGCAAGATTAAAATACCCCATATCAAAACAACTGACAACAGTCCAAAATTAAGAGCGAACCTTATTTAAATGTAATAATAATATAATAAAATTAATTAAGAAGAACAAGGCGTTGAGAGATCAATTAGAATTTGCCAAGGATTTAAGGGGGTATTCTAGTCTAGAAGCATGAATTGTAGGTGTATTTTCAGGTACAATAAAAAACCAATAATATTTTTGTAGTCATTATTTTACCAAATATTTATTAAACATTGAGGGGGGGGGGGGTTGGTTTTAAAGGCGAAAAAAAGGCATATTTTCATGATTTTTTTTTTGGAGATATGAATAATGTTGGCTTATTTCTTTTGGCACAATACTCTCGACATATTGTACATTTAGAAAAAAAATAATTTGAAAAAATGAGTTTTAAAACCCTACCCCCCCCCCCCCCCTAAGGAATACATTAAAAAAAAATCAAACGAAAAAATAAAAAAGTTACAGGGTGTTGAAATGGGGGGGTCTCAAAAATAAGGCGCGCCCTGGTTCACACGATTGCAACCCTCCTGATAATTCGAAAAAACAATCAAATAATTTTTAATCCAAACAAATGCTGCTATGACATGAACCTCGAAGAGGTCATAAATTTTTTTTTCGCAAAATGGCGGCTACCTGAAGACATTTTTTAGCAGTTTTTTTTACTTTTCCGAATTTTTTTAGAACAGTAAAAAATATATTTTTTATAGTTCTGGTTCATGCGATAAAGTAGTGTATGGAGAAGGCTCACACCAAATTTCAAGTTAATTGGTTTAGTAGAACTCGAGATATCGTGTCAACAAAAAACAGTCACGAAAAAAGTAGTTTTGAGAAAAATGCGTTTAAAATTTTGTTCTATTTAGATCCTGGTTAGATTCCGTATAAACCGCGACATTAAAATGGTTATAACTTTTAAAATAATGCGAACTTTTAAAATAAAGGAGATATTTTTGAATATTTAAAGTTTTGAAATATGAAGAAAAATTTTTTTTTTCTAGACTAGAATACTGCCTTTAAATCAGGTACAAACGAATACGTTCTGATAATACTGCAAATTTTATTCAAAGACATAATATGTGTTTTATAATAACAAAATCATAAATTATTATTAAAATTGACACATGTTTGCATGATTGTAGGAGGATTCTTACTGGACAATACGAGATCATTCACAAAGTCTCGGATATTGCAAAATAAATGACACAACAATGGGAATGGGCGCGCCACGTAGCTAGAAAATATGTTTGTGGGAGTAATATCCTGTGTTATTGAAGACCAAAAGATTACCGGCAGAAGAATATAGAGATGAACTGATCGCAAAGACGGGCAAAGCATAAATTGCAGGACCTGGACCAGGAAAGTGGAGAATGCTGAAAGGAAAGGATGGATGCCAATATTGGAAGAATTGGAAGAATAAGACTGAAGAAGAAAGCAGAGGGTAAACAGTGATCGCCACATACAATAATTACATTTTCCAGAATTCCTGTTGGATTACGGGAAAGGAGAATTGTAATAGTTTGAGCTCGTGCATGGCCCTTGTGCTAGTAGCTCATACCGATTATATAGTTCTACAAGAGATGTCTCTAGTATACAGGTTCGCCCCTCCAGTTTAAAAGGAGAAGTGAGCTAGCAGAGGTTTCTACCAACAGAGAGATTTTAAGAGCATAAGAGAACGGACATTAGTCTCCTGACTATGTTACTCATTCGTCATATATAAAAATGATAATATGTTTGCTTCTGTCTGTGTGTGTATGTATGCTATGCGTTGCTAAACCATTCATCCGATTGCGGTGAAACTTTGGGGATATAATGTGCGCATGCCCGCGATTCTTACTATTGTGTATAATAGTGAGTTCTGGCATTATGAAAATATGCGTTTCTAACAGTTCATCCGATTGCGATGAAACTTCGGGGATTTGATGTATGCCTGCCAGCGATGGTTTCTATATATACTGGTGAGCTCCAGAATTATGAAACTTGTATAAAAAATTGCAATAGATGACACGCGAGCTGTTTGAAAACTTAATGTACCGGGAATGAATGTAATGGTTTTCATGAAAAGCGGGAAGGGGGAGGGGAACCCGGGTGGGTGGAGGGGAACTCGGGAGGGGGGAGAGGAACCCTGGGAGGGGGAGGGGGGTTCGCGGGACGGGGTAAGAGGGCGAGGGGAGTGGGGAGAGGGAGGGAAGGCGGAAGAGAACGGGGCGAATGGGAAAGGACACGCAGGGAGAAACAATTTCTTTATTAAGTGGCATAGCAACGCATGCCGGGAACTCGCTAGTCGATTACAAAAGTTTTTAGCAGTTTTTAGCATTATTCAGTTGTTAAAATTTTGCTAGACATTTCAAACGAACTTTCAATTCTGAATAGTGGCGTCTCTTTAGGGAAATACTGAGAAAATCTAGAGAATTAGCATGGAACCAATTTTGTCGTTTGAGTTACATCACTTGGACAAACATAACCATAAACAACCGCCAAATAGAGACTTCGCAGAACTATCACTGACTATTAATATTTCAAAGTAAGAACTCGTAAATAAAACATAATACACGGATAAAGTGACAGTTGGATAGAGCACGTAAGACGAATAGAAAAAAAACACCTAAATGTCATGCACCTTTAAAAAACTAACTCGCCATTCATCATATCATTTTATGCTATAGACGTCGAATTGGCACCAGTCGACCAAAAAAAAAAACCTACTTAAAAATAATGTTGCTCCATCCTAAAAGTGATGTTTAATTCTTGGCAGAAATATATTCTTTTGAACGAGATCTTATCGGTTCATTTCTTTGGTTAACGTCGTCATTAAATGAAAGCACGCTGTAAATAATAATTAAGAGGAATAACCAGACACAACCGTAAATATGTAATTTTTAAACGATATTCTATATGTGTCGACTCTTTTCTATAAAAAAAAAAATAAATTAATTTCGAAAGACAGTTTATTTTATCTAATAAAGTTATGTCTTAAGGGGTTAGGCCACCCTAAGATTTTCGAAAAATCGTTTTTATTTTTATTTTTTTAGATTGTCCCCTAAGACCTCAAAAATGATGTCTCAAAAGATAATGTTCGGAAAAAATCTGTAAGTACTCGATTTTCGAACTTAAGTACATGGTACTTAGTTTAGTACTTAGTACATAAGTAATCGACAAACAGCGCGTAAAGCATTCAGAGAGATCGCTGTTTGAACGGGTAAAAGACACAAGGATCGCTTTAATATCAAGCAGAAAAGAAAAGCAAAAGCAGGACGATAATCTAAAAGCCAATTGTATGGTGCGGGCATCGCAATATAATATTGCCCAAACTTTAACTTAATAAAATACAAAATAAAATAAATCCTCGTAATAAAGCGATTGGATCAAAATTTTGATTTATATAGTAATAGCAGACCCGGCCACACGTTGCTGTGGCTAACGAAACACAACGCCATTACCCAACCTTTATAACCAACGCCATCAGTTAATTTGCATACATATTAAATCCACACCGCCCGCTTGCCAGCCCGCTGCCCGCTGCCTGAATTGAATCTTTGAATTTCTCGGCTTTTCTCTACTATAATATGCATGTATTATACACATAAATCTTCCTCTTGAATCACTATATCTATTGGTAAAAACCGCATGAAAATCCGTTGCGTGGTTTAAAAGATCTAAACGTACAGACAGCGGGAGCGACTTCATTTTATACTATGTAAAGATTTAATATGTAAAGCACAGATTTGATTCATGGCGAGTACTCGAGTATTTGGAAATGTCTGAATAAGCAATTGGACATCGACATATTCACATACACATGAAAAAAAAAGGTTTAGGTATCCCTGAGTAAAGCAATATTTCTTTGTAGAAAAAGTTAACCCCTTGTTAATTAATATTCATACCCTCGAGCTAATCGACAACATCGTAATAATCGAACTGTGTGTACCTACCGATTTTGCATTAAGTGGGTACTAACTTACCAACTGCTTTAAGTAGGTACTTACCAAATTGAAAATTCAAAATTCAAAAATTCGGAATGCTCCTCTTTCCGGTGACCTTAATAATGTTCGCAAAAGATGTCTTAATTTCAACAGGGAGACAAGCGCCGCTTGGGTGGCACCCTTTGAAATGCAAAACCGTCTAATAATGCCCGCAAAATTGCCCGCAATGCAAAATTCTCGTTGTTTTTCTACCGCCCGCGGAATATCTAACGAGCGATTCCGGTACGCGGGACTGCACCGGTGCGCCCGCAAACAACGAGACTGGCAATATTAAACTGATGGATGCAAAAAAATATGAAGCAAAAGCTCCTGACACGAGCCGCTAATATGAAGCTTAAGTAGCGGGCGGCACTCTCAACCACTGAAAAACAACGCACCTCATAAAAAAGTCATCACGAGAAGCTCAAAAACAAAAACATACACATTAAATTGATAGCGCATTTTTTGCAAAGTGATCATGATTTGTTTGTATGATTTTTAAATCAGTTTGATAAGTGGATCTTTTTTAATATATGCAAAACCACCAACAGAGATTTGCCCCGGTTTTGATTTTCTCTTTTTTTAATCTTTGTTTATTATTCAAGACGAGCATTGTCTAAGCAAAATATTTTAAGGCAGGATGCATACAATTAAGCAGCACGAAGACAAGGCATTAAAATAAGTTGTTTGAATAAGGTTCGGTTAAGGTTTTTTTTGTCTCTTTGGTAACAAGCGTAAGTTTAACCAGCACGTACGAAACAATACGAAAAACTTTCAATGAAGCTTTTACATTGTCTGTTATGGAAAGTATAATAATAACGTAAGATTACTGGGTAAAGAGATCAAACTGCATTTTTGAATCTTGTCGATAACAATGCAAAATAAGCTCTATAACAATAGGTTGACGTAGAAGGTAAGGTTTTAGGTTTTCAAGGGGGTCTACAAAATTTAAAATCGCATGTCGTATTTGCACGACGCAAGTAAGCGAAAAAGTGTTTTATTATTTATTTTGTGCATAATTTTGAAAGAAAAAAGTTAAAACATACAAAACTTCAAAAACAGTCTCAGCCATAAAGGGGTATTTATTAAAAACTGTTTCTTGAATTACTTCATAGTTAAGTGATGAAAAAAAAAATTTGTGGTGTACGCTTATATTTTTTGTTACGTAAATAATAATTTTATTGTAATTCCAATATATAGAAAAGCAAGTAAAAGCTTCAATTTATCCGTGGCATGTTTTTTTACGTTCATACCGTAAACCGATTCGACGTAAAGATGAATCTAAATGTTATCTAAATGGGATTTCACAAAGTACGGATGCCGTTAAAAATGTATGGAAGATTTAACGTTTATTTTTCTGATTCTAATAACTTTTTTTTAATATGAATACCGCACAAGAGTCCCAACTGCTCCCGTCTGGAGGCAGTGAGACTATGGCATCCCCAATTGGGGTATGTTCGTATGTTGTGAGGCTGAAGGTAGTGGGGAGGGGAAGGAGATGGGGAAGAGGAAGGTGGGAAGTAGCTGACTATTCAAATCTGGATTTCATCTTAAGCTAAACCATTTTTTCCTACAGTTTTTTAACATTAATCCCACGCAGGAGGTCCGTGGGGAAAATAATTTCTCTCAGGGCCTATTTCACATTTGGGGATGATGTATTTTTATTTTTTTATTTCTTTTTATTGAGGATACAAACAGTCATACAGAAAAATGATTATAACAATAAAATTCATATGTTGTAGACCAATTAAGTTCCATTATATTAAAAAATATTGGTTTAGTATTTTTACCTACTCAACTTATTAAATGACAAAGAAAAAAAAATACATAAACATAATAAAAAAACATAAAAAAGAAGAACATAAAACATAATAAAGAAAGACGTTAAATTATAAACAAACATGGTTATACTATTTACTATGGTTGATAATAATATAATTTTCACAAAAAAGAGAAAAAAAAAGTATTTTAAGGTATTAATTTATAAAGCTGCATTTTATATGATTTCAAGTTATGGTTGAAAATGTCTACATCTCGTAAGACATTGTAAGTTTCACAGTATGTAGGGTATTGTTAAGGAAAGGAAGGAGACGAAGTTCTGGGAAGGAAAGGAGGTAGGAGGGGTGGGTAGGAATCTAGGGTACAGTGTATCCAGGAGTGACGGACGTATGAATCCATTCCTTTTTCACTGCCGTGCAGGACGATGGGTCAATATAGAGTAGTTGCAGAGGTCAAGTGGTATCCCCAAAACAAACACGGGCACCTTTGCTAAGTCAGTAAACGTCCTTTCACTACCGTGCAGGACGATGGGTCAATGTAGAGCAGCTGGAGAGGTCAAGCGGTATCCCAAAACAAACGGTCACTTCTGCTAAGCCAGTAAATGTAGCGAAACACTTGGGGTACCTATGGCAGGGGTTTTGGTTATCAAATAAATGGTCCACGGAGCGGCGAAACCCATACATGCCTTCGTAATTGAAACGTTTACGAGAAGAACGCATTTGGACTGCTAACATTACAAAATTCTTAAAAACATTATTTGGAATTTATTGTACATTCACATCTTACTTTTAATCTAGCTCCAAAGAGTTTAATATTTTCCGATCTCTTTCAAAATCTATTCCATTTTAACAAATATTATTCCGTTGTTATTTAAAAAAAATACGAATTTACATAACCCACTGACCACAGAGTCGAGGTGCCTTCAAAGGACGAAACTATTATCACACATAATAACAAACAACATAACTAAACTTAAGAATCTTACAAGATTGATTTAATATTAAATAATACAAAAATAACCCGCTGATAAGCAAACCTTATTCAAAAACAAATCAAAACTATCTGACATCTGTAAAGGTTATTATTTGATCGATAAACAATCAAATTTGTATGCGTACTAACTGCGCCGCTCGTCGTTAACGTTCCGAGATTACAAGACATAAAACTAGCTGTACGGATGATGGTGTGATGACGATCTCAAACTAAGCCGAAGAGTTAATTTAAAAATAGGTACAATGTCTTCTCCGAGATGTCATAATGTCGGCATGACACGACAAAGTCAATAAAACGAAACTAGGGTCAACAAGTTTATGCATTTTAATCAAAAAGCTTGTACCCGGACACCTTTAGAAAAGTTATTTTATTACACGGGTAAAGTAAGTAGATGATGCTGTGCTACGATAAGATATACTACATAAACGCTGTAAATGGTGAGATCGAGGTGTGGATGAGAGCACTAAAGGATTAAGCGTGCCGTAGATGAATGTAACGGCCGCTATCGCCAATCAAACTTAGTGATCGCTAAATTAAAAATATGTGGATAAAATGCAAAATCTCAGTGTCTGAGACCGCGTTGAGCTCAATTAATGTTTTGATATTTGAAATAAGTGCTACAATCCGATGCTTGATGTCGAAATTATAATTTCATTCACAAATTATTATTATTTTTTTTTATTTTATTTTTTTTTTTTACAGTTAAATACCGCACAAGAGTCCCAACTGCTCCCGTCTGGAGCCAGTGAGACTATGGCATCCCCAATCGGGGTATGTTGTGAGGCTGAAGGTAGTGGGGAGGGGAAGGAGATAGGGAAGAGGAAGGTGGGGAAGTACCTGGCTATTCAGATCTGGTCACTAAACACGGCTAAAGCCATTTCAAGCAACGTTTCAATTCTGAATGGTGGTCTTACACTAGGGCTATACTGATAGTATCTTCCACTCTGGAACGTGCCGCAAATATACTATATATTATTTTAAATGAATAAATTGTGAAATAACACAAATTAATCAAATAAAATTTATTTGCGCACGCCGGGTTCGAACCCGCAACCTTCGGATTGTGAGTCGAGAGTCTTGCCTCGGGACCACGGAGGCCGTGATTATGTGAAAATAAGAAAGTAACGTAGAAACTACATACATATTAATCATAGCGTAAAGTCCCGGGACATAAAAGACTGGATCAAACAACAAGGTATTCAATTTACTCAAAAAATTATAACACCTAACCAAACATAACCCATCCCAAATATAAAAAAAATCAATATATTAATACGTGAAGCCGAAACTTTGTACCCCTTTTTACGAAAATTGCGCGGACGGAGGAGTATGAAATTTCGCACACTTATTGTTTATATAGAGGAGGAGTGCAGAATGCTAATATTTTTTTAAAATTATGCATAAAAATAGATTAAATCAATAACAAAAACATTACACACACTACCATGTATTTGACACACGCACTCGCGTCTTTACTCTATTGTTTATTATTAAAGTCTATGGTCAAATTGAGAATAAATTAATATTGTTTGTCTTTAATATTATTTGTCTATGGTCTTACTGAATGTCAAATATTAAAAAAAAAAAACATTACAATTATGGTCGAATTTCGACCATTGGGCGACCACTAGTATAAATAAATAAACTTTTTATCGAGACAGAAAATATTACCACAATATCATTGATACCATTGGCGCGTGGTCCATAGAAAAATATATCTACCGTTTATCAAGACAATTATTTATCTTACTCATAATCTAGATTCTAAGAATAACTGCTCAGATGGTTTGGGCATGTAGAGCGAATGAATGAGGAAAGGAGTGTAAGGAGAATATATGACGCAAATGTGAATGTTAGACGAAGTCGGGGACGCCCGAGGAAGACATGGCACGACCAAGTGAATCAGATACTTGAGTCGGGCGATGTCAAGAGTCAGAATAACAGAAGAGCACGTATGAGACGATGTATGAATGTGAACGAAGCAAGGAGTGTGTGCCAAGATCGAGTTGTTTGGCGGTCCGTCCTCTCTGCCTACCCCTACAGGGAAACGGCGTGATGGTTAGTTAGTTAGTTAGTTAAGAACAACTGTATATATAGATCCCCACTGAAACTAATCTTTTAATTTGTGTGTATGATACTGCCGCCATGGGTCGACCCACAGTGCCCTTCTTGGCAATATCAAGGAGGATACGGTGTTTCTACTTATGTCGACAGAATAGCACTTAATCCCAAACATGGAACACCTCAGCACAGGTTCGCCTAGTGAGGTGTTCACAAAATACTACGACTAACCTATTTACATACAGTTACGGATCATTAACTTTTTTTTTTCTTATTACTAAACCTTTTATCTATGTAAACTATGTAATAATTTGTAAAGTATATGTACAAGAATAGAAATAAATAAATAAAAAAAAAATATTATTCAAGACGACATAAAAGACATCGAGAATATAGAAAGAAAAAGATCGTTATGCCGTCAAGATGTTTTTACTTTTGCAGCCCAAACGTAAAAATAATACTATTCTGCACAATACTGTGTACGCCAGAAAGGTGGGTAGATTACACTGCATGCAATGGCATGAGCAAAAATTTGCTTAATTTGCTTCTCGCCAACTATTCCGCCTACGGCAGCGCTACGGCAATGTTCCTGGAGGATCGAGTGTACACTTTCAGAGCACTTCTTCGCCACCGCATGGAAAGCTTACGGACTACGTCAATCGAATAATACAATCATCACTGCCATGGTTTTCTGGATGTGGACCACCTGGTGGCCCTCTGACTGCTTGCTCACACTTTTGTGTTAAATTGTATTCAGTTTCATTTTTTATATTTTCGGTGCTCTTCGTTTTTATGTATGTATTGTTATCTTGTTATCTTTTCTTATTATTTGTCACATTTCTTTTACGTTATTGCGAAATATGGAATGCATTGCATTGAACTACCCCAGCATAGATTCTGGAATAAATTATAATTAAAGCTTGCTTTGATTGGTGGACCAGTTTAGAAGAGCAAGAACAATTCGATTTGGGTGGCGGGAATGGGTACCGCCGCCCCGGGAACATTTATTGGATAACCAACACCTCTGCCATAGGTCCCCAAGTGGTTCGCTACGTTTGGTGATTTAGGAGGGATGCCCGGGTTCATGGGGTGAAGTTTGTCTAGGACACACTGAACCCCAGATTCCTACCCACCCCTTAAACCCTGTTCCTTCCCAGAACTCTCCTCCCCTTCCTGTCCTTAATAAAAACCCTCCACACCGCATCCCCAAAAATGACATAGGCCCTGAGGGAAATTATTTTCCTCAGGGCCTCCTGTGTGGAGCACGTAAAAAAAAGAACCTGTGAGGATCAAAAACAATCTTATCGATAAAAAATAAAAATGTTTGAAAGCAGAAAAACGTGAAATTTGAATAAAATTAAAAGGGGGTGAAATTACTTCTTTTTAGTGTAGCACGTTTTCGTTTCATCACGTCTAATTTTATTTGATAAATTTGTATAATTCCACAATAATGCGTTGCATTACGATCCTGGCTACGAATTCGGAAGTAGCAAGTTTTATGAATTAAAATTAATTTAACGATATTATTTTATTATTAGAATGTTATTTTACGCTGAAAAATATTTTACGCATATTTTACGTCTACCCAGTAAAAACGATAGTATTAAATTACATCATTTGAAAATTAACTTTTTTTTTGTTTAAATTTTTGATAAATCCTTCGTAAATAAACTTACTATTTACTCAATTTTAATTTGTGAAGGCTCTGTTAGGAGAGTTAAAATTATCTGTTGTTAATAAACCGCACGGTAAAGGGAAGAAACGGTTCGAGAACCGAATTTCAGTTAGCGTTTGACATTTGGATCTATTCGCGTCCCACCTTTTTCTATCCCGTCCAGTTATGAATTACGACAGGCGCAACCAAAAAGACCGAAACATTGCGGGACACAGATTCTAATAGCCTTTGTCTAAGTTTGGGCACGTCTCATCTTCAGGCGATGTGAAATCAGAAGCTTCAACACGACAGCTGTTATGATTTAGTAGCGAAGATTTGATCCGACAAACGATTGAAATGTTTTTCAAATCATGTCACCTGAATAGTTATGCAGTAGATCCGACGAAGGCATGTATTCATGTTAGTTATAAATATTATGTAAATATATTTATATATTTTTTATTCTTGAATATTGCATTATTTTTATTTCGCTGAATTCTATCGACATTTTTCATATGAATTTTATAGTGAGGTGACCAAATGACGGAATAATACTCTATTTGGCTTCAAAAATCTTCATTGGCTCAAATGTCCTGAAAGAATCCAGTTTAAGCTCTGTTGGATGGTATTTAAGTCCCTCAACGGAATGGCCCCGACTTACTTATCGGAATTGTGTATTCCAGAAAATTCCAATTCTCGACAGTTAACCCTGAGATCAGCAGCGTCATCAGCTTTCGGAAGGTTAAAGGAACCAAAGCGTGCACCAGATACTAAGTTCGGTGAGCGCGCTTTCGGAGTGTCAGGACCCAAAGCCTGGAATGGACTGCCACACGACTTAAGGATGATCACAAATTCAGCGGAATTTAGAACTAAACTTAAAACCCACCTTTTCAGACAGTCGTACCCTTAAATTCAAAAACCTTTCACCTTAACCTTCAATGCCCGCGACATTGTAAAAATAACTCATTTGTTAAAAAAAAAAAAAAATAAAAATAAAAAATAAATAAATAAAAAAAATAAAAAATAAAAAAATCAGTTATAAGCTTTATGTAAGGGTCATTTCATGAAGATTCCCTAAAGACTCCTAAATTCTCCAGTCTCTCAAAATAAATACAACTATACTTTTGCCACTAATTATTATTAATACTTTAATGTAAATTCATGCAAAGTCCAGTGTTTTAAATATAATGCCCTACGCGTGCAAGACCGTATCTTCTGCAACTATCTTAACGTATCTATTAACTTTCTAATTTCTCGGAAGTGACCTGCCAGGTAAGTATGTTTCTGTATCTGTTTGTAAATAGTTAAATTAGATAGAACCTAGGAATTAATAATAAGCTGTACAGCGCCCTTGAGGTGATTTTTCACAAAAACGGCGCTCTACAAATTATCCAATTATTATTATTATTATTATTATTGGCTACGAACTAATGAGACAAATAAATTTTTCATGTTAGGAAGTGAATCAAAGTTTTTAATAGTTCTCAGTAAAAATCCTTATGATTTCATACTTTTATTTGTAATATGATTTATATGGTTTACAAATTCTAGTTTTTCATCAAATACAACTCCGAAATCTTTTATTTTAGATAGTATCTCCATTTGTATATGGTTTTTCGCATAACTGTATAGTATTGGAAAGTTATGGTTTACATGCTTTTTACATGTGTTAACATTTAAAAATAGATTATTAGATGCTATTTTACAGTGAAGGTTTATCCACTTAGCATTTATTACGAAATATAATGTATAAACTACTTGTAGAAGGATCTTTTAATATATTGTGCGCGATCAATATTTACTTGCGGTAAGTCAATTTGATAATGAGACTGTCACGTTTTATGCAAGCATTAATGTGACAAACAACATAATAAGGTTAAGAACACAAAATTTTACTAACCTATTTAACGGTTCTAGGAGTCCCGTTTAGCGACTGAAACTGCTAAAACATTGTCCAAATAAACGTATGCAACACCTTGTTGCATCAAGTCATTTTCGTTTGAAGTGCATCTGTTGCCTTGAGATGACGCAAGACAAATACTATAAAAACAATAACAGATCACTTCTTGGTACAACAATACCAAATAGAAAGACCTAGGCCAGTGATGAGTAACCTTTTTAACCGGAGGGCGAATTACCCATTAACAATTTATTCGCGAGCTGCAAAGGATAGGTTACGCACGGCTCCGTGTAATCAACTTTGCATTTGGTGTTTTGGTGGCAAACATAGTAATACTTTCTAAAGCAGTAATAACAATCGTATAATGCAAAAACAAAGCGCCGCAGGCGAAATTTTTTGTCTCCAAGGCAAAATCAATAAATTCCGTCTGTTTCATTATTTTGAAATTTGAATTTAACCGCCCTACCTTTGGGTTATTTTTCAAAAAGTAGGTAAAAAAACATCGGGTTTTTTAAACGGTTTTATAAACCGCGCCACTTGCGTAGAGAGTACTGCTGACTAGCGGTGTTTCTTGTACGAGAGAGACGAAAATACCCATCCCATGTCCCTTAGCTTCGCGATAGCGCAGGAACAAACTTGATGTATACGAACGTATTGCTTACGTTTAGTGGTTTTCAGGTAAAGTTATTTTTTTTACCTGAACGTACGTGATACGGTTTATTATTTTTTTTTTTATTTTAACTTTTTATGAGTTAAACCTCAAACTGTATTATTTAATTAAATGAAGACATTATGAGCGAAACTCAATCGAAAATCTGATACGGTTTGTTGCATTTGGGCGATAATATTGCGGACGTATCACGTACGTTCGTGTGTGTAGGGCGGTTTTAAATAACATGTGAAAAATGCTGGCGATTTTTGGCAAACGATTAAAAATAAACTGTCTTCTGTTACCGCTCTTATAAAACAAAACCCCGGCAAAATATCGACATATCAAGAATAAGATAAGCCCTTTTATAATTTTTTTTAATGTGAATACCGCACAAGAGTCCCAACTGCTCGCCTGGAGCCTGTGCGGCTGAAGGCAAGTGGGGAGGGAAAGGATATGGGAAAGAGGAGGTGAGGAAATATCTGTGTATAGTCACCATACACGACTAAAGCCATTTCAAGCAACGTTTCTATTATAAATGGTGGTCTATCACCACGGCGATACTGAGAGTGTCTACCACTCTGGAACGTGCCGCAAATATACCTTATATTATTTTAAATGATTAAATTGTGAAAACACAAATCAATCAAATAAAATATTCTTGGGCAAGCATTTAAGAGGAATATAAACAAAATTTAAAATCGCGCGTCGTGTTTGCACGAAGCAAGTAGGCGAAAAAGTGGTTTTTATTTATTTTGTGCACAATTTTATAAGAATGGAAAGAGTTAGAACATACAAAACCTCAAAAACAGTCTTGGCCATAAAGGGGTATTTAAAAAAATTGTTTCTTGTAATTACTAATGAAATTTTTTTTTTAGTGTTTTACGCTTATTTTTGTCGTTAAAAAATAATAATTTTATTGTAATTCCAATGCATAGAAAAGCTAGTAAAAGCTTCAATTTATCCGTAGCATATTTTTTATGTTCATACTGTACAGCGATTCGTCGTAAAGATGAATCTAAACAGTATCGAAATGGGATTTCACGTATAGCTTCATCTTAATAGTTTTTACCGTAATTTTTTAAATTCAGCCAATACATAGTGACGCGCGAAACGTCTCGCGAGCCGCGTGTTTCTCATCACTGACCTAGGCAAGCAATATACGTAATAGTATATTTAATACGGAATTGTTATCGTAAAGCATCTGAAATATCATCGATACAAAAACATGTTGTTTCGATTCAACAAAAACAGGCACAATACCTTTCGCAGTAACAGCAGCATCAATGGTCCACGCGATCAAATTAGAGAGTCATTAATTGCCTAACAAGTTGCACAGTTTGAATTTTAATGTACCAGATAAAACATTCTCCCGAACGAAACCAAAAGCAGACAATGTCTCATTTGATATTCAGCCCGCCGAAGAAGATACTGTTAGTTACCGAATAGGACACCCAGAAAGAATTATGCACTTGAATGAAAACAATGAAAATGACTTACTCATCGCATAAACCAAAATTTTACTATCACAAACAATTGAAATTTTATTTTTATTTATTTATTTATTTATTAAAAGAAGTTTATACAATGAACAAAAAATTGTGTTAATTCATCCGCCATGCTAGGGATGTCCCTGTGTTATGGCGGATGAAGTTTACAGATTGTGTAGGTACAGTGTACAGCTATTAACTTATGCAATTCATTTAAGTAGTTTAAGTAACATATTTAGTAACAAATTAAGTTAGTAATTTAATTAACACATTAAATTAATTTATGTTACAAGTTGTATCAATTATATTACAATTCAATTAAAATAGCAAATTTATACTCATCATCGTTACTGAATGTAAGGATCCATTTTGATAATTTTTTTTTAAAGATATGGGGTTGGGTTTCGGATTTTAGGTTCTCGGGGAGAAGGTTAAACATTTTAGGAGCTAGGTACATGAAATGTCTTTGAGCTGATGTGGTGCGTAGTGTAGGAACATTGTAGTGTCGTTTGGTTATTGTTCTGGTGGTGTAACTGTGATGTAAAAGAGTTTTTTTCTTGTATTTGAACATGGAATGTGTTAGTGTAAATTTTAGATGAAGTTGCCGTATGTTTAAGACATTATATTCTGTGAAGAGTCTATTGGAGGAATATCTTGTTGGTCGCTTGTTGATAGCACGTAAAATCGTTTTTTGGGCTTTTTGCAGAGGATCAATAAAATTAAGAGCACAGCCGCCCCAAATTATGATGCCATATGCTAACTGGGATTGGCAGAGAGCATAGTAAACCGTTTTTAGTGTTATAGGAGTAAGTATATTTCTTAGAGTTCGAAAAACATAAGAGAGCTTGCGAATTCGGGGAGTTAGACTGGCTAAGTGCTGATCCCAACGAAGATGGTCATCAATTAGGACCCCCAGGTATTTTATATGAGATACTTTTTCCAAATTTGGGCAAGTACAGGAAGAGTAGGGACTTGGACAGGAGTGAATTGTTATTTTCTGATTGATAGAAGGTTGGGTTGCAGCAGATAGACTGAAGGTTAAGAATTTAGTTTTACCAGCATTGAGGGTGAGGAGATTATCATCTAACCAATTCTTTACCAGACCTATGTCATATTGAGCTATGTCGAATGCTCCTTTCCAATTTTTATGTCCAGCTATAAGCACAGTGTCATCTGCAAAGGATATTATTTTTCCGGTTATGGGTAGGTTACAGAGTTTATTGATGTATATGAGGAACAAAATAGGGCCTAGAACACTTCCTTGTGGAACTCCGAATTGGATTGGTAAAGGGTTGCTTAAAGCTATGTTGTTAATTTTCACGGTTTGTGATCTTCCAGTTAGGTATGAGGAGAACCAGTTAAGAGTTGAATCCCGGATGCCTATTTGAGATAGTCTTTCCAGAAGAATGGGGTGGGAAACCGTGTCGAATGCTTTGGCTAAGTCTAGGAATATGGCTAGGCAGGAATCGCCTTCATTCAGGCTGTTGGTGATGTTCTCAGTCAAGTCTAAGATTGCAGATTCTGTACTCATTTTTTTTTGGAAGCCAAACTGATTGGGCGAGAGAATCTTCTGGGTTTCCAAATGTGAGATAAGTCTACTTTTAACAACTTTTTCAATGATTTTTGATAAGACACTTAGCAAAGAAATGGGTCTGTAGTTTTCGATATTTGTTTTGTCGCCACTCTTATAGATTGGAATCACCGTTGCATGTTTTAGTTGATTAGGGAAGGAACCGCTTTTGAAACTTAGATTTACAATATGTTTTAACGGTGTGGAAATAAAGTGAGCTATGTGTTTTAGTATGTAAGGTGAGATTTTATCAATACCTGCAGCACTATTTGTTTTTATGGAGAGTATTGTGTCAACAATTTCTTTAGTGGATGTGGGGGCTAGGATACGGGTGGGATGAAGAGAGTTCTGCTGTTTTACCCGTGAAGTTAGAAGATTTTCGGTTTTATTTGTGGTTTTAAGATTTTTTTTGGCTAAGTTCATGCCGATGTTACTGAAGTAATGGTTGGCGTGATCGGCTAAGGTTTTTGGGTCTTCGTGGACTTGGATATTTTTACCATTAATGAGTAGTGATTGAATGTTGAGTGAGGTTTTTTTATTTTCTGAGATGTCGTTGACTACGTTCCAGATTACTTTACTGTCATATCCTGAATCTTCAATTTTTTTTTATAGTATTTTTGTTTGGTTATTATTATCAGGTTATTGCAGATGTTACGATACTTTTTATAGAAACGTAAGACTTGGGGGTCTGGATTATTAAGTGCTTGTTTATGTAGTCTGTCTCTTTTACGTATGCAGAAGATAAGGCCATTCGTAATCCAAGGTTTCAGTTTCTTTTTTTTATTGGAGGCTGTTTTGGTGGGGAAAGACGCTTGGTTAATGTGGGCAGTTAGTGATGCAGAAAAAATTTCAAGAGCTGTGTTGACATTTTCAGAAAGCAGGGTAGACTCCCATTTTTCTTGTTCTACAGACTTTATCAGATAATCCATGTTTACAATGTTATGAGAGGGATTGCTGGACTTAGGGGGAGTAGATTTTGAGTTGTGTAATTCTAGGATGGTTGAGTAGTGGTCTGTTACGGTAGATTCAAATACAATTGATTTAGCGGTTCGCTTAGTTCTGACCATGATGTGATCTATGCATGTCTTAGTAGTGAGTGTAACTCGGGTAGGTATGTTGATGTATGGTATAAGGCCATGCAGACCCATGAGGTTTAGGTATTTTGTAGTATGAAAGCTGGCTTCGTTTAGGATGTCTATGTTGATGTCACCGATTATGATGAGATCCTTAGTGGTGTCATCGATTTTTTTTTCGAGCGAGTAGAGAAAAGGGGAGACGTTATTGGACTTAGGGGAGCGATATATGGCGAAGATATTTAAGTTGTCAATAGAGACTTTGAGGCAATTTGCATGGTCAACTGAAGTTTCAGACACTATATGATTTAAGTGAGATTTTACATAAACTATGACCCCGTCGGATTGGGACCAGTGCCGAGTTGTATTATACACAGAGTAGTTGTTAATTATTTTCGGGATATAATTTGCATTAATCCAGCACTCTGACAGAACAATTATATCAAATTCATTTCCTAAGTCAGTTAGGAGTACAAGTAAATTGTCGAAGTTTTTATTGAGGCTACGGATGTTCATGGCAAACATTTTTAGTGCTTTAGGTTTGGAGATCATTTTTTTATACGCATTTGTATCATTTGTCGTTTGAACAGTGATGATAAGAAAATTATCGATAGAGTTAGTTGGATCCATTATGAGCGTCTGTGTTTGGTGGGGGATCGAATTTAGCAGAGATTTTATTAGTTGTGTGGATGTATAAGTAGTAGCAATTAATATTTAATGAATTTTTTTGCAGATGTTTAGTTACTCTAGAGCTTAGGAGAGTCACAGATATAAAGCGAGTACGTACACTTAAAGGAACTACGATCATTGGGTTAATTAAATGTATTGAAAGTATGAGATTAAGGAGTTTTGTAAGGATGGAATGAATAATAGGAAGAACAATAGGAAGAATGTGATTAAGGATAAACATTGAGTAATTTAAAATCACCGAAATATAAAAAACTTTGAAAATAAAAGACATGAGGACAATTGGAAGAATGTGAGTAAAAATAGAAATAGAATAATTTAAAATCATTGAAAAATAAAAGACATTGAGAATAAAAGACATAGGAAGAATATAAGTAAAAATAAAAATAGAATAATTTAAAGTCATTGAATAATAAAAAACATTGAGAATAAAAGACATTAGGACAATGGGGAGAATGTGAGTAGAAATAAAAATATAATAATTTAAAGTCATCAAAAAATAAAAGACATTGAAAATAAAAGTCATCAGAACAAAGGGAAGAATGTGAGTAAAAATAAAAGTAAAATAATTTAAAATCATTGAAAAATTAAAGACATTGAAAATAAAGGTCATTAGAACAAAGGGAAGAATGTGAGTAAAAATAAAAGTAAAATAATTTAAAATCATTGAAAAATTAAAGACATTGAAAATAAAAGTCATTAGAACAAAGGGAAGAATGTGAGCAAAAATAAAAGTAAAATAATTCAAAATCATTGAAAAATTAAAGACATTGAAAATAATGGTCATTAGAACAAAGGGAAGAATGTGAGCAAAAATAAAAGTAAAATAATTTAAAATAATTGAAAAATTAAAGACATTGAAAATAAAAGTCATTAGAACAAAGGGAAGAATGTGAGCAAAAATAAAAGTAAAATAATTTAAAATCATTGAAAAATTAAAGACATTGAAAATAAACGACGTTAGACCAATATGAAGAATGTGAGTATGAATGAAAATAGAATAAATTAAAATTATCGAAAAATAAAAGACTTTGAAAATAAAAGAAATTACAACAATAGGAGGGATGTTAGTAAAAATGAAAATTAAATAATTTAAAATCATCGAAAAATAAAAGACATTGAAAATAAAATAAATTAGTACCATAGAAAGAATTGGAGTAAACATGGAATAATTTAAAATCATTGAAAAATAAAAGATATTGGGATAATCAAAATAATTACAACAGATTGTATGATTTAAGTTAATAAAAGAGTTAGTTAAAGTATTGGAAATGGTTCAAACCATTGTTATAATAATAGTTCAGGCGATTAAGATAGTAAAGTGAATTAGAGAAGAATTTAATTGTATGGAGAAGTAAAGGGATTAAAATTATGTGTATAATAATTACTGAGCGACGTAAGAGAATTAATAAAATTACCATGTTTAGGAGATTTAACAAAATTAAACTTATTAAGATTAGTAAAAAAAGTGCAAGAAAAATAACAATCAAAACAAAACAACCAAATACAATATCTACAATCAATGAGATAGAGGGAATCAAGTGGTTAGATATTAAGAAATGTGATAAAATATATGGATTTAATTTTTGAATATCATTATTTAGAGATGATAAGTGAGGTAATTGATTTAAAATTAATAATTTTATTTGATGACTTGTAAGTTTTGTTGAGATGCTTACATACTTTGAAACAATCGAATGTATAACACATATCAAATTAGTAAAGATAGTTAAGCAATTAAATATAATTAAGTCAATTGAGTTAATTAAGATAATTTGATATATTAAAATTGTGGAAATATATGAATAAAATGCATCAAGAGTATAAAAAAAATTAATCACGTAATGTTTAAAAGATTATTTATAGATGCGGAAAGAGAAACGTATTTTACTCAATGTTCAATGATAATTTACACGTGTGGTGTACGAAAGAGAGAGCGGAGACCGACCAGCGCGTGCGAATTACATTGTTCAACAGTATGTGTTTTGTATCGAGGTGTTTCGGTAATTGTTTTGAATAAAGATAATTCCTTATGGTTAACTAAGGGAACTACCTACATCAGTACTAAAAGACATGACACCAAAATGATTACCAAATGGGTATCCTAGAAGAGCGGACAAAGGATGAGGCACACTGACTGCATGGTAGAAGATAGAACCGAGACTGGAGATGAATGGTTAGAGACCAGAGTTGGTGAAGGACGTAAACCACAAATTTTGTGGAGAGAATTTGTGCCATGACAACAATGAACAAGGCGTTCAAACCCTAGTCATTTGTTCTTATATTTAAAATCCTTCGATTCTCTATGTGCATGCTTCTCAGAGTCAGAAGATGTTTTTGGTACAAGATTATACATTATTTATGAGATGTTTTGACTGCCCAACTAGGAGGATTCGCGTTTTAGGACAGTCAATATATATTTTGGATACATTGATTTCATCTGATAGTTATCTAATCACACTGTAGACGATCGAAGATCAGTAAACAATAAAGCGGCGCGCGGCGGTACGGGACAGCATTGAGTGTTCAGTGTCTAGTTTTTAGCGCGGAACGCGTAGCTATGTCCGATCACTTTACTTTTTGGCAGGTGCGCGGCATTCCGTTACCCAAAGAAATTAAAATAAAGAAGAAATAATATGCAAGAGATGCAGCATCAGCCAGCCACTATTCCAAAGCTATCTGTCATATCACACAAGCGAACAGCCGAGGAATGGAATACTGCGGTCAGCCTCATGCATATGTGAATTGTAAATCAGGTTTTTGCATTCGTTTCTGGCCATTGTATTTGATTTAGAGTTTAAGACAAAGGAAATAAACGGTAGACGGCTTGAATGACATGACTGGCATTAGAGATTATCACGTGAAAAGTAATAAGCGGTAAATTATTGTAACTGTTGGTTTTCTAAATAAAATAAAATGCGAAGTAGCAAAACGGGTCAATAAGTCAACGGAACTAAAAAAGAGATAATTTTGAACGAATATATTTCAAATGAACCAAAGACTACCAATCGTGGCTTTAAAGCGGTTCATAAAGTTTTTGATTTTCAGGGCAAAATATCATAATAAAGCTTTTTGGACATATTGAATCAAATGATAATCTTTTGCAACAGTATCGTTTTATAGAACACTCCGAAACGTAAAAAGGGTCAGTTGTTCGCTGAAGAAAATGGGGTACCCAATAAGTCAAAAATGGAAACAGTTAAAGCAATCACATTTCGGTATCCCTCAAGGATCACCACAAGACCATAAATTAATATTTGCGTACGTGAGGATGGCATAACAACCCAAGAACAATTGCAAAAATTGGCAAAAATATTCCCGGTTCAATGAAGAGTGTCCGATTTCGGAAGAGTCGCGGTGTCCGAAGGTAATTCAATCCCGTGGCAATCCGTTAGGCAACACCGATTCCATGATGCTGTGGTCAGTGATATACAAAGGGTAAGGATGAAAACGACAATTAAGAATAACCATGCAGGTTTATGTTGGGAACTGTGTCAATGAACTTTAACCCACAAGCTTTTAGAGATGAGAGGAAAAGAAAAATTATAACTGGATATCACTTTAGTAATGAAATTTAACATATTTTTTATGGTGCCCTCTCCCATCGGAGCATGGTTATCAACAACGTTAGCAGAACATTTTTCACTCTCCGGAACTGCAATCATATCAGTCATGCATGCTTTCCTGAGTATCTTTCCATTGTACTATTAATTAGTAATGTTGAACTTATCGTCGTTCTTTTGTAAATTTGTTTGGTCATTGGTACAAATGTTTTGGTCATTCGATGAAGAATTGTCGCAATGGTCTCTGTCTGGCGTATTTTGAGGATGTGCCCGTACAGAGAACATTCACAATTCAAATCTACCATCTTCTGCGTCAGTGCTTTTTTTGGTACCTAGATTGGGAATTTTACTAACTGCTTGCATAATATATGTTTGAATGAAGTGTAAAGTGGGTATTTTCCACGTACGATTAATTTCACCCACAAAATTACCGGCATAGAACAAGACTTACTGGGGAATAAAGCAAATCGGTGGAGATTTATTACATGTCTTCAAAGAAAAAAAATTCACAATAGACAGGTACAAACTGCAACCTACCTACCCGGTAGGAGGAAGCTGTCGGACGAGGCGGTATCCCACAAAAACGCCCAAAAACCCCTCCAGCAGCTGATTGCAAGGATTTATATTCGGCATTTCAATGTCAGCCCGTCATAAATCAAGGACGATTGTTATTGGCGGATATTCCCGCGCATTTTCGCCGCCATTAATTTTGATGCGGCCTGGATGGCTTTCGGCTTCTCCGCCTTTTTGCATAAAGCGTTGCCACACGCAGAAGTCACATTTTCTGGCGACAGAGCTGTTTAATCGATAATGAATATCTCGAATCTCGGCGTCGGGTTATTTCACTTTTATCGACGATCGAAAAGAAATATCGCGTTTCGGATTGAAGATAATGGAATGCAGACAAAATGTAATCAAAATCAGTGTATTATAACTTCAGATAGACAAAGAGACAGATCTTCCTCCATTAGTAACCCTGATTCGTAGCACACTAGAATATTGTTCCCCGATTTGGTGTCCCGATAACTCAATACATAACCTACCAAAACTTTGCTGAATTCAAAGGGCCTTCAATAACTGCAGTGAAAGATTTTTTATTTTATTTATTTATTTTTTTTTTATTTAAACGCCCATAGGGCTTTTACATATAGTGCAGTACATGTTTTTGGAAAAATATAAGAAATAACATAATATAATATAAACATAATATAAATATAAGAAACAAAATAAAGATAACATAAGATATAAGATATGCAAAATACAGATAACACCAAATATAATAGTTGACACAAAGCAGGTAACATAGAATATGTGGTAAGTAAATAAGAAAAGAAAGATTAAAGTACAGTTGCAAGTATCACAATTACTTCTAATTGCAGCAAATTGAAATAACGTCTTTTGAGATGGTGACTGTTTCAACGTCAAAATAACACTCATCTTACTTTAAAAGAAACTTATCATAATTTAAAAGAAATCATAAAAAAATAAGGAGATGACGGCTATTGTTTGAGCATTCGGCACTATGTGGTCCGAGCACTGCGCATCTTGACCGCAAACTATTCCAGAATTTTGTAACCGTTAGGACCCTCAAAACTCTCGGGTATTTAATTAATTCCCATGTCCCAACCAAACTTATTTTTCGCCCGGACTGAGAATTGTGGCGGCACAAAAACCGATTGATTTATCGTTAGAACATCTTTCTAGTTAGGCATTTTGCATCGGCTAATTTACACGTAAACACCCGCGGATGACCGTGGGGCGGGGATTTTGACCTCTGATTGGCGTGGTCTATTGATCGGTCCAATAGCTTGAATTACAAATTTTTATATTCAAAGGTGATCAGAGGTTGTCAAAGTGGTCTAAGGACACCCGATTTCAACTTATTGGGGGTCCACATCAGCGAAAAAAATAAATTGGGGGTACAAATGTGGGGCTATGGAACTAGTTTTTGTTTATACATTATGTTTGCAATATTTTTCTTTCACATTTTCTTACATTAATTTGCCAATCCAAAGAGTTAATCTTTTGTAAGCATTAGAAAAAATCGTTGGAACGATGAGTTCTGGCGGAATTTCTTGGTCTACCTCACTATTTTAATCTCGCAGGGATATTTAATTCGGTTCCATGCCAACTCAGAAACAAGTCAACTCAACACCTCTTTGAAAAGTCATTAAAAGCTATGAAAAAAAAAATTAAATTGCCCATAACCGAGCCTAAGATAACCTATTTAACCATTTTTTAATATATTTTTCATCACTTTTAATGTCTTTCTAAAAGGGGTGTTGAGTTGATTTCTTTCTGAGTTATTTGGTCACCATTTAATTCATGATCTACGGGGCTCTTATCGGGGATAATATCTATTGAATTGAAGTCGTCATTATTTCATTATACACGGTGTCCGGAAACTTGTAGTACAAGCGCGGAACTTGTGATTCTACAGCACATTTGGAGTCGATTTTGTTGTATAATTTTTAATTTGATTTGAGCTTGCGTTTTCGGATAAATCGAGTCCGAAAAAGGATTTTTTAAGAACAGTATTGAAAAAAATCGGTCGCTAAGGGGTTCATTTTAGCTATTTAATGTAGTAAATGCGTTGAAGTGTAGAAAGGCCTGATAATAAAACTATTAATACATTTACAATTTTTATTTCAAGATCATTTAAGGGGGTATTCTAGTCTAGAGGCATGAATGTAGGAGTTTTTTCAGGTGCAACAAAAAAAACCAAGAATATATTTACCAACTTCTATTTTATGAAATATTTATTAAACATTAAAGAATCCATTAAAAAAAATTCGAACAAAAAAATTTAAAATTCAGAAAGTTACAGGGTGTTGAAGTGGGGGGTCTCAAAAAATGGCGCGTCCTGGTTGACACGATTGCAACCCTCCCAGTAATCTAAAAAAAAATATTCTTTCGCAAAATGGCGGCTGTCTGAAATAAAAAAGACGTTTTCGTACCAGTTTTTTTGACTTTCCAAATTTTTTAAAAATAGTAAAAATTGAAATTTTGTTATAGTTCTAGTTCCCGCCATAGAGGAATGTGTAGAGAAGGCTCACACCAATTTTCAAGTGAATTGGTTTAGTAGAACTTGAGATATCGTGTCAGCCGCCTCGAAAAAAGTGGTTTGGAGAAAAATGAGTTTAAAATTTTGTTCTATTCAGATTTTGGTTAGATTCCGTCCAAACCGCGACATTAAAATGGTTATATCTTTTAAAATAATGCGAATTTCGAAAAATCCTTTTAAGGAGATATTTTTTAATATTTAAACTTTGGAAATATGAAGAAAAAAAAATTGTTTTTTTTTTTTTTCTAGATTAGAATACTCCCTTAAAAAGCTTTAAAGATGACATTTTTATTTACATTAACTCCACACAGGAGGCCCTGAAGAAAATAATTTCCCCTAAGTCATCTTTGAAGATGCTGTGTGGAGGGAGGAAACACATACCTACCGTAGCCCAACGCATGAGGAATACGAAATAAGAATGACTAATAAAAACAGACTTCTTGAAATATAAATTTCTAAATATCGAAATATTAGTTTTTTTTACAATACGGTCAACGAGTCTAATTCAGAACACAAAGAAAACATGAATATACAACCTACACGACACCGCATCAGGCTTTGGTCAGATACCCAACTAGGAAAAGATTCTACTAAATCACTTTTTATTACATCTCGTTCTTCTAAATGTTCCAACCATTCATATACACGCGTATTTTTAAATCACTCTTACTTTTTGGATTCGGAACTACAAAATTCAAGTACCAGGTGGTAGGGGTCTATCAAACGCTGGGTCATTTGCATAACTACCCGGGCTGACCCGAGGACCCTAGGGGCTGGGTAAATAATAGGTACTACAGTTCGTTAGTGATCTACGAGATGCTTATCTTAAACTTAATATTAAAGCCAGGAGCTTTCAATCTAAATAAAACAAAAGTTTCAATAATCTTTAATGCAAAACATATTTAAAGACGTATTTTACACTGCGTAACCTAGCGTGGGTTGTACATTATCTAGAAATCAATCGTCACGCATCGTACTAACAATGTCCTATACTCCATTGGTTTAATGAAAAATAGAAATGTGAAAAGATTCAAATTTGTCCAAACTTGTCGCCAAAAGTTTGTTTAATCGCTGATTGACATATTTTAGATATCTACTTATTTGCATAAGTTTATTTGTCTATTATTGTCTTAATTTTCAGTGTACTCTGTGCAATGTATTATTTCCCGATGGTTATCTCCGTCACCGACAGCATAGACTGTTTTATCTCCCAGTGTGCAGAACTAACTTTCCAATGGTTATGCCAGTCGGAAGAGCAGTATTGTTGTTAAATAGAATCACTTTAAATATCGATATGTTTAACATCAATGAAGCAAAATTTAGACAGCAAGCTCTATTGCTGTTAGTCTGATTGTGCTTCATTGATGTTTAAATTGTTCATTGATGTTTAAATTGTTCATTGGTGTTTAATTTGTTTAAATTATTTAAATTGCTTAAATACGATTTAATCTTAATATTTTCTCTACTTTAAAAACGATTTGAAATTTTAATTTTGTTATGTTTTTAAAATGAATAAATTGAATTCAATTGAATTGAATAATTAGTCTACGATTAGTTCTCACATTGCTTTAGTTGTCTAGAGCTATATGGGTCACGGTTCTCGTTCACGAGTTGTGCCGAAGGTAGGTGTGCAGAGTTATAATAATCCTTGAGCTCCACAGACAAAACCTAGCTTCCAGTTATAAAAGACGTTAATCCTTCAAACTATATTTATAAGTTACGATACATGCACTTTATTTAAAAATAAAAATTTGTGATTTTGAGATTGACACTGAACATAGAGACAACAAATTCCAATGGCTTTATTATACATGCAAAAGCCCTGACAGTTGCGTGTGGCTAAATAAAGAACAAGCAATAATTCGACTTGCCTAAATGCAGGGCGATACGAACCCTTTCGATTAATGAATGCGCGGATCGGATTCCATCGACGTTTAATGTCGTAGTAAAATTTGGCTTTCGAATCTGAAGCAAACATCGAACAACTTAGAACTCATAAAAAAGTCAAAATACACAATAGGAGACGAAAAATTGCCTTATGATCATCTTGCTCTTTTTTATACGGTGTCTTCGCCGTCGACGCTAAATGCGTGGGGTCGTCTTTAATGGCTCTTTGATTGATAAACTAAACAATAAAGCGTTAAATATAAACGCGTCTGAAGCAAACTTATTAAGACAACTTTGTAAAAAAGTCACAAGAGTATCAGAACAGCTGGTTTATGACAATGTTGTTCATTTTCATGTGGTGGCTCTATGTTTGTTTTAAAGCTAAATGCGTGGGGTCGATTTTACGTCCTTTTGAATGAAATAACATTGAAAACGAGAGTTTCCAAGAACCATTTCTTGATGATCAACATTTTCAGAATAAACAATACACCGCCTTGGTCCTACCATTGAGGGTTCCATTTTAATTTCTCCCTCTTTCTCAAAAAAGATGAAAATAATAGAAAGAGAGGTTATAGCGGATCTCTCAGTGACAGAACCATGATTTTTTTATAATTTCAGACGACAAAAGGAGAAATCTTTACTTTTGATCTTTGAATTCTACCACAATGTCTTTACTCTTCACGGTTAACTGCCCAAAGTTATGGGACATGACATGCTATGTAAATTTTCACTTTCAATGGTCAGTTGGAGGTAAAATAAATTCCAATGTATGTTACTTTTAATGAAAAGGGGAATCTTTAGAAAACGCCCAGCTTGGAAATAAAACCATACATTACAGTTAGGGTGAATGTTCAAAATTCAAACACAGGAATCTAATGGATATACTCGCACAGTTAGAAATAAGACGAACATAATAATTTAATCAAATGATCTCATTAAAGAGGAAGAAAGCAGTTTTAAAAGCAATACAAATAATAACCATTATAAAGAAAACTGAGACCCTTGTTAACATTTTTGTTGGGCTTTCGTAATGGTTTAGAAATGAACGTTTTTCAGAATTGACACCCAGAATCTAAATTAAATGGGGCTGTAAGAACTCAGTGCGGGAGTGTTAATGTATAAATGAACGGTTATAAAGATGTCAATAAGTATAGAATGGAGAACATTATTACATTACTAAGCAAGTCATACCGTTAGAATGTCCTACAGGATTTCATGTACGGAACACCATGTCTCTATCATTAAAGAAACCAAGATTTAAATCTTGACAATAAGCAGGATATAAAAAAGATTATTAGTAAGATTAAACTATTTAATCTCCCGTTAAAACGGTAATTGATTATTGGGAAAAGCTTGGATAATAAGTACATGTTTTTAATAGAGTCCACAGGTACCTACTTAAAAATAATAAAAGCCATTTATTGGCCTATACTAAATATGGACAAGGAACTTGATAATTCACTCAACGTCATGAAATCTGCACAGCTTTTGGTGGCTGAAAGTTAAAGATTAAGGAAACTATTTTCAGCTTGTAACCTCCTTCTTTCTGGTGGTGTGAATTCTATATTCTTCATATTATTATGACGGCCTCCATGGTCAAGGGGCAAGGCTCTGGACTAGCAATCCGAAGGCCGCGGGTTCAAATCCCGGCGTGCGCAAATAAATTATATTTGATTGATTTGTGTTATTTCAAAATTAATTAATTAAAAATAATATGTAGTACATTTGCGGCACGTCCCTAAGTGGAAGATACTCTCAGACCACTATTCATAATTGAAACGTTGCTTGAAATGGTTTCGTGACCAGATCTGAATAGCCAATACTTCTCCACCTTCCCCTTCACCATCTCTTTTCCCTCTCCACTATCTCCAGCCTCACAATACCAAAATTGAGAATGCCGTAGTCTTACTGACACCAAACAGGAGCAGTTGGGACTCTTGTGCGGTTTTCACGTTATTTTTTAATTTTTTTATTGGTTCAATAAAGCGAAATTTCTAATAAGAGGTATCTTAGGATAAGCCTAAAAATATCAACCATTTGTGTCTGGAACTTTTCGAAAAAAAAAAAAAAAAACTTTGAAACGAGAATTTTCCACATTCATCGGCATTCATAAACACAAAAATTCCAAGTCAAAATCTGAAATATTTCCCAGCATAATTCTTACAGAATGTGGAGAATTTAAGACATTTTATCAAGGGTTCGTAATGGCCCTTAGAAAGCCATCAAATTCAAAGACATGATAATGAATTGACTCGTTTATAGCTAACAGGAAAAAGAATCAATTAAATCCACGTTTCTCGCAATATCAATGATTATAAATAATCGGAGATAGTTTTCTTCTTGGATACCAAAGAGCAAATGGTCCATTCAAAGATATTAATTCTTGGATTAACTCATTTAACATTATTTTATTAGAGATTGAAGCAATTGAAAGATACATTTATTATAAAAGTAAGGGATTCGGGAAATGTATAATGAAAAGTTCTGATATGTAATGTGGAATGAATTGATTTTAATGAGATGCATATCAACCCGAAATCAATTTACAGGCAAGATCTCAGAAAAACAAATCTGCTCTTTAAAACATATAATATCTTATTGGTTTGCATGAATCAATGAAGCCCACCGATAACAGCCATTAAAATCATTAAAGCTCGACGAAATTAAGAATTCGTCAGCAATAATAATAAAAACATGATCAATAAAATTTTACTTATGGCCTCGGACCAAACACATTTCCGGTGAATACTCGTGTAAATCTTCCTTCCCCTCTGTTTCATTTTGAAATGAGAAAATGCTTAATTCCTACCTGGATGTCGTTTATCCAGTTCCCACCTATCCCTAACCATCACCTTGCTGGAAAAGTATTTGGAACAATGACTGTCGGGTGTTGTTTTGTCCTAAATCTAATGTTCTAATCATTTCGTACATTTCACCATTTTTCATTCACTGATGAATTCCACCATTTCATCTATTTTTTTTAACTTCCATGTGTAGACCCTTTTACCCCTAACTTTAACGCCTGTGTCCCTTTCTTCTAAATATGTTCATGCATTTTTGTTAATGTTCTCTTTTGTCTGTGGTCGTGCTGTCGCTTTCTCTTTTTCTTTAAAAAAATCTCAAATTCATTTATTGCTAATCATTCTTCAATTTAAGACCCTAGAGCCTAGAACTAAAATCAAATATCTGTAAAATTGCTATTCATCTGAATAATTAAAGTTTTTACAACATTGTCCAGTACAAACAGAAATGTTTTTACTTAAGAAAGGGATAACCTCAAACCACCATCTCAATCTTTACGCATCCCTAGGCTTTGGGAACGAAGAAGTCAACAAACGCTGCTCAACTTACACCTGATGGCAGATTGTCTGGAGACCAAACCCGAGGATCGTCCAATGGCAAGAAAAATAGTGCAAATTCGAGTGCATTTGTTTTGAAAACTGAAGAAGGCACTACCCTGGAAGCAATTTATTTGTGTTTTTCGTGTACACAATCTCGTTTTTAAGTAAGACCACTTCGGAAGTACATAATATCATTTTGTACTGATTTGTTTTGTTGTGGAGGAATCGCGGTAGAATTATATCTCTAACTGTATTGTGATTGTGTCGTGTGCTGCTTCGCAGAGATACAGTGGTGAGAGATTTGATATCCCCTTTCCTTGCACATCTTGTTTTTTCTATACATACTACATCACCTATTCCAGCAAACACCAGTTCGTCTCTTTTCGTTTTTAGTATTTACAGTTCATTACAATTTTTTTTGAAGCTGTAATTTGACAGCAGTTTTGGATAACCTATTTCAATCTGTTTCTGCATCTTTCACATTGCTTTACAATTTATTATTTAATTATTATTTTTATAATATATAATATATTATTGAAGAAGAAGATAAAACAAATAATCTAAACGAAAATGAGAAAGAGAACAAGACACAGAAAAATATAATAGTCGCAACTGGGACTCGAACCCAAAACCTCTAGTCTAACGGGACGTGCGCTTTTACCAATTCAGCCATTGCCACCTTCCATCAAACCGTCATAATTATAAATCTCATATTATTTTTACTCTAAATACGTCTTTACCATTAATAGCATGATTGGTGAGTGGCAAAAAGAGAGACTTACTTTCGTTTTGCGATTTGTGAAATTCGTAATTTTTTCGCGAAAAAGCGATTTTTTACAATTTCCCACATGTTGCAATTTTCGAGTAAATAATGCAAATTTCAGTATTTTTCAAGCGATTTTCCAAAAATTTTAAATTAAAAGAAAAACAATAAAAAATATTTTTTCTCCGTGGGTTTGACAAGCTTGAACTGCCATCAAATAGAACGCAACCAATTTCAGGCAGAAAGCAGCGCATAAAAAAACTCTATAATTTTTTTTTTTTTTACTCAATTTTGACAATTAGATTTCATAATAGATTCGTTCTCAAGCTTTGCTTCTGCAGTCTGCACCATCCGAGCGTGTACTTGAAATCCAATTTATAAAAATAAATTGTTTCAAACACACCACTAACGTGTAAAACAAGGCCTATTAACCTGTTGGCAAGGGGTCTCGAAGGGGTTTAAAGAGGACCATTGTTAGGACTGAAGTGTTGGCGGCCTGCTGACCTTACCAAATAATGCAGGGTGGCCCAGCCAATGCTAACTTTATTGGACATTCCTCCTGCGGTAACATGTTTATGGAGGCCTAGCGATCGATGGACTGGAAAATTGGTGATATGTAAAAAAAAAAAAACCAGCAATTTAAAATTTTGAATTCATCAGGCTTTATACAATTGAGCCTTTGCTTGGAAGAATGTTGTATCTGGCAATATTCTAGTTCCGAGAAAAATTGATAAAACAAAACCAGTTATGTTTCATAACATTTTATATTTAAAATACATAAAACATGCAATTCCTAAGAGCTTTAATTGAAAAGTCGTCTAGAAAGGCATTTAAATTAGAGTTTATTACTAGAATTTATGCTGAATTTGTAGAATAATGTTGTATATGAACACTTTCACATACAACGTTATTCATACTGAGAGCAACATGCTCTTCAAACATAAATGTATACAAGTCATTGATGTTTTTGAACTTAAAAAGCAAAAAACGATATGAATAAATGAAACCATTTACGTTCTAGATATTGTCTTGAGATCAATGTACAACATTATTCTACAAAACTGTTTTAACGGCTAAAAAAGAGGGTTAATAATATTTTTCTGGATAAATTCTACTTTCCTGCATTCTTCAGCTTATTGACTTTGAAGACTTTCTAGTTGAAGCCATAAGACATTCGTTTTCTATATTTATTCCAATAAATTAAACCATGCGCCGTGATTTTGATAAATGGCGTTATACAACATTCTTCTTCAAACCAAACTTTAAAAAGCTGCCAAGGGCTAAAAAAATTTTCATACCCATAATTCCTAACTTAAAAGATGCGTATTAATATGCCAAACATTATTCTATCAATAAATCACCATTGATAGTTTTGTTGGATACACCATTATTCCGGGCAAGGGCTCAATTATTGTTATTTTGGGTCTCCAATGAATGTTGTGTGGCCAAGGACACTTTAGTTCAACCTAAATAATTCTGTATTATTAAAATAATAAAACCCTTTGACTATTGGTAACCCTGTACAAATCTCAACTACGCCCATCTATTGAATTTGGAAGCCAACTCTGGGATGGAGTCCCAAAATAAACCTGCTTGATTCCGTGCAAAGAAGGGCGGTCCATCTGATCGACAATCCGTTGTTCACAGAGCGATTGCTATATCTAACGCAGAGAGTAATGTAGGTAAGCTGAGTCTGTTCTACATGTATTTTAATGGAGCTTGCTCTAAGGAGCTAGGAGCATTGATCAAGCTCTTTGATTGATGAGCCTCTTCAAGACCCGCATTAATAAATCCCTTCCTAAAGCCTCCACCTTAACCCGCCTCACAACGTTGCCAACCGGGTGGCGACGTAGTTCCTTTGTCTTTAGACTATAAAATTGGAGTCTTTTCTCACTACAACAAGACTGTTCAACTGTTTTCATTTTTTTCAACTTATGTCATAGATTATAACATGCTTGTAGGACCTTCCTGTATCGTAGTACGTCAGATATTGTCATTTTATTGTGCGGTTTTCATGATTATTTTTATGTTTTTGTTGTATTTTTTTATGTGGGCCTCAACATGGGTAATATCAGAAAATTTGGTTATTAATAATAATTAACTTGGCAAATTTAAAGCATATTATATTATAAACATATATTTATTATTTACAACTTAATCGTTAAAACAAAAAACTCTTTTTTTTATTTTTTTTTTATCAGTTCTCAAAACTATGGTCACCCTAAAAGTCTACATGTTTACATTAATGTACTACCTAGCGCCAGTAGTTTAGTAGGTACCCATAAACTCAATCAGTAAGAAATACAACAATATTGTACTTTCAATATCTGTATAATTTTGTGTTATTTTGTTAATTTGTAGAATTGTTAACCTCAACACAGGCTTGTCCTAGTGAGGTTGCTAATTGTATTGTAAACATTTTACATGCAGTGTAAAGAAACAATAAATAAATAAATTATAAATTATAAAATTAATTAATAAAAAATATTGATGAACTAAGCTCCTATTCACAAACTACTTGCAGGAAATAATGTCATGCAAACGGTCGGTCATGTCGACCGACGACGTAGCGCTGACGAGCTGGACCGATATGCAGCGCATAGCGAATCGGATGGCACTACAGCTTTTCATTCATTCTCCTGCACATTATCGCAGGCGACCGACATACTATTTAGCAGATTTTCAGCCTTAATCCCCAGACAAGTCAATGAAATTGAAGATCTGTTCACGAAAGAAATCCAATACTTTAAAATGTTTGTTAAATTTCCTCAAAAGAAAGATTAAGCTTATTTATAGAGATTGAGTTTATCTTCGAAGTACTAAACGTGCTCCGCCTTACTCATAATCGCAGAATAAGATAATACCACGGTAATACGAGCGGGTTAGGTTAGTTGAGGTAATACGAGCGGGTTAGGTGAAATTGCCGTACAAATTTCACCTAACCCGTTCGTATTACCGTGGTATTATCTTATTCTGCGATTATGAGTAAGGCGGGCTATATTTAAAATTGGAAAATTTAGATTGTAACTTGTAAAACAAAAATTATAAATGATGATTTCTAGTGTTCATTATCACCCTATACTTTAAACAAGATGTGTTGTTACACCGCTTGAGTTACCAAGGGCTCGCGTCCTGCAGTGCTTTCGACTGGCAATCTATTTCCATGTCCACCACAACACCCTGCAGTCCCTTAGGGACTGAAATACCAAAATCCACGCGCTCGGGGTTCACACTTTACGCGTTAATCGTCCAAAACAAGGAGAGGGACAAGGTCAATATTCACATTAACATCTTGCTGTGAAACTGTGGACCAGGAACCAACCAGTGGCCCACCAACACTCACCACTAATAGTTTATTATTCAATTTCGTCACCTTAAAACCTTGTTCGTTGCATTTCGTATTCAAGATATAAAGAAGGCAAGTACTGACTTTCCTTTTCCCATTTAATTGGGGAGTCGTTAGAATTTTAAATATCGAAAAACGGAATTTAAAAAAAAAATACACGTTATACGGCTGTTTTACCTCTTCAGAGGAATATAAACGGTAGAAATATTTCCATTCTCATGCCATACACAATTTAAAATCGCGCGTCGTATGTACACGAGGCAAGTAAGCGAAAAGTGTTTTTTTGTTTATTTTGTGCATAATTTTATAAGAATGAAAAAAGTTAGAACATACAAAACCTCAAAAATAGTCTTAGCCATAAAGGGATATTTTTTTAAAAGTTGTTTCTTATATTATATGAGTCATGAAAAAACATATTTTTAGTGATTTACGCTTCTATTTTTTGTTACGAAAATAATCATTTTAATGTAATTCCAATACATAGAAAAGCTAGTAAAAGCTTCAATTTATCCGTAGCATATTTCTTGATGTTCATACTGTAAACCGATTCGTCGTAAAGATGAATCTAAATATTATCTCAATAGGATTTCACGTACAGCTTCAACTTCAGCATTGATAAACTGTTTAAGATGAAGTCATAGTAAATAATGCAAAATCACTCAAAATCATGTGTATTTGTTTTGAAAATTTGATCGCTTAGAAATATTATAGATGTTTCAATTAAATACTGCGTTTAGAACATATCTTGGCCCTTAAAAATATCTGTCATTTTTTTATATGTCTTTTAATAAACCTAGAAAAAAATAAAGTAACAGGTCTATAAAAAAACACTTTCAAGTGCAAACTCTCGTACTTATGAACATCTTTTCGGATATGGTTTTATTGTTTATTGTAGCAAATTTAGTTTCTTTTATGATAATCGCAAAAAAATGATATTTACGCCCGATATTCACAAAATAAAATAAAATATGCATTTTTGCGTTGTTATTTCACAATACGGCTGGCAGCCGACGAATGTGGATTTTCAAAGTGACCCTTATGTCGTTCACCGAAGGACTACTGGCTTGCCACACCCCACTTCCTTTCAGAACCGCCCTGGCCGGAGCAGGGAACAGACGTGTTGGCTCCACGTCGCTCGGTTCCGTGAAATCAATTTTAAATTTCCTTGTTATTACAATAAACAATGTGTAAAAAAGGAGTTAATGTTTTTTTAGGCCTTCACGAAATCAACCTGTAAAAAAAATTCTCAAATACCTTTTTCAACCGTTCCAAAAGCTTTTTCTCAAATATTTTTAAACTCCTCCCACAAAGGGCGTGAATTCCGATTTTGATTTTTCCCTGGACTATTGGATCCCCTTAAAAGTCAGTTTCATTTCCCGAAGTTTCGTTTATTTATTTTGTCACGTGTAGAAATAAATATAACTAGCAGAACTACAAAAATCAACCAGATTTTTTTTTACTAAAATTAATCTATTTTCAAATGTACTTTGAAACTTAAAAAAAATGGAGAAAAAAAGAAACTGGAGTTAAAAAAACGAGCAAACCCTAAATTAACAGGACCGACAATTATTTCGAATATTGTCTGCCATAACGTCATCCAATTTCAGATAAATGCGTATACGTCCACGCGTGTGGGCATAAGTGCCACCCCAAAAGTTGATAGAATGCATTGTCATAGACAACGAGTCTATCAGCCAAGTTTCAGCTCAATTGGATGTCGGAAAGTGGGTTAATTTTCACTTCATTCACACATTCATTCAAGAAAACAAAATCGAAATTCAAATAGATGTACTTAAAAATACCGTTTGTTTTAATTAACAAACAGCAGAGAGTATGGTAGGATATGAGATTTTCATGGCCAAAAGAATTATCGTGATTCATTTTGGGTTATTATGCCATGTTCCATTTCGTTAGGACGTCCATCACCGGTCCGACATCTGCCCTGATAATAAAACAGAAATTCTATTTACGTACTCTACTAATAAACTCTCGACCGGTGAGCTCTGACGTCATGAATGTGTACAATTTTTTCTATCTAAAATTTCATGGTCAACGCAACTATTTCCATCAGCATTGTCATTACGGGCAATGGAGCGTTGTAATAATCGGTGAGAAAATATCAAGACGCCGTAATATTTTGTTAGTGAAACAAGAAAACAGATGATAAACTTTAAAAGATTAAAAGATAACTAGTAGAGAACTGTATGTAGCCAGGTGGTATATTAGTATACTAGAATTTAAAATGAAAATCAAGTTCTACAAAACAAAACACAATAACAAAATTGAACGAGTATTGATTGACTGCGTCAAGCATTCCTAAAATAGTGCTATTTTGGGTAAATTATTGACAGAGTACTCAATCAATGCTCCAAATTCCAAACAAATACCCTTAAGTAAAATTTGGGGTTAGTTTGGTACTAAAATAACCAAAGCTTTTACTGCAAATCTCAATACATTCGTGAATGCCCCAAATGTGTGATTTTTCAAACAAACTTCGCAATATCCAAAGAGATTTACAAATGACATGAAGAATCATTCTGTCAAAGCGAAGCAGTGAGGGGTGGAATTCAATAGTAAGGGTGAGAAATGTCAAGCCTTAAGTGAAAAAATCTACCCTTATAGACGGAATGAAGCGAGATTTTAAGTCTATGATAATATGAAAGAATCATTGCTTCCAATAATCAGTAAAAATATATTACTTGCGAATGTAGCACCTTGTTGTGCGACAAAGAGTAAAATAAAGTGAATTTCAATAAACCAACGTAACTCCATATGACTGAGATATATGGAACAACCCTCCCCACTTCCTTCATTCTCACAACATACTCAAAAAAGGGGATGCACTAGTCTCACTGGCTCCAGGCGGTTGAGAGTTGTGCGGTAGGTACTCACATAAAAAATCAGATCTCTGCTATATTGTGTAGAGGCGAAAAGTAAACTAAAAGTGAGAGGTGAACCGTATTTTCACTACACACAGATCACGGATAACTAAGTCAACCATTGAATGTATGCAGCATTTCTTTATTGTTATCTAAATGCGCCTATAAAATAAACTGCATTTTGGCACAGGTATCAGATTAGTATCTCGCCATACCAGGGGTTTATTTCTTGGTAGTCTTAAAAAAGGCCTTCAACTTTCACATTCAAAACAATAACATTTGAAAAGAAGCATGACTAGTCACTACTTGATGCAATTTTTTGCATTCTTTTTCTAACAGATTAAGGCGTCAATCATTTTTATGTTTTGAATATTAAGTGTGAAAAGGCACAACATGAGAGGAACGATGAGAGCTTTAAAAAATATGTATGCAATCAAATAATAATATTTTTTGTTGTTATCCAACTGTTGCAATTAGTTGTCCTTCTTGAGTAAGCGTTTCGGACAGCCTTGTGGAGTTTATCGTCAGAGGAATGGTGCCATGATTAAAGAAATCTGTCTTTACAGACATAATAAGGCTGTTCAAATAGGTGAATCGAAAGAAATTATAAAAAAATGTAGGCAAAAAAAATATGTTACAAAAATATTAACAAAATAAAATAAATAATATTTAGTAAAAGCCGTTAATTGGCGTTAATAAAAAAAAAAAATAAATAAATAAATAAAAAAAATAAAAATAAAATTAAAAAATTAAAAAAAAACACATGAAATCAAAAGTTAATATAGATTTTCAATATAAAATCTTAACTGAAAAACCATGTTATCTTTTAATTTTCCTATAGATAAAAATCAATTTTTGTTTGTTTGTTTCTTCGTATGTTATGCGCTGCCATACCGTTCATCCGATTGCGATAAAACTTAGGTGATTTGTTGTGCGCACGCCCGCAAAGGCTATAGGCTATATGTAAGCTCTGACGTTATGAAATTTGTGTTAATGAAAATTAGTTTTAACGTATTTTATATGTTTTAGCAGCAGGGAAGGAAGGCATGAGGGGAAGAATAATGATACGGGTGGGGTTAGCGAGAAGGATGAAGAGGGAGGGGAAGGCGGGGAAGGGAAACGCGGGGGGAAGGGGACGCGGGAGGGGAACGGACTAGCATGGGAAAGGAAATGCAGGAAAGAAAAAATTTATTTCTTTGCATTGTTACGCATGCCGGGTACCAGCTAGTTTCACATAAATATAAAGTCGATAAGACAGATGGTTTCCATGCCAATTCAGAATTAAGTCATTTGAAAAGTCAAAAAGCTATAAAAAATAATTTAAAAAAAACAGCCCATATGCTAACCTAACGAAATCTAATTAATAATTTTTTGTATGTATTTTTCATCACTTTTAATGTCTTTTCAAAGGAGGTTCTGAGCTGATTTCATTCTGATTTCATTCTGAGTCCGGTCACCAAGTAACTTAGCTTCCGAATTTAAAAAATCAGTGAATTTGGGAAATTTTCAGGGAGATAAGGAACTCAATCAAGCAGAAAAATAACAAAGAATAAGAAAGGCTCATGACAAAGAGAGGAAATTAACGCCATTTAAAAGGAAAAGCGTATAGAAAGAATGGGCAATCAAGAGAAAAAAAATAACCATTAATTTTGCAGAAAGGGCATTTTTTTTAAATAATGAACATCAGACTTTTGTGTAAAATTGTTCGGAAGAGGAACTTAGTTGATTTAAATAATTAATTGTAGAAAAGCTTTAGAGAAATTTTCAATGGGAATAAAGATAGTTGTTATTGGTAGGTTATAAGGAAATAGTTGGTGTAAATAATAATAGGTGGTTTTGATTTAATAAAATATTCGAAAGTACTTTATCTAATTTGCATAAATAGTATTCAGCTCTACTTCTCGCTTTTCGGACATTCGTTACACTTTCATTTCTTCAATGTGTAATACAAAAGGCTAAACATTTTCTCATTTTACACAATATATTACATAGTTGGTAATAAACAAACAAACACAACACCAATGTAATGATGCATACTTAAAGTAAAATTTTCACGAGGGACAGCAATGACCCAAAAAAGGTATTAGGAGTCCTAATTTAGGACACAATGTAGTACAATTTATTGAAAAGAAAAGGTTACTACATAAAAGTGGTGTGGAAGTGAATACGCATGTAGTTTCAATGTCTCTCAGCAGATGTCATTAGAGTATATAGCAATATATAGTGTCAAGGTGTCTCAACAGGTTCATCAGTAGTCCTACATAAAGTGAAAATGTCGCGCGTTAACCCGAACGATTACGAGGATATCACATATGCGAGCATCTTCACTACGCGGCGTCTCAGATTCGCTGAGAGCAGCGTTTAGAACGGACGTTTGAGTCCAGATCGTTTATCACTGCAAACACGATAACAATAATAAATAACTCGTAATCTCGACGAACTAAAGTATTATTCAAAACTTCCAATCACCAACTGGATTCCTAATCAGTGGAAATACCAGTACACCCTAGAAACTGATAAAAAAAAACTAAAATTAAATCATCATTACTGGAAAAATCTTAACAACACATCAATACAACTACTGCATACAAATTCCTTATCTTATCGACTCATCAATAGATTAAAATTTCGGCAACGGCGACAAGGCTACATTGTCCGTTGGTCGTTGTAATGCAACGCAACGCACGCTTTGGCGCCACCAGATTACAGGTTGCACACAACACCGCTATGGACGTAGGTGGTATTTCTGTGTACAAACCGGACTTTAATTACAATCTATAAATAACATCGTGAACTGTTGTGTTAACATATTATTAATTAACCTGCTCAGATGATGCGCATATAGGATTTAGAGATAAGATTGAACCGACTGCGATTGCGGAGTTAGCAGTTATGCGTTCATAACGACAATTATTATCATTACGGTTAACTGTTATTAGGACATTAGAATTTGTTCAAATGAGAAGTTTGAACAGCAAATATTAACCCCTCAGGCCTCGGGTATATTTTGTCAGACGGTCAAAATATTTTCGCTTTGCAATAAAATCCGTACGAATGGAACATTTTTGAACGCATCCGAAAACTGAAACCTGTTTTTGGAGTGTGATATATATAATTCGCTTTCAAATTTTATATTTATATGTCGAAAAAAAGCGGACTTTGATTCACACGCGGTAGAAGTGAAACTAGAAAGTCGCAAGATGTCGCTTTCTTTTTTTTTGCTTGTTTTTTTTGAAGTGGTTTGAAGATTGGATATTGATTTCACAAAATAAAAGGATTCGAACCTTCTCTCTCTGGCCGCTGAGACTTGTCAGGCACCTTGCCCACTACGCTATGGAAGGCTCGCGCCGATACGCGAATTTAACGTATTATATTAGAACTGAGTTGCGACGCATTTCCGTTTCACCTGAATTTCAAGTGACTAACGGCGCCAAAGAAGTTTCACTTCAAAAACATATAATTTTTTTTTGCAAACATAAAAATGGCTCACTTTACGTTTTTTCTAACTAAAATTACAAATAACGCAAAACAAGTAAACGCATATTTTATTAGACAAATAATGTATTATGAATCATTATTATCGTCACCTAACTTTTTTGTCGCCAAAAATAATTAATAATAATTTCCCAAAGTTTCAAATGTTTTTTCAAATTGCGGTCGGAATCTTTGGTTTCATAAAGGGGTACATTTTAATTATTGTGTGTTTAACTTGTATTTAGCCAATATTTTCTCTTTCTATCACCATTTAGATCATATTTCTCACCGTGATAATAAGAAGACCCAACGATTTCTACGATACTACATACATGAGCGTTCCCAAAAGCGAACAAATTAGCCTGAGGGGTTAATAACTATGATGGAACCCTGGAATTGAATCCCCGGTTCTCTGCGATTTCTCTATTCACGGTATCGTACACCCGTCTATCGTCACAACGGTCTAGGTAATTCTTAAGCATGCCGGAAATAACTGAGCTCAACGTAGAGATTCTAAGTTTGTCATTGTCAACGAATTAGCATTACATTCTATAATATTATAACTATGTCTCTTTCTAGTAAAGGAAGCTTTCGTGCGTAGAGTAATGCGGATCGCAACACAATATATTAGCTGATAGCGTGATAAGCTCTAACGTAACATTAAGGCGATGCACCACGTCGTGTAAAATTATAAATCGGGCCGCTAACAATTACACTCCTAGATGGCGATAAGTTTTAAATTCCCGCTTAACCCTTCGAATAATAAGAAAATAATATCTGTAAACTTTTGCCCGTCCAGGTTAGCACGCAAAATTCCTGGTTCTACCCTTGCATTTTAAACGTTCCTATTTATTGGTTATTTTATAAACCGTTTTGCAAAAAAAATTGTTCTAAAATCAAGATAAAATAATCTTTCCTGTAAGCTTATTAGTAATCAACATTTGTGTGTCTAAATATTTAAATTTTAAAATTGGAAATGTAAATTGGCTAAAAAATGCATATCTGCGAAAATTTGAATTAGAGTACTTAAAATAGAATAAATTTTAAATACAGATTCTTTTTCTTAACAATATTTGTAATAAAACTGTCACCTCACTTTTAATCACATTCATAAAATTTTATTTTAAAATTAAATGTGTATTACGTCACAAATTGGCGCTACAATAAAACCGTCACTTATGATCGGTTTTGTAAAATATCTGAACAACATAGCTCGTATAATCAATCCTAAGGCAATGAGAAGCATTATTTCTTTCGCTTTCTAACATAAAAGAAATCACAAATATTCGCCTGACAGGAAGAGAATCATCTAACTTTTAATAATGCAGGGTCGCTCTGGGACAATCTGAGTCTCCTCTTATTATAACGGCATATGATGTTTTGGGACAACTTGGATCTCCTATGATTATACGGGTTAACACTACTCAACTTTTTTGATTTATGCAAGAAAAAAACATCGCCAAAAAGCGTGTTTTATTTTATTTTACGAAACTCAGAAACAAATATTTAAATGTTTTACGATCATTTTGTAAAGCAGTTCACTTTTCACATTAAACAGTAAAACCATAACCATAGGCAGTTTTTGGCCTGATACTTTATCTTTTTCTGGGCTTGAAAAAGAAGTAATAAAAAAATACAAGATCATTTAAAAGGCTGTTCTACTCGCAGTATTTAATTGAAGTATCTAAAATATTTCTAAGCGAACTAATTTTCAGACCTAAATTATATGATTTTGCATCGCTTAGTAGTGCATTACTTTAACTTTTTTATTTATTTTATTACTTTAGGAATGAAGCTCGCGGTTTATTGGTGATTTTTTCTGAATTTCTTTTGTGCAAATTTGACTGATGCAATTTAAAAATTCGTAAAATGTTCGGAACACTGAGATTTTGCTGACGTTAAGCAATGTAGAACATTCCTTTAATTATGTTTATTCAACGGTGTGAAAGACCTTTAGCAGTCCAAGAGATTCGGCTGCAGCTTCCAACACCCACCTCCCATTGTCTGCCAGTTGATTCATAGAGAAGCTGAGATGATTATCATGTCTCGCAGACATAAGACGTAACCAACCGGTTCCAAATCCAGACAACATTTATCTTGCTGAGAAGAATAGTATAGTCGTAGAGCTTGTTCTAGTATCTAGTAGGAACTGGCTGAGGAAATACAGTATAATGGTGGTGATTGGGAGAGATAACAGATGAGAACAAAGCACACTGCTTGTCAATTAAAAGTCAATAAAAAATAATGGTCCCCGAAAGTAAGTCACTTTTTTCGATCAAACGTTCGAATCTTTGGAGAAAACTAGCACTGTGGAAATATAATAAATTAAATCATTGGTTAATTTATTAGCTGAAAAAAATGTATATAAAGAAAGGCATAATATTCCATACTTTTATTATAGTCTTAAAATTCTTTCAGTGAGAGCAATTCTGTGGTACAAAATTATATTTCAGCACATACACAACCATAACACTCGCTTTAATGAAGGACTTATTATACCTAAGCATACAAATAAATATGGACAAAGAACGTTAAATTACATGATTCCCAGTTGTTTAAATGTGTTACCTGCAGAAATTAAAAACTGTGCCAAAAACAAACAAATGATGAATTTCCTGAAGACTTGGCTTACTGAAAGAATTAATTTGTATTAGCTTACAATGACATATTATTCTAAACTTTAAAATTGTTATTTATGTTTTCATAATTTTTTTTCTCTATATATCTGTAAAATTTTAAATTTTATCTTTTATAAAATTGTTAAATTGTAAAAATGTAACTATTAACTATAATAAGATTTTTAAATGTAAAGAACCCGTTAGACAAACTGCTAAAATGCAGTTTATCGGAACTTTTTGTCTTATATTTGTAAAGTGTATAAAATAAATTTTTAAAAAAAATAGTATGTGTGCCCATCGTGTGCAAGAGGCATTTGGTTAATGTATGAAAATCAATCTGCAGACACAGAGAGTTTATATTCCTTGATATTCTTTAATGATCTCTTACATTATTTTATCTTATTCCAAATGTTAATGCACTGTATGTAAAATCGACCACCAAAACACGGGCGTGTGCCTAGCATGGTGGTTGAAAAATCCACAAATTATAACCATCAAAGCATTGAATAAAGAAAAAATAAATAAAAAAAAAACTATTTTGACACCACGAATCGGTTTGCACTGTAAATACAAAAAATATGATTTGGATAAATTAAAGCTTTTCCTACCGTTTCCATTGAGTTGAATTAAAATTGAAATATAATTGCTTTATAAGAAATACTAGCTTTTACCCGCGACTGCGCTCGCTTGTTGTTAGGGGGAATTTACTGTAGCGCTTGAACTTGTCAATTAAACCAACAGGTTCAATTTTGAAAATGACACTTAAATTCAAAGGAAATCTAACATCTAGAAAGCATTGAACAGGAGTAACAGATACAAAACCGTAATTAGTATCTTTAATTAATTAATTCTGTTACCTGAACGAGAATGACGCAGGATTAAAACAGATTGAGTTTTCTTCTCACCTGAAACAAGAAAAAAAACAAAAATTAGAAACAATAATATTTTAAAGTAGGTACTTTCGTGATTTTTAGGTTATTATGCCGTACTGCGCTTCCTCCTTCTTAATCCGGCGTTTCGGACAGCGTTAGAGAGTCTATCATCGGGGCATATGGGGCAATCCACAAATTACGTCACACCTTAAGGCGGCGCTATTCGGCTGAAAAAGAAGAAGATGGAGAGATGTGTAATTACGAATGTTGGACAGAGCGCGCTAATATTTCAAGTGATGAAATCGCAGCGAAAATGGCGAAAAAGCTTAATAAAGCATGACTCGTTTAAAATAGAGCAAAAATCTCGTGGAACGTATCTTAAGTATCATTTAAAGAAACATTGTGATTTTTTCACAAAATAACTTGTAAAATAATAGAAATAGACTTGTTTTAAATAATTTTCGGAGCATACTTTGCGATTTTTTACTATCGAGGGAATTTCATATAATTTGCGTTTCGGCGTGGAACGTATCTAGATATTATCTTAAAAAATAACATATTTTTTTAAGAGCTTAAAAACTTCAAATGTTTAAGGGAGATATGTAAGAAACCGGTCGAAATTCGAATAGTGGACCCTTAAGAGGGGGGGGGGGGAGAGTGACTTTGTGTGACAGGGGTATGGGGGTCATCAGCTCTGTGACGTCACATGCAAAAATCTAAATTATTAAAACGTAAAACATGTAAACGAAAAACTTTAAAATATTGGTAAAATTGCAAAATATGTGACGTCACACAAGGGGGGAAGGGGTCTCACAAATGTGACAATGTGTGACAGGGACGGGGGCGGGGGGGAGTATAAAAATCATGAAATTCGTGTGGCGTAATTTATGGATGGCCCCTATTTGTAAATTGCGGTGAAGAGTGTGTTTATGTATGTATGGATTATACTGTGTTACGCGCGTTAATCCTCTTAGGGGAAATAATTCCGGATAATAATTAATGTGATTTTCGGCGTTTAGTTTTGATGTAGCCGTCAAGTTCTACTGAAATTTTAGACACCCGTAAAGCAATTACATCGTGCTGTAGTGCTCGTCGTTTTATATCGCAAAAGCAACGAGCACAAAAAACAACTATCTCCAAAAAAATTCAGCCCAGCCGAAAGGACGACTCCTCCAGCGCAATACTTAGCATATTGAGGGGAAAGGTAGTTGTTGTACACGGTCCTGCCGGCAGAACCCGGTACGACAAAAATTAAGTCCTCCACAACATCAGTCCAGTCTCTTTTGGGTTGCCCCCTCGCATTCCTTACTTCAGTCACATTACACATCTTACCTCACACACAATATGTCATACGAATCTTAACCCTTAGAGCATATTATATATTGTGCGCTGTATTTCTCTTACGCGAACATCAAAATGCTCGCGATTGCGCGGGAAATATTTTCGCATTACATTCAATTCCAGATAAATTCGATGTTTTTGAACATAAAATTTATATGATATTTCAAAATAAAATACTGTGTTGAAGGCAGATGAAAAACTCTTTCATGTTTTTGAATTAAAGATCGACTTGTGCAATTAAATATGTTCAAATTTTTAACAAGTTTCAATGTGAGTGTAACAAGTTTTTAATGTGAGTAAATTATAATTATCACTTTCTACGAAACTAAAAAAAAACACATTTAAGCAGACAAAGTTGACCGGTCAGTGGCTGAATGGACATCGCATTTGGGTCCCACCCGGGCGTCGAGTGTTAGATTCCTCGGCTGGCTCAAGTCCTCCAACGAGACGACACAAGCAACATTTTCCGCTTACTGTGAGTAGATTTTCAAATATTGTTTGGTTATTCGTAACCCGGGAATGTTCGTCTTTCTTTAAAAAAAATTACGATTTCAATTCACACACGGTAGAAGCGAAATTTTACCAAAACAATCTCAAGCCTTAAAAAGTGAGGTCATAATCAAAGCAGCCAATGAGAGCAGACCTAGGAACTAGCGTCATTTCCGTTTTATATCTAAACCAATCAACCAAAGCCTTTTAAAGTGACATCATAATCAAATCGCCAATGAGCGCAGAGTGATGCTTCGCAGGTGCTCATGCGTAATTTCCGTTTCATCCAAATTCCGAATCACTAACGCCGCTAAAGAAGTTTCACTTAAAAATTTATGACAGTTATCGTCACTTTACTTGTTCGTTTCATATAAAAAAATTTCAAACCTTGACAAATATTTTTCGTGTTGATGGATTTTTAAAATTTTTAGAGAACGTCTGTAGTAAACTTTTTAATGCAAATACAAAACGTGGTTCTCTCTTTCTACGGAATGTTTAAATCACATATCTCACAGTAACACAAACGAGATAGCGTAACTTTTACGAGTCCGTGTCAGGCTGGGAGAAATATCTCCCAAAAAGACAAGAGTGTTTGACGTATGGCAGATACATCTCCCAAAATTGCTCTAGACTAGAGTATTCTGAAAATTTTCAAATACTTTCACAGATTAAAAAAAAAACATTGCAAAATGTGTCATAAATATAATAAAATAACAATTTCCAAATTAGGTGAGTTGATTTTTTATTGCAAATTAATGGAAACACGGTAAGCACTTGAAATAATTTTATTTTAAGTTTCACTTAACTGCAGTAGCCGCAGCCTTAACCAAGATAACGTAATCGATTTGATATTTTTTATAAAATTGATTGCCCATAACCTAGATTATTGCGGTGCATATTTTTAATAAATCGATAAACATTTTGTCAATCGAAACAATTTCGGAATTGAATTTAACGATATCTTAATCTTAAGACTGTCGTTAATATTGCATTGCAACCGTTGCGTGTGAACAGAATTAACCGGAAACTTATTTGTGTTGTAGGTATATGGGATAACTTTTGAAAGACCTCCGTGATATAATGACAAACCCCTTGGCCCTGAACCGACAACGATTCGATTAGTCTATATCGGCGGATCAGAATCCAACAATAGCAACGAATTTTAATAAATGTAATATTTGCGCATTGTTCCATCGTTACTTTAATAAGAGAACTATTCAGAATAAAAACTTTGATCGAAAACGATGTATGATTGTTAAACAAATCCGAAAAGCTAAGCATTTCTTAATATTCCTTATCTACTTTTCTTCCCCTACCCCACTTCCTTCAGCCTGCATATTTTTCTCAAAATCTTGGTATATCGTTATGACTGAATAACCTTAAAACATTACTAAAGTTAAATTTTACCGACTGGTATCCCTGAGAGTCGCTCTCCGGTACAGTGCATGATGTTGCAAATTCATTCCGGTTCCCGCGTCCGCTCAGTTCGGCTGATTTACATTCCCTCTCGTGTCACCCTCTATCTTACGAAGTATGTATAGAATAATGTTGTGTTTCAACCTCTTAAGGCGGAACTCCTGCGCCACAATACACATGAATACTAGCTTGAACCCCACTATAAACGTTCTTTGTTTTCCGTCTCCTGCGTTTTTTGAAACATGGTTTGAAAGATTTGTGTGAACAGGTGTGAAGTTCGCGCGGTCCGACAATTTTGCTAGTGGCCTTTCCACGCGTACGCAACTGAACACTTGACGTTTGACGTTTAAATAAATGTTAAAATATGTTCCGATGAAGAAGAGATGCTACATCAGGGAGAAAACAGAGATATTTTAATAGATGTTTATTTACCAGGAAAGATTTCCGACTAATATCAATTATTATGACTAAAGTTAGTATTTGAATTTCGAATGCGTAATTAATTACGCATTCGAAATTCAAACGTCAAAAGTCGAGTTCTGTTAAGAAATTTAGCGATGATATTGTAAACGAAATATAAAGGAGAACACGCAGATTTCAACTTAGACCTAACCTACCTAACTAGATTTTTATTAGGTATTTATTTATCAGGGAAAGAATAGAATACCTATTTTAATTGGTCATTTCTTCCGTGTCTCTGAAACCGATTTATAAATTAATAGACTTTATTTACAAGTGAGATCACGAAAGATATAATCATCATTACGACAGTATTTATTTGGAATTTAAAGTCATAATTAGGTATTAGGCTCGCGCGGTTGACATAACCCCAAACGTCATTCGATTTATTCCGGTACCAACCGCTCCGTACGGCTCCTGTAAAAATATGAACTTATTTCCCCCCCGCCGGCCCCGCCTGCCTTCAGGCTTCCCGCTTCACCCACTTCAAAAATAATATTAATATTAATGTTGTTAATATTCGTTATTATATTATAATTTTATTATCAAATATATTTATTATATTGTATTTAGGTATCATAATATTTTAAAGTAGTGATTATTAAGCTCAATCATTGCGCATAACCTCAAAAACTTGTTCGGTTTGATTCTCCATACATGACCGCATCGCGCGGCTCTTGTAAAAATATGAACACATTTCCCCCCGCCAGCCTTCCCCCTTCGCCCGGGAGATGAATGTTTTCCGTCGCCTGTGGTAAAGCTTGAACACAGGGTTTTTGAACACGAAGTGTTCAAATTTTCAATGTTTTGGGTGCTGTTCAAGCTAATGTTTATGTGTATTGTGGCGCAGGATACGGGCCTTAACGCAAGAGATAGATAAGAGAGAAGAAAACGAATAATCTTGCCGATCCCTCCACTTTCCGACGCTCGAGGCCATACGTTTCATAGAATTTGAACAATTTGTCAAATTTCAAAGCTAATTTTCTTTGAAAATTCTGTTCTAATTTCAGATGTGTAAAGCAACTGGTCCAATAATGATACAATAACAAAACTTCATAATTAAATTTGATGATTGTTCAAATTCTGTAAAACAACACGTTTTCAGACATGAAAATACACGTAAACGGACTCTGCCGGACTCTCGACTCATTGCCTTGCACCGCAACGAATGGATTCATACGCCCGTCACGCTTGGACACACTGACTCTCAGATTACTACCCACCCCTAATACCTTTTTCCTTCCCAGAACTTCCTTTCGTTGCTTTAAAAAATAAGCTAAGATTTAGAGTAAAAGTGAGGGTGCCCATGATAAATTGCCAGGAAAGTGCACACTGGCAACTCAAAATCACTCTTCCCTTCCTAAATAATGCACCGTGCACCATCGACCAAGTATAATCTTGATCGAAGACCGTGCACCAATAAAATTAAAAAATCCGTCATAATATGAAAAAGCCACCAATGAAATTAGCCAGGGCTACTCGAAACATTCAACAGATTGGGAATGCCGCAGTTCCACTGACAATGTGCAGATGGGATTCTTGTGGGGCGTCACATAAAATAAAATAAACTCTCCCTTGTACGAAAACGAAACTTTATTCCTCTCAATGAAATACTGCGAAGATTGCTGCAAACCGCCGTCGATCTGTCACCGCAGTAAACGCATTACATGTTTAAGACTTCATTATTTTAAATTCCCAGAGAGATCTTTTGACCCGTCATGTACAAATAACAAGTGCATTGTAAAGTCCGGAGGTCAGGGGTCCAGGAGCGGGCAGAAGAATGAATGATGCTCCAAAAGGAGACCAAAAAAAACCACCTTAATAAATTGGGTATAGATTGGTTTTTACGCTGGCTGTTGATCGCATCGAAGTTCAATGTCACCAGCACAGAAAGTGAATTGATCGGAGGACTTGACCCGGTGTGATTGTGATTTCGTGATGAATGACAAAGGATCAGTTATTGGTGAGGCGTAAATCAATTAATCTTTTGCGACTCGACTTGAGACGCGAGTTTTTTCGACCAATATGATTGATTTATTTTTTTTTCGGGGTTAGATTCGATGTAAGAAAACTATTTGAAGAATAGCACCACTAATTGACGAGAAGAGTTGGATGAAGTCTATAATAAAATTGAGAATTTATGAATGTTTTTTTTTTTACATAGTCAAGCGGTTGTCCAAATTAAGACACTGAATATAACAGTAGATATTTGTTAGAACATTTTATAACATATTTGCACATTCTGGGTTAGCTCTCGAAAATTGGTTGTCATTTTGACTTTTTATTTTTATTTTATGGATTCTTTCTAGATCCTCTAACTAGCTAGGCCTTCTAACAATACCCTTTCATGTTTCTAGCTGACTAGTACTGCGGCTCATTTGGCCTTATTACTATTACCATCTAATGGTTGTATTTAATTGACTGATTTTATGTTACACAATTATGCTTTATGAGGAAAACTTCTTAACTGGATAAAAAAAACAATACAAATTAAAAGAAAACATTAAGTTCTGAACATGTCATTTTGACCTAAGAATTCAAAATGTATACATTACTAATATCTTTTTTGCTATAAATACTGTATCTATTTTTAAGTTTTGAGCCTCTCTTGGGCCAGCTGGAAGTCAATTTCAGAGAAATTTCAGAAAAAAGTGTGTGCGAGTGCCACCAAAAGTTGGTAGAATGCTTTGTCATCGACAACGAGTCTATTTTTAGCTCGATCGGATGTCGGGAAGTGAGTTAATTTCCACTTCCAAGGTTTTGCATTCGTTGAAAACAAAATCATAATTCATTTAAAAAGACATCCCGGGATACGAATTATCAGACAAAATTTTAAAAGCACCCAATGAAAAGAAAAAGTTTCCTGTGCAAAAATGGGTGACTCGGCAATTTTTACAGCAGAATTTACAAATATTCTACTACAGAACTGGTTTTACGGCATCCGTATTCTTAATGTCGTCAAAATCGAAGTGATATATATACAATTTTTTATGAGAAAAACTCTCTTTTAATAACTTTTGAAGGTTATTCCCATCAACGTAATATATCATTGAAGAAGAAGATAACACTTATAGTCTAAATGAAAATATGAAAGAAAACAAGACACAGAAAAACAGAAAAAAACAATGGTCGCAACTGGGACTCGAACCCAGATGGTATATATACATTTGGAAGATAAACAACCTAATTAAAAAAAAATTAAAAATGATCTTCTGGAAATCTATTTGTAAGGGTAGTACACCAACTAGTTAACGCTGAAAAAATACTAAATAATAAAGAGATTACAACACTTGAAGCACTCGTTAAAATAACAAATTGAGACAGCTGTACGTCGGTTTTATTCATCTCAAATGACAAATAATTTAGAGATTTTTTTAACAGTTTTCGGGACATCAAAGATGAACTCATAAAAGGAGATAAAATAAAATAATTATACAGGAATATTTCCCGCAGACGAATGAGTAAAATCCTGCACCCTTAAAAAACGATGATTTGTAAACGAACATACATGGAAGTTAATGTGTCTAGAATGTAGCAAGAAAGAACGCATTTATAAAATATCAATGGAAACACCACCATTGTATTTATTGGCCTTGAATATCAGAAAAAATGCATAATGGGTCTTAAATAGGATTATTTTTTATTGAGTTGTGATAAGACAGATAGGTTAATGAAGATGTGCCTAGAATGTCTCTTATGTCACAAACCCACCTAAGCCTATATCTTTTTATAGAAAAAAAAACAAGGAATAGAATGTGATATTGGCCTTGAAAAACTGACAACAATGTTTCCTCGTTGAAAATAGACTAAAATATGACCCAGGGATCAGCAAAGTGTAGATAAAAATAATGTTTTATTTTGTAATGTTGTTGAATCACAAAAACGCGTTGTTAATAATAAAAACGTGTGTTTACATGGTGTTAATTTAAATTGGTGAAAGGGCGTTATTGCAGTGGTAGAAAACAATTGTAATCCTACTACCAAGGTACATTTTGATGGATCATGGTTAGATGGTTAGTTGGGTACATTTTTATCGAAAAAAAAAGGTGTGTCAAAAATTTAGATAATATTATTTGGTTATTTCTTCAGGCCTGGGACATATTTTGTTAGAAGGTCAAAATATTACCGCTTTACAAAAAAATTGCGTGTATCGAGCAAAGTTTAACTTTGCTCGCTACTCGCTAGCGTGTACGGCGGATGGCAAGATGGCGACCCGCGAACAGCTGATTTCGTAACTGTCAAACTACTGCTTGATCTGGATTATTCGTTGTAGAATCTACTAGCGGTGAGCTAGCTGCGGATATCTCAGTTTTCTACAAAATGTCGACAGAATTAGTTCGCGCGGGAGTCAATATTTCAGCTCAGCTTTTCGCTAGCTAGTTCGCTACTGAGCGAGTGGAACGTTTTATATGTCATCATCACATCACAATCGTCGATTTGCCCGCTTTTAAATTTGCCGACTAGTAGTTTGTAAACTCGCTCAATATAACCGAGGCGTAAGTCACATTTTTTTCATGAAATGACTTAAGTATGAGGTTCTAGGCATATAAGAAATCATCCTATTTCGACTGGCATATTCCTTAAAATTGTATGTTTTACAGTTTTTTAAATCTCAGGTTACGTTTTAGTGAATTTATGGATTTTACCAGTACAACGACGATAAATAACATTTAACCTAAAGAACGCGATGTTCTAAGTTCATTCAACGATGCTTTAAACTTTTAAATTCACTTATTTTATTGATAGACCGTTTTACAAACGTTTTAAAAAGGGGACCACAATGGTCAAATGTACAGGCAAATCATTTTGAAGAGATTCTTGCTTGTGCAGTGGTATGCTGTAAGAGAGGACCACGGGCGGGTTTTATAATGGTTGGAACCATTTTTTACAAATAATTTGAATATTATAGGTGTGCGCAAATACGTTGGAACTTGTCTGTTTAATAGAATAGATATCAATAGTAAATAGTAGAGTAAAACGTTCTCATGATAACTAACGATTATAATTTTTTTACAAGAACAGTAAAGCATGTGCGTTAAATTCAGATCAGTATTATCCAGACATATTAACACAATTGTGGCGCTGTGAAGGTTTGTATAAGAATTAAAGAACGGCCGCACCCTACTTACTAGTAAGGAAATAACAGATGTATCGGGGTATCATAAGGCGCAGGCGGCGCGAGAAGTCTAATTTATTTAAATCTCGGTAATGCACTTAGTAACAATCCTAATAGCTTCTGGATTCCGATCCTCAGACTCGTGTGAACCGGCATTTGTTATTTTGTACCCAAGAAAAAGGGGTGCACGCTTGAACTAAAGAATTAAACTCGTTCTTCAGTTAAGTTTGATCAAACTTGTGCAATATTCATCTCACACACCTTTAAGTGTACTTGCACAAGTTTCACAATATACTTGACAATTAGTATACTTAACCTTCCTATACTCGCGCATTGGTCTCTCAGACCGACAAACCATTGATTCGTTGTTTTCTCAAAAATTAACAACAATGGGACTTTGAGGATTTTAGAAGTTTCTTAATTTATTGTTAGGCATTGTTTAGGGCGCGCATTGGTCTGGTGGACGTGTGACACTTATTTACTGTTATCGGTCTTTTAGGTAAGTAAAAATTACTACCCGAAAATCCTAATAATGATTAATTCATATTTTTATAATATTTTATTATTTTTGATACTTTCATTTATTAGGTTTCGGAGTTTTTTTAATTAACACACGAAAAAGATTATTTTTGTTATTAATTGTTTTATTTTTAAGAGTTGAGTTAAATGTCTGTTTTTACCAAATAAAGTAAAAATTTTGATATAAATATATAAAAAAAATATATAATCCAATTATATCCCCTCCTATACAATAAACGCAAATATTTATTTCAAAATTATATAATTAACATAATACAGACTAGGTGAGATCTCGGTCTGAGACACCGTGCGCGAGTATACGTGTTATGTCGTTGGACACGAATATACCAAGGTTAAAGGTGTATGGCGGGCGCTAGAATGTAAACCGAGCAGAATGTAATTCAGATGTCGCGAGCTGTGAAAATAAATAAGATTTGTGGGATAAACTATAACTACGATGGCATCTGTGGTTGAGGGGTAAGGCTCTGGACTAGCAAATCAAAGCTCACGGATTCAAATCCCGGCGTGCGTAAGTAAATTTTAATGGATTGAATTGTGCTTTTTCACAAATTAATCATTTGAAATAACATAAGATATGTTTGGGACCCTTTCCAGAGTGTAAGAAACTCACAGAATCGCCCTGGTTTAGATCACCTTTCAGAATAATTGAAACGTTTCTTGATATGGCTTTTGCCGAATTGCCGAAAACTCAGGAGCTCCCCACCTTCCTCTTCCACATCTTCCATATCTTTAGTCTGACAACATACCCATTGGGGATGCCGTAGTTTCACTGGCTTCAGATGTTTGGGAGCAGTTGGGACTCTTGTGCGGTATTCACATTTTTTTAAACTACAATTCTACAACCTGTATATCATATTATGTACCATGTAAATGTTCACTTTTGATTTAAAAAATAATTTTCAGTTTGGTTAAGTGTTTTGTAGGAAAAAGGTCGCAGCCGTTCCTCTTGAGGTTTTTTTCATAATAATAATACTAATAACTGTTTAAATCGATGTTTTAAGGTTGTAAGCATAGTATTAAATATAATTTGGGCGCGTATATAATAAACTAATATTGTGTTTACAGATTATTCAAATTTGAGATACGATTTGATAAAATAGTAACAACATTTTAAAATATCGAGCCTTTGCGTAGGCGTTTCTTTGATACAAATTTCAAGGTCTATTTCTCGATGCAAAGGGTAGATATAATTTTTAAGTATGGTATTAGAGTTAGATTAGTTGGGCGCGAATGTGTTTTGACAGATTATTTAAGGCGCGGCTTCCCGCATTTCTACCGATTTATTACATATTTTCCTTAAATAGTGTAAAGTTCTTAAAAAATATGTGGTATTCTTGAAGATAAATGAAATTCCCTCGATAGAAAAAAAATCGCAAAGTATGCTCCGAAAATTATTATAAACACGTTATTTTCATTTATTTTACAAGTTGTATGTATGAAAAAATTCAGTGTTTCTTTAATTTGCTATTTTAGACAATCCCCATGAGATTTTTGCTCTATTTATATCTAGTCGTGTTTTATTAAACATTTTCACAATTTTCGCTTATTATCATTTTTAATATCAGCGCGCTCTCTCTAACATTCGTATTTACATATCTCTTCATCTTGTTCTATTTGTGCGGGTACACCCTCGCATAAGAATGATATAACTAGACACAACAGGAAATATCTCATTTTTTAATCAAATTCAAGACATATCAACCCTTTTCTACAAAAAATTTAAATTGATTTCGAAAGATTTATTCTATCTAGTAAAGATACGTTTGAAATTTTGAAAAAATATGTTTATTTTTATTATAAGAAGGATATACCGTTGGTAGTTGGCGGAGTATGTGTATGTATACAAAATGTTGTATTATACAACACATTTCAAATCGTAACAGTAAAATGAATCAATAAATTATTTGGGAAAGCTACTTTTCAGAATTTTAATTTAAGTTCAAATAAAATCATTAAAAACATGCGATTAGGTGTTTTGTGACGAAAATAGTTCAGTTTGTTCAGTACAAATCAAGAATAAAAATATGGCTGAAAGAGGTCAATGAAAAAACCCTAATGAAGACACTAAAAATGACATGAAAGACAAATAAACTATAATTACAAAAAAACTTTAGTCCGCCTCAGCTCAGAACCCACTGGTGACGAGGACTAAGAAATAAAATATCGATATTTAAATTCACCATTATATCAAGTATATACAATTATTTTATATAGCCGCTAAAATAATTTTTTTTTTTTTTTTATGGTTACACACTAATACATTTCGGATTTTTTTAAATACTTATTTTGCTTACACATTTTTGAAAAATTATACATACTTGTTTCATACGATCAAAAAATAATTACCAAAAGTATATCATTTTGAAAATTTGATCATCGCGCGTTTGAGCACTTTAATTGCTATATTGAACGTAGGTAAACATTAAAGCAAATTTTGAGTTATTAAAAATGCTGGGATAGAGAATAATCAAAATTAGCTCCACAAAGGAGGCCCTCAGGAAAATAATTTCCCTCAGGACCTACGTCATCTTAAGGGATGCTGTGTGGAGGGATTTTTTAAGGAAAGGAAGAAGAGTAAGTTCTGAAAAGGAAAAAGGTATGAGTGGTGGGTAGGAATCTGGGGGTCACTGCGTCCAGGAGTGACGGACGTGTGAATTCATCCCTTCAACTGCGGTGCAAGGCGATGGATCGAGGGATTCTGGCTGGAGAGGTCAAAAACCTCGTCAATCGGTCTCTCTCGATCCGGCCCGCCACGCAGCAGGTAGGCAGACACATCGGCCGTCAAGTCATCGACAAACCTCACTTCACGAATCCTGGGACCCCTGCTATGTTACCAAACGTAGCGAACCACTCGGGGGGACCTATACCAGAAGTGTTGGTTATCCTATAAATGGTTCCCGGGGAGACAGTACCCACACCCGCCACCAAAACTAACTTCTTGTACAGCAAGGGTACGATCGCAAGACCATCTTTCGACGAAATTCATATTCTCGGGCGCTGGTTAATGGGCCTTAAATGCGATTCGTGTGATTTATTCAGGTCGTGAATTATGGCCGGCAGATTCGGTAGGGTATTGTGGCGTGAATGTTATCATAAATCACCAATTTGCATAGGCATCAGAGTATCAAGACAAATTACGATATATTATGGGTTTAGATGCTAATTTTATTATTGAATGATAATATCGTGGTATTTGGCTTCACACAAAAAGATTTACAAAGCGTTGGCTCAACACAACAATTATTTTTACTACCAAATATTTAATTTGCATGATGCCCTGATACGTTGATTCCACTTTCCTTGTAAGGTTGTATTTTTTTATATCAACATTTAAAGTTTTGAATAAATTTTAAAATCATTCGTGTCTAATTTTTTATCGTACTAATAATGTGTTCGTTTGCTATAAACAATGTTTTTTTTTCTTTGGCGGGAGAATTTATTTATTTATTACACGCCCTAATGGGCTTTTACATTCTTTGTTTATAAATTATCACAGTTATTTTAAATACTTTAAACTAAGACAATAAAAAAAATATAATATAATGAAAAAAATGTAACAACAAAAGCATATAATATAAAAAAAAATACATTGGTAAAAATGATAAGAAGTCTCACATAAAAGGATTACAAAACCAAAATTGCAGAATTTTTCCACGACTATTTGTGAGTAGATGTATAAAAGAATTGGATTAAACAATGTTTATACTGGTTATTCTTAAGGTGAAATATATCTCCTAGATCAGAATATTTATTTTCGAGATTGTGAAGTCTCAGAATCGGGGTTTTGGTAAGAGAGTGTCCTGGTGTTGTTAAAGTAAAAGGGTAGTAAGTGTTAGCAAGATCTTTTTGGAAAACGGATGTTGATTAATTGAACTAATGCAGGACAGACAATTTTGTAATGAAGTATTTTATGTAATAACTAGCTGGGTTACCTGGCTTCGCTCAGGACAACATTCGAGTGTTCTGGAATGTTCCACAATTTATTTTATTTATAGCGGACCCGACAAACGTTGACCTGTACACAACTGTCGGGACAAACTAAAATTAAAATAGAATAATATTGAATATTCGATACTGCGATGGTAGCGCAGTCTGCCGGATCCAAGTGTAAAACATTCCAAAATCAACAACTCCTTAGAAATAAAAAAAAAAAAACAATTAAAAGAACATTTTCCAGTGGACTAAATTGTGAATCTAAACCATTCTCGAATCCCCTTGAACCCACACAAAAAATTTCATCAAAATCGGTCCAGCCGTTTAGGAGGAGTTCAGTGACATACAGACGGACAGAAGAAATATATATATTAAGATATTAAATCTGTGTTGATTCTTCTTTCTGAAAGTTTTAATAGGGACATTTTATTCAGTAGGTAGTTATAATCAATATTTTGTACAGGAATATGCAATTTATAGTTTATAAACCTCAGGAAACTTGAATATAGTGTATTTTTCGATAGCTCAACTTCTTTGTGTATTTTTCGATAGCTCAAGAATAAACCAAATAAAATAAAATATTGATTTTAAAAATGAAATACTCCAAGCATTTGAATTATTACCAAATTGCCTTCAAACGACTTCCGTTAATTGAAAACAATACTTCACAAAGCCGGAGAATTTGAGTTGAGTTATAACTATTTTAAACATACTAATTAAGAAATGACTACAAAAACAATTATCATTATTTAATGTCAGTGAAAGTAAAAATATTTGTGCAAGATATCGACGATAAACCGAAAGATGTTCGGTTGATTGCTTTGAACACTCGACCGAAAATTCCTAGGCGATTTCACGGTACACTGGAGTCGTGTCACAAACTCACTGGGGTGCTTTTATTCAATTATTGGATATTTTTATTGAAAAAGGAACTATACAACTTTCTAATCGATCCGATTCAATTGAGGTACCATCGTTAAGAAGTTTCATCGGAGGAAATTGCGTTAATAAAAAAAGGTATTCGTTGTATTAATAATGGTGGTGGAGTGTTTATGGTTGAGCTTTGTTGGTTTTTATTGGGTGAAAATAATTAAACCTCCGTGAAAATCGTTAAAGAAAGTATTCAAACATAATTTATACACAACACAATTAAGTTTGTTATTTGAAGTATGCATTTTAAAAATTTTGAAAAGAAATTGTTCATGAAATAGGGAATATTTGTGTGGGAAATGATAATAAGTTATTTGAAGATTTATATCACAGTTTGATGCTCGATGTGCAAGGAATATTTCGGCAGTCTAATTTATATAAAAATATATGTTTATTATAATAAAATATAGTCTTTGTAAAAAAATTAAAATACATTTTTTAAATAATGTACAAATGCAAAAAAACGTATCACGTAGATGCAATGTATTTTCAATATCTTAACTACAAAAATAAAAATTGAGTTCACACGCGGTAGAAGTGAAACTTCACCCACACAATCTCAACCAACAGAAGCCTTAAAAAGTGACCTCGCAATCAAAGCGGCCAACGCGGCCAGCGCGACGCTTCGTAGCTACTGTTCGTAGGTAAGATTTCATTCTATCTCATTCTCTCGCAGGCTAAATCCTATAAATGTATGCGTTTGTCTCTTTTTAGTGTCATTTACGTTTCATCGAGTTTAAAATCGCAACGGTGCTAAAGAAGTTTCGCTTGGAAAAAACTTGAACGGAGAGCTTTGAGTCATGAAACTTTAACATTATAATATTGGCTGTCCTGCAAGTTGTTCTACAAATCGGATTGTGAGCAGGCCATAAATGTTTTTGGACTTCCATGGGACACCCATGTCAGAGACATCTATTCAGTTTCCGGTATTCTTCCAATCACAGTCCTTCCTAAATATGAAATCACAAGCACCATCCTACAAATTACTCAACAATCAACTCACACTAATGTCAAGCCACTTTACAATCACGACATCCACCCTCACAATACTCGAAATAGCAATAAAATCCGCGTACCTCAAACACATACTACAAAATATGGGATAAAATCTCTGAACTACATTGCTTATACACTATATAATTCGCTTCCAGATATGTACAAAGGAATCCAGCAAAATAAAAAGATTCAGTGTAATGCTTTAAAAGAATATTTTTTAAGTACGTTTAAGGATGAAACTATGTAATTTTCTTGTCATATTCAATTATGTCTTGTTTCCTTTTCTCGTCTTTTCTTTTTAATTTTGTTGGAATCATCCATGATGTATAAACTTGTTCCTTTTTTCTTTAATTTTTTTCAATTGTTGTTTGTTCTACCTAACCTGTCTTTATTTTTCATCTATATTTTAAGTGAAATTTATATTTTTTTATATCTAAGTTCCTATGTAAAATTGTTATTTCCTCCCACCTATGAATTGTATGTTCCTCCTGTCCTAAAATGAGTTCTGTAACTCATCGGGATTGCCCGGCAAGAAATAAAAACAATAAAAATAAAATAAAAATAAATATTAGTTTAGGCGAAAATAATTCAAATAGATTTAACTTGCATTAAAATTGACAATTTCACCTAGTTGATATTAGAAACTTATTTTTAAACTTCAATTTGTATTTTAACTTCTTTAAACTTGTGGCCACTTATAGGCCTGTAAAATTTCATTTACTCTGTGTCACTATGAATTGTATACATACGTTGATTCCAAGAAATCGACAAATTTTATTGCACAATAATCGAATAAAGATTTGGACCTTGATTCGCAACCGTTGAAAAGTTCGAAGCACAAATTTAACGCATCCACAGCATAGCTCGCAGGCCATTGAAGAAATATTGCACTAGGTTCTCTCAATTGAGTTTATTGGTTTAATGCACAAGCTTCAATGCATCCAATTGATGATTTACACCGCGACAAATGACATCTCTACTAGGTCATCGCCACTTCAAGAATCAATCTGAAAACATGGAGCAAATTTGACCAGTATGATTGCCATCTCAGATGTTAAATTAAGTCCAGTATCATGTTCCAAAAATGCGTTTTATATCTCAGGTCAAAGGCTTATTTTGTAGGAAGATCAAAATATTTCCGCTGTGCAATCAAATCTAAATAAATTTAATATTTCTGAATACATCCAAAAACTAAAAACCCTTTTTGAAAGGTGACGAAATACGTTTTCGAATTTTATAATTCGAAAGAAATTTATAATTTTTTAAATATAATAATTTTGAATGCAAGCACAAAATTTTTTTATAAATGGCTCACCTTACGTTTTTTTTCTAAACTAAAATAACTGATAACGAAAAGAAATAAAAACGCACAAATGTTTTTTGTTTCATGTAAAAATCTTGGTTCCATGCCAACTGAGAATAAAGTCAACTCAACACCTCATTGAAAAGTCATTAAAAGCTAAGAAAAAAATAATTTTAAATTAGCCGATAACCTTAATCTAAAGTAACCTATTTAACCAATTTTTTTTATATATTTTTTTTTTATCACTCTAATCTTATCTGAGATGGTTCTGAGTTGGTTTCATTCTGAGTTATCCGGTCACCAAAAATCTTATATAAAAAACCCTCCCCTGTACGTATACAAATGTATGTATATGGTTACAGTAATATCATTTTACAATTCAAATTACTTATTATTTATGATAAATCAACAGTTTGTATTAAAACGCAGCAAGATACCTAATTAATTGCACGTCGCATATTCACTTAGCTTAAACACCAGTTGAACATCAATTTATTGCCTTTACAAGAAATCAAGAGTTCATTAAAGCAAGATATTTATTTATATATATATATATGATGTAATTGCATATTATTACTTGAATTAAAAGCATGCTTGAATTAGGGATTCCCTCATCCTAGAACCCGAATTGACATCACAAAATCCGAAAATAAAAATGTAATACGAAAAAAAATTCGCTTTAAACAATGATGTTAGATTATTATTTTACGGCGTTTGAGCCTCTTATCGATCTTAAATTTATCCAAATCAAAACAATTTTTTTTAAATATTTTATAAGATTGGTTAAGGCCCAGTTGTTTCGCAGAAATTCACGTGTGACAAAGTCATCAAAGGGCCATTCAGCGCCTTCGACAGTCGAAAGGTTCGCGATTAATGCAGATTCGTTCTTTTGAAACAAATCATGTTGTTAAACTTTTCAGCTTATTATAATTTGATAAAAAGCTGAAACGCACCTAATATCGGCATACAAATACAATGGCGCTGATTGGCAATTTGATTTTTTTTTTATTTTTTTTATTTATTTGTTTTATTTTAGTAAATTGTACATTTAAGTTTACAATTTCCTAATTAATTATATCATTTCATATTTCAAACTATATTTTTTCTTGTTCTATGTATCTCCTACAATAAATTTTGAACTTTCCAATTGGTGCGGCCTTTAAAGTTTCTGGTAGAGTGTTGTATAACTTCATCCCTTTGTATAGTAAACTGTTCTGCGTATTCGTTTTGTCCTTTTTTTGTAGTCTGATTTCCTTGCAAGTCCTTGTATTATGTCTGTGAATGTCCTTGTTGTATATAATTTTGTTTGAGAAGTATTTTGGTAACATGTTGTTCACTATTTTATGGATAAATATCATCGTGTGCAGGGTCAACATCTGTTTCACGGTTAGCCAATTTAGTTCCTTCAACATTTTATTTACTTTTGAGAATCTATTTCGTCGAAGTATTATTCTCATTGCCCTGTTTTGGAGAATTTGAAACTTATTTTGTTCTCGTTCATTACACAGGAAAAGGATAGTTGAGCAGTAGTTAAAGTGTGGAGCAATAATTGAATTATAAATAGTGACTGCAGTTTTTCTAGAAAGTTTTTGCCGTATTCTTCCCAAAAAAGATACTTTTTTTCCAATTTTCTTTTGGGTATATTCAGCATGTTTGTTAAAAGTTAGTTTGGAATCTAATATAACTCCTAGGTATTTCATTTCAGTCACACTTTCAATAATTTCACCGTCAATTTTAATTTTGCTCTCACTGGATGTCTTCTTATACCCAATTAACATACATTTTGTTTTTTTTGTATTTAATTTAAGCTTATTTATTTTTAGCCATCTTGATACATTATTTAGTTCATTATTAAAAATATTTATTAGTTCTTCGTAGTTATCACCAATTAAGTATATTAGTGTATCATCGGCAAATAATCGTACTTTGCATTTTGAAAATATTTTCACCATGTCATTAATATAGAGTATGAACAATAGAGGTCCGAGGACCGATCCCTGTGGTACTCCTAATTTATTTTCCATTGGTTTAGAAAACTGATTATTTATTTTTGTTACCTGTTTTCTGTCTTTCAAATACTCTTCTATTAATTTAATGGATACAGATGAGAAACCAATTTCTTTAAGCTTTCTTATCAGTATATCACGATCTATAGTTTCGAATGCCCTTTGAAAATCCAAAAATATTGCTAAGATAAATTTATTACTATTCATTCCTTCCTTCCATTCTTCGACAATTACGTTTAGTGCTGTTTCACATGAGTTGTTGGATCTGAATCCTGATTGCTCTTGGTATAAAATATTATGTTTATCTAAGTATTGCAAAATTTGTTCTTTTATTATCACTTCAAGAATCTGTTCATATTTTGGTAAGGTGTTGATTGGTCGAAATTCTTCACATTTTCTGGTATTTTTAACCTTTGGGACCGGTATAATAGTAGATAGTTTCCATGACTGTGGAAATTTTCCCTCTTCAATTGTCTCATTAATAATATTTAAAAGAGTAGATCCAATTACTGGAAAAGCATCTCTTATTAAGCCAATAGTTAATCCATCTGAACTATTCTTTGATTTAATTTTGTTTAAAATGTTAAATAAATATTCTGCATTTATTTTTCTGAAGACAAATAATTCTTTGTTTGAGTCATTACTGTCATTTGTGGGGTTAACATCAATGTTGGGGATTAATTTGTTAATTTGAGTGATGCTTTCAATAAAATATTTATTAAAGCTATTAGCCATGTTTTCTTCATTTATCTCTTTTGGAAATATTACTATTTTTATGTCGTCTTTGTTTTCGCCATGTACTAATTCCTTTATGCTTTTCCAAATTTTTTTGGGATCACCTTCTTCTGAGTTTATTTTATTTTTTATATACTCATTATGCGTTCTTTTTATGTCTTTAGAGTATTTGTTTCTTGCTTTTTTGTAGATATCCCAATCCATAGTACTATTAGTAAGGCATGCTCTTTTGTAAAATGTATCTCTATCATGTTGCATTATGCGAAGTTCTCTTGTATACCATTTATTATTGTTTATTTTATGTATTTTCTGTTCTGGAACTACTTCATCAATAGATTTTTTTAAGTTTAATATCATCTGATCAGTTTTTTTGTTATATTCCATTTGATTTATTTTATTCCAATTAACAGTCTCTAAGGTCTGAATGAAATTTTCTTTATTGTATTTTTTGTAATTTTTAAATGATATTACTTGTGTTTCTTTACTGGACTTGGTATTTTTCTCTGTCATTTAGTATAATTTGAATGATGCTATGGTCGCTAATTTTAGGGCTATCTAGTACATTAATGTTTAAGTTGAATTTATTTGACATTACCAGATCAATCGCTGTTTTTGACGTATTAGTAATTCGTGTAAAATCTTTGACTAATTGTTTCATCCCTGCAGCTTGAATAATAGATTTCAGTTTTTTTGTGTATATGTCTGCATTCGCTTTGACATTTATATTAAAATCTCCAGCTATAATGTTAATATTTTCATCTTGTAAATTTTCCATGCACCATCTTTGAAAATATGTTAAAAATTCGCTCTTACTTACTTGACTTACTGATGACAGTGTTATTTATTTTTGAATTTATGATAAACAACCGGCTCTTTGTATTTAATAATAATAAGTAGCAACATAAATTTTAAATCTGAAATATTGCCGTGTGATCCTTGACACTTCAATTTTAACACATTTCGGACCGAAAATTTTACCAATAATACCGGATATTTTAATCCTATGTCTAGAATATCTCGATCTATTATAGATATTTTTGTAAATAATATAATTTGTTTGTTATTTTATTATTTTTCAATAAATACTTCGTAAATATTTTCTACTTATTATGTTTTTCAAATTTGTAATTTAGTTATTTAAGTTATGTATAAAAAAAATGACATTGTTTTTCATGTATTTGCTTCTGTGAATATGCAAATGTGATTGCTGCAGACATTAGTCTAGGGATATTTAAATTGTTTTTTTAATTTGTTTTATATTACCCACAAGAATGTTTTATAAATATCCTGTTTGGGTCTCAATAAAATAAAATAAATTCAGATTTCTCACATGCAAATTCAAAATCTCAAATGGAAACATGTTCAAAATTACATAATTTACTTAACACAAAAAATCTTGCGATATGTATTGCGTTTATCATCCCCTAAGAAATGGCGTATTAGTCTATTAGTACCATCAGAAACAAAATGGTTCATTTGCATGACAGATGCGTGGCCTGCACCTTATCTGCTCGCGGGGTCATTTGTTACAGAAGCTACCAAACCCTCACCCCACCCTCTCTGCCAGGGGGGTGAAGGTGAAGGGGTCTCCTAGGGGTGGATGGGGAGTCATCCGGATCCATCAGCAAGTTTACTTTACCAGGCAGTCTTTATTGGCGACAGTGGTGACTGTGAATGGTACAAGGAGGTTTAATGAAGCGAGGATACAGCCAATAAGTGTTACACGAGGCGTGCGATGATCGATGGGGAATGGAGAGTGACGGGTTGCTTTGGGGTTGCAATATTGTCTATTAAATTGATTCAACGGAGGATTTCACAAGTGATTTTACAAGACAGATTTCACAGACATTTCTTCTGATTTGTGTTAGTGTAAAGGGATTCCGTATTCGCATATGAACAATTCCGAATATAGAAAAGAGCTATATATAGTGATTTTTTTTTTATATTGTATACAATTTGTGAGGCGGGAATGGGTACCGCCGCCCCGGGAACCTTTATTGTATAACTAACACCTCTGCCATAGGTCACCCCAAGTGGTTCGCTACGTTTGGTGATTTAGCAGGGGTACCCGGGTTCATGGGGTGAGGTTTGTCTTGGTCTTGGAGGCGGATGACCAGGACACTCTGGACCCCAGATTCCTACCCACCCCTTAAACCCTTTTCCTTCCCAGAACTCTACTCCCCTTCTTTTCTTTGAAAAAATCTCCACACAGCATCCCCAAAGCTAGCATAGGCCCTGAGGGAAATTATTTTCCTCAGGGCCTCCTATGTGGAGCTCATGTAAAAAAATACCTCTCAAGAGTCCCAATTGCTACCATCTAGATCCAGTGAGACTATGGCACCACTTATTGGGGTATGTTGTGGTGCTGAAGGTAAGTGGCGAGGGGAAGGAGATGGTAGGGAAAAAAAGGTGGGAAAGTACCTGGTTATTCAGATCTAGCCGATCTAAACACGGCTAAAGCCATTTTTTATTTTTTATATGAATACCGCACAACAGTCCCAACTGCTCCCTTCTGGAGCCGGTGAGACTACGGCATCCCCAATTGGGATATGTTATGAGGCTGAAGGTAGTGAGGAGGGGAAAGAGATGGGCAAGAGGAAGGTGGGGAAGTACCTGGCTATTCAGATCTGGTCACCAAGCGCGGTCAAAGCCATTTCAAACAACGTTAAAATTCTGAACGGTCGTCTTACACCAGAGCGATACTGAGAGTATCTTCCACTCTGGAACGTGCCGCAAATGTACTATATATTATTTAAAATTAATCAATTGTGAAATAACACAAATAATTCAAATAAAATTTATTTGCCACACCGGGATTCGATCCCGCGACCTTCGGTTTGCGAGTCATTTCAGATTCGATTTCTAGCAACATTTCAATTCTGAATGGTGGTCTTACACCAGGACGATGTTGAGAATATCTTCCACTCTGACGAGTGCCGCAAAATAAACGTCATATTATTTTTAATGAATAAATTGTGAAAACACAAATCAATCGAATAATTATTTTTTGCGGACGCCGGGATTTGAACCCGCGACCTCCAGATCGCTAGTCGAGAGTCTTGCCCCTCGACCACGGAGGCACGCGTCAAAAGACGTTAATAGATTTAATAACCGAAAAATTAGCATAATTTAAATATATTAAAACGATAATTTCAAAATACAATATAGCATGTTACCTCACGTTTCAAAGGTACAATTGATAAGCAAATAAATCACTCCCAATAATTTTGATTACCATGCAAGTACAATTGCACAATGCACATGCATTCTCATAAAATATACAATGCATTGTTAGCGATCGGGTAATAAAACAGAAATCCTCGCCCGGGTGGAATATGAAACTATTTATATTGGTTAGCACGTCACGAAATCAAAATCAGAGACCTCCAATATTTTATAGGACATCCGTTTGTAACAGAAAAAAAAATACTAATTTCGGTTCTGGTTCAATGAACTCAAATTTGCTTTGTTTTCTAGTGTACTTTCAAAATTGGAACAGATTGTGTTCCAATTTTGAATTGTTCAGAAAAAATAAAATGTGCAACTCTATAAAATCAATGTTTCCGATCGCAATTTGTGAAAAAAATATATAAATTAATTTTTAATATAATAAAAATAAACATAGTTAAATTATTTTTTTAATGTTTTTCATTTACTCACAAATTTGCCCAAGTTGCCTCTTAAATCATGAAACACTAAAGTCTTTAATGGCCTATATTTTATAAAATTTAAAGGAAAAATAAATAAAGTAGCTCACATCCTTCTTGAGGTGACTTCTGACTTCTCCGAGGTTCATGCCATAAAATGGATTTGGATTTGGATTAAAAATAAATTTGGTTTTTTTTCGAATTACTAGGAGGGTTGCAATCGTGTCAACCAGGGTGCGCCATATTTTTGAGACCCCCACTTCAACACCCCTAACTTGTATTTATTTATTTTTTCGTTTGATTTTTTTAATGTATTCTTTAATGTTTAATAAATATTTGGTAAAATAAAGGCTACAAAGATATTATTGTTTTTTTTTTTATTCACCTGAAAAAACACCTACAATTCATGTTTCTAGACTAGGATTCCTAGTCTAGAAGCATGAATGTGAATGTGATTTAGGTGAGGCTTATCTAGGTTTTGGCGGCGGATGCTTTTGCACACTTACTACGTGAGGGAGACACGATTGGTTGAAGGAGACATTTCACCTCTCTAACCAGACTCTCTCGACCCATCGCCTAGCACCGCAATGGGAGAGATGCATTCATACGTTCGTCACTCCTGAATACACCAACCCCGCCAGCTTCCTTTCTACCCCGTCTTCTTCCTTTCCCTAAAAATAATCTACACACGCCATCCCCAAAGATATTGTTAAAAAAAACATATTTGCAGTTCACACGCGGTAGAAGTGAAACCTTCAGAAAACTAAACTTCGAGAGAATGAGACGAGTGCAGAGTATCAGGAGTAGGATAATTGTAGGGTTAATTTATTATAATATTTATACCAAGTTTAAGAATATATTTTACATTTTATCCTTCGAAGCACCGCACAAATAGGAGGCCGATAGGCTCAAGAAACACCGCACAAAGAGGACACCGATTAGTCTATCTCATTCTCTCGCAAGCTAAATCCTGTAGATGTATGCAAAAAAAACCTCACAAGACAAAATATAATCGTAAGTTTGTGATTCCTTTTTTACCACCAACAGTAGTGGAGTGCCTCTCCAAGAAGTCAAATTAAGATGAGTTGATCTGTTCTGTTGGGCGCACGAGTACACAGCCACCCGCTGTACCCTGTTCAGTTGTTGAGATTAATAAAAGCGTACTAGTGAGATGACAGGCGAACATCTCTCACGCTGAGAGGGTAGGGATGCTGGAAGCCTCCCATGTTACACGGAACCAGGGGAGTGTCTGAACCACTCTCAACTATTGTTTTCTTCATTTTAATCCTTGAACTCGGTTACAGAGCGAAATTCCTTGCACGTAATGAAATTTTTTTTTATTTTAACTTTTATGAGTAAAAACTCAAATTGTAATATTTAATTAAATGAAGACACTATGAGCGAAACTCAATCGAAAATCTGGAAACAGAAAAATCAGAAAAAGATATTTGCACCTCTGGGACTCGAACTCAGGACCTCACTACTTTCCGGGCGAGCGCTCTTGACCACTGAGCTAAGGTGTCGAAACATCGAAAAGATCTGTAAATCAGCTACAAAGATGCTGGGTTTTATCATACACAATTCAAAGGAATTGACAAAACCTACAGTTATTATAAGGCTGCTTTACTTTAGCTTAGTGCGTAGCATTCTCGAGAGTGGATCTCAGATATGGAGACCTGAGGACATCGTCTATGTACTAATGGTTGAGAAAATACAAAAGAAATTTTTACGATACCTCTATATGAGAGAGTTAGATTTTTACCCATGGCCGTTTCCATTTATCTCGGGAATGCTGGGTTTCTGCAGCCTTAGTTCCAGAAGAGATGTCGCATTACTGCTGATGGCTTATAAATGGTTTTATATCGGTACCAGATATTTTGGCTGAAATAGGATTTTATGTAACGAATAATTTCACGCGAGGTCGCCAACACAGGCTTTTGATTCTTCCCAGGTGCAGAACTAACTTACAAATGCTGATGCCCCTGGGAAGACTCACTAGGTTAATTAACTGCCTTGCTGCTTTTCCACATTTCCTGCAATGATTTTAAGCGTGAAATAACACTTACGCTTTAACTAAATGTTAACTGTAAATGTAATTATTATGTATCTTTTCATACCGCTTTTGCAATTTTTTTTTTTTTATTCTGTTTTTGCAAATAAATAAAACAATAAAAAATAATATACCGGATATTAAGGAAATGTACTTGACTCACTTTAACGTGTGATTCCTGACATTATTTTCAGTAAAAAAATTCTTTTTCAAAATCAAACCATTTTATTTTCACTTAGCCGAGTACCCCAGCCCAACCCGTACTTCTACCCGATTCAATACCTACTGGTTTGTTTTGTTTTTAGGTGAAAAAAAAAACATCTATGTACTTTTTGCCCGATCTTGCTTTAAGTTTTTGTTCGCGAATCGGGTGAAACATCACGGTACAGCCCTGAACAGTTATTGGATATATTTTCCATCCTTACTCCAAACATTTAACCCCCAGGGTGGCGGGAAGTTCCCCAGACGAATAGCGCCGAGACTGTGAGGTCTGCGAGACCGCTCTTGACAGACGCGATAATCTAGGAGACGATCTCTTGACGCTCTGCGCCCCGTGGACCAATTGATTTGTTTTGACGGCTGGGGATTCTCGGGGAGATGTGATCTGTGATGGATGATGTCGAATTAAAGACGCGGCGTTTATTTTGTCTAATTACGTTGAAGGGCAGACGGTTATGAGGGTAATCAAACATGTGTGTAAAGAGCGATAATGAATAAGTGTGAACGAGTTTTAAATCTAATCTTTATGTAGATGTAGTTTTAACCCGATACAGGTGATTGTATCACATGTTATATTCTAACGGTAACCATATAAATCAGAACACTTTTGCAAAGTGATAAAAAATCATAGTTAATTAGGTTAGGTTAGTTTTTTAGGCGACTTTTCTTTTTTTTAATCACTTTTATCGAAAGTGTTCTGATTTATCATGGGACCATTCTGACAGTGCGTCCAAAATATTTGTAACGTTTGTCTCAAATACGATCCATGATGCCATGATGTACCACAGTTTAAAGAGATGGAATTCTTCGTAGGTATTATGTTTATCATTTTCCACTTTATATATATTATTTTTGGTATATATGTATACAGAAAATAGAAACATGCTTAGTACTTTTTTTTTACATTAGCTCCATTAACAGGAGATGTTGAGTGTTGTGTTGTCCTATGTCTAAAATTTGAACTCATTTATTACGTAGCATTTCAAATTTCATTAATTTTTTCCTAACTTCCATGTGTAGACTCTTTTATCCTAAATTCAACGTCTGTGTCATCTTTCTTCTGAATTTCTCTAAACAATTTTGTCTATGTTATCATTTATCTGTAGTCATCCTGTCAGCTTTCTCCTCTTGTTATTATAATCCCTATTTTGTAGTCTATTTCAGTTATAATCACACTTATTTTATTGTTGTGTATTGGTTTACCATTTGTTGAATTCAGATTTGTACTATTATTATTTTTTTTTTACTTGCTGCTTAGTTCTGTTTTTCTTTCATTTTTCTTAAATATTCTGGTTTACATTCAGTTAGTCTTGTTTCTAAATACCTATCTGTGAACATTAATAATTGGTCTGTTTTTTTTTATCATCCTCTTATGTTTATTGTATTACTAAGACTGTTAATGTTCCTTAAATAAATAAATAAGTAATAGCTTCGATTTCATTTTTTGCAATTCATTCTCCATTTTAGAGCCCCAGAGCCCAGAACTCGAATCAAATCTCTGTAATCTGCTATTCATCTGAATAAATAAACGCGATTACAACAATATCCTGTACAAACAAAAGTGTTTGTACTAATATGTAAAAATGATAACCTCAAACCATCTCAATCTCTGTGCGCGCATCCCTTGGCTTGGAAAACAAATAAGTCATAATACAGCTGCTCAATTTACACCTGACGGCAGATTATTCGGGAAATTAAACGCACCAAGACCGTCCAGGAGGCTCTGAGGAAAAAATCCCCCAGGACCTATGTCACCTTTGGAGATGCTGAGTGGAGGGTCTTTTTAAGGAAAGAGAGAAATTCTGGGAGGGAAAGACGTAGGAGAGGTGGTCACTGGGGGTCCCCCAGGTGACTGGGGGTCAATGTGTTCAGGATGATGGATGTATGAATCGATCCCCCCCCCCACTGCGGTGCTCTCTCAACCAGTCTCTCCTGATCCGGCACACCACCTAGTGGGTGGGCAACCGCACCCGCCGCCAAGACCTAGATAAACCTCACCCCATGAACTAGTACGCACTTAAAACCCTTTGTAGTAGTCAGATAATAATAAGAAGTCAGTTATTCAATTTTCGGAAATGTGAAATAATGCATTATGGTTCATTTTTATAAAAACACTACAAAAAGGTTTTCGTGCTTATTATTCACGCTTTCATTCTGAAATATTAAAACTGTGTCTGAATGGTCTATTAAGTTTTAGATTACAGATTATAACCGCTAAACGGATTAAGTCCGATAATAATCAATGGTATTAATAACTGTAAATTGTTGCTAGGTAAGTCAATTTTATTGAAAAAAATTAAAAACCTTAATAAAAATAGATCTTTAAAAAGAACCTTACCAACGAACAAAGGGCATAGCAACAGTTAAACAAATTAAATGCTTGGAATGTTTAGAAGTTACAGAGTCTTTAAATAATAGGCCTTATATAGAACTTAAGCAAGAAAAAACCTACACTATTTAACTTAATTTGGGGTGGGTACCGTGCGCCGCCCCGAGAACCATTTATTGGATAACCAACATCTCTGTCATTGGTACCCCAAGTGGTTCGCTAAGTTCGGTGGTAAGACTTAGCCCAGGGTGCCCGGGTTGCGTATTTCCAAACCCTATACCGGTTCAGTCACCTCTATATTGGTTATTTTTTATCACTTTGCAAAAAAAAAGTTCTAAAATGTAGATAAAATAATCTTACCAATGTGTGTATTAGAAATTAATGATTTTATTTCTAAATATTTGATTTTTTATATTATTCCCATATACTGTAAATACACCTCTGTATTGGTTATTTTTTATAACGTTGCAAAAACAAACATTGTTCTGGAATCTAGATAATCTTTCCAATGTGTTTATTAGAAATTAATAATTTTATTTCTTAATATTAAAGTTTTGATATTGAAAATGTACCGCGATTGAACCGGTATAGGGTTTGGAAATACGCGCCCGGGTTCTTAAGGGTAAGGTTTGTGCGGGTCTTGGCGGCACCAACACGGCAAGCCGGATTAGGAGACTGGTTGAGGGAGACCTTTTGACCTCTCCAGCAACACGACCTTGCACCTTGGGAAGTGGGAAGGATGGATTCACACTCCTGGACAAACTGATTCCCAGATATCCTAAGAAATATTGAGTTGAGTTGATTTTGAGTTGACGTGGAACCGAAGAAATACAGTGACCAGGCAACTTGATAAGATCACTCCATTTAAAAAGTCTTTAAAAGTGATGCCAAAAACTTGATAAGAAGGTTGTGTTAGGTTAGGTTATGGGCTATTTAAAACAAAAAATAACCATTTTTAACAGGGTGTTGAAAGCCACTTTGTTGAGTTGTCATGGAACAAAGCATCGTTCCCTCTCTCATACCAACATCTGTCAAATGAGCTTGCAAGTCGCAAAACCATTTTTTGTTGAACTATCGAAGCGGATAAAAATAAAAAAGAAACTCTAAATTTCTCAACACCAACATCCCACAATCAAATCACTCAACCTTACTTGACAATTAAGAATTTCGCAAAGATAAGATCACTCTACTCCGACAAATAACGCAACATTTCACAGCGCGACAAAAATGGCATCAATCTCGCTCGAGTGATTCTCGAGAGGAATGCATCGCGAGATGCAAACCGTCAACAGCATCCCATGGATCAAATGTGTCACAGCAGATCCTGTCAGCGGTTCCACCCCGTCACACCCCCGCGACGCCGAGGGGCAGGGGGTTAGTTGATATGCAGCGAGGGTGCGAAGGATTATCATAGCATTATCTTCAAGATAAGTAGCTGAAATCTAAAGTGATTGTAGACAGACCATTTGATGCCGAGCTTTTTTGAAGTTTTAACCTCACGGCGATCGCGTCTTTCGGAATACCGCTAGCGCGGCGGACGCCCTGCGACGTTTATACAGCACTTCAATTTGAGTTCTTTCTAGGAATATTTTTTTATGCGTAAATTGTAGAATTCATAAAACAACTACATAAACTCGTAAAATAACACTAAAATACTCTTAACAAATAAACTTAAGAAGATGTAACTACAGATAAATAAAATAAAAAAGGTTAGTTGTCAGGGGTAAAATGCCAGTAAGTAAATCGCCCGCCGTACAACGGCAGACGCTATTATATAGATATGTAATTACGAATGTTGGACAGAGCGCGCCAATATTTTCAATCATAAAATTGATGCGAAAATTGGGAAAATGCTCAATAAAACATGACGCGTTTAAAATAAAGCAAAAATCTCGTGGAAGGTATCTTGAGTATCATTTAAAGGAATATTGTGAATTTTTTCACAAATATAACTTGTAAAATAATAGAAATAGACTTGTTTTAAATAATTTTCAGAGCATACTTTGCGAATTTTTTTCTGTGGGGAATTTCGTATAATTTGCATTTCGGCGTGGAACGTATCTAGATATTATCTTCAAAAATAACATATTTTTTACAGAGCTTAAAAACTTCAAATGTTTAGGGGAGATATATAAGAAATCGGTCGAATTCGGATAGCGGCGGCTTAATGGTGACCGGCCAACTCACAATGAAACCAACTCAGAACCGCCTCAGAACGGTCATAAAGAATGATGATAAAAAAATATAAGAAATTGGTAAAATAGTTTACGTTAGGTTAGGGTTAACGGCTATTTTAAAATTATTTTTCATAGCTTTTAATGACTTTTCAAAGCGTTGTTGAGTTGACTTGGTTCTTAGTTGGCATGGAACCTGTCTTAATAACTTACTTGTGTTTTTTTTTATATGGAATTTTGCGACGCTCTTTTTCTCGACTACAGATGGAGTCGATTTCTATGGTTAAGGTTCAAAATGTCATCGAGGAAAGGGCAATGAGCCACTAGGAAATCCATGGTGGATTTCTTGGCACAAAAGAGGTTAAACTGTTAATTTTCTCTAAAATAGTTTTTTTAGAGAGAGCAAGTTGTCTACTCAGTGCAACATCTGGGTGTGTATTGATCCATAAGAATAAAACATCAAAATATTACAAACCCCAAAGAAACTATTCTGGCATTACCATAAGAAAGTACTTATTAAAAATGTTAAAATAACATTTACCGTTAGCAACAGCCATTCCTGAACAAATAATACAGTCCCGGGCACATCTTCAAACACCCTCCCTGAATAATTAACCGGGAACAAATCGTTAGGGCATGTTCTTATAAAAAATACATCTTTGAAACAATGAGAGGGTCTTCGTGATCTCATTGTACGGATTATGCAGGAGAGGCTGGGAACAATAATCACGAGCTGGAGATGGTAAATAGGAAGTTGGGGGATATGTAAATGAGGTTGGTTTTATTTGAATAACTCAAATATACAAATAAAACAAAAGCAAGTGAATGAAAACGTTCGTTCAAGATGTCTCATGCATTCGAAAAATTTAACCCGCAAAAAGCGAAGTTTTTTTACAATACTGCATCAATTTTCAAATATCGTTTAAAACTTTAAAAAAAAACTGATTTGTCCTGGATTGAGCCTGGAGTTGTGGGCAGTGGAGCTGGAACCAGGATTGAACCTGGAGTCAAGCACGCTCCTAACTGAGCCAACGCCGAATGGATAAGACCGACATTTATTTCTTATATTAAGTGCCGTAATGTCGACGTATTTTAAAGAAATGCGATGTTCATGCGTGTGTGAGTGATTGCCACGATGATAGAATGCATTGTCGTCGTCAGTGAATTTAACCTCCCGCGTTTCAGCTCGATCGGCATTCAGGAAATGGTTTGAATTTCACTTCCAAGATTCATCATAATACTCAAACATTCGCGGTTTATAGGTTGGTTAATTTCATCGCTTTTAATGATTTTTCAAAGGTGTGTTGATTTGTTACTGTGTTGAACTGTCGTAGAACATCCATTTATATAGCTCATTCAGTTTAATTTCGTCTTTGCTGTCAGTTTTATATCAGTGAAAAATCGCAATTAAAATTTAAAAAAAAAAACGCAATTTAATTGAAAAATTAATCACGGCATTTGCCATAAAGAAAATAAAACTATATAGGTACCATTCTAGTTCTTTCTATCATTCTTCTCATTCTCTGTAATATAAACTTACTTTGATTTATATTTTACTAGCGAGTTCCCGTCTTGCGTTGCAATGCCACTAATAAAGAAATTGTTTCTCCCACGTGTCTTTCCCATTCATCCCGTTCCCCTTCAACCTCCCCTTCCCCTCCCCTGTTCCCTTCCCCTCACCCGTTTCCCCTCCACCTTCTCCCGCCTTCAAACAGTTCGCGAGCCACCCATTGCAATATCTTTTTCAAATTTTCTATAACAAACATTCATTTTTGTATATCATAAGAACAATCAATCGAATTTGGTACCTCGTAGGTACTTATAATAAATATAATTTTTGATTAGATTCAAAGTATTCGATTTTGGTTAGTACCATAGGTGAGTACTTCAAATAAATTAATTAATTTAAAGAGTTTCGAAAATTTAATTTTGACTGAAATTGATTTTGAATAAAATTTAATTTTGATTCAACAATTTCATTGTTTTGCAAAATGTCATTCTCAAATTGTGACATTTTTGACAATTTCGTAAGAGTTTTTGTAATGATTAAACATTTCCTATGCTTAATGTAGCAAGGCATACACCACTCATTATACATCCCCAAGCAAGCATATTTTGATTTATATATACATGTATTTTTTTTTTCTTATTATTATATCTGTTATTTCACCGGTAATAACCAAACCTTGAGTTATGCATGCCGTGAAATTGTTTAAACGTAGTGTTAATGTCTATGCACATCCCAATGGTAATTTCATTAATGTAATAATTGTTAACACTCTGTAAATGTTTCAAACAATAAATAAAAAAATACTAGTTGTAACCCAATCGATGTACATAAAGAACGCTGATTTTTTCAACACGAAGGAATACAATTTTAGCGTTACACGCAGGTCAACGACCCACCGAGGAATGCTATTTTTTGATTGAACAATGGCCGGGACTGCAAAGGGTATCAAATGGCATAACAAGCATGAAAGATATCTCAATCGGGAGGGTCGGTATCATAATGGATCAATTAAATTTAATAACGATTGCAGTACAAATCGAAGCGAACACTTTTACCGTTCATACGATACCATAAATAATAAGATGGAACTTTACAATCATCCTTTAATGACCCATTAACATTGAAAATATGTACATAATTTTAAAACGGGTATATCATCTCAGATTCACTCACATAGATTGGTTATTTCTTTTTGTCATTATCTCCAGAAAGGAGCCTGGGTAAGTGCGGGGTCACGGTCACGGTCACGGATTGACGTGTTTTGTCGACCTTTTACGTTTTTTGAGAATAACTGTGTTAGATTACGTTTGATCGGGCAAATGAAAGATATCTCAATCGGGAGGGTCGGTCTCATAATGGATCAATTAAATTTAATAACGATTGCAGTATAAATCGTAGCGAATACTTTTACCGTTCATACGATACTATAAAAAATATGATGGAACTTTACAACCCATTATCATTGAAAATGTGAACGTACATATTTAAAAAGGTGTATATCTCAGATTCACTCACATAGGATGGATATTTTTTATTAAATTTAATTTTCCTCGGAGCCTACGTCATCTTTGGGGATGCTGATTGGAAGGTTTTTTTTAGGGAAAGGAAGGAGAAGAAGTTCAGGGATGGAGAAATATGAGGGGTGGGTAGGAAACTGGGTCACTGTGTCCAAGAGTAGCGGACGTATGAATCCATCCTTCCAACTGCAGTGCAAGGCGAAGAGAAAATCCGGCTGGAGAGGTCTAAAGGCCTTACATACTCAACCAGTCAGGCGGGCAGAGGCATCCGCCGCCAAGAGCTGGACAAACTTCACCCCATCATAGTACAGTATCAATGAGTTATCAACTAATTCCAAAATTTGTTACTTAAAAGTTTATTATTAAAAATTAAAACTCCGGTGGTGTGTCTCTGGGCCTGGTTCAATGACCTTCAGAAATCAAATTTTAGGCTGATTGCGGGAATTAGATTTCGACAAGCGATAAAGTAGGTAACGAAACTATTTTATTAATTAGTAATTCTAAATTTGATACGGGAATTTGTTCTGTTTAAATTTTTGAGATATTTTGTAATTTTTATGGTTTACTAATGATGTTTATTCGAATGGAAAATTTCTGATCGTCATCTAAAATTGACAAAGTTTTTGAGAGGAAATGATCCTAAGGCAATTATTTTTTTAACTTGAGAGGCGGGTACGGGTACCTCCGGAAACCATTTATTAGATAACCAAAACTTCTGCCATAGGTCACCCCAACTGGTTCGCTAAGTTTGGTGACGTAGAAGGGGTGCTCGGGCTCATGGGGTGAGGTTTGTCTAGATCTTGGCGGTGAATGCGTTTGCACACCTACTGCGTGGCGCGCAGGATCGGGAGAGGCTGGTTGAGAGAGACCAAACCTAGACCTCTCCAGCCGGACTCTCTCGCTCTATCGCCTTGCGCCACAGTGGGAGGGATGGATTCAAACATCCATTACTGGACACTACAGCTGGACACTACCCACTACCAGAATCCTACCCACTCATATATTTTTCCTCCTCAGAATTTCCTCACCTTCCTTTCCCTAAAATGTCCTCCCCAAAGGTGACATAGGCCGTGTGGAGCAAATGTAAAATATAAATAAATAATATAATACGGTATTATAGGATGGGGAGGAAAATATGATGTTATTTTAAACCCTCTGAAAATAGTTCAAAGATTTATAATTAAGATTATCCCATCTACATTATCTACTGAAAAAATCTTTTCAATTTTCAAAGTATCTGCAATAGACAATATATTTAAAAAAATATGCAATACTACAAACTTTTAAAGAAATACAGCTAAAAAAAGTACAATTCAATATATCAGCGAGATTTCAAAACAATATCAAAATCCCAAAATTTAATACCAAGCACATCCAAAATACCTATCTGTTTCTAGGTATAAATTATTTCATCAACCTCCCTTTAAAACTAAAAATTATCGAAAATAAACACAAATTCCAAATTACATTGAAAAATCACCTGAAATAACTGTCCATTTCTATTATTAAATAAGTAGGTACTTTCTACTGCATACATACCTTCTGCTATCTTATTGCGATCTTTCGTACAACTACGACAAGCAGACGAATGATACCGAGGGAAATAAAGGGTCGAATTACAAAACGTTGTTAAGGCAATCCGACTACCATGTCGCAATGTCAGCAAGCTTCAGGGTGGGCTGTTTTAATCACTGTAGACTGCGCCAATGGCGATAGTAGATTATGAATTACCTACGACACAATGATTGATTTCAATAAACTTACAATTAAAAAAAAAGATTGTGTAATCTGCAAAGAACGGTGCGTGTAATTGTTTCCTTTACGCATTAACAAATTGATTGAAGAAATCAGACAGGAATATTAATTATAGCTATGTCAAAGTATTCATGTTTTTCCTAGGCTATTAATTCACAATGGAAGATATTCTTAGTATCTGGTTTTAGACCATTTTTTTTCAGGTTCTCCATAAACGGTTATACACCAAAAAATAATGGATAAGATTGCAAAATTTAAAAAAAAAGAAGTGCATGGGGGTAGTTTCACTATGTTGTGACGTATGTCAAAAGATAGTTAATGAACTCCCCGTAGGTGACATTGAAGATGTCGATGCTCAATGAGAATCGTTAAGTACTTGAATTGCTCTGTTTAATGGCGCATTTTGATAGGAAGAAATTCCCGCTTTCGGAGCATAAAAAAGTGCGTGGGATTTCCCACGGGTTGGAACATATAAGTTAAACTCCTTCAACATAGACCGATTCAGTGGACGATGATCGTTTCTTTAATGCTTATTTTATTAAACAGATCTGAATAGTGAGGTACTTTCCAACTTGTCGGAGGCCTCCGAGGAGTGCTTCCTTTTAAAAGTACTCAAGTTCTAGGAGCAGGTCCCGGGTCCGAGTTCTAGCAGTAGTGGGTGCTGTTTTGCGGCTACCGGGACGCATGGGTTCGGCCGGAGCCGGACTCGTACGAGAACTCGAACCCGGAGATACGGGGACGCAGGTGGAGGCATTTGGGTTCCGGCTCCGGCTCAGGGTCCGGCTCCGAGTTCCGGGTTTGGGTCCGGGGTTCTCTAGGACCGGGTTCTCCGGGCTGATTTTAAAAAGGAGTAGGACCCGCTTCCCACGAAGAACCCGGGTTCAAGAGCACATTCCAGCTGAACCTACATATCGCTAGTACACTACTATAATATAATATACAATCAATATCCTCATTACGTGGCGATATTTATTAACGTTATCAATTATTATGCCATAAATATTTATAAATAATATCAATTATTATAAATAATATCAATTATTACAAATAATATCAATTATTATAAATAAATAAATGCAGGTGGGATTGGTACATGACCTACGTCACGTACACCTTTATTACCAAGATCAAGAATTAATCGCAACGAGTCATAATTAAGATATTAATATTATTATCATGGTTTAGTTTAGATATTATTAAACAGAATGATTATGATTGCACGCAGATACAAAGATGATGCTCAGTTCTCGGTACAAGAAAACTGATTAAACAGTGATGGAAAATATTGATAAGGAGTTCTCAAGGCTGAGAAGTAATAGTGGATAAAAATAATATTATAAAAGCGATAGGTAAATATTATGGTAGTCAGATTAATTAAACAAGTAATTTGTTTGAATGACTTAATTAAATTATTATTTAAACTGTGGACTGTTTTCGGAAGCAAGAGTTAAACTAATAACAATAACTAATAACAGATACAGGCCGTGTTAAGTTACACGTGTCATGAAGTTACAAGTTGCAAGTGGGAAGTTACACAAGGAGAAGGAATTGGTTTTTGGGCGGTTATGTTAGCTGATTTGTCCAAAGCGACAAATTCCCACCTAGGCGTCGCAAGTACTAAGCTTTTTTACAATAGCTCCACACAAGATGCTGTGATGAACATATGGATCGTCTTAAACCATAGTGAACTAACTCATTTTTTGCATTTTCTGAGTTAGAGCTTGAAATGAGGACTCCAAACATAATATAGCTCTGCCAAACTGCCTATGATTAGTTAAGACAGTGTTTGACTGGCAGAGCTGGATTATGATTTGGAGCCAACATTTGAAATTCTAATTCTGAAATTGCAAAAAGTCCGTTAGTTAACTATGGTTTCAGAGAATACATTTGTCATCTTTAGGGTGTGGAGGGTTTTTAAAGGAAGGAGAGGAAGTTCTGGGAAGGATAGAGCGGTGGGTAGGATTCTGGGGGTCAGTGGAAATCAGGAGTGATGAGCGAATGAATCCATCCCTCCCACTGAGGTGCAAGGCGATGGTCGAGAGAGATGGCTAGAGGGGCTAGAGGGGCTAGAGGGGCAAATGGCTAGAGGGGCAAATGGCCTTCATCAACTGACGAAGACTCGGCCACGCTGTAAGTTGGCAGACGCATCCGCCGCCAAAACCTAAACAAAACTCACCTCATGAACCAGGGAAACCCTGCCAAGTCACCAAACGTAGCGAAACACGTGGGGTGACCTATGGCAGAAGTGTTCTCCACCGTTGCACCAGCCAAAAGGAGGAATTCAAATGTCGTCCGGTTTTAACCGGGTCAGTTTGAAAAAGGGACATAAATGAGATTGTCTCCGAGCACAAAATTTCATATTCGATATTAAAAAATATATCATACGAATTATAGCATGGCTAGGAAAGTACTTTTTGAATTTTTTTTAAATACCGAACAGTACGAAGATATAAGCCGTCAAAACGTTGATATTTGCGGCCGGCCGAAAAGCTTGTGAAATGACGGCACATACGCGGCGATATTGCAAAGACTGCCATCTGAATTATGAATTGTATGTACTACGTGTGACGTTATGAGAAACAATTGCATATATTACATTTAACCAATGTATGTTCAATGTGAAAGCTTATAAATTCGTATTTTAGAAGCCATCGAAAAATATTTTATTGTCGTTGTTAACTCTTTAAATATAACACACTAGCTTTTATCCGCGGCTTCGCTTGCGATATTAGGGAGAAATTACATATACAAAGAATTTTCCCACGAGAATGAAATGTTTTTCCGGGATGAAAAGTGGCCTGTATCACTTCCTAGTCCTCCCATCCCTATGCAAAAAATCACGTAGATAGGTCGCTTCATTGCGACGTGAAAGAAGGACTGACAAACGAACACACTTTCGCATTACTTTTTTTTATATGAATAACTCACAAGAGTCCCAACTGCTCCCGTCTGGAGCCAGTGAGACTATGGCATCCCGAACTGGGGTATGTTATGAGGCTGAAGGTAGTGGGAAAGGGAAGAGGAAGGTGGGAAGTACCTGGTTATTCCGATCTGGTCACCAAACACGGCTAAAGCCATTTCAAGCAACGTTTCAATTCTGAATGGTGGCCTTACACCAGGGCGATACTGAGAGTATCTTTCACTCTGGAACGTGCTGCAAATATACTATATATTATTTTAAATTAATAAATTGTGAAATTGTGAAATAACACAAATTAATCAAATAAAATTTATTTGCCACGCCGGGATTCGATCCCGCGACCTTCAGAATGCGAATCAAGAGCCTTATTGCTGTACTACGCCGGCCGTCAAGGATACTTAGGATATTAGACAATTATACGTTAAGACAATTCTCATACACATAAGGAAAAATGATTTAACACTCAAAACTCAACAAAATATTTACACCCGCTATTCATCACACCAAAAATGCAAAATTCCTCCAACAAAAACAGCTTTCGCCCAACGACAGTTCTCTTACATCGCGCCTAAAATGTTCAACTTACTGAGTATTGATATTAAGACATCGAAAACTGATGATCTTTATGCCATTAATATACAGAACTGGTTATTTACTCAGGGAAGGAAATATTATAAAGAATGCCTTACATCTTAAAAACTGTTCTTATTTTTTCATATTTCTCGAGTAAAAAATCTTATCTCTAAATTAATTTTCAACCAAAACTTTATATTACGCTGATGCTTTTTTTTCATATTTTTTGACATTGTTCGTCCATTTCATATGCTGCCTAGGAATACTTGCTTTTGTTTTTTGGGGTCTAAGACTATCATTGTTCATCTGTATAGATGATTTATTCTTATTTTTTATTTCTATTATTATTTGCTACTTTTATTCTTATTTGTTATTTTATTTTATTCTTATTTATACAAGATTCACCTAGTTTAACTCCTTTCCTGTATGTGATCATGTACATAATACTAGTATGAATATTTTCCTTAATATGTATGCTATATGCTTGTACTTTCATCTACATATATATGGATGATTATTAATATTATATACTTAATATCTTATGAATCTTGACTACCATAATACGGGCATTTGCCTAGCTTGGTAGTCGAAATACCATATAAAACAATCCTGTAATAAACAAAATGAATAAAGAAATTTAAAAAAAAAAAAAAATTAATCAAAGTAATAAAATAAAAATTAGCCTCATTGCAGATGTATTGGACATGTAATTAAAATTCCAAAAAGCAAAACCAGAGACTGTGCGAGAAGTGGTTGAACGGATCGAGGTTGCTGACGTAGTCCAGGACAGGGACACATAGAGGAGCTGCATCGAGCGTGTGGGTTCCCGACCCGAACAAGACAAAGGGAAGAAGATGAACATGAAGAAGAATATAAGAATAGTTAATTGCCTTAATTTGATTGCTAAATATAATTAATTAAATCTGACAATTTAAAAGGTCTAGGCAGTTTTAGGCATACAAAAACGTACATAAAAAATATCGATAGGAATGTAGGTCAAGAACCAAGCAGACAATATAACTGTAAAACTAAAATCAGTTTTAGAACTAAACTAGGCTAACTGCACGTTATCAATTGTTCAGGAGAGCCGATGAGGTTTGGTTCACACGTTTTTTTATGATCTGTCGAATTTAATAAAAGCATTGATAGTGCTTCTATAACAATATAAAATAACAAAAAAAAAGTGTGCGATTCACACGCGGTAGAAGTGAAACCTTCAGAAAACAAAAGTAGACAAGAGTAGGGGAAGCACCGCTCAAAGAGCTCTATACTAACTCATTCTCTCGCAGGCTAAATCCTAAAGACGTATGTGTTTGTCTCTTTTTAGTGTCGCTATTTTTCATTTCATCAAGTTTCAAATCAATACTAATATTATAAATGCGGAACTGCTCGAGTTTGTTTGTTACGCTTTCACGCATAAACCGATAAACCGTTTTTAAAAATTCTTTCACCAATAGAAAGCTACATTATATGCGAGTAATATAGGATGTATATAATGGTAAGCTCTGGCGTTATGAAATTATAAATATTAATATATTATACGTTTTCTGTCGCTAACAAAAGCGAGTTATTGCTAACGTCAGAAAACAAAACGTTGCCGTGGAAACGATGTCGATATATTTAAATAAAAATTAATCTCTCCAAAAATTTCCGAAATGTTTGTACTCGCATAGCTTTCGAACGACTGCACCAAATTGGATAATTCTTTTGTTCTTTGAGCTCTGGTATTATTAAATTTAGGTGGCACGCGAGCTGTTTTAAAACTGAATGTACCGGGAATGAATGGATGGAATGCGGGAGGGGTGAGGGGGGTGAGTGGAGGGGAGTGGGGGGAGGGGGGGAATAATTGATTAGTGCAAGTGCTACAGTAATTTCCCCTTAACACCACGCGAGCGAAGCCGCGGGTTAAAGCTAGTAAGACATAAAGTAACAGAAACACTACCTACAGTCAACAAAGATATTTTGTGGAAATTAACACACATAAAGAAAAGAAAATCATAATGTAATATCCATACAACAACTTACAGTTCGCCTCGTAACAGGAATTACTAGTGAGAAGGACTTTACTTTATATTTTTTGTAAAGTCATTATTAGTAAAAAAAGAATAATTAAACAATGTAAATATTTATTATGAATTGTAGACGCAGATTGAGTATTGCGAATTTTAATTATCCATTAAATGTACTGTATTGCATATATTCCGATCCCATAATGGGTGCATAACCAAACATAGATCGGTGTGTATCGTTTACTTTTAAATAAATAAAAATACTTGTGTTAGTAAAAAAAATATTGACCCAACAGTTGATCCGCCGACGTTGGTCCCCCAAAAAGTTATTTACTATAAAATTATATTTTTTTGTGTTTTATTTACCAATTTTAAATGTAAATTATTTTTATGTGTCACACAAAAATTCACAACTGTTCCCGTCTGGAGTCAGTGAGACTAAGGTACCCCCAATTGGGGTATGTTGTGGAGCTGAAGGTAAGTGGGTGGGGAAGAAGATGGGGGCGAGGATGGTGGGGAAGTACCAAACTATCCACACAATAATTCACAACTGTTCCCGTCTGGAGTCAGTGAGACTAAGGTACCCCCAATTGGGGTATGTTGTGGAGCTGAAGGTAAGTGGGTGGGGAAGAAGATGGGGGCGAGGATGGTGGGGAAGTACCAGACTATTCAGTTCTAGTCGTCACAAAACACGACTAAAGCCATTTCAAGCAACTTTTCAATTCTGAATGGTGGTCTTACACCAGGGCGATATTGAGAGTATCTTCCACTACAATAATAAGTTGGTATGAATATCAAACGAATTTATTATACACAGTGTCGATTTTTTGTACTTGTGCGCCGGTGGTGTACTCAGTAAATAGAGAAGCAGATTTTGTCTTGATGCATTTGAATGAAAATATGTTTTTAATGTTTCCTTAAAACTATAAATGTATTTACAAATATTTTCTTAGATATTATATTAAGAATGTTTAAATTGTTAGAACCTGCAGACAAGCTGCCATATGACAGCTTTGTGGGTCTACTCTAATTCTTGTACAAAATATTTTCTGTAATTTAATAAATAAATTTTTAAAAATACTTTTGTTATTCGGCAGTACATTGTCTCTGCACATCCTTCGGGATCACTTAGTTATATTTTGTGTAATTAGGTATACCATATTTCCCTGAATCGACTGCACATTGTACATAAGTACACCGGGGGCCAATTGTTGGCGGATCAAAAGTCATGGAACAAAAAAGAAATAGTACGAATTTGCATTACTAATGATTTTGAACCAAGTGAGGAACAGCATATTTTAATTCAAAATTAATAAAATACTTAGTTTTTACCACTTTTATTGTTTACAAAACCAACATGTTTCGTAAGCTATGCTCACTTCAGGGTTTACTGACTAATTAGAAGAAGTGAGTATAGCTCACGAAACATGTTGGTTTTGTAAACAATAAAAGTGGTAATAACTAAGTATTTTATTAATTTTGAATCAAAATGGCGCCACAAAATAAGTTTGCTGTGTTTGAAGAAGCATATTTTAATTAAATATTCGCAGCGGTCGAAATTGTCTTGATCTAGGACATCTAGGTGAACGCATTTTCAAAATGACACCTAGCTTGTGTGTGAAAAAACAGGATAACACAAGGCTGGGTGAAGTTGAGATGCGGATTAGATGTGTGAAGGAATTTCGACACCCAGATTCAAAGATACCCGGATAAGACTAGGGGGAAATACGGATGCTAGCAACTTCTTTGAAATGGGTGGGGTTTTATATTCGTTTGTGAACGGGGATTTCAATATAAATTTTGAAAACAATATTCTAATTGCAACATCTACAAACTTACGGTTAGTCAGAATGTAAGACTTCTATTAATAAATGCAAATGTGAATAATCTCACGTCAACCTATACCAAAACTATAAACATACTCGATAAGAAACAACGTAAATTATTATTATGTATGCATACTTATATTGATATCAAGAACTCCGCGTAGCAACCGGGCAATATCAGCTGTGTACATTTGCAATTTGCAATATTGCATTCCGTTCACGGCACAAGGTCGTACGTTTTATAGAGGGTGGAACAATCGATAAGTTAAATATTAAAAATTAAAAAAAAAAAAAAATGGAATATGTGTAATTGTTAATACTATCAATTCTGTGAACAGTTAATAGACCTCCTGTACGAAAAATTAATGTCTTTAATCTTATCTTATTTCATAAATCATAAGATAACGACGGCCTCCGTGGTCCCGAGGCAAGACTCTCGACTCACAATCCGAAGGTCGCGGGTTCGAACCCGGCGTGCGCAAATAAATTTTATTTGATTAATTTGTGTTATTTCACAATTTATTCATTTAAAATAATATATAGTATATTTGCGGCACGTTCCAGAGTGGAAGATACTATCAGTATCGCCCTGGTGTAAGACCACCATTCAGAATTGAAACGTTGCTTGAAATGGCTTTAGCCGTGTTTAGTGACCAGATCTGAATAGCCAGGTACTTCCCCACCTTCCTCTTCCCTATCTCCTTCCCCTCCCCACTACCTTCAGCCTCAAAACATACCCCAATTGGGGATGCCATAGTCTCACTGGCTCCAGACGGGAGCAGTTGGGACTCTTGTGCGGTATTTCATATAAAAAAAAAAAAACGAAAATTTCCCTTTAAATCATTTCAAACAAGGAAATATATAATTTATCTGCAGAAATGTCACTCTCATCGTCATTTTTTTTTTCAACTTTACTCAACTTTATTCAGGCTGGTTGTAAAAGGTCGAAATAAAGAGGACGATTTCACAATAAAAAAAAATAATCTTTACTGAACCATTAAAACGACAACATTAGAACGTATAATCTTATTTACAGATAGACGAATTGCAAACCGGTCGAGTTAAAATATTACTTGGCTATGGTCATTTAAATAGATGGATGGATTGAAAGCATCGAAAAAAAATTCGTGTTTCTAATAAATAATAAATATTTATTATTGGCACATTTGGAAATTTTGAATTTTCCAACGGTTGTCGATTTCTGAGCATTCTGTTCCGGGGCTTCCCGTCTTAGTTGCAACTAAAAGTATTTTATGGCGGCTTATTTTCGTTAAATACATAATTACTGGCAATTAGGTAGACACTAATATTTGCATTGGCTGGTGGTTTGTGTTTAAATAATAATTTATAATTACGTTTGATTGCATGCGGATTTCCCCTAGTTATCAGATTCATTGTTTGCTTAATTATTGCAGACGTTAACTTTTGGACATATTTTTTTCTATTTACATGCATGTGTGTAAATATTTAATATGCCATTTTTAATTACGTGTAGTAGTTAGGACTATTAAAATAAAGTGAGTCATTTTTAGTAGTAGATAATAAAGCGTGGTTTTAACTCCACCGCTTAGAATTTTGTCTGTCTGTAAATTTGTTTGTACGTTCCGTACCCGGTCAACACTGTCACGATGTCCTATTGGATAGTACTTTTTTATTACGCCAGAGTTTACAATTTGCGAGGCGAATATGGGTACCGCTGCCCCGGGAACCATTCATTGAATAACCAACACCTCTGTCACAGATCACCCTAAGTGGTTCGCTACGTTTGGCGACCTAACAGGATTCATGGGGTAAGGATTGTCTAGGTCTTGAAAATATCGCTTGAGCGTTACGAGATGTCAAAACGGAATAATAAAGGTTATGCGAAGTCTACTAAAGATTAAAAATCCAATCTAGCTCTTTTTTAAATATACACTACGTTTGCCCTCCTGACTTCATAAATGTAGGATGAGTTGTCTTATCTTACTGAAGGGATAATAATACAAGCTACAATTCCTGCTCCTTCTTAAGAGAGCACGAGGGATTTTCATTATTTTATGTTGTTTGCGTATCTTTAAAATCACCCGTGCCCATAACAGAGGCAAAATAAATTTTTTTTACATATTTATTTTTTTAGATACAAGTGTGTTTTATACCACCAGATAAAATTAAATATTTATAAAAAATACTGTCTTACTTTTAAAACAGTTTATAAAATGTCAGTTTTCAATAAATCGTCAATCGACCTTCAGATTTTTTCCATCTACAATCATATACAATATGAAAAAAAATTATAAAAAATTTATTATAATAGAAAACATCTTGGCCTATACCACCCCATTTATATATTTTTATATTGTAGCTTAATAATGACATATTTTAATTTTTTTAAACTACGTAAATCAACAGTGTTTAAAACCATTTATTTGTACTAAAAAACAAAAAAAATTGCATATTAAAAATATTACCTAATAAAACAGTACTTTAACTATAAAATTAATAAACTAAATTTTAAAAAAAACGGCGATGTATTGGGTAATATATAATTTTTCTATGCACCCAAAAGACATAAAAACGATGACATCTTCGATTTACTTTCATTACGCGAAAATCTTTCGCCACGAGCGGTCGTCCGCGGCGCTATGTTCTGTAAGGTAGTGTTGAAAATATTTTTGTGTGTTTGTGCTAAGATAGAATACATATACATTAGAGGAATCAAATCAAGCAATCGAATTTGTTCGCGTAATTTGAAGGAAGCATGTCAAAAAGTTATTCGAAAACGTGCGCGGAAAGGACACGGACGATTATATGCTTATATTATTTTTACATGTTCACTACTATTAGCGTGTTTCTATGAAGAATATATTTTAGAAGGAATTATGTCAAAAGGAATTAGGTAACGAAGGTGGCGAATACGTGACATTCTATAGCACCTTGTACCTTCTCACATCTTCGCTGGTAGCTTCGCACAGGGACCCAAATGTGGCCGATTTGAAGGTAATATGTCAAAAGAGACAATCATATCAAAGTCAGTGCCCGGAACAAATTAGTCCTTTCCACGTGCTCCCTTCTAAAAATGTTCGAAAATTTGGTAAAAGCACGAAGTACAGTCATCACTCGGTTTTACGAAATGATTTTTAATTACTGTATTTATTTATTTGTGTTTGTTTATCGCGCTTTTAAAAATATTTTTAATATTATCTTTAAAATTTTCATATTCATAAAGGATACCTAAACATCAAACAGCAAACAAGTCCAAATTTTGCTCCGTCAAAAATTCAAAAAACTATGTATAAATATGTGAAACCCAACGTAAAAAATGTCAATTTCTACAATAAATATTTTCTATAAACAGAGCCCGGAAGTAATAAAAACTAAAATAAACCCAATTTTGTGCTAAATGCCGATTTGTTCAATTTTTTATTTAACCACTACTGTTTAATATCCACTTACTCGTACTATAATACTCACGCACAGGCTTCGCTTATGTGGGATTTTTTGTTACTCTCTTGTATTTTATATGATTATGTATGTACTTGTATGAATATGTATCAAAAAAACTTTGCCAATAAAAAAATCCATTACAGAAGAAGAAGAAGTTCTTTAGAAGCTCTTTTTAATTATATGCATAAAGACAACAGTTATTGTTTTGGCGATGACTTGGGTAGGCAAAACAGCTGTTATAAGTGATGGCCAAAACCATATTGCTTTATTTTTTTCTTGATATTTTATATAATTAATTTAATCAATATTAATGTCAATACAAAGGGAAATTTCCGCTCTACAATTAGAGCAGAAAAACGTAAGGAGAGGATATGACGCGATTGTGAATGGTAAAAGAAGTCCGGAGAAGACATGGAACGATCGAGCGAAGCACCGTTGTGATTTTTCACTAAAACGGCGCTACACGAATCATCCAATTATTATTATTATTAAATAGTTGAGAGTCACAACTGTACCTAACTTTATATATGTGTACCTAGCCCTGAAAAAGGGCGTTGATCAATAAATAAATAAATAAATAATATTTTTCGATGTCGTCATATCAGGCAGTAAATCATTTAAAAATAAACACTTTGTAAAAGTTTATCAGGGTGTTTATAATGAATAAATATCCGTGTCGTCCCAGTATTTCGAAGTATGTAAGTATTTCAACGGATCCTAAAATATTATATTATTGAAAAGTGAGTGTCAGGTTTCAAATGTCACAAGGGCTGTGCAAATAAATGGTTGATTATTACTATTCTTATTTCTTAATAATTATTCAAAATAAATTATTATTATTCATAAATTATTTAACTAAGCTATTAAATGCGCCCTTGGTTTTAAACAAATTTAAATAAGTTCATCATTTTTTTCAGTACACGCGTAAAAATACGGCTCGGGGTTGTAAATGGTTTGGTACAAAGTTTTGAGGTTGAGAATTCTAGTATACCTGAAAACTGGGTGTAGTTTTAAGGTGGAAATAATATTATTGCTAAGAATTGAAGGAGTTTTTTTTTACATTTGTTTTACAAACAAATAATTATTTGATTCATCTCTTCCTCGGGCGTCCCCGACTTTTTCAGATTGTGTAATCAGATTGTTACTATTAAAAGACAGTTACATGCAGTGCCAGTAAAAGATCGTTACTACGCTATGTCGTTGAGACCCTAGACTGGAATCTGAAATATTTATTTATTAACAAGCCTAAAAGGCGTTTTACATAAAAGTGATATAATTAATCATTATATACAGCGCATAGCAAAATTTCTATATTTCATAGTAACTAATAATAATAATACATAACCATACTAAAATATAATAATCGCTGTTTAGTATTGAAGTGAGTTTTATGTTTTCTTCTTCTTCGTGTTATAAAAACTGTTTTTTTTTCTATGGCTACTTAGAATATAACCTAAAATTTCAAATAAATAAGTTTATTTTTCTACGGTGTTTTATATTTCCATGTTGTGACAGCCCTAACAGTCCAGAAGTAAGTGGACGCATTTGGAGACAGGCGGTTGGAGACGGCGGGCAAGCAGGTGTTCTTCTGGGTTGGAAGCCTTCAGAAAAATTCCCAGAATTTATGGAAAATTGGGTATATATTGTAAAATGTGGGAATATTAGTAAACATGTAAAATAAATCAATACATCTCCAATATTAATTTTATAATGAGAAGATGCATATTTTTAAAGAACTTGTTGTCGTTTATATTTTTAAAATTAAAAATAAACATCGATTGTAGTGTTAAAACCCCATAAACATTTCGCAATTTATTTTTAAAATTACTATTCGAACCGTGAATATTCGCCGATTAAAAAAACTGTTTTTTTTTATTTTATTATTTTTCATTCTAATGGGGAATCTCAAGGGAAATTTCCCCACTTTATAGGGAAAAATCGAAATCTAGCGATCGCGAAATCGGCAAAGATGTATTTGTCATTTTTTAATTTTTGTTCGGGAATGATCGTTGTAACTCGGGATTTTACGAGCAGATACTAGGGTCAAATCCATGTCAAGTAACAAAGTACAATAACATTTTGCGGAATCCACTTAAAAATGCGACGAGGGCGACACAAGCGACTAATTTTTTAACTATTTTGGCAAATTTTGACAAAATCCATTGCTCTGCTGGGCTCTTAAGTCGACGTTTCGGAGCGCCTCGCAGTGTCCATCATCATGGCAAACACGAGAACCATTACACAAGCAATACCACTTTATTACCCTAAGAGTCAAATAACATTACAATTTGAAAACTTTGAACGCCGAAATCGCTGAAATGCTAAAGTTTTAAACACCCTGGCACAAACGTAATAATTATTTTAAATTACAAAAAAAAACATAGCACTGGCCGTGAGAATATTACAAATCATTTTATGAATAGAACGTTACCAAATAAATGATTTCCACGCTCGAAAATGATCTTTCGTATTATTGTGTTAATGTTTCTAATTTTCTCTTGTTTAAAACGGACAAATGACCGGTCAGTGGCTGAGTGTGCATCGCATTTGGCTCCCACTCGGGCGTTGCGTGTTCGATTCCTCGGTTGGCTAAGTCCTCCATCACGACACAAGCAACATTTTCCGCTTACTGTGGTGGCAGTAGGAAATTTTCAAACATTGTTGGGTTATTCGTATAATTCCGGGAATGTTTGTCTTTCTTCTGTTCCGAGAGAGTCCTGCCGGAGAGGTCAAACGGCCTCCCCGAACCGGTCTCTCCGAATCCGGCCTGCTACGCAGTTGGTGGGCAGACGCATTCACCGCCAAGATCCGGACTAGCCTCACCCCACGAACCCGGCGCCCCTGCTCTGAGAGATAGCCAGGAGGGGTCACTTATGGCAATACCTACATTTTATGAAACAATTTTTCCAAAGAAATGTCACTATCTCAATGACAATTCTATTGTCAAAACTTTCTTTAGGCAGGTAGGTACTATAATATCGTAAAAAAACGAATAACAAAGTCCAAAAAACACCACGATTTGAAAAAAATATCTTTAATGAACAATTAAAACGGCAACCATCTTCAAACGGCAACGAAACATAAAAATAAGTTTACATACGTTCAGTTAAAAAAAGAAAATAATAATAATGGTAATAAAAAAATGCATTGCAATTTGAACCACCCTAGAACCAGGATGATTAGACCGAGAGCACGTGCTCAGTAGTAAAATCTAGTAGTAATGTCATGACGACACGGATGACGTCACGCAACTAAACTCAGGTCAACACGCAGGTCCTGGAGTGGGTGGATTTTATGCAACCTGAGCGGATCGCGACCTGAACTACTCTACATTATGTGGCTCAGGCAGCTCATACCGCTCAGGTGTGTGGATATTGTAGATAGTCATTGCAAGGGGGCAGCGTGAGACACACGATTCGTATTGTAAACTTTAAACCAAACTGGTTTGGAGTTTGAGCTATGGGTATAAAGATTATCAATGGTATAATATTCAGTATGATTTATTTGAATACATGCGTTTTGTACTGTACTATTGGTAGTTAGTTCTGTGACAGCAGACCTCGCGTCCAACAAAGTATGTTTCCAATTTTCTCTCATTTAATAAATCAAACCAAAATTTTGCCCTTAAATAGCTACCTACTAAATTATAAACCATATATTTCATGTGTCATTATTTTTTATTTCAAATAAAATTTGTCAAAAGAAACTACCTCAACAACAATTACCTCAATTACTACCTCAATAACAATTATTTTTTCAAACTATCTTCAGGCAGGTCGGTGAATAAATACGACGATTTCATAGTTGTGAAATCCCCCCCCCCCCCCCCTCCCTCCAACAAACGAAATTAATTGTAAAGTTATAATTTTTGCTGCATTATTTAAAAATTTTAAACCTAAAATCGACTTCAAAAATACCATCAGTTAATAAGTTTGTTTTCAAACGGACATTTATTCAAAGAGTCGATTTTTGTACTTATACGCTAGTATATTTTTTATTTTTTTTACATTGTTTTAGAAAAGAATGTGTCCTTACTGGGGTACCCCGTTCTAGGGTCACATTGTACATGTTTTTGTGTTTGAATTAAAAGTTAATACCTATTTTAAAATATTACAAGAGGAAAATTATATACAGTATATAAACAAGTAATTTTTTCCTTCATGCATTTGAAAGAAAATTATGTTTTATACTGTTGTTATTCGGCGGTATATCTTCTCTGCACACCCTTCGGGGACACTTTTAGTTTTATTTTGTGTAAGTGTACCGTATTTTCTCTAAACCGAGGGAACAAGAACAGTATTGTATATGGGGAGCAATTCGTCACCTTGGATGGATAGGGTTCTAACTAAAGTTCACCTTAACGTTGTAAGGTGAAGTTAGAACCCTATAATTTATTAGGTACACCAAATGATGACCGGACAACTCAACAATGTGGAACTTCATGAAACCTGAAGTCATTAAAAGTGAAATGGTTACATAGGTTACGCTAGGTTATGGGCTGTTTTTTTCATCACTTTTAATGACTTTTCAAAGGGTTGTTGAAATGCCACTTTGTTGAGTTGTGATGGAACACCAGAATATGTGTCAACAGTAATGATCATAAATCTAGCGACACTGAAAACAATCATAAAGATTGCAAATATTGAAATTAATGGTCATACCGTAATTGTATAATCAGCTGATACAACAATTTGCTTATAAACATATTGTTTGTAAGTAAAACGTTATTGAATGTATGCAGTAAAACACACGCATATATCATAAAATATTTTGCAGGAGTCAATAGAATATTATCGCTAAAGATAAATATTTGGATAATTAAAACTTTTTATTATTATCGCAGTTGCTAAATATAACTTTTTCGGTTTTTCTAATGTGACGAAGTCAATCACTATGCCATTCGAATAATGAAGAGATGATAATGTGTACAGTTTGTCAAATAAGAGTAGAAAACATAGGAGGACGCCGCTGTTGTTCAAATTGCAATACTTAACATATAATTCATGGTGTTAATGTAGAGCTGTGTAACGTACATTTTTACATAAATTAAAAGCATAAAAATGAAGAAAAAAAATTTTCATTGCAATATAGATACCCACTGATCTCAAAATTAGAATTGCATATAGGTAGGTATAATATTATTATATCTTTGCAAGTTTTGATAATCGAGTGATGGATACGAATCTGACGCAATCAGAATGCCCGGCGAGCCAATTTTGTGAGAGACTGTGAAGACAATCTTCCCTACGCAATACAAGGTCGTATTTTGTATTATTTTCCACCTCACCTGGTTTTTTTGGATGGAATTGAAAGCTGATTGCTAGCTGGTGTGAATCCATCTTGAAGGAGAGTTACTGGTCTCATCCAAGGCCTTTACAAACCAATGGTAACCTGGATGACTAAATGTGTGATCGCCCGGATAGACACTTTAATCAAGAATCTTATGGATCTCGGAGGATCGTTGGACGTTTCTACGAGTGTTTTCTGTGTTTCAGACAAGGAATGACGTTTTCCTTCCTGTCACTTCATAGACAACCTGGTGATGCCAGTGCATAAAAACAAAGACAATTTACTGACAAGCAAAGTAGGTACCTCTTCATGGTTGCATATTTATATGTAATAATATGACAGTCAATATATGACGGTCGATCAAAAAAACTGACCCTAAATGATTTATAGATATAATTCATCATGATTATTCAGGATTTTTATCATTTCACGTGCTTAGAGATTATCTTGTGTCGGATCATGTAACATGTGAATTCGCCATTCCAAATGTAATCAATTATCTGTAATTATTATACATAACCCCGAAGATGATGATGGTAACCAATTCGCTTTAAATTCAAATAAAGATGTTTAATCCAAGTTATACTATCCAAGATAAATCCCACAAAGGTCAAAATTGGTATGAATAAAAGATGACACAAGATCTATACATAAAGTGGTACACCACCCTATACAAATCCTTAAAAACTACCCTTATTGATTCAGCAAAAAGCAAATCCGGGAATTTTGTATTTGCTTGAAAACTAAAATAAAACCGAAAACCCATTTGCACATTTTACCTGAATACATTGAGTTTACCTGAATACTCAATAAAAGATGAGCGATATTTATTTATTTATAAATAAACGCCCTTTTTAGGGGCTTTTACATATATAGCATAGAAAAAACATTTTATTGTACATAACTGAACTGCCTCAATAACAATATATTATATTTATTCAAAGATAAATTGAAGATGTCCACTGACTTGGTATAATTGTTTCCCTCAATTAGTATTCTGGGCAAAGAGGAATACATATGGTAGTTAGTCCCAGAATTTCTGCACTGAAATAAATCCTGACTTCTAGTATTACGAAGTGGAATTCGGAAGCTTATCAATTCAAGTAATACCGGACTATCAACTAAATCATTTAGAATTTTATATAAAAATACCAAGTCAGTGAAAATTCTTCTGTCTGACAATATATTGTTATATATTGTTAATGATATTGTTCGACCTTGAATAACCTAACGGTGCAAAAAATACGAATGTACTCATTACCTTGATTTTGTAACTTAATACCTACATTCACACATGGCGTAAATGATAAAAGCTGCAGCAAAAATTGTCATCAGTAGTACTTCCCAGAAACGCTTCATAATTCCTCATAACGCGGACAGCGACGCCAAGGGATCAAATTACGTCATCTTTTATAGAGATGCGGATTAGTATTACTGCACTCGAATTATTGATGGTATCGCTAAAACAAAAGGTGCACGACGCTAAATGCACGTAGGCTAAGACCGCACTGTGCACGGGTTAGCAGTTATAAAGGTAAAACATTAAACATGCAATAAAACTGCAACAGCGGAATTAGCCAAAGCGTTACTGAGCTATATTTTCCATGACATTCTCCTTCTGCGTCAGAAAACACCGGGGTAAAAGTAAACCTAAAGCAAGGCGTGAACGAAGCTCGTGTTACAGAATTGAGAAGAAGGTATGCATTATATTTTTAGATTCAAGAAAGGAAAGGTATAAGAAGTTGAGTTTTAATAATAGATGCATCAAAATGACTCATAATTTAAATGAATAAATGCGTAATTTAAGGCCTTGAGTTTTATCTTTGGTTTTTCCAGCGATGTTAAACTGAGGATAATTTTATTTAAAATAGCTGAAGTTCCCGACGTGGCTCGGGCTTTACACAGAATTTTTCAAAATCAAACGTTGACCTTAATTTTTAAATTTTATTTTGAACGTAAATTTTTAAAAGTATCGAAAATCTGTTTTAAGGAATTGACAGAAAAAGATGTGTATTAAAAAAAAAATGCTATGACAAAAACATCGATACCCTGCACAAAACTTTAAATTGAACTATAAAAGTCGCTAAAAAAAACCTTTATCTAAAACCACATTCGCCTCTCTTCTTTATCTAAAACCAAAAACAGGATTAGGAGGACTAAGAAAATATGCTATATCTGTTTTCATAACTTACATAGGTAACTTCTTAAAGTGTAAAAATTATAATATAGTTATTAAGTTCTGCAATTTAGTTAATATTGCCTGCTGCTAATACTTCCGAACGTCTTTTTTAGAACTTATTTTTTTAAACGTAATTTTTTTTTAAAATTTAAGTTGTAATTTTTATTACTTATTAAAAATGTCAAAATCGTGTTCCAAACTAAACATAAAGACAAGAACTAAAGTTACGCGTTTGGTTGGTATGTATTATTTCAAGCAATTGAAACATTTTTATTATAAAATCGCCGGGTTTCGAACCTCGATATCTGATCCTAAGAAAGTAAAATTTTCTCCAATTTCCCCTTATGCTTCACCAACGAGAACACTTAGCAACCACAAATTGTCACAACTTTAAAAAGTTTTCTCTCTTGCAACAAAACTATAGAAATGTGTATCTACTCTGAAAACATTGAAAAATAACATAATATTTGCAATAACATAATATTTCATTTCATTTCTTTTTTATGTTGTAATATTCTTTACCTAACGAGTCGATTGCATTCATATTTATTCTGTTTTATTGATTATGTAATACATGTAATTAATATTGTTAATTAGATATTTGCTTCTTTTCTTGTAAAAGCCCACTAGGGCGTTAATAAATATAAAATAAATAAATAAAATTAAAATAAAATCATTTATAAAATAAAGCATCTTACATATTACAGTAGCGTAGTTAATGTAGTTTCATTGATTTGTCTTACATATAGTATTGTTTTAAGAAAGAAAGCCGTAATCTAAGTCTACTGATCAACAAGGCCTAAACAAAAGAATTGGTAATTGACACAGCAAACATCTTTGTAAAAACAAATAATACTCTCGCAGACTTAGAAACGGCTCGTCTATAAGTGACAAAGGAGGTTGTGAAACATAAGTGAAAGGAAGAATTTGCGTGACAAAAACGCCATAAAAGCAAAAGATATGGAATGACAGAAACATGGCAAAGACCACCAAGACGAGAATCGTCCGGGCGTTGATTTTCCCGAAATTTATGTACGGTGTGGAAGCATGGTCACTTAGAGCTAGCGTAAGAAAACGGATAGACGCCCTCGAAATGTGGTGCTGGATAATAATGTTCAGGATTCCATGGACAGATAGACGCACAAATATATCCTTTAAAGAAGAGTTAGGCATCCACAATAAGTTTTCAATTATCTGCCTACAAGGTATTTTAAGATACGTTGGACACCTTGCTCGCCAGACTCTTAACATGAAGAAACTCATAGTCACTGGCAAAGTGGAAGGCAGAAAAATCTCTCCACGCAGCGCAGAACCGCGAGAAGTGGAGGAAATTGGAGTAGGGATCACGATCCTCAGCACTGAGGAACCGACCTAAGAGGAATATAAACGCTAGAAATATTTCGATTCTCGTGCCTTCAAAATTAAAAATCGAGCGTCTTATTTGCACGAGGCAAGTAAGCGAAAAAGTGGTTTTTATTTATTTTTTGCATAATTTTATAATAATGAAAAAAAGTTAGGACATACCAAACCTCAAAAATAGTCTTAGCCATAAAGAGGTATTTTTTTTTAAATTGTTTCTCATATTACTTCGTGGTTAAGTCATGCAAAAACATTTTTTTAGTGGTTTGTGTTTATATTTTTTGTTCTGTAGATGATAATTTTATTGTAATTCCAATACATAGAAAAGCTAGTAAAAGCTTCAATTTATCCGTAGCATATTTTTTGATGTTCATAATGTAAACCGATTCGTCGTAAAGATAAATCTAATTAGGATTTCACGTATAGCTTCATTTTAAGAAGAGGATAGTAATGTTTAAGTTTCTATTTAATTTCATTTAATATTAATTCATATTTAGTTTATCAGTTTTACATTACTTCATGCTTTATAAACTTATTGTACAATCTTCGATAGCTCTTCATAGCGATAGTTCTCAAAGCCCAACTGGGCGTAAAACCAAATAAAATAAAATAACCCAGTTTTGTATTACTCACTTTAAATGGCATAGTTACAATAGAAACAGTACGTGAACGTGATACGGCGAAAGTCCGTAAATAAACATTCGCGAAAGACGTAGGACCTAGTACGTGACGAAAGTCAGGTGGATTGAGTTCAGACGTCAATGATGAATTAGAATTTCATAATATTAACATGCAGTAACATCATCAGCTGTTTTAAATACTGCTGATTTATTAGTTTATTGTATGTGACACAATGCATGCAGCCTTTCACTTGTATCAATTATCAAACAACTCTCAGAAAACTCAAGTGTTTGCATATTTGAATTGAACAATTTTATTTTCAGAAAAAAAAAATATATTTAGCCATTGTGACCTGATTATAAAAAAAATTATTGAGGATGAATTGGATTTGATGGGTTCTTGATTATAAATTTATCTTATTATTTAATAGGGTTCTAAACGCAAGCATTAGATATTAAATTAACTCTTAGAATCTCAAAATTAAACTGATAAAGCTTAAATAACTTCTGTCTTAATATAAAATTTAAAAAGAGATATTGATACCAGTGGTAGAAACTCTCAGTATCGCCCCGGTGAAAAACCACTGTAAAGCTGTCGGAAACGTTGGCGTGAGAAGGAAGTAGCGCAACACGGCATAATACCCCAAAAATAAATCGCGATAATACTTTTAGCCGTGAAAATATAAAATCAAAATATTTATATTGATTACTTTCAGTAACTTCTCATCGTTCCCTAGCATGATTGCAGATGGACAACAATTTAGTAACAGTTCTAACTAACTAGACTAAGTGTTACACAGTTGAACTCTTCAACTGTGTTTGCCCGTTAGCGATCTGCAGTTATCCTAGGGAACAATGAGAAGTTACCGAAAGATATCCTATTAATCCTTATCGAGCGACCATGCTAGCACACCCGGTGTTGTTAAAGTAATAGGGTTATAAAAATCGGCAAGATCTTTTGTCAACATGGATATATTTTTTTTTAATATGAATACCTCACAAGAGTCTCAGCTGCTCCCGTCTTGAGCCAGTGAGACTATGGCATCCCCAATTGAGGTATGTTGTGAGGCTGGAGGTAAGTGGGGAGGGGAAGAGGAAGATAGGAAAGTACCTGGCTATTCAGATCTGGTCACCAAACACGGCTTAAATCATTTCAAGCAACGTTTCAATTCTGAATGGTGGTCTTACACCAGAGCGATACTGATAGTATCTTCCACTCTGGAACGTTCCGCAAACATACTATATGCTATTTTAAATTAATTAATTGTGAAATAACACAAATTAATGAAATAAAATTTATTTGCCATGCCGGGATTCGATCCCACGACCTTCGGATTGCGAGTCAAAGAGCCTTACCGCTAGACAACGCCGGCCGTCAATTAATTGAAGCAATTCAGAACAGTCAATTTTGTAATGCAGTATTTTAAGCAAAAGTGTTAAATTTGTGCTTCCTGAAAGTTCAAATAAAGACATTTTATTCAGAAGGTAGTTAACATCAGTGTTTTATAATATGTATAGTTTATATACTTTAGGAACGTGTGTACTTATGAACTAGCCTATTCTAAATACAAAGCAAAGCATCATAAAATAATATCTCAACACTTTACATACATTGTGATATTACACATTTAGGTTCCTAAATTCACCTTTCAAATACTTTTTTTTGTAATTTTATCGTGTTTTAATTAATATTTTGTGATAAGGAAACCGTTAAGACAACAATATACCCTAAAATATATTCAGAATCTTAATGACGTAAGTAAAGGAGCCGTGTACACAAATTGCGACTCGCGACCCGTGTATTGGACGGACCTACTGTCGAATTTGCTCTATCAAAGAAAAGAAGAAGAAGACAAATAATGTGGGAATCTTAACGACGTAAGTGAAGAAAGCGTGTAAACAAATATACGCCCGCGGCACGGCGTATTAGACGAACGTATGGTCGAATTCGCCGTAGCGGGTCTGGAGATTCGACCTTTCCGCCGCGTTCATTTTAATTATTACTGAAGAACGTGTTACAAATATTTAAGATGTTTCTTTATGAATCCCTCCCGAATCCCTCCTCATCGCCTAAAAAAATTAAATCTGGTGCTCACCGCTAACTTTGTAGTTGAAAAACTTGTTATAAAGTTTTAAAATAGTTTTACGTAAACTATATTAATGGTAAGATACTGTTTTTATTAATTTTAAATATAAAAAACTTACATTCCCAGGGGTCTGTTGGAATGAAAAAATTATTTTAGTTACGAATTCGCCGAAAATGATCAAAATGTGAGTTTTGAGCAAACAAAAAATATTATAGTTGTGTACCGCCTTAACTGCGCTTTACGTACATCCAAGTCAATTATTTCCCAACAAACGGTTTGGAACACTCTCCCGCAGTCCCCTCCTACCTCACAAATGTTCCAGGATGCTGAGTGCGTAGCATGTTTACAATCCCGTTTAAATTTAGACTCGATATTCAATTCGACAATAATTATCTTTTATTCGCTTATTAATTCTACGCATTCGGTCACTGCCACTGCCCACACAAGCGAGGTTCTCTTTAAAATGATTTACTTGTACATGTAAGTTATATAATGAACGGTAAAAATTATGCTACATGTACAGGTTCCTACTTACTATCTTTCATTTTAGATCAATGCATCCCGTGACCTAGTTATTGTTCATCGATGTCTAGTTACCTACAGAAGTGGACACCGCAGTAACAATAAACGAATGAACGGTATCTATAAAAATATGTATTCTTCTTCTTCTAACCGTATCATGTTACCTATTAACCGTGACATCAAATTATAAATTACCTATTCATATCATTGATTTATAACTGGCGATTTACAAGATGCTTTTTTTCATAGCGTTTCCCATTTGAAAACTATATCGGAAGCCACTTGGAAAATCTTTGCTTTAGAAACACGATAATATTTTTGACGTGATAACGTCTTATAAATCGATGAACGCCGGCTGCATGCACGAAAAAGCATGACTCATTGTCACGTTCCGCCTGAGCTGAGCGTACAAACGAGAACGCGGAACAAACTTCGGCTTATGACGCATCTATCTCTTTTCCACTCCATCGTTATTATATGACGTTATCACGTAAAATTATCGTCCGTAAACCGACTTTACAGACAATCAATTTTTTACATTAGCTATAAACAGGAGGGAAAATAAGTTCCATCGCGGCCTGTCGTCTTAGTGGAGGCTGTGGGGAAGCTAAGGGAAGCTGTGTGCTTCTTCTATGCGGAAAGGAAGAAGGTGAGAGTGGTGGGTAGGAATTAGGAATCCGCGGGTCGAAAGGCGATTTGTCGAGACAGATGAAAAGGCTTCCTTCAACCAGTCTCCCGATCCGGCCCGCCATGCAGTAGATAGGCAAACTCATTCGCTGTCAAGACCTAGAAAACCTCGTCCCATGAACCCATACACTCCTGCTAGATCACCAAACGTAGCGAACTACTTTGGGTGGCCTATGGTGGGGGTATTGTCCAATCAACGATTCCCAGGGCGGCGGTATCCAAAACCCGCCTCCCAAATTGTATAAAGGTACTGCACCTACTTAAGAGGGAAAAACCAGACAAAACCGGAAATATGTCATTTTTAAATCAACTTTTAGGCGTATTGACCTCTTTTCCACAAAAAATTATAAATTGATTTCGAGAGACTGTTCTTTTATCTAGGGAAGCTATTTTTTTTTTTAATTTTGAGAAAATATGTTTATTTTTAGTACAATAAAGTTTTACCGTTGGTCGTTGGCAGATTTGTTAAATTTTCAAACAAAATTTTGTATTACATGTACAACATACATTTCAGATCATATAATCATGCAGTCAAATAAATCAATAAATTATTTAGAAAACCTACTTTTCAGAATTTTAATTTCAGTTCAAATAAAATCATTAAAAAAAATCCGCGCCCTTGTTTTGTGTCGAAAATACTTCAGTATGTCTATTTATATACGGTCTTACAAACTAATATATTTAAATTTTTATTTTATTAATCTATAAACATAGGGTTTAATTGATGCCTGTCTCACTAGGACATACCTGTGTTGAGACAGGCTTACATTTATATTTTGCTTAGACATTATTGAAATTATAAATATTTATGATCAAACAATAATTAAATAAAGTACATAATTTTAATTGTTTTATCATCACGAGTTTGAGCATTTTGAATGTGGGTATTTATGAAAGCAAATTTGGAATGAAATAAAATCGATATTGAATCATTATGTTAAAATGCTGGTGTGGAGAATAAATAATCTTTCTCATCGGAACCGCCCTGTACCGTCGCAAGGGTACAATCGCAAAATCATCGTCCACGAAATTTAAATTCTCGGCCGCTGGTTAATGACTCTTAACACTTACAAACTTAATAGTATATCCACCTACGTGTTTTTTTGCAGATATGTAATAATGTATTTGTAATTAGAGTATTTTTTCCTCTTCACTGTTATGCCGATTGACATGAATTGGTCAAACCAAATTATGCAGGTATTACGAGGTTATACTCATACTTCTCTGAACTAAACCCGGATTTTGGAATTGAGGTTTTCCGAATGCCTCACATTTTCGAGGTAAACTGTCCTTCAGGTATACGTGCCAGCTATATCATAATGCATGCAACATGATTAATAGCACCTTAGGCATAGATTTATATATTATAGAGAACAGTGACGGGCTTAAGAGCTGCACGAATTAGGCCATTCCGTCAGGGAGTAAGAACAAATTTTCAGACAGACTTGCTTAATAATCAGGCCCTCTTTAGTTTAGCTTCAAGGTAGTTTGAAAACCAACATTATCAGGTTTCCAGTTCAGAAATATGCAACTAACGGGTGTTTTTTTTAAAGGTATACAAATTCAAAATGAAAAAAAAACACATTAAAATAATGTTAATGTCCATGATATTGGTTTTATTTATTAGATCATTTTATGCCATTATTGTTTAAATATGATTTCGGGCATATGAGCGCCACGGCTAGCTCAAATGAAACACAATCTTGAAGTCCAATTTTCGACAACTTTATCGGGCAACTGGGGCCATATATCGGCAAAACCATGGCGAATGTTGACTTCCAAAAGGTCCAACGTCTCTGGTTTATCAGCATAGACTAGTGACTTCACATACCCCTAAAGCAAGTAATCTAATGGTGTGAGATCACACGATCGTGGAGGCCTAGACCCAGATCTTTCCGCAGAATCATCCACAAAGTGGATGGGGCAAAGTGGATGGATGATTATGTCGATAGTAAAATGTACGTAGTACACGATAAGTTTGGCGAACCGAACCATGATTTTCAAAATGAATTTGCACAATTTGCAATCGCCCGTTCTGACGCCAGTCTATTCATAGTGAAAAGACAAAACGTACTAACTACAAATTTACTTTTCGAGAAAATAATTACACAAGTACTGTAACATTTCTTTAGAGTACAAAATACGCTGAATCATCTTCAACAGAACAATGTTGTACGTGTGACCCAAATTATTAGCACATGGTGTCCGTGTTCCCATTCCGACCTTAGCTAAATATTGCGAACCCATTTCCAAGCAAAAGGCACCTACGTGATCGATTCTAGTCATGTCAGCAAATCTACCCACGTAAGCCAAACTTCCCAAGAAACAATATCAAAAATAATTTCAGCAGAAATCGTATATTTCCATGGAAGATGATCGTATTAAAATTTGTTTACGGATTGTGACTCTTGTGAGTGAAGTTGAAATTGCAAAGGTTGAAAGAAAGGATTATAATGGGCAAAATCCACCCTTCATCAAATTGCAACCCTTGGCATGCATGAACATGGCTGTATATAAAATATGCCTTTATGATCGTTGGCTGTAGGAAAAGGATGTAGGATGGCGGAAAAGGTATCTAAATTTCTGACGAAGGGATGATTACGTTACGGGTCGATTGGTAAGGAAAATTTGTGAACCATATCAAAATATAAGATGATATATTTTGTGTATCCAATTAGGTACCTCTCAAGATTAAAAAATGTATATTTTAAGACGTTAATGTATATTAATATATTTAATCGAATTATCCATTATTGAACAATTATTATTAAAAATAATATTCGTTTTTTTATTTATTTATTAATGTAGCAGATATGATTTGGGATTTTCACGGCCAAAAGTATTATAGTGATTTATTTTTGGGGAATGGCGCCGGGTTGCGATCACTTCTTTTTAAGCCAAAGTTTCGGTCAGCATTACAGGATCCATCATCAGGGAAAGGTCTGTACTGCATTTATTATGTAACAATTGTCTATTATTTAGACATTTTTAGGTTTAAGATATTACATCACATTTATAGTAAATCAAATCAAAAAAAAAAAAAAAACACGAAACAGAAAAAAGTTCATAGCAAATCAAATAGAAAAGATCAGTACAAAAAATCATTTTTTCCAAAACGCATCTCCTTCTAAAAATTTGTTTAATTTTTTGTCAAGTTTTTGGGTTCTTTGACCGTTTTTATTTAAATATCTGGGAATAACAAGTCCATCGATTAAGTCTTTGTTGAGTTCTACAGCTCGGTTGTCGAACGATTTGCCAGCCTCTGTGTTTCCTCCCTCCTACAGCATGATTCTCTCTAAGACCCGGGTCCACTCCTTCCTTTCCACAAAAAGTAACCCTGTACAAATCGCAAGTGCGCCCTACGGTTGAATTTGACAGCCACCTCTGGTCTGGAGCCCCAAAATACCTAAAAACATTTTTACACGATTGACATTAGTCACACGAGAACGGGTCGTTTCTACGACTCGTTCTTGGATTCAACAGCTCGGCTGTGGAACGATTTGCCGGCCTCTTCAAGACCCATGTTCACTCCTTCCTCTCCTCAAAAACACCCTCCACATAGCATCTTCAAAGATGACATAGGCCCTGAGGGAAATTATTTTCCTCGGGGCCTCCTGTGTGGAGTTAATGTAAAAAAAAAGACTCTCCAAACAGCATCCCCAAAGATGACGTAGGCCATGAGAGAAATGATTTTCTTCTAGGCAGATTAATGCAATAAAAGAGTACATTTACATTTACCTACATTTTTGCGCTAATCTTTCGATTCATATGCGTAAATGATTAACCATTTCCATTTAATGCTACGGAGTATGAAGACCTTCACAGTTAAATTTGTACTTAATCAACTGACAAGACAAGTGACCTTGTGATTACAACAAATACAAACTGCGGTTAACCGCAGTAATTTACTACATTTGATTTATGAAAAACTAAGGAAATAATTTATAATGCACATTTACGCAGGATGCCACAGCAATTATCAAAGGCAATCTACAGAATTTTTGATACGATAACATACAACACGGAAGATATTAATATGAATGGCTGAATTTAAAACAAATTTGTAAACAAAGTAGATTAGATACATAGGATCTAATCGGTAGGCATGTTTGATGATAATACATGTACTTGTTCTTCATTTTCGCTTCTTCAAAATGACTTTTATTGTTTACTGTAAAACTTGGTAATACCAGCAATCTATCTTAATACATATATTTCTTCTGTCCGTGTGTATGTCACTGAACTCCTACTAAACGGCTGGACCGATTTTGATGAAATTTTTTGTGTGGGTTCAAGGGGATTCGAGAATGGTTTAGATTCATAATTTGGTCCACTGAAAAATGTTCTTTTAATTATTTTTTTTATTTCTAAGGAGTTGTTGATTTTGCAATGTTTTACATTGGATCCGGCAGACTGCGCTACCATCGCAGTATCGAATATTCAATATTATTTTATTTTAATTTTAGTTTGTCCCGACAGTTGTGTACAGGACAACGTCTGTCGGGTCCGCTATAAATAAATAAAATAAATTGTGGAACATTCCAGAACACTCTCGAATGTTGTCCTGAGCGAAGCCGGGTAACCCAGTCAGTTTATATATAAAAATCAAAATATGCTTGGGGGTATATGAGTTCGGAAATGTCTATGTATTGCTATAGTATATGAAATGTTTGAAACATTCAAAATACCTATTTTCCACCTCCGCGAAAGTTTCTGGATTATTACAACCACATGACAATACATCTGAAAAGTTTTTTTAATAGTGAGGTGTTCACGAAACATACAACAATACCTATCCACAGTTTCACCTTCACAAACCTACCTTACACCCAACATAATAAAATTACAATATATATTATGTAAAAATGTTTTTCAAAATTGATCTGTAGGTAAATACTGTAATGCATAGAAATAAATAAATAAATAAATCTTTAAAAAATCTCTTACGAAACTGTCAAAAGTGTCACAATTTGAGAACGACATATTGCATCGATTGTTTATTCAAAATTCAATTTTCGAAACTCTTTCAATTAATGAAATTATTTGAATTACTCGTAAATACTTCATTGAATCGAATCAAGAATTATAGATATTTTAAATAAGCACCTATGATAGATACCAAATTTGATTGATTGTACTTATAATATATAAAAATGAATATTATTTGTAATATATGAAAAATGAGAATATGACTAAAAAAATTGTAATGGGTGGTACGCGAGCTATTTGAAAACTGAATGTGCGGGGATTGAATATATGGAACGTGGGAGGGGGTTGGCGGGACCAAGGAGCGGTAGAGGGGAGAGGAAAGGCGGAGAAGGTGGAAGGGGAAGGCGGGAGGGGAGGGGGGCGCGGGAGGGGAACTGGAAGGGGAAAGGACATGCAGGGAGAAACAATTTATTTCTTTGAATATGGCATTGCAACGCACGCCGTGAACCATCTAGTATATAAGTAAAATAATTATGTTTGTAGGTTTTAAATCATTGGGAATTCTTGAACAGTTTAATTATTAGTTGTACAAGAAAATAATCAACACATATATATATTATAAAAGAAAGCCCAAAAAAAATGTGCGGCTCACAAAAAATCAAAAAAACGATCAAAGGAATTATACGGTGTGGTAGATCTCTGTCTCTCCTCCAGGATGACGTTTCCCGTTTTTACCTAAAGGGCGTACTTTTGAAGATATAAGGGCTGAAAGTTTCGCCCTCTTGATATTTCTAGAACAGTCTTCCGGAAAGTTCTAGAAGGTTCCATAGAAAGTTCTGGAAGGATTGGAAGAGTGTCGTGGAATATTCGGGAACATCATTGTGGAACATTCCAGAACCCTTTCGAATGTTGTCCTGAGCGAAGCCGGGTAACCCAGCTAGTTTAACAATAAATAAAACATATGTCGTTTTAATAAATATTGTTACAAAATTTCCCTATCGAGGTTTACATCATCATTAAATTGATAATGTTTAAAATTGTAATATGTGCAGAATGTATACATATAATATACGTAACCGTTATGTTTACAGTGGAACAAAAATGACGGCCTTCATATCAAAAACTTTTTTAGGGAAATGATCTTTTTCAATGATATTGAAATACCGATTTTTTTTCCTTTAAATGCGAGAAACAGATAACTCCTAAAGTGGCACGTAAAGTTAATGTGCGTGTTAAAATTGGTTGTCGGTAGATAATCCCACGAAGTTGGGGGAAAAATCGAAAAATGACACAAATCCCAATAATTTCACGATTCCTGAAACCCGCACGATTTGCTGAAATGTACTTTGTACTAAGTTCTGACGATAACCAGTAGGTACTTAGGTACATGGAATCCGTGGATTTGTAAATATCGCAACAAGAGTTAAGGCGAACATAGTACATACTACGACAGATTGATTGGATACAACTTGCTTTTTTGACAAAAGATTTCTATTATTGCATATTTTCATATCACAACTAAAATGAATTGGTTGATCAGTGGTTAAATTATTTTGATCAACAGTTGATTTGACATTTTTACTTTCTTAATAACTGACGCAGACCCGTGAAAAATCACGGTTTATATTGTGTATGATAATTGTAGCACTGATAATTGGATGTTAGCTAAAAAGCGCAGACCGTTCCAAAATCACGAAATCTGACTTGACTTGTCGTTTAGGTACGTGAGGATTGATCGGATCTTGGAGGAGGCATTTGCCCACTCACTCGCGCGGCGCGACCTCTTGACCCATCGCTTTGCACCGCAGTGGGACGGATGGATTCATACGTCCGTCGCTCCTGAACACTACACCCCTAGATTCCTATCCAACTCTCATACCTTTTTCCTTCCCAGAAAAAGCCACGCTTTATATCTAAATCTAAAAGTTAAGGCGGCACTCTTGAAACGCACGGGGCTGAAAAAGAAGAAGACGGAGAGATATGTAATTAGGAATGTTGGACAGAGCGCGCTAATATTTTAAGTCGTAAAATAGCAGCGAAAATTGCGAATATCTAAGTATCATTTAAAGAAACAATGTGAATTTTTTCACAAATATAACTTGTAAAATAAAAGAAATAGACTTGTTTTAAATAATTTTCGGAGCATACTTTGCGATTTTTTTCTATCGAGGGAATTTCATATAATTTGCGTTTCGGCGTGGAATGTATCTAGATATTATCTTCAAAAATAAAATATATTTTTTTAAGAGCTTAATAACTTTAAATGTTTAAGAGAGATATGTAAGAAATCGGTCGAAATTCGAATAGTGGACCCTTAACCACAAAATAATGTAAATGTAAACCTTTAAGAAACCCAAAATTTCCGATCGCAATTTGAAAACTAATTATGAAACTTTGAGATTTTTTATTAATTATTTTAACATGAAACAACAAAAAGTGGGGTGACGATAACGTTTATAATGCATTTGTCTAATAAAATATGTCTGCTTTCATTTTTTTCGTTAACTTTTAGTTAGAACTAGTTAACGAAATTAGTTAACTTTTAGTAAGGCGAGCCATTCTAAAAACTTTTTTTTGCATTCAAAATGTTTATATTTCGAAATATTAAATTTTAAATACTATTTTGTCACCTTCCAAAAACAGTATTTTGTTTTCGGATACGTTCAGAAATGTTCCATTTATATGGATTTTATTACAAAACGGAAATATTTTGATCTTCCGACAAACTAGGCCCGAGGCCTGGGGGGGTTAAGTTGATAGCTACAATAATCAAAAATATGTAGGTAGGTACCTACAAAGAATTTCTAATACCTATCTATCAATCAAAAACAAACCCCGAAGTGTAGACAGGTACCTAGTTACCTACCCATATTGCTTTGGGTTTTTTTTCTAAAGTTTCATAATGGGAGTTGTGTCCAGAGTTTGCATACGTGAGACGAAAACAATATATAGAAAAAGTAGGTTACTGATGAAACTGTTACAAACTGACAAAGCGCTGTATATGCGTGCATAAGGCAATATAACCACATCATCAATTTTAGAAAGGTGAAAGTTAAGTACCTTGAACCTAGCCCAGTAATTAGTTATTTAAAAGCATAACATTATCATGAAATAATGTAATATGTACTTAGTTGCTTATCGCAATATACAAATAATTTAATATATTGTAATTTTTATGTACTAAAACAAACATAACTAAACTAACACACACTTTATCTAGGTACCTAAATAGACCTTGATTCGAATTTTAGAATTTTCTGTCCCTATGAAAAATACTTTTATCAACAACAACAAAAACTTGGAATAACCAACTAAATCTGGTGTGGGTGCGAATGATGTAATTACCGCTGGATGTAACGATTTCGGTTGAAATGTCGGTTTCAGCAGACAAAACAACTGATAGAAACCTGTTTTTCACAGAGATCTTCACAAATAATATGGACAGCACACACAATAATATAACCTTCAATGACAAAATTTCGGTGACAGGTGACATTAGGAAGCAAAGAAATCGTCTACGCGTCGAAATTTGATAAGTTAAAACATTATAAAAAGATCAATTAGATGTAATAATGACTATAAATAATACTGGCACGAGATGAATCTATCCTACTGCGACATAGTTCCACATATAGGACAAGCACAAGCCAGGGGAAGCGGGCAAAGCTCTCGACCGTTCTTGACCCCGGATCGCAGACTCGCGATACACGTAATATTATAAACCCGTTGCACCTAGACAGTCCATTATCAATGTCAATGCCAGATAACTGCAACCACGTGCTTTTAAAATGAATGAATAATAATAACAATTCAGCAGAAAGGCGCGAGACAATAATGCGAACAATAACAAATTCGTTAGGTTGGCATGAACTCACCTTAGGTTTGTAAGCGTAGACAGTGTTGTAGTTTCTCCACTTTGAGGCCGCGTAGAGTAACAACCCTCCGGCAGCGATGCACCCACATGTAGTTGAAACATAATTAATTGATCTGACATTGCGAAATGTGCTAATAAAACGACCCGAACGCAAAAATTTTGATGTTTTCTGAGAAATCCCAGATGACAGCCTGCCTACGGTCGCCATCTTGAAATTCCCAACAGCTGACGCGCGAGAAAGAGACGGCCCGAACGCGCTCGACTGCCGCGTGAACGAGCGTCCGAACGGTTCCGGACTTTACCGAGTGGCTCAATTCCGTGAAAAAATGATTGTTGAATAGTTTCGTGATTTCAATGATATTGTAATGTTAGGAGAACTATTTCGCGTTTTTCTTATTACATTGATTAAAGTATGCCGTAATGTTATGATTGAATAAGCAGCGGTTTCTGTTTAACTTTTTAAGTTTACGAATCAAACGCGGCTACAAAACGTTCGGGTTTCTGTTGTTTCCAAAACTTGACACCTAGGTACCAACTCGGTAGGTAGGTAATAATAGTATCTCAACTAAAATCATTGGGTTTTCCAGGAAACGCTTCGAATTATTAATCCTAATTATCAATGTAAACTGGCGGAAAACAAAAACTATAAAATATTTTACAACTTCACAACATTTCTTAGCAAGATTCTGACAAAAATAGTCGATGGATATTATTCTTAGATCGAGAATACTCTCACAACAGTGGCGTAGAGCGTATATCACCTATGTAGGTACAACTAAAATAAATTTATTTCAAGGTAGTATTGTACTTGAAATTGTTTAGCCACATTCCAATATAAGTAAAATAAATAATATCAAATCATATACCTACCAAATAACATATCCAACAAATCTTTTAGCAACTCGTTAAAAACGCATGGGTCGGAACTCAGTATATGAATTTCACCTTTTGATTATTTGCTCGTACTTATTCATAAAAAAACTATCAATTCTAAGAGATTTAAATAAACAACTTCAGTAGACCTATTATCATCTGCTGTAGGTAATAAGTATTTAAACAAGTGATTTTATTTATGTGTTACTTTAGTCATGTAAAATATTTTTGTTTCTTAACCACTCAACTCAAATGCACACGTTATTATAAAAAATATTTCAATTAATAAAAAATATATTTACTATACACAAAGATACGTCTTGTTATTTCGATTAACCGGTTCATATCGATTAAAATGTGGGAATTTTGATTAACACTGTCACTGCACGGATAAAACTATTAAACTACCCACCATAAATATACCAAACCACCCACCTACCCACACTTGAATCTTCAATCCTTGAATCTAAAGATTTATGATTATTAAATTTGTAGTTGTTGGTTAAGTAGGTACCTTGTACTCACATTTTTGGTAAATATTTACAAAGTAGGGACACGCTTTTATTTTAAAAATACTTATTATTCAGATAATAATAAGAAGTGAGTAATACGATTTCCGGGAAAGGAAAATAATGCATTTTGGTAGCTATTACGAGTATATTGAAAAAACAGACGATTTGACATCTTTTCTTCACGCCATGTTTTGATATGATAATAATAGTTATTCAGGCTAGTTTTTTCTTCTTTTAATTAAACCTAAACTAAGGTCCTAAGAACCTATTTTAGGGTCGTAGGTTAATGTTTTGGATTAAATGAGAAGAAAAAACTAACTTTAAAACTTCGATGTCAGTGACAATGGCCGCAAAGTGAATAATCGATTTTAATTTTAACGAAATAACTTTTAAAATTATTTATTTTAAAATTCTGGAAATTGAAACACATACTTCCCATTATTATCTAACTGAAATTAAGTTTTTTTTAAGTAAAAAGTACATTATCCCTATTATTTGTAAATATTTACCAACTTTTTTTTAAAGAAACTTTTATTACGAACGAAAATGGTGACTATATTATATGAGTGTTTTTTTCCAGCATTATAAATTCTGAAGCTTTTGTTTTATATGTGGTTTACCTCACAAGAGCACCCCTGTCTCTACAGTATAAACACAGGGGAACTATCGCCACCCAGCGAAGGAGTTGTAGGAAGGGATTTATTAATGCGGGTTTTGAAGGGGCCTCGATTATGTGAAGGTGGAAAAGCACTCTTACTCCACATACGAGCCGGCTTACACAGAACGAGTCGAAAAAACGACCCGTTCTCATAAAGCCAACATCAACCGTGAATAGGTTAGGATCAATGCTGCTAGCTCTTTAGAGCAGGCTCCGTTGAAACACATGCAGAACAGACTAAGCGTGCCTACATGGAGTCTGTGCGTTAGAGACCTAAATTTAGATAAAGATTTCTTAGAAAGTATACAATCGTTAGAAACTGTTATTTTATAAACTTGTCAAAAACACAAATAGTGTTTATATATCAATATCACCAACCAAGAAACAATTTAAACACAAGAAAGAAATTTACTAGAAGGCAGTTAGTTATTGATATTATTTTTAATGAGTAAGATATTTTCTTGGAAAAATCGGTGTAAAAATATACCTATTATACTCGTAAGAATTTTTTTCGAATTCTTACGAGTAAATATATCGTATCATTTAGCAACGCGTTAAAAACGTATGGGTCGGAACTTAGTATACGAATTTACCACTTCTTGATTATTTCAATTGCACTTATTCATAAAAAACTATCAAATCTGTGAGATTTGAATAAACAGCTTCGGTATACCTATTATCATCTGATATAGGTAATAAGTATTTAAACATGTGATTTTATCTACTGTGTTACTTTAGTCATGTAAAATATTATTATGTTTTCTATCCACTGGCTCAAACTTACACGTTATTATAAAAATATTACAATAAAAAATATATTTACTGCATCTCGTTATTTCGATTAATCGGTTCATTATTTATTGTAATAAGTATGGAAATTTTGGAAAATATAGAAATTTTGATCAACACTGTCACAGTACGGAAAAAAATATTAAACTACCCACATTTTGCCCCTCTTGTTTCAAAAGATTCATAATTATTAAATTTGTAGTCGCTGGTTAAGTAGGTACTAACATTTTTTTAAATAAACTTTACAATAAAATGAAAATGGTTACAATAATTGCATGTTTTTTTTTTGCAGCATTATAAATTCTTAAGTTTTGTTTTTTTATGTGACACGTCACAAGAGCGCCCTTGTCTGTATAATATAAACATTGGGGAACTATGTCACCATCCGGTTGGGAAGCGTTGCAAGGCGGGTTAAGGTAGGAATTGTAGGAAGGGATTTATTTATCGGGGGTCTTGAAAGAGCCCCGATTACGTGAGGGAGGTGTCTTTCCACATACGAGCCGTCTTATACAAAACGAGTCGAAAAAAAACATAGTGTGCAATTCACACGCTGTAGAAGGGAAACCTTCAGAAAACTAAAGTAGACAAGAGTGGGTGACTACGAAACATTTTTCTTAACAATGTAAATGATGATTTTTTTCCATATTTTGTCGAAGAATTCCAGTGCACCTTTTCCTATGCATTTGGTCATCTTAATAGTATTTGTGTTTTCTTCTTCGGAGTCGCTTTCTTTTCGTCTTTTCTTTGCCATTTTGGAGTGGTTTGAAGATTGGATATTTTATTTTACAAAAATATACAAATATGTATTTGATTCTTGGTCCGCGGAATGCATGTTCTTTAGGCGCTTTATACTACTAGACCAAAGGAGACTTGCGTGGGACCGTGGATTTATCGTATTATATTGGAACCGAGTATCCGTGAAATAAATATATATTGTTAATTCCAAAATTTTAAATATGGGATTGACAAATATGACGGTTTGAAAGAAGGTGGCAATGGCGGAATTGGTAAACGCGCACGTCCCGGTTGGACGAGAAGTTCTGGGTTCGAGTCTCAGTTGCGACCATTAGCTTTTTCTATTTTTTGTGTCTTGTTCTCTTTCATATTTTCGTTTAGATTGTTACTGTTATCTTCTTCTTCAATGATATATTTACATTGATAAGGATACCTTAAAAAAAATTATAAAAAGAGAGTTTTTCTTAAAAAAATTAAATATTTTATTGCTATTTAATTCTCTCACGGGCTTCCAACAGATGTGTTTCTCTCTTTTTGGTATCGTTTGCTTCCGTTTCATCGAGTTTCAAATCACAACGGTTTTAAAAAGGTTTTCACTTCAAAAACTACCCGTCGTCACGAAACCATCACCAACTGTAAATAGGTGTGCAGGGGATCAATGCTGCTAGCTCCTTAGACTAGGCTCCATTGAAACACCTGCAGAACAGACTCAGCGCGCCTTCATTGCGTCTATTGGCAACCGGTAGAGTAAAATATGAACTAACTAAATAGTTTTGTAACAGTAGACTTTGCATAATGCTGTTTACTCCAACTTGACAGTTCGCAACGTTAGCAACGCTCATGCGCTCAGTAACAAACACAGCTACCATCTTGACATACTGATCGGACACGGAACACATAAACAAATTTTCAGACAGAAGAAATGCAAAGTGGTCGAGTCAAAACAGGCCTTCGCTATGCTCATCCGCTTATCCGATATATTATAGCCACTCTTCACAGGTTCGAGTACCGAATAGGAAAATCGATTTTATAAATCAATTAATTGTGTAGGTATTTGAATCGAAAATATACCTTATCCTATGGATAAGCTATAAAGAGGATGGTTGATACCTACATGCGTAGTTATGTGAGCGGAAGATATTTGTACAATAATTCCAAGTGTATCTAATTTTGTTCAATAATTTTATGTTTAATTTATTTATAAAGTTCGAGATAACCTACATACATAATTGCTGTATATCGGATAAGTCTACGCTCATTGCGAATATTTATTTATTTATTCATTAAAATGGATGGTTATTGAGAGAATTTGTAATATCCACAAAGGGAGTTAGGAAAGGAAAGACAGCGTTTAAATCTAAATTATTGTAAAAATTAATATTTAAAATAATCTTTATTTCACGTATGCCTCTGCAGACCAAATGTGTGCTTATCCAATCAAAATAATTCCAAACATTGGTGACCAAAATTCAATGTTTACAATAAAATGATAAGAATAACATTATGGCACCTTGTTTTTGATATCTGTCTGGGTACATACAGTCCGATCGCTGGCTGGGAGCTTCGATGTAATCTCTCTTTCTATTACATATGCATTATCCATGAGAAAGAGGGAGGGATAACTAGTAGACCTGATAGGTTATTAACACCTTGAACTTTGCCACATCCACAGTATTGGAGTGAAGCCAAAATTTTTGATTGCAAGGTAATACCTGTTAATCCCTCTAATCGTCTTGAGGTGTCAATGTATAGGTACTTAAAGTGTTAAGTAGCAGTGGCGGTATCAAGCTGTCATCAATAATAATTATCAGTTATCACTTAAGTATCACCCACTCAACAAATAGTTGTGCAATTCTATTTGTGTGTGACCGGACAACTCAGATTGAAACCAACTCAGAACCACCTCAGAAAAGTCACTGAGTGATAAAAAATATATTTAAAAAATTGGTTAAATAGATTACGTTAGGTTAGGTTTACGGGCTATTTTTTTTTTTCATAGCCTTTAATGACTTTTCAAAGAGGTGTTGAGTTGATTGAGTGTATTTGGGAAGTATGTTTACGAGAGATGGAAAGACTGATAGAGATATTGAAAGAAGGGTAAATGCCGGTAACTCCATTAATGGAGGACTGAACGCCGTTGGCGCCAACAAAAAAACTGTCAAAAGAAGCGAAGCTAGCCGTCCATAATGGAGTGCTGGTACCTACCCTGATGTATGGCAGGGAGGCATGGATCTGGCAGAGGAAGGATGAATGTAGACTGAATGCTGTAGAAATGAGATCCCTGAGGCGTATGTGTGGTAAAACCATGTACGATCGTGTGAGAAATGTGGAGATCCACAAAGAATGCATGGCTGCCTACCCCTGCGGGGAAACGGCGTGATGGTTAGTTATTTAGTATTGAGTTGACTTTATTCTCTGTTGGCATGGAACCGTATTTGTGACATATGTCTTTTTTTACATTAACTCCACACAGGAGGTTTTAAGAGAAATAATTTTCCTCAGGGCCTATGTCATCTTTGGGGATGCTGTGTGGAAAGTCTTTGTGGAAAGGAATGACTGAACCTGGATCAAGAGACCAATGTTGTAGGAGGTAAGTACCCAGAGGCAGCAAATTGTTCCACAGCCCAGCTGATGAACTCAAGAATGTGCCGAAGGAATCAATGATGCTATTTCCTCCAACTTCCATTGAAATGCTGGTAGAATAAGGACAACACTTTTTTCAGTTGTTTTGGGGCGCCAGACCACAGATGGCCGCCAAATTCAACCGTGGGGCGCACTTGCGATTTGTTCAGGGTTAGCAGTTGTGTACTATTAAAGTATCTACGGGCCATGTATAGTACACTCAGCTTCTAAGAGGCCAACTTAATTCTGGCTTCGATGGATTTTCATTTCGCCGTAATCATACGTGGTTGGGTCTTTGAAACATTAAATTCGACGAGGTTATTCTTGACCCAAAGTAAACACTCTGGAGGTAACCGTCCATTTTCTGCTTCAAAGCACTCCATGCCCTGTTGAAGTTATTATGTATTGTTTGATTTCTTTGGGTTTTAATTGTTATTTCATAAGGTAAACAACCTTCGTGGCCAAACGTACTCTCAGTATCGCCCTGGTGAAAGACCACCATTCAGAATCGAAACGTTGGCTGTTTGATATGACATTAGCCTTATTTGATGACGAATCAAGGTATGAAGAATCTTTCCTTACCTTCCTCTTCCCCATTCCTCCCCACTCCCTTCAGCCCCACAAATTATCCCATTTGAGGATGCTTTGGCTAGTTAAAATTAAAGTGTTATAATATATATTGTGCCCATTTTGTTTAAAAAATCGTCTCAAGGACGCTGATAATGACTACATAGAGATCCTGAGAAACTTCATTTCTTAGATAAGGTACATTATATAAGTTTACCACCTGGGAACAAAATAAGATATCATTGTCTGAAACTAAAACGCTCATATTTACTTTGATATGATAATTGTTTAAATCTAGCTGGTAGCCCAATGGTCCAAAGGGTCGGGTAATTGTTAGATTGCAATTTTCGTACGAGTCATTTACAACTTACATAAACGTTAAGCACTTAGAATCATGACATTATTATTATCTAATATTGCTGACAGTTGCTCAGTCATTCGATTCAATGACCTAAAGATATCCACAGTGACACAAAAAACTGAATATACCTACTCTTACGAGAGGTCATCTTGGTGACCTCAAAACCTCTAATTTGAATCAACCTCCTAGTGTATCTAATGAATGGACTCTGTATTTAAAAATACGTCATTCTACCTTTCTCCGTTATTCGGTTATGGACTAATCATTACAAATCTTGATGGATCACAAACTACCTCATCTTTCATCACTCCATAACTCAGTGCACAAGCCGTTACCTGCGTACAAATATCATCGTTGTACATACGATTTATCAGTTAAACAGCGTTGTAACTCTACCCACGAACCGTAGATCCCCTTTCTGAGAGTTACCTTGTCCCAAAACAATCACACGAAATTTCCGCAAGCGGAAATATAACTACTCACGTGGTTCCAAACAAACGCTCGACCCAAATGTTTTAATCATGGATCGTCAAACTTTTGCTAATTAAATAAAATTAAAAGTTAATCCAAGAAAAGCATCTAATTGCGTATAAAAGTCCTTTAAGTGCAGATGATTTTAAAATTCTGCAAAAATCGTCGCATCCTCTGACAGATAGTGCGAACAACGTATTGGTTCACCGAGTGAGAACAATTTGCGAAATTGTAATAAACTTAATAAGTCCTTCAGTGTCTTGTTCCAAACACCCAAATCTGATTACCCAACGAATAGCCAGAAGGAAATAATTTATGGAATATCCCAACCTTATGTTGATTAAAGTGCTGTTAGTTGTTCCGGGCAGCAATATGTGAGGGTGACGATTTTCCTGATGATTGAAAAATTCTGATGGAAGTTGGCACCAGAAGTAGATTGGTATGAAAATTTAAAAAAACTACGCTAAATGTGTATCTGTGGGGTCACAAAATACCATGTATCAATATCTATTAGAAAACGAATGTTAGAAGTGTCGATGAAAACATGTCCAAACCCAAGTTGTCCTACAATGGTCATCTTAGTCTACTCGAGGACGTCAGGTGGGTAGGAATTGCAGTAGAGACCTAGAACAGGACGCAGACACCCAGGCAGACCTGAAACCGGTTTTAATACATCAGCGTGGAATCCGGCGCAAGGTGGTTCAAGGCTGCTGCTTACAGAAGGAGTGGCGAATTATTTTTCAGAACTACATCCAAATTTTTTCATAAAGTGGCAGTGATGACGATTGAAATTTATTTTTTCATCTCGTAGATGATAAACATAAGGACATTACATAAAGTATGGACTGCACATTTCGGTAAAAAAGCTATATACAAATTATATTATTTTATAATTTGATAGACTATCAATACCAGTGATATTAACAGAATATTTATTTCCAAAACTAAGCAGTCGGTTATTCCTCTTCTGACACAATTCCACTTGGTACCTACATGAAAATCAATCAACCAAAGAAGATCAGAGGAGTCGAAAATGTTATATACAATTTTATAAAGAAAAAATAAGTTGGAATAAATTTGTCTTTCTTTGAATGTGGAGAGACTCCTCACGTGCAACTAAAAGTGAAGGATAACTAATGTTTTCAGTAGAAATTCCTAACCTATAATTACAATTTTTTTAAATGTTTACCGGATTCGTTCCATAGATTTTTCATGAATGTTATAAAATAGATTCCAAATGGTTGAGTTAAATTCTAACAGGTTTCTGGCGAGGGTTTTTTTAACCTATGCTTTTGAAATTTTTACATTTTTGAAATCTTTGACCGAGAAATTAGAATGCTTAATGGATATTTTAAAAATCTGTTGCTGTCGTTGTCGCTGTTACTTGAAAACGTTTGGAAATTATAGCTTCCTTTTCATATACATCGTATGATGGAGGCTGCGTTGAAATAGACTATCTTTGAAATAACGCTTTCTCGGAGAAGGAAGTCAAGATTCCTCACTTCACGGCTTCAAAATCTACATGAGTTTCAGTTTCGCTGGGTTGCTCCGAACTGCAGCCTAAAGGGTTTAAATGGCGATCCCTGATAGGAGAGGGCAATAGAAGAAGTCAACATGCATTGAATATATTATCATGACTACGATTGAACCGAACCTAAACTTTTCATTATGATTCTCCAGGTAACACGTCAGCAAGCAAGATAAAATGTAAGCACGAAAAATTAGATCTTACCAATTTCTGCTCATTATGTAGCCTTGAATTTGTTTTATTCTTTTAATCATTATTATCACCCGCTAAACTGCAAAGCAGTTCGTCAGGAGGTCATTTTCACAATACTATTTATAACATCAAAGCGCACATACAACGAGAAACCACAATAGAAAATAGACATAGAATAATAATATTTCAATTGACTACAATATAAATAGACACAGAATAATAACATTTCAATTGACTACAATATAAAAACATGAAATACATAGACACAGGCAACATACTTATCAATGATGAGGCGTAATGAGTCGTAATAGACATACGCAAACTCAAAGGCACACAACATACTTAAACACACTCACAGGCGTATTTATGCACAAGATTACATGCATAAAATCAATGGATACTAATGTTTAGGTGCTTAGAAATAATGTCAACAAAAAAAAATCTATTAACCATTTTTCAGCAAAAATTTTTTTCAGTGGTGCAATTTGATTCGCTTTTTATGCGCATTGTTTTAATTATAGAAAATCTGGGGTGAAAAGCAGTTGTGAAGTAAATCATACTCGGGCAAATACGGTCATATTTGTTTACTGTTTGGTGGGACTATGTATGACGTTGCTTGCTTCTAACTATTGAGAAACCTGTTCTAAAACCAACAGTTCTGCGTCAATATTTCTGCAAATTAGTACGTGCAAACGATCACGTAGTGTCTAAGTTACATACCACCTACTACCGAATGCTAGACAGCTCTTGTAGTGTATGTATTACTGCGCATGTATTAGTACGTATCTACATTCTACGTAGTTGTATTTCATATACCAATACTGCCAAATATCAGCTGACTAGACTAGTCATCAGCCAGTCCCATGGAATCTACGTCAGCAGTAGCGTCACGTTACACGATGCCACAATAATAATTTTACGACGTGAGAAGCGGGTACCTGTGCCTGTATCTCGAGTGCTTGGTTATTTATTAACAATTTAAATACGTACATGGAAACATGATTTTATCTCTGCAGTTATAAAGATGGTCTTATTGCAATCTTGCAAATTAAACTACATTGCAACTACATACTTAGACACTTATTTTTTATTAAGGATTAACGGCACAAGTGCCATTTACATTGTGCATACTTAGTGACAGTCTATGTACAGAGTACAAATAATATAAAATATAGGAAGAAAAAAAAATTATAACATTGGAGATTACGATAATACCTACTAATAAAGCTAAAAAAAACATAAGACAGACCAAGGCCTAGAAAAATAAAAAGTAACGGTCGAAACTGGACCTCGAATACATATTCTCTTGTCTTACCGGGACAGCGTCTTAACTAAATCGGCCATTGGAACGCACATTTTTCTGTCATTTTTGTCGATCTCTTATTTCAAATTCAGAATTAACAATATTAACACCCACAGTAACAACACGACAAAATACAATATTCTACAGCAGCACTCACAAGCGTAACTACAGCCCACTCTCCGGTACAAAGACTTCACACCATTGGAAATCAGTACTTGGGTGATGTTTTAATATTCAATATCAACTTGGCGAGTTTGTGGATCATCTAAAACATTTATTTCAACACTGTAAACCGTTAAATAGCTGTATTTTTCTGTTTGTGTTTCTGTTTGTATGACTTTTATCTAATGTAATTTTATTTTTATTATTTCTTTAGTTTCAAAGTATCTCAAATTAAAATTATACTAAAATTATTCTAAAAGTTAAATAAATAATTAAAATATTATCCTGAACTAATTTTCTTCCTATTAATACCTTTTTGAATGATTACAAAAAAACAATAAAAAAACACATACATTTGTTGTAGACCACTCACGTTTTCCGGAACCGGCAGAGACCGGTTTCGGAAGCATCCTTCCTTCGTCAGGAGAATATTATAACTAACCTATGATACAGAATATTGACAGATCTACAAATTTTAGGTGTGTGAGTGGGAGAATAGAGTGGTTTATTGGAAAAATATTTAGAAAGGGACTAAAATACAAATTAATTTGGTTGTTCAAGATACTAGAATTATTATTTAGGTATTTTCTAATTTGAAGTGCTTCTAAGCTACTGCGGTTTCGGTATCGGCCTAAACTGAGACAGATACCGAAGATTCGATTTCGGTTTCGGTAGAAAGTCCCGTTCGGTCGGACACTAGTTTATGCTTTTATTTTTTCATAAAATAATTAAAATTTTTATTCAAGCGAAATGATGCAAAAAGCTTCAATTAACCGATTACATATTTTTGGAATTCATAATGTGTAGTTTTTAGAAGTGTGGAGGAGCTATTCCGGGTAGCGCAAGATAGAGATGCATTTACCGGAGCGATCGTCAACGTCGGAGGAACCCGGTGGGGCCCGCAAAGAAGAAGAATGTACAATAAAGATTAATCGAAAATAGTAATAAAAAGTAAGTCATGTTTCAACTCGAATTTGGCACATCATCTGTCTCCAAATCTTTCTGCATCTGTCTGTTGTTTGTTACGATCCGGTTTCGGTTCTTTTATCCCGCCAGACTTCCCATGATCATGGTTCCTATCAAGAGCTGTCAAATCGGAATAATCAATATTATGGTACCTAACGGCCTGTAGAATGTTTGAAAAAAGATTTGTTATTGAGACGGTAAAATTTCTATGGACCAATTGTATAATTCCTTATTTGAATTGAAGAAAATGTTACGTCAAATATTTATGGTTTATAATTAAGTGGGTAGGAATTTAAGTGCCTGCTTACAAATCTTATGATTTTTGAGAATAAATAAAAAAAAATTAAAATCTTTTTTTGAGGCGAATTTTACTGTTCACAGAACTACAAGTATAAGTTGGCGAAAAGGGAGGGCGCTGTGGTCTATGACGTAACGTTTGTAGGTGTATTTGCCAGATTAAACTATAAAGATATAGCGTTAGTTCATGTTTACGCTACCGCCTACTTAAAAGTGTAGCACTCTAGTTCTTAATATAATATATTTTGTTGCCATGTAGATAGAGTTAGAGAAGTTATTTATAGGATAATATTTGGGTTTTCAGAGTAATAAAAACCTAAGATATATGTTTTTTAACTTAAGTTTAATGGATTATGCCCACCAGAAAAACGACGGACATAAACATGTAAAATAATACATTCTTATTCCCATTTCGTAAAGCTGTTGTTGCCGCCAAATAATAAAAACTATATAAAAATATTTTCACCCACAAAACAGACGTATCAGAAAATTTTGACGGAATTAGAGACAACTATCTTATTCCCAGCAATAAAAAACTGTTAAAATGGAAATAGAAAAGATAGAGTGGAAAGCAAAGATAAAAACATCGTATCTCGCACATTTGGTGTTATTTATCACGATTATTATCGTCTTTATAATATACTAGCGCAGATCCGTAAAAATCACGGGATACTATAATTGTGAAGCTGTAAGTGTTTACAACAAAAGAAAATATTTGTCTAAGGATCATTGCCCTTAAAAACGGAAATATTGTCAATTTACAGAATCAAAAATTCACCTTTCGATTGAACACCGTTATTAAACTTTAGATACGAAGTGAAGTGCAAGGCTTTTGGGGTCGAACTTTGGAAGCAGTTTTCTGTAGCTCTACGATGCCGAACCGCCTGAAATTTTGAATTCTTACTAAAAATTATGGTCTGAAGGGAAATCAATGTTAATCTTGACGGCCGGCGTGATCTAGCGGTAAGGCTCTTGACTAGAAGTCCGAAGGTCGCGGGATCGAATCCCGGCGTGGCAAATAAATTATATTTGATTAATTTGTATTAATTCACAAATAATTCATTAAAAATAATATATAGTATATTTGCGGCACGTTCCAGAGTGGAAGATACTCCCAGTATTGCCCTGGTGTAAGACCACAAATCAGAATTGAAACGTTGCTTGAAATGGCTTTAGCCGTGTTTGGTGATCAGATCTCATTCACGGTACCGTAATCGTGGATCGCCAAGATAATAATAAAAGCGCTCATTGAATTATGCTATTTAAATTAAGAAGAAACGGCCTTTTGTTTTTACAAACGTTACATCTTATAGAAGTAACTTTTAACCCAAAAATCCTTTTGAACTGTCTAGTTTGAAAGCCCCCAACAGACGTTGGTGGCTTTCAAACACAGACATACCATAGATTATTTTATTCTAATGCAGTTGCTGAAAAAAGTCATAAAACTCGTATAGTTTTGGAGGAGAAAACAGGAGAATATAAACTTCGATTTTAATGATTTTATTTAGCTATAATCAGCCTGACGTGCAGTTGTCCCTTTTGCTCAAAATTTGGGAGGGCAAGGGAGCAACAGATTTATAATATACCTCGGCGCCCGCGTTTCTCTAAATATACAAGTTATTTTTTAATACTCAGTCCACGAGATCTTTCAAGATTCGTGTCGTAACATGAAGCAACACGTAACATGTGATTATATACGTAACACATAATGCATTATTTACTGAAATCTGGGATCATCTCGTGACTTCGCCCACGTGAAAAACGATCTGAAATACATGCATTTCGGTAGTTTGTTCCACCCAATTATCGCGAGTGACATGTTTTGCAAGTGATGCGTTGATCCTAATTTACATCCGAAGGCCTTGGGAAATGATATAACTCTGGGCAATGCAATTTTAGGTTTCACTGAAAAACACGTAGCATTTTTTGCTTCAATTTTTGCAAAATTTATCAACCTGAGAAACGAGGTTAGAACGAGTGTAGAGCTGCCTATTTTACTCATTAAATTAACAGACAAATTGAAATCTTTGGAATACAGAAAACAGTTGTGAATGCTGTGATTTTATTTTACTTCATCTGGAGCTTCTTTTTTTTTTTTTTTTTTAATATGTTTATTCAGTTTTAATTTTACAATATTTTATTTTACAAATCTTACGAAACTGATCAATCAGTTTGATCTAGTACGGTGAAATCGATAACTTAACAATATCGTATCGATAGGCGTGACTTCCGATGGGTTTATATCGATATCCCTAGCATGGTTTCACCGTCGACAGCCGAACCGATATTGTCAGGGAATAAATAGGAAATCGATATATACTGCCAACCTCACGGATCTATCTACGAATTCATATTCCGAAACGTCAATCTCAAACTAATTGCTTAAAAATTTCATTAATTTGGCAATACTAACTATAAATATATTTATTCTTTTAAATTATTATTACTTTTTAATTATTAATATTTAAAAAAAAAAAATATTTTTATTTATTTTTACTTACCAAATAGTTTCTTTTTACTTACCATATTAATACTTTAAGTCTCACAACCTACACCAATTGGGGATGTCATAGTCACACTGGCTCCAGTCGGTTGAAAGCAGTTGGGACTCCTGTGCGGTATTAACGTAATATACACTTTTTTTCTTAAATACAGTTAATACTTACCTACCTATTAGATGAATTAATAATTATTTTATTATTTTTATCATTGTGCAGTTATCCACCACTTAAAATTTCTTTCCTTGTCCAACGTGGATCTTCCATCCCTTCTGTGGGGCATCTCGTCTGCTCAGGGCGAATTCAAATAATCCAGCCAAAAATGTGTAAAAACAATAGGAAATTCATAGGACTCATGTCACATCTTTAGTAAAACAAAAATTTTATAGTTTTCTCAAAAAAATGTTTTATTCATTCTTCACATTCTCCACGTAAAAATATTTGGTTACAAGTTTCAAGAAAACATTATTGTTGTTTGACATTATGTTCGCGGTAGCTTGTCTTAAGTGCAAGTAAATACTTTTCAAAAATACAAAACCCTAAAACTGCGGTCCATCTAAAGGCTAAATCAATTTCATTACGTGCGAAATTGTCACCAGAATTGCGCATACTACTGTACTCGCCACTGGTGAGAATTTTATTTCATAGTTTGAAGAATAACTGTTGAATAGTCTGCATTACAATGTTAATAAGATATTTGTAGCAAAAAGCAGACACATGTTTATTTTTAGCTTTGAATACAAAAACAAGGAGAAAAATAGTCTAATAATAAAAGGTTCACTAATAGATTATGCAACTGATTGGTATATTTTGGAATATAGTTTTAGCTAGCGTAGAAACAATGATGTAGAAAACTCTGGTGTTCGAAAAAAATTGCTCCTACTTCCCACTAACAAATAATCGAGTCGTAAATTGAAGCCAATATCTTAAGCTTCGATTACATTGAGCGAGTTTACAAGCTACTAGCCGGCGAATACACTATCTGCTAGTAAACTTGTTCAGTGTAAAATCTGCTAGTTAGCTAGTTAATATGAGAGCGAGTTTACTTTAAGATAGTGAATTCGCCAGCCAGTAGCTTGTAAACTCGCTCAATTTAATCGAGGCTTTAGCAAGAAGTATTTAAAGTAGACTTGCTGATATTCTATCAGCAGGATAAAATCAGATGTATTTTATTCACCGTTAATGTTATCCTGTATATTACATTTTTTATTAGACAGATGGTGTTGATTTGTGGGTGTTAGGGAGGCAAACATTGATTTTCTACATCATGAAGTAATTTTTAAGGTTCACTATTCTTCAAACTACAAAAATTCGCAATTTTAAAAATTATTTTTTCATAACATTTTTCATTTTCAACGCCCATTTAAGTAGCAATTTCAACTTTCATTTCCATGAGGTATTTTTTTACCTACAAAAATACTGATAGCGTACTTTCGAATACATTTAATGAGTATTGTTTTTAAGATTACTTTTAACGATATATAAACATTGACTTAAATAGTAGCAATACATAATTTACAACACGTAGACATATAAATCTAATTAATAAGAGACACAATTCAGAGTAGGTACACAGTACTACAGGACACACATGCTTTTTTACAAACATTTTGAATAGCTAAAAACTTTATAGAATTTGAAAGTGTTTATATTCATTGTTTAATTTACGTTACATACACGGTACGGCATTCTTTAAAAGTACTCAATTAATGTGCTCATTAAATTTAATTTTAGTTAAAGTTTTAAATTTTATATAAATTTTACAAAAAAAAACCTTCCTTTTGATTTTTTAGAATGTTATACTATTTTTTTCTACAGAATCTAAGATCTATACAAAAGGTCAAAAACAGGGTGAATATGTTTTATTTTCAAATGTTTTACTTTTTTTATATTGCACTGTAAAAATATAACTCTTGTTTTTATTGTCTCCGTTTGGAAATCAACTGGTTTTGCGAATTCATCATGACGTAATTATTGTAACCAAATATAATTCAAAATAATATCAATTCATTATCGCATACTCAATTTCTAAAAGACTACATTTTACTTCTTGTGCTTAATTTTTCTATGAATAAAGCAGTTTTAAATCTTAATCCTGATTTTCAATATAAATTAATTAATTTAATTTAATGTTTACAATTTATAAATGACATGATTTAAATCGATAAGAAAAGCTTGTCAGCAACTTTGAACTTGGTTTTTAAAATTTATTTCATGAATTATGGAAGAAAATCAATATGTACATACAAACAATTAAATATTTAAAAAATTATATGGCACAAGAATTCTTTTTTTTTGCGTAAACAGTCAATTCAAAACATGAAATCTTTCACTCAAATTATTTGATATTCAGACTCCAAATTGTTGGCAGAATTTACAAGACTTCGTGTCAAGCAACTGTTTAAAGGTCGATTTGTCATATTAAAACATATATTTTTTAAAACTTTCGAGCCTTTGAAGCTCATTTTCTTAAATTAGTTAAAATCGGCAATGGATTGGATAAATTAATAAACATTTCAATTTTAAAAGAGCGTTCAAATAATAACTCTGACAAAAAATAATTTAATACGTAAATACTGTACAAGAACAAATTTATGAAAATAAATAAAGCAAATGGGATGGATCACTAAACAATAAATTAGTTACAAGATGATTCATTGAAAACAATTTCACATTAATTTGAAAGCACATTGAGCTGTGTTTGGTAGAGGGCGCATCGGAATTACTTTTAAAAAGCTTGATTAACATACAATGCAAACATTTTACAAATTTTAATTTAGAGCTAACACTACTCGCGATATCATTCGCTCATTGGCGAAGGACTGGACAGTGTTTCCAAGGCCTGATGAAAATTTAAAACTATTTACTTTAAAACTAAACAGCTTTCAATGCTTAAATGATACCAAACCAGTTCAGTGCTTGAAAAAAAGTGATTTTCTTTGTTTTGCGTAGAAATAATGAATTAAAGCGTTAGTCCAATGAAAGATTTATTTACATTCTTGTTTTGTCTGCAAGTTCAGATTAATCTAGCATGGGAGTAAAGCCGTTAAATTGTTTGGTGATCTAATCTCGAAATGCTACTAAGACAAAGTATTGACTGTTTTTAAACTAATAATGACTACCAACTATCAACTAATATTCGAATGTATGATTTAGGATTTCTCTATACTTATTACTACTAAGAGTAACGGTCTAATTTTCAACAGAATTACATAACATAACCTCAATTAAAATTAATATTTGACTATTTACATACTTTATTTACATTAACCGAAAGCAAACAAACCTACCTACAATATTTTGACAATTCTATCACGAATATATATATACGAAAATGCCTTATTGTTACTTGTATCAAGTAGTACATCAAGTAGTAAATAGGTTCCCACATATAAAACGTTCGCTTTATCTTAGACTAAGAACTTTAAAATTTCACTATTATGCAGAGACAGAATTGCCAGTCAAATGTTTACCTTATTCATAGTCAGTCATTTTCGGAAACCGAATATCTTCCGATCGGAAACCCAGTTCGTTCGTCATTACACTCTTTAGAACCAAAGCACGGCGGCGTCATTCGGACAACGGCTACCTGTCGGCACGAGTCATGGCTCAATACGTTTGATGATGCTGCATCCAAAGAAAGAGAATAACAAAAAGGACATGGAGTACACAATAGATTTTAGGAGTCTTCTTCCTCGGCCGTCTCCTGCACGGCCGAAGCGGTCCGAAAAAACTCTCGAGAAAAGCCCGACGTGGTTGTCATCTCCCAGAGAGTCACGTCCTCCATCTGCGTGCTGCTGGCCACATCGTCCGGCGTGATTGTCCAAGAGTACTCGTCGCTATCCCAAGAGGTAGTCGCTGGCAGCGTCGTGTCCACTGGCGGGTCTTCCAACGCTCTGCCTACCTTCCTTTTCTTCTTCACCTGCTTGACTCGTTTCTTTTTCAGGATGGGCTCGTTTGGCTCTACTGGCTTGGTAGCGTGGAACTTCTTTATCTTTAGTGGCCTTTTATGCCTCGCATGACCTGGCATTCCTGAGCTTATATTCTTAATAATTATCTGTTCTTTGATACAGTCAGCACTGCCAGGATTGCACTTTGGTTGTGCTTGTTGACTATGTTTCTTCCCTGGTTTGCCATTGGGGTGCAGTTCGCATCCGTCGGCAATTGGTTTTTCTCCCTCCTTACATCGTCTCTTTTTCTTTTTGTTGTTACGACACGCGTGTCGAGGAGGATGATGCGTACTTGTGGATATAGTGGCCTTCTTGATACAAACGTTGGTTACAGTTCTGTGCGCAGGCCTGGTGAGGACCCTCACATATCCTGACAGCTTTCCTAAAGGTCTCTTCGCTGGCAGTTGGACCTTCCGTGGCCTGCCTCGTGCGTCGAGTGCCAGGTACATGGTCCGGCGGGCACCAGAATGCTTCGCCGATGAGTAGGTGTTGTAGTGATGCTGTTCGAGCATCTCGTTGAAGACACATTCATCCGTAAAGTCCATCTGTAACAAAAGGAAAGGTTTATTAGTTACATTTATTTGAATGCGTTTTCAATGGGTATAAAATTTGCGATATACAAATAAAATAAATAATATATGAGAATAATTATTACTGATCATGAGTCTGTTTTTCTACGCTTTGCTCTGATAACTTAATTTACAAGTTTTTTATGAAAATTGATTAACAATCAACATTGGTCTATTTTCCTAGAATATAATTGAAATTCTTCTTTCTCTTTTAATCACGCATAAAACCATATGACTATTATTTTATTGCAAGACTGTTATGGACGGAGAAGATTGCCAAATCTAGAGACTTTTAAAGGTGAAATGACGTAACTAAAACATCCGTATTATACGATTCCTCAAACGTAATACGCAGCGGTTTGTTGGCAAATTATTCAGGATCAACATGCGAAGGAATTCGAAGAGATACTGCACCAGAATATTTTTTGCAGTTTCTTCCAAGGACAAATGGAAATAATCCTTGGAATTCAAAGAAATTCTCCGCATTGTTTGCCAAATTCGCCCATCGAAGTCTTTCCTCTCTTCATTCATCTAACTGCGTTGCTAGGCCTTTGGCTTTGTTTCGGCCTTTTCATTGAGTCTACCGCAGGATATTTTTTGCCAAATTTTATTCAGAGTCTAGACATTCTGACAACAAAGTTAACGGCGGAATGCATTTATTCAAAGCATATCGAAAATACCTATCATAACGCTCGGTCTTATCTTCATTGAAAAGAAGTTTTTCAAAATAACGTGAGAATTTCGATATGTTTTCAATGTGTAGGCACTCTTCGTAAAACTGCGGTAGAATTCATCAGATCAGTGAATCGACATAAAATAAACCAATACCTTTACTTATTCCCGAATAAAAATGCCTGTCATAATTTTAATTGTTATTAGAATAACTCTCGTTATAACAATTTATTGAATGTCATATCCATCAATGTAATATAGATTATCATTGAAAAAGAAAAAAATATTAATAACATTGCGACCTTTACTTTTTTTATTTTTCTGAGTTTTGTTCTTTTTCATATTTTCGTTTAGATTTATTAGTTTTATCTTCTTCTTCAATGATATATGCACGTTTCCGTTCGTACGTTATTTTTAAGGAAAGCACAAAGTGAACGGCAATGGAAATGACTCATTCAACGGACGGACTAATGAGTACAAGAACGAGCCGTAAAAGCGGAAAATGTAGGGCACGTGTTTGGCGTGTGCATCGGGTGCAGAGCACTGTGCATCGTGGCATATATTTTTTTATAACTATAGCAGATTGTATAAACGGCACACCCCAAAACGACCTCAATGGAAAAGCCTTGAAATTACCTTTTTGCATGCTTTGAAAACCACTTCAAACACATAGTAACTATGTAGCTTCGACTCGTTTCAAAGTGGTTTATAAACGCCGAGCATTTGCATGTGCAAAGCCAAATTTTCATGGAATGAACATGTGTTTTCTTTGGGCTATTTGTCAAAGTTCGTGAGTAATGTGGGCTCCGTAAAGAGGGCGGTACTGTGGCACTCGCCACTCGCTGAAGGGCGGCGCCCGGAGTCACGTGATAAATTATCCGCCCAACCGGGATGGGGCATGTATTTCTTGTTGGAACACGGAACATATGCATTAAGTTCTTATTTGGTTAGACTTGTTCTTTACGAGTAATGTGTTTTAGATTCGCAGATCTTTCGTCGCCAGGAAAGTTATTTTAACACATTTTTATTCAGAAAAATCTCAATTTCTGCCTTAAGGCAGTAAAAAAAATTTTTTTTCTTCATATTCCGATTTAAATATTCAAAAATATCTCCTTTAAAAGGATTTTTCGAAATTCATATTATTCTAAAAGTTATAACCATTTACATGTCGCGTTTTAGACGGAATCTAACCAGAATATAAATAGGGCAAAACTTTAAACGCGTGTTTCTCGAAACCACTTTTTTCGAGACGGTTGACACGATATCTCAAGTTCTACGGAACCAATTTGCTTGAAATTCGGTGTGAGCTTTCTCTATACATTACTCTATTGCCCCTACCAGAATTATTACAAAATTTAAATTTTTATTATTTTTGAAAAATTCCGAATAGTCAAAAAAAGGGGTAAAAAAATGTCTTTTTATTTTAGACAGACGGGCTATAGCAGCATTTGTCTGGATTACGAACTAATTTGTTTTTTCTCTTCTGAATACTGGGAGGGTTACAATCGTGTCAACCAGGGCGCGCCATTTTTTTGAGACCCCTCCCACTTCAACACCCTGTAACTTTTTGAATTTTAAATTTTTCGTTTGATTTATTTTTTATGTATTCTTTAATGTTTAATAAAAATTTTTGCTAAGGTAATGGCTGGTAAAAATATTATTGGATTTTTTTATTGCACGTGAAAAACACCTACAATTCATGCTTCTAGACTAGAATACCCCATTAAATAATTCAGAACTTTCAGTTTATTTCGATCCGTAAAAATTCCTTTATTTTAAGTGTTTTTTTTTTAACTTAAGCTGCACACAGGAGGCCTTGAGGAAATTAATTTTCCCCTGGGAATCATCTTTGGGGATGTGTGGAGGGTATTTTTGAGAACGAAGTAGAGGTATATTTTATTTATTTTAAGGAAATTGTAATATTTAACATATATTCCTATTTGTAACATATTTTATTATTTATCATGCATTCCTGTCCTATCCCAACATTCTTACGATAAAGGTTACGTACGAGCTTATTTACAGAAGCTTCCTGATTCCTAATGCGAGCTTTAAGCACTTAAACGACCACAAGAAAGAAATAAATGTAATAATCATGACATTAGATTTAAGACCGGCGGCTGTGAAATGGTTATAATTTAGTACCCGCATAATTTATGGACCGTATAAAGATCTCAACGACGGGATGAGATATGAAGAAAAGAAGAAAAATGTATTTTTAGGTATCACTCTATAAAAACATCACATTTGGGTCAATTAGTAACACTTTTCGTTCGAATAGAAGGGTTTCGTCAAATCTTTATGTATGTATTTAATTTATTATTTTGTTAATGAATGAAATATTTTTTTAAACTCTAGTTATCCTTAAGAGCCATTAACCAGCGGTCAAAAATTTAAATTTAGTTGAAAGATGATCTTGCAATCGTACCCTTGCAACTGTACAGGGCGGTTCCGATGAGAAAGATTAATTATTCTCCATACCAGCATTTTAACATAATAACTCAATATCGATTTTATTTCATTCAAAATTTGCTTTGATAAATACCTAGATTCAAATATGCTCAAACTCGTGACGATAAAACTATTAAAATTATGTACTTTTTGTAATTATTTTTTGATCCTAAGTATTTATAATTTTTCAATAATGTCGAAGCAAATAAGAATATATACATTTTTTAAATATATTAGTTTGAAAGACCGTGTATAAATAGACAAACTGAAATATTTTCGTCACAAAACAAGGGCGCGGATCTTTTTTAAGATTTTATTTGAACTGATATTAAAATTCTGAACAGTAGCTTTCCCAAATAATTTATTTTACTGCGTGATTGTATGACTTGAAATGTATAATAATATCGTATAAAGCAAATTTTGTTTGAAAATTAAACAAACCTGCCAACGATCTACGGTAAAACCTTACATCATTTTTTCAAAATTAAAAAAAAGCTTTACTAGATAAAAGATTAGTCTTTCGAAATCATTTTATAATTTGATATGTAAGAGAGTCAATACGTCTAAAATTTGAAATAAAAATGACATTTTTCCGGTTTTATCTGGTTATTCCCTCTCAATGAACAGGATGGAAGATGGAACCCTCTTAATTAGCAGAAAGGATGGAACATCACACTACTAGGTCCTGCCAATTTTACGACTGAGCAAAAGAAGTAATCGACACCATGATTATTTAAGATACCGCAGGACAGGACAGCTGTTCGAGAACAGTATAGTATGACAAAAGGAATTGTGCTATTAAATGATATTTCTAAAACAGAGGACATGTATTAAGTTACTTTTCAAAAAATCTTAAAAAAAAATTGCACCTATCTTCCTAATTATTAAAATAAGAAACCTTGTACTGTAAACGGATAATTAATCTGTGGTAATTTTTTAAAAATTATCGTCATCTTTGGGGATGTGTGTGGAGGGTTTGTTTAGGGAAAGGAAGGAGAGGAAGTTCTGTAAAGGAAAAAGTTATGAGGGATAAGTTGGAATCTGGGGGTCAATGTTTTCAGGAGTGACGAACGAATGAATTCATCCCTCCCATTGGGAGGTCGAGAGAGTCCGGCTGGAGAGGTCGAAAGGTCTCCCTCAACCAGTCTCTCCCGCCCCCGCTCATCGCGCAAAAGCATCCGCCGCCAAGACCAAACGAAGACGAACCCGGGCACCCCTACCAAATAACTAACCGTAGCGAACTTGGATTTACCTACGGCAGGGGTGTTGGTTATCCAATATCCACCTCTCAAATTAACCAGCTGACCATTGAGAAGGAAATTTCAAACTTTTTGCACATTTTTTAAAATTACAAGTAAATCCAAAACTAAGGAATTTATCCTGTTATCCTAGCGATTCTTTAAAGAGTTTTCCTGCATTTTTACAGACAAAGATTATTCCTTATAAACGTCTTGAATTAGTGGGTGGGACAGGAATGCGGCTGTCCCTTTATGATGGGTGGTTTTGATTTCGTACGTGCATCGCCTAACAATGGGATCTGTGAAACTCCTGTGTATAATTCTGACTATAATTAATGGGGTGCAGATAAAGGCGCTCTTAATCATGCCTGTCAACTGCACGAATGTTTAAACAAGGGCGCTGCAACACCAACGCAGGCAAATACAAACACATCAATGATTTAATTTTTTTAAATGCTTTTCAGATTCAAACTGTTAAAAATTGGAACGCTAGCATTCACAAACAAATCTATCCACGTGTATTTATGTATATACAAAGAAGAGTGTCTGTAGCGGCGTGGCTTTATTTTTTTTATACATCTCAGAATAAAATCTACAGTTTTATTTTGAGATGGATGAAATTTTGTACACTTACCACCCCAACCCCCTTTCTCACCCCTTAATTTTTTTTACATACGTTTTTACCGAATTTTGCATATCAAAATGAGAGGAAAGTTTTTGACTACATCTGATTTCTAAAAAAATATCTAAGCCTAAAGAATAAAATTAGGGTTTTTGAAAATTAGTTTAAAAATAAAAAGTACTCATATTGTAAATATTTAATATGGCGGCTTGCATATTGCACATCTCACATTAACCTAATTAATAATGTTATTTGCTAAAAAGATCAAAGTCAAATGAGAAAAAAAGATAATGTCACGTCTGTTTTAACTACAAGTAACTTTTAGTAATTATAAAAGATTCCATGCCAACTGACTAAAGTCAACTCAACACCTCTTTGAAAAGTCATCAAAAGCTATGAAAAAATAATTTTAAAATAGCCCATAACCCTAACCTAACGTAACCTATTTAACATTTTTTTATATTTTTTTTTCATCACTCTCAATGACTCTTCTGAGATGGTTCTGAGGTGGTTTCATTCTGACTTGTCCGTTCACCATTATAAAAATGCATGAAACTAAGAGTTACCGTCTTTGTGTTACATATCCTTTGGTCGTGGTAAGATTATTTTAGTACCTACCCAATTAAAAAAAAATAAAGACTGTAACTCAATGACCGATTTCTGGGGCCTACTTGCACCGTTAAAATATTTAAATAAATAACAATGTCTGCAAATTGTGACTGAGTAAATGTGATATGTATTTGAACATAACCGACTAGACTAAGTTATTTTAACGCAGTGGTCATGCCACGGGGGCGTACTTACGGTGATGAGAGCTTAACGCAAATAATTATCTAAACAGATGAGTAGAAGTGGTGGTCTCTAAATAAATAAACCTTACGATGATTTAGCTGTATGCTGGAGACCTGATTTATGAATTAAATTTTATCTGCAAGGTCAAATTTAAAATAAAAAATACTGAGTATTTTAAATAAATTTTGAAGGCCTCCGTGGAAAGACTTTCGATTACTAATTGTGTTAAATTGAATTATGTTTCAAAGTTAATAGAATACTTAGTTTTAACAACGTTTATTATTAAAAAAAAACATGTTTCGTAAGCTATGCTTACTTCATCAGGGTTTAATTACAGAATTGCTTTAGGGTATTCGCAGGGTTTACTTATAGTATTGCATTGCTTACGAAACTTGTTGGTTTTTTAAAACAATGAACTTGGTTAAAACTAAGAATTCTAGTAATTTTGAATTAAAATGGTGTCGCAAATTAAGTTTGCTGTGTTTGAAGAAGTGAATTATATCTAATTGATTTGTGTTGTTGCACAATTAATTCATTAAAAAATAATACGTACCTTTTATATTTGCGACACGTTTCAGAATAGAAAATACTCTCAGTATCTAATGGTGAATTACCAAAATTCAGATTTAAAACATTGCTTGAAATGGCTTTAGGAGTGTTCGATTGGTCACGTATTCCTCTCTCCTGTCTCCTCCCTCTCCCCACTGCCATCAGCCTTACAATTAGGGATGTTATAATAATCTCACTGGCTCCAGACGGTTGGGAGCAGCTGCAACTCTTTTCTGTATTCACATAAAAAAGCCTTTTACTCTGAACCTCAAATCATGATGAATTAAAAGCTTTTTTATACAGTTTTCAACCACGCTTGAAATTAAATATGTCGGTCGACCGGGGCATTGGTATCAAATTGTTTAGTTTCTATGTTGAAAACATTGAAACTCTCAATATCAACAGGTTTTTTATGTAATTCTTTTAAGAAATCTTAAATCTCTTAAAAAATGTTGTCTTCTATTTAAGGGTTTTGAATGTTATTCGTTAAATGCTTTGATTAAATCAGGGGGCGTTTCATTTTCTACATTTAATATAAGACCAATACTTTGCTTATAAATTATTATAATTATATATTTACCGATTGAACAAATTATTCCTTTCGAAAGAGAAGGGTGAAATTCTTTATGTACTTCTTGTATTGAATTTTGAATTGAAGGGCCCTACTAAAAACAGTGCTTTCCGAGTTTTTTGTAGTTCTGTGAAATTGTTAGGTAGGTACCTTTCCAGTTACATATCTTTTTCAACGGTCTCCTGAAGTCTCGCTTTGAACCTCGGCTTCCGTCAAAAGTTATAAATTTTGACAATAAATAATTTATTATCAAAATTATTCTTGTCTGAATTTCCGAGAAGAATAAATTGTAAATATTTGGTGCCATAATAATTGTCCAATAAAATGCCTAGTCCAAAATTACCTAATTGAAAAATAATAAAAAAGTGGACTGTTCAAATTATGACAGATCTCTGCTTAGATATCAATCAGTCATAGTTTTTGTTGTAAACAATTCAGACAACACAATCTACATCATTAGATAAGTTAATAATTTAAAGATATAAACGTAAAAAAATGTATTATACTTTTTTATGAAATAGCTCATCTTGTCACTGTGACAACTAAACTGCCTTTAAATATAACAATTACAAAAGAACTGTCGTTTGAAAAATGCGTATCAAAGATTGTTCCAGAAAATATTTCATATACACCGCGTACGTTATCAATGAAACACTGTTGATTGATGAATGGTTTTGAAATGGGCCACCCAATTCTTTTGAGAAAGGTCAATAACATGTCGTCTTATCAATTTGATAAACGGAGTAAAGGTATCTTTTGTTGTTTCAATGACTTTTTTAATGATGAGTAGAGGCCGATTTTAATAGTGACTAGCCTGCCTGGTGGAACAAACAAATATTCTGTACAAATAATATAAATAAAATCTGAAGGCGTCTAATAACGTGATTATAATAGAATAATATCGACAAACGGAATAGCTTATTAACTGAAAAGTAATTGAATAATATTTCCAAAATTACGACAAAACCGAGATTCAGATTTCGAAAACACAGAAATTACAGTTTTTTTTTTAAATTTATTGAACCTTTACTAATATTTTACTAGACAGTAAATTTGGAAACCCAATTTTATAATTCAATTGAACCTGTAGCATTGCGACTCAAAGTAGACCAATGACGGTGTCCGTGGTCGAGGGGTAAGGTTCTCGACTAGTAATCTGAAGATCGCGCGTTCAAATCCCGGCGTGCGCAAGTAAATTTTATTTGATTGGTGATATTTCACATATTTTAATTAAAAATAATATTTAGCATATTTGAGGAGCGTTCCGGAGTGGAAGATACTCTCAGTGTATCCCTAGTGTAAGACCACAATTTAGATTTGAAACCTTGCTCGACATGACTTTAGCCGTGTTTGGTGACCAGATCTGAATAGCCAGGTACTTCCCCATTTCCCTCTTTCCATCTCCTTACCTTCTCCAATACCCCTAGCCTCACAACACACCTCAATCGGGGGTGACAAAGTCTCACTGGCTTCAGATGGGAGCAGTTGGAACTCTTGTGAAGTATTCACATAAAAAAATAAGTGCTGCTGAGGTAAAAATCGATATAAATAATTAATAATGGACTATCGCGACAAACACCAAAAACATATTGGTAGATATAGACCAGAACGATAAACTTATAGTCCCCGCAGATATTGACCCTTATCTAAGCTGCATTTCGCCCATGAACAACAAACTAGATACCGTACCAGGATAACGATACAATAAACATAACAGCTTGCAAAGTCCACATGCCATTTTTTACACGCAAAGCCATTAACGCGTTGACTTCCCCAAAAACAGTAAAATATATCAAAGATTGTGGTGATGATATGAAAACATCTGTAAAAATACAGATCAAGGATTCAAAGCATGTTTTTGGGAGCGGACACCTTTATTTTTGGTAGGGTTTTTGTTTGGACAAACAAGATTCCTAATTAGGCCCAACAGCCGAAAGATGACGGGTTCTAACCCCGCAGTTTCATCCCACGTCAAATAGAAGACAAGAAATTCCTCCCCGGCATGTCATCGTAATTTTTGAACCCTTTGATAAAACCAGACGGTGCCTTCCTTATTTATATTTTCAATGAAACAATAAGATTCTTTTGTACGTTTTGTGTTCCTGGCATATATTTTATCTTAATAGGAAGTACTTATCAGGATTGAGCTAGGAAGAATTGGAGTGAAGTTGTCTATAAGTGGGATAACTGTAAAGATTGTACAACTTTTTACATCCGATTTATAACGAATGAAATGTGTAAGAATATAACTTCTGGATGAAATTAATATGTCAGTCCTTATGATTGGATTATTCTAATCCACAATCTCCTGTATATAGATTAAACGTAGTAATTTAACGATGTGAGTGTCTCTCGTTTATTATATATCTTCATATGTCTGTAATTTGGTAAGTGGCATTTCGCACAGTTATCAAAAGTTGTGGGGTATAAAATACATTTTTACTTTATTTCAAAAGGCGTCGAAGTTTAAGTCACTCGAGGCGCTATTTTCGAGTCTCAGAATCGGAGATTGCACCAAGAATCAGCGAAATTCAGTCACCCGAACCACCCCTTACAGAAAAAAATTTGGCGATTTTACAGGAACTGAGAAAAATAGTTGATTTGTCGTAGCTCCTGAACTTGCGTAGTGCGTATTACAGAAATACTGCGTACTCAACTCAAAACAGCCTAAAATGTGCTGAATATCATTATTTGGTTGGTCTCCAATTTTAATTATGGAGCAAGGCAATGATTGTGTAGAATTTTTTTAAGCTTTTAATTTTTTTTTTTAAATTTTATATTAACTGCACACAGGAGGCCTTGAGGAAAATAATTTCCCTCAGGGCCTGTGTCATATTTGAAGACGCTGTGTGGAGGATTTTTTTGAGGTAAAGAAGTCGAAGAAGCGTTCCGTCCTCATGTGACAAATTGGTATGTTTCTATGCATCGTTTCTTTGTACGTTTGGTGTGTTTCTATGCACCGGTGTCGAAGGGAACAACGACGCTGGTTCCTCGGAGTATCTCCCATTGTAATACCGATAGAACAAGGACACCATACCTAGCTGACGCCTGTGCTCTAAATATTGCAATCTGCTTGCTAAGATATGGGAATCTAGCAAGCGGACCGCCTGTATCTACACAGTCAAGAGTTTTTCAGGTATTTTGGGGCTCCAGACCAAAGACGGCTGCCAAATTCAACAATGGGACGCACTTGCGATTTGTACAGGGTCAGCGGCTGTGTATTATTACAGTATTTGCGGGCCCTGTACGGTACGCTTTGCTCAACACCAGTTAGTAGGCTGTTGAAGAAATATAAAAAAGCCAAATAAAGGAAAAAGTTTGAATATAATAATGTTTTATCAGCGATGCGGGTAGATAGGTCCTTCAAACAATTTATGACATGTTTTATGTTAATATTGTGACCCTTATACATTTTTTAAACATTTAATTTACGAGCCCCAAAAATGATAAAGCCACCGAAATTGGAAATCTATCGTATCGAAATATTTATTTGTTGAATTAAGATGTTAATAAATTTTAAAAGGGCGCCCTGATGCATCTTTCGCTAAAGGTTTATGGTGACACTTTTATAATAAAATATAATAAAATGAAAAAACGGATCGGTATACGGAGCATGACGTATTTAATGTCTTTATTCCCCCAAGTCGCTGACTGGGCCGTTTTTGGTTTTCTTTTTCTTCAGACAAATGATGGCCCCAATAAATAAGGTTATATGTTGATAGATAAGCACACCCCCTTTACTGGGAAGGGAGAAGGGATGGTAGCAGGTAGGTTAACCCTTAGAGACATCGAGACATTCAGAAAGACACTTTTTAAAAATATGTATTTATTTAATTAATGAATTCAATATGCACATTGTGAAATGCTAAAGATATTAACTTTCAACAGTAATCCTTTGGTAATGTTTTGTGCCATTTTTTCATAAAATCGCCTCAAATGGAACTTTTGTGCGGCCCTTTTCGGTCCGTTTCATACAAATCTTCATTCTGGATTTGATATTAGAATAGCCAACGAAAATGAAAAATTATTTTTGTAATAAAAAGGTGTATCAAATATCTAGTGTGGATGTGAGCTACTTTATTTATTTTTGCTTAAAATTATAAGATAGAGGACATTAATAAAGATTTTAGTGTTACATGATTTTAGAGGCAACTTCAGCAATTATTTGTGAGTAAATGAAAAACAATAAAAAAAAATTGTAATTTTATTTTAAAAATACAATGAAAAATAAAATAAAAAATAAAATTCCGTTAAAAATGCATTTTTTTGGGTAGTAATTTAAATATATAAACGACAATTTTTTTTTCTGCCGTAAATACCTAATTTGTATTTTAAATTTACACATATCAAAATGATTTGTTTTCTTAATTTTTATTTTTTATTTTATTTTTATGATAATTTTAGTACAATTATTGTTTTATTGTTTTTCATTTACTTACAAATAATTGCCCAAGTGGCCTCTAAAAGCATGAAACACAAACATCTTTAATGGCCTGTAGCTTATAATTTATAACAAAAATAAATAAAGTAGCTCACATTTGTAATAGATATTTGATATATCTTTTGATTACAAAAATAATTTTTCAGTTTGGTTGGGTATTTTGATCTCAAATCCAAATCTAAGATTTGTATGAAACTGGCCGAAATGGGCCGCGCATACGTCCCTCGCATGAAATGGGTTAAAAAATAAGGGGCAATGAAAATTCAACAAATAGCGACAAGGGATGAAACAGTAATTATGTGGAATTTATTGCGTTGACACTACCATCGCTGAAAACACGAAAGAACAAGGGTTATCTCTCAAGTCTTAAACTATTAAAAAAAATATTTTATTACTGATTCAAAGCTACGCTAGTTGTTAGTTAAACAAGTAGTCCTTAAATGTACCCATATGATTATTACTGAAGTGGATAATCAAAAAAATTTACTGATTAACTGAAATCCTGAATAGTTTGTTATAATTATTGGCGCTTATAATAAATTATGAGGAAAGCATAACGAGGAAAAACATAGAATAAATTAAATTGATCAAAGGAATTATTCTATAAAACTGCGCTACTTCGTTAGATTGCCGATAGATGTCGCTAACATCAAACGATTTGGGTCCGCGGTAAAAGCTCTTTTTTAATTCGTTCGATATTAAATAAACATTTAAGAGGAATATAAACACTAGAAATATTTCGATTCTTTTCAAAAAATTTTCAAAATTTAAAATCTAGCGTCTTTTTTTCAGGAGGCAAGTAAGCAAAAAAGTGGTTTTTATTTATTTTGTGCATAATTTTATAAGAATGAAAAAAGATAGAACATACAAAACCCCAAAAATAGACTTAGTCGTAAAGGGGTATTTTTTAAAAATTGTTTCTTTTATCACCTCATAGTTTCTTTTATTACCAACACCTCTGCCATAGGTCACCCCAAGTGGTTCGCTACGTTTGGTGATTTAGCAGGGGTGCCCGGGTTCATGGAGTTGGCTTTGTCTAGGCGGATGACCAGGACACACTGAACCCCAGATTCCTACCCACCCTTAAACCCTTTTCCTTCCCAAAACTCTCCTCCCCTTCCTTTCCTTAAAAAAAAACCCTCCACACAGCATCCCCAAAGATGACATAGGCCCTGAGGGAAATTATTTTCCTCAAGGCCTCCTGTGTGGAGCTCATGTAAAAAAAAAGAAAAATAGTTAAGACATGCAAAAACAATTATTTTAGTGGTTTACGCTTATATTTTTTGTTATGTAATTAATAATTTTATTGTAATTCCAATACCTAGAAAAGCTAGTAAAAGCTTCAATTTATCCCTAACATATTTTTGATGTTCATAATGTAAACCGATTCGTCGTAAAGATTAATCTAAAAAGTATCTAAATGGGATTTCACGTATAACTTCATCTTAAGCATTGCACTAATTGTAATTTAGCCCATTTAGCCCAAAAAAATTACTGTCGCTTGGAACTTGCCTCAGAATCAATACGTCATTAGTAAAAAAGGCTAGGAGTTACTTTAAACTAAAAAGCATGCTTTATAGTGAAGATATAAATATCCAACTGGTTACGAAAGCTTTGGATTTTGCAAAAGCAACAGAAAAGAAAGTACGTCGGTACCTACTTATATAACGCCATGTACGAGTTTATCTTTGCGTGTTGAAAATTTTCGGACATATCGGGTAACCAATGTAGAGGCCAGGGCAACAATGTTAAAAGACAGTAAACTGCCATTAAAATATCACGAACTCGATATTTTTTGATCTAGGTAGTACCTTTGAGTAGATGGAGTGAACCTTTCTCTTAAAGAGACCCATGTTAAAAGAGGGACGAAACATAAAAGTTGGAAAGTATAAACGCAGGCACGCATTTGGCGTGTCCTCTTTCTAGGATTTAGAAAGACGGGTGTGGGTACCGCCCCGGATACCATTTATTGGATAACCAAGACCCCTGTCATAGGTTATTTCAAGTATTTACCCAAGTGGCACGTTTGGTGACTTAGCAGGGGTGCCTGGGTTCAGGTTCGATGATGTTTGTCTAGGTCTTGTTGGCGAATTGGTTAGCCCACCTAATGTGTGGCGGGTTGGATTGGGAGATGCTGGTTGAGGGAGACCTAACCTAGACCTGCCGAACTCTTTCGACCCGTCGCCTTGCACCGCAGTGATAGGGATGGATTCATACGTCCGTCACTCCTGGACACATTTTCTCCCAGATACCCACCCCTCATATATTTTTCTTTCCCAGAACTTCTTACCTAAAAATTCTCACTACACAGCATCCCCGAAGATGACATTGGCCCTCAGGAATTTTTTCCTCGAGGTCTCATACGGATAGCTTTTCGGAGCACCTCCCATTTAAATATAGATAGAACAAACTCATTTACCGCCGCACATCTTTGAAAGAGTTTAGCCTTAAATGATGTTGTCTAACCATCGATAAGAGTGTAGCTCAAAAAAAGAAACTCATCTGTTGTTGCAGAAAAAGTACCAGGGTAGTATGAAAATCAGAAGGTAATCAGAATAATATGATATAGTGATCGTACATACAGAACTGTACGGCAGTCCACAGGCATCCATGCAGAGGTATAGGCAGGTGGCCACTCCCTGTATTTTGATCTGGCCCAGGCTCACTGTCGTCCTTTGGAGGATAGCTGTGGACAAATAGAAAACAGATTATACAGGTATATCCTTAAAAGGTTACAAATATATTAAAAAAATGCAAACAAACACCGGTCAAATTCTTCAACAAATTACAACCCTAAAATTTGAGAGTTATTCGACAACAAACTATTTGAATGTGATTTTTTTTTAAATTAATTTTTTTTACTAGCTTTTACCCGCGGCTTCGCTCGCATGGTATTAGGGGGAAATAACTGTAGCGCTTGCACTTAAAAATTATCCCAATAATTATGTTTGAAACTTTCAAAATACTTTCTTTCTTTCTTTCCATCCTCGAAGGTTTTTGGATTATTACAACCACATGATAATAAATCAGAATTTTTTTTCAATCATTACAAAACTCTTACGAAATTGTCGAAAATGTCCAATTTGAGATTGACATTTTGCAAAACAATGATTGTTCAATCAAAATTCTATTTACAAAACTCTTTAAATGAATATATATATTTGAAGTACTAACCAAAATCGAATACTTTGAAACTAATCAAAAATTATATTTATTTTAAATAGGCACCTATTTTAGGTACCAAATTTGATTGATTGTTCTTATACTCGTAATATACAAAAATGAATGTTTGTAATAGAAATTTAAAAAAAATTGCAATATGTGACACGCGTGTTTGACAATCTAAATGTACCGGGACTGAATATATTGAACGCGGGAGATGGGAGGGGATTGGGGAAGAGGGGTTTGCGGGAGAGGGGAGAGGGGAGGCGGAAGGGGAACGAATGGGAAAAGACACGCAGGGAGAAAAAAATCTTTATTAGTGGCATTGCAACGCATGCCGGGAACTCTATAGTACTGTATAATTTTTACTATCCATATGTAAAAGCCCCTTAAAAGGGCGTTAATAAATAAATAAATTAGAATTTCGTGGCGTTCCATAATATATGTCGAATTCTTCATCAAATGGCTTTTAAATAAGTAGGCTAAATTTAAGGCTTGCGTGCACTACTTTGCTTTAGGTTGAGGTCAACCGGTATCGAAAACAACCTTCTTCGGGTCTTAAGGAGAGATGTAAATAACATACCTACTTGATGTTAGCGCATCAATAAATTGTGAGTATGCAAAGAGGTAGACATATTACGTGTATTACACCCTTTGATATTTGCATCTCTGATATTGCTTCTCTCTCTCTATCTCGTTCTCATGACATCATTTCCTTATCTTTGAAACCACCTCTACTCATAATTATTAACCTGTACCACGAGGTATTATGAAAAGGATGAAGTTGATATGAAGTCCCGCCTTTATGGCAAGAAGACTCAGACCTGGGGGCGTTTGAAGAGACATAAATGGCCACCCGATGACAACCCTGGTGAACCTTAATAAAAATAACGGGCTAAAACCGTTAACGTGGTGCATTTTATTCATATTAAAACGAACACGAAAAAGAAACAAAGTAATAAGTAAAACTCTTTGAGAATGTTTTTAAATGGAAGACGTCACGATTAAACTTAGAACGAATTGCTTCGCTACAGATTTAGTTGATAAGGCCTACTGAAATTTAACCTTGAAATCCTTTAATGTCTGACAAAAGCCGTCAAAAGGATTTTTAGTGCGAAATTAAAGTGATATTTTATTCGGTCGCTAATTAATATAACATAATATTGAATTAACAAAGATAAATATATCCCAAAAGCAATACATTACGTACTTTATTAACGTTTATTAGTTAAAAGTGAGATACTAATTATTTAAACGACTGTAATAAATTAGTATTTGGCTGATAATAGATAACATATGTAATTTGTATTTGAGATCTCACGTCTTTATTTTATCCAATTGATGTTTTAATATTGTTTTCAAAGGCAGATATTTAAGTTCGTGGAATTTAAACGATGAATTTATTTGAAAATGAAACGCAAATTTACACAGGTACTGCGCGGGTATTTACTTTAATACAGATTGATTATCTTGTATTGAGATATTGTTGGTTTTCGTAACTTTCGCTGATTTTAAACCAGTTCAACAACTTAGTCAAAAATTCTATAAGTTTTTAATACGACCAGGAGCTTAAATCTGCCAATGACATCAGCAGTGACATATTACAAAGAATTAATAACAGATTAACCTATAAAGAAATGGCAAATCTTACCTATATTAATCTTTTTTCAAAGCTGGCAGTAGCGTATAATCATTAATTATATTCCTTTTTATTTTTAACTTGATGAGTAAAACCTCAAATAATACAAACCGTAAATTTATTCAATGCACTATCTAGATAGCATTTAGTTCGAGAATCTTGCAATCATACATAAAGATAGCGGCCAGTAAAAATGTGTTAAGATAATGTTGGTAGTTCTTAGTCGAAGTATGTCACAATTAAATATGACCGAATCGGAAAGGGTCCAATTAGCTCAGTGCTAGAACACCATCCTGGCCTTTCTAAGGTCCTGAGTTCGATTCCTAGATGAGACGTATATTATTCTGATTTTTTTCTTCCAGATTTTCGATTGAGTGTCGCTAATATCGTCTTCATTAATTAAATAATATTAATCTTCGTTCTAAATATTAAATAATTCGAAATCTCCAAGGCTTGAATTGGTTTCACCCCATTTTATGGTATTTAATAAGTAAACTTTTTTTTTCAAGATGTATGTTGGTTGCATCGAAAGCTCAAAGGTTTATATAAAAATCCCAAATAGCCGAAGAGGAAATCAAATCCCGATCGCTGAATAACTTTAAATCTAATGTGTTTTTCTTTGACTATAATAAATAACATTGTTGCAAAGATCTGCATTGTAAATCTTGTCTCATGAACATTATAAAAAGTCTAATTAAAAACCTTTGCATATGTTTTTTGTAAGCATAGGCATAGGCACCAATTTATGAGACAGCCCATTTTAATTACTTGCATTCGAAAAATATGGTGCCTTTGCAAAACCAGTTAATAATTTCAAGAAAAAAGATTATCAGCAGACCAAATATTTCACCGCCAAAAATATGGATCGAAATGCACGATTTTTTCTAGCAAAAACACCAAATGCTGCGCTTAAGGCGCCTTATAAGTGTTGATTTTATCCGCTGCATTAAATTCTTTCCCATCCACCTTTAGTCAGATAATTAAAAAAGAATTTTTGGTCTCCTTTTCAATGCCATCTCAGATTAGTTTCCGGGAAACGTCAATGGCCGCTCATGATTTAAATAATTAGGCTTAATCATCATTAATTATTAAACAAATAGCAGCGAATGGTTAAACATTGAATGAATTATTACCATAGCTTTAAAGGGACATAAGAAAACCTACCGACTGTTTCAACAGGTGTGCAAAATAAAATAAAATAAAGCAATTTCGTAAATCACCTGACGAAGTGACCGTAGAGACATAATTATGTATGTGACATTAATGTACGTGTAAACCATAAGGTGTTTTCACCGTATGAAAGAGTTCCACAAATCAAAGATTGACGTAGGTAAAATTGTTGCCTCTTCCGCATTAAAAATTATCCTTGATTCTTGCAGGGTGCCACATGGTCATGGTGTATTAACCCTTCTTATTTTCAGTAAATATAATGTGTTGTCGGTCATCATAATTGCTTTCAAAGCAGTTAATCGGGGTTCGTTAGAACTTGAAAAACCAAATATATGTCGATGCTGAGACCAGGAGGTCTAGCATGGATGATTGAAAAATCCTTATATCAATATGATATTGACCAAATTCGTCATTTGTGGCCAGTAATCAACATTTACAAGTACGGTCTACGATTGTTAACACATATTCCGATCGACGATTGTAAAATTTTAGCACGGCCTCCATAGTATAAGACAAATTTCGGTTAATTATCAATACACACTTATGCAAAATTACTTGCTTATTTAATAAACGTATTGAACTAATTAGAGAAGTCGTATACGCGATCAATGGACAAATAATGCAAGAGACGCAATCAATTTATTCCGTTCGATCTTTGAGAAACGAAAATGGTTGAAATATGAATAAAGACCTCTTTAACTAATTAACTCCCATTTGGTGTCAAAAAGTAAATGCGGACTGCCAATTCATATTTAGATTAGTATTTCAATTCAAAATTGTCAATTTATTCATATTTTTACGCAATTGTTTTGCGTTTGACATTTCGTAGGGTAAATTCTTGGATACCTTCAGTATTGCCAGCGTATATCAATTTCTTATTTATTCTCTGTCAATATCGGTTCGGCTGTCAACGGCCTATCGATCCGATATTGTAAAGTTATCGATTTCACCGTGATATGGCTCCAGCCAGTTTATTGGCATATTAACTGTCACAGCAAATATCAGGTATCATTTGTTTTATTTTTAATTTCAATATCTTATGGCTTCGGGACCATAAAGTATTGTTAAGTAACTACCTGTCGATTTATTGATTACGAGAATTAATGTTGCGTGTGTACCTAAAAATCGCTAAGCGGTTGCGTGCATTGATGATTGCTGTGGCTATAGGCATCAAACGATTCGGCATTGCAAAGTAAATGTCTTGATATAATTTAAATTGTTGCATCGATAAAGATATCATTCTTGCAATGTGTTGGTACTGCACATGAAATGTTGTGCCAGTCGTAAAATATGAATAAATATAAGCTTGCTGTGTTTCAATTGAAGGAATATCAATATGCCTTAGAGGAAAAATACCAGACTTCAAGTTCGCAAGTTTTAATACAGAGATACTAATAATAATGGTAGAGTTTAATCTTTATGGAATATCATCTCAAGGCGCTTTACGAAGCGATACAACTATTTTAGTAATAAATGTGTTCTATTCTGACAGGGCTTTTTAAAAACCCATAAAAAACGGCAATTACTAGAAATCAGACGAAACGACTGCGGAAAGGTTCGGATTTGCGGAAAAAAACCACCAAAAAGGGAAACAACGGCAATGTAAATGCAAAAAACACACAGCCCATAGAAAAGTGTCGTAAGTCAAATTTTTCTCTTTTACGTTTTATCTATGACAAGTAAAGTGATTGATATTATCTATGCCCAACGAAAACCGATTTCAGTTAGATCACTCCATCTCAACAAGATGTCGCTAAAATCTCTTTTCGATACGACCGCTTGTTCATCATTCATTCATTTGTTTACGATCTCCTGTAAATTTTGATTTTTTGACTTACGACACTTTTCTACGGAATATGCGATAAATGTGCATAATGAGGTTGCCTCAAATTTCACGTTACTTACAAATACTCGAATATCACGAAAAAATTCACGTCACTTACAAATACTCTAAATTTCACGAAATTACTCGAAATTTCATGAAAAATTTCACGTTACTTACAAATACTCGAAATTTCACAAAATTACTCGAAATTTCACGAAATTACACGAATTTTCACGTTACTTACAAATAAATGTGTCATTAGTAAGTGTACGATGAGAATATAACTTTTTTTGAATTTTGAATATACTGAAATTATAAACCGTCAAAACGTTGATATTTGCGGCCCACCGAAGAGCGTGTGACATCACGACACATGCGCGGCATTCGAATTAATAGTACCTACTGCTAGAAACTTCAGGGGACACTACTGCATACAATTTACAATGTAATCGAAGTCACCGTTCCTTATTTGATATAAACATCATTTTTATACATCCAATGACAGGTAAAACCAAAAAAAAATTTTTTTTAAAGTAAGTAAGCTTAGAAGTTATATTATATATCGATATACACTGACATACTCGTACTTTATAATATAAATGATACGACACTATTATAATCGACGAGGAATTTATAAAATGAATCTACTTATATTTTTTTCTCACAGAAATTATTTTTTAAAAAACCGCTTCACAATTCAACCGACATTTAAAATAACATAATTAGAAACCAACCAACAAAGCGTCAATGTATCAACGTTTGTACGTTTCCCCAAAAAATCATTAAAAAGAAGCAAGTAATAATTTTTCGAAGAAAACTTCTTCATTAAGGATTTCACTTTGTGATGGCATTATTTATTTTATTGAAAGACAAATATCTTTGTACACATCACTTTTATTTAATACAATTCAAGTAATATGTTGTAAGTGGTAGAGAGGATTACTGCAGTTATCCACTGTGAGAAAAGTCGCTCCATATTACTGGCCCTTTTCTCGTGTTTATTTTTCTACTGCCTACATACTTTGAATAACTATTGATTATTCGAAAAGACACAAGTTTTTTTTTAATTTTATGTAACATTTTGTGTAATATTCTTCGCTGTGCATTTAATTTGTCCTTTTAATTTGAGCTAATACAAAAGCCTTGTTATCAGATGTAATAAATTAATCTACAAAATTTGTGGGCGGATGCGGAAGAATGTTCGATGAAAACGAGTTGATATCAATGTGATTTATGTTATCTAGCATTGAAACCGCGCAAAATCGAAAAAAAACAGATTTACGATTAACAAGATCAAAATGCACCGATGAAATTTATAACAGCCAATTAACATATTTTATATTGTTCTCCCATGATCAAGATCTGGCGAATTCAAGGGTGAGTAACCCCGGATTAAATTTATACAAAATATGTTTAAGTATAAATAGCGTTAGGCTTTAAAAATATTTTTAAATATTTTCTTCAAATATAATAATTTCTATTAGCGCCTTGCGTCAACTGGGCTGAAATTATGATGTGTTTAAATACATATTTTGCAATTGCGTTTTTGAACAGTGTCAACACGTCAGTAAAATGGTATATTTATGATATGGCGCCCTAAAATATGCACAAAAATCTTTTTTTAAGAACTGAAACCACAAATATAACCTCAAATCGTTCCAAAATACATCGCTTTGCGCGTTGCGGGACTTTGCTTAGAATATTTATGTTTCAAACGATCTAATAATGTAAGAACTGTGTGTGGTTGTTTAAATAAACTGAATTTTTTTTGCGAGTCAAATAATCACGTGGACCTTTGAAGAATGTAATGGAAGTGAATGGCCAACTTCATTGATATTTTGGAACCTAATATTGAAGACAGAATAATCTGGAGATATTTCTCGGAGAATTATGGTGTGATACTATCACCAAGAGCTTTTGTAAAGTAAGATGTCGTAACTTTACCGTGTTCCGGACCGTTAAATAAAATAATATAACTCTTTTAATTGTAGAATATATTAATGTAACGTTTACCGCGTGGCGGTCAACGGTGAAGAGAGCGCTCTCATACAAGACATGCCTTTTATACCTCAATTCGTGTCCAAACAAAGAATCCCAAACATTATTCTTTTGTTCCTATTTAAACTTGGATCCACATTCATTACGTTAAGTAAGTCTGAAATACAATACAATCTAAATGAGACAAGTGTGGAAGAAAGGTTAAGAACGCTGACAATCTGGGATGTTTTGACGTGATAAATCGATGAACGCCGGCTGCACTCACGAAAAAGCATGACTCATTGTCACGTTCCGCCTGAGCCGAGCGTGCAAGCGATAGCGCGGAACAAGCGTTCGGCCTAAGCGTTCGGCTTGCGACGCATCTATCTCTCTTCCACTCCATCGTTATTATATGACGTTATCACGTAAAATTATCGCCCGTAAACCGACTTTACAGACAACCAATTTTTTTAAGTAGAACTATCTTAATACAAAATATATTTTTCCATATTATAAAATCTCTTATATTTCAAGAAGAGAGTCCCGGTGTGGCGTGTGGGATTGTTTTTGTTTTTCATTCAAATCTACAGTTTTTTCACGAGATTGATAATATTTTGTACACTTAACCTTCAAAACAAGAAGAAAGTCAATGCTTTTCCCACCGACAGAAATCCTTTCCTTTCCTTAAAACAGAATTACGATACTTATAGAAGAAATTTTGCTCAATTTTCGACTTTTAAAAAGTTAGGAAAAAACTCTGCATAAAGCCAGGACAACGCAGAGATCTTCAGCTAATTCAAATAAATGGAAAATCTGTGTGTTTGTCTGTAGCACCAAAACTCTCGAACGGTGAGATCTTTTGCCATTAAATTAGAACAACTTTTTCTATGGAAATTCTAGGTCAGTTACCATTTACTGACTACGACATTTTCACAATTAGGTGTTATTTGCCTTAAAAAATAAACATGCAAAAGCCCAGAAAGGCGTGAAAAATCAAATCAAATACATGAATAAAATTAAACTTCTAAAAGAAGTAAACATTTGAATTTAATTCTGAATTATAACAAAATATTTTCCAATAATAATTGACAAAGCATTGTCCAATAATGATTGAAATTCGCAATGTAACTACTTGACGCAATCTTGTTATGATTTGTGTATTTCTTCATTTTGGTACAATCCAATAAACACTTTAAAAAGCCTTCCAGGTAAATTCCACCGTATAATCGAGTTCAGGAAGTGGCGTGCAAATTGTCCCTCGTTACAGCTCCCGAGCGGTCATCTCCCACCGCCCGCCAAACACTGTGTTTAAATTCAATTTGAACGCTTCGAATGCTCATTACTTCCTACTTACGAGTGTTCGATCGTCTCCGTTAAATTGCATTTTTTCTTCTTCATTTATGGCAGGTGCGTAATTTTGCGCAGGTTTTGCGTTATGAATATTGAAATTTAAAGTAATTAAAATTAATGGTTCGCCTCGCAAATTACGAAAAGATTTTCGTGGGGAATTTTCAGAAGCAAAAGTTTTACTTACCGATTTTAATCGGATTTATACTGAAAAATATGTATTTTTTTATTTACCTTATTTTAGGTGATACAAAACACGTTTTGTTCTGTTTTCATGATATTTTTTTATAATTTGGGAGGCGGGAATGGGTACCGCCGCCCCGGGAACCTTTATTGGATAACCAACACCTCTGCCATAGGTCACCCCAAGTGGTTCGCTACGGGTTCATGGGGCGAGGTTTGTCTAGGTATTGGAGGCGGACGACCAGGACTCACTGAACCCCAGATTCTTACCCACCCCTTAAACCCTTTTCCTTCCCAGAACTCTCCTCCTTTTCCTTAAAACCCTCCACACAGCATCCCCAAATATGACATAGGCACTGAGGGAAATCATTTTCCTCAGGGCCTCCTGTGTGGAGCTCATGAAAAAAAAAAAAAAAATAAGTATGAAAAAATTTCAAGTGTATCTTTAAGTAATATTTTAGACGTTTGTCGAGAGTTTTGCTCTATTTTAAACGAGTCGTGTTTTATTAAATATTTTCACAATTTCGCTTTAGAATGAATTTGACAAAATTAAATATCCAATTATGAAACCAATTTGATGGTTCACTGCAGAGCTATATTTCGTCTTAAAAATTGCGCGTCAAACATGTCACATAACGTTAAACAAGAGTTCTCCGGTGGAATTTTAATTGAGCCACTCGCGGTATCCGTCGAGCCCTTCCTGTTGCCGGAAGTGGCTATTAAAGGGGCGGGAAATGTCGACTGTTCACCCCTCACATAATCTGCAGAACTTCCGTTTCCATCATTTCAAAAATTCTGTTTGAAATACAATGGTAGTTTTTAGAAAACTTTTCCCACGGTTCGATAGGTATAATTTATAAACTGTGAAAAAAATACTTTTCAGATCATGTTGTGCTTTCTGAAAACATCTGTATTGTAAGATACATTGTAAAAGAGACAAAATCTTAACAGGTGTCACGCGCAATGCCGGGATAATTGATCACTTGGACGTGTGTGTATTTGTCAATTATCTTACATCTGTGAAAGTAACTCTTGATTGCCCCGAAATATGTAAATAATTAGGTCAATGTTCTGAACCTGTATCGTTTGCAAAATGAAAAAAAACAGCATTTCGGATGATTTATGGTGGTCACAAAATCATTTCTCGAAGGTATTCCTGCCAATGAGATCATGGAATATTGCTCCATGATAACTTTGAGTTTCTTTTAAAAAGTTAATTAATTCGTGGCAATTCATATGTTTTTGTAATGTTAATTGTTTGAGTGATCCATTTCCGGTTACGAAAATATGCTGCATCCACTTTATTATTCAAGCTTACCTAATTACTTAAATATGTTACCTGCCTAAATAAAAAAAATGTATAAATGTAAAAACAAGTATTGAAAAATTGGCTGGCTGAAAGAAATAGTTTTTATTAGACTCCAACACAAATAATTTTTAAATGCAAGTTTTATTTTATTTTCAAAGAAAAAGCACCAATTAACAAACTGCTTGAAAGTAGTTAATTGGGACATTTTTTTCTGAAATATTTCTTTTTTTATTTTCCTATTATATTGTATTATAAAAAATAAATAAATTACCGAATGTATAATTGAACCTTTGCCACAACTATGAAATATGATAAAGCTTCAATAAATAAATAAAAATAAAAAAATTTAAAAAATGAGCAGGCTCTAGTTTGACTAGATGACTAACTTTGATTAAGCTTTTCAATTTTATGGTACCTGAAAAAAGAATTGTCATTGAAGTAGTAACGTTTCTTTGGACAAATTCTAATTGTAATTCCTTCTATGAAAAAAATGTATACATAATATTATACGATTATAATTAAGTTCGATGGTTTTGTAGATATTTAAGTAATTACAAATCTTATTATGATTTCAAAGAAAATGTTGGATTTGATTTATTAAATAAGAGAAACTTAGAAACATATTTTTAGACGTGAGGTCCATTGTTCACTAAAAATACTGCTAGTTAAAATTAATGAAATAAAAAATTTAAAAAGTTTAGGTAAGTAGCGATTTAAATAAAGGTTTAATTAATGAATTAAATAAATATAAAAAAAAAACAACTAAATGCAATAAAAAATCATTAATTCATTATTCAGAGTTGACTTTTGATATATTGAAATTCGGAGCTCAGGGCCAAAAAGGCCTATTTCTCTTTCATCGTGAGTTGATAATATATGTAATCAGAGTTGATACCATCTGAAAGTGAAACATCTCCAACCGAAGAAAGCGTTAATTATGCATTATTGGCATAAAGCAGCGGGCGAACCGATACGGCGCGGCGAGTCTAGACTGTTAATGGTGATATCTCAGCTGAAGGAGGATGCAACAAGCCAGATTACAAGACTCATTGAATCTTATAATTCGGATTTGGCAATTGAATGACTGCGCCAGCCACTTGAAGGCAATCACGGATATAATGCAACGTTAATCATCGACCGACAACTGAAATCGTATCTAAGGATTTAAATTGTTATTATTTATTGGGCGCTTTGGGATGATTTAAAAGAATGATGAGTAAATTAAAAATGTACAATAGTTGCTAAAACAATATAGATATTGAGTTATCTGATACTTCGAGCTACAAGATGTAGATGGTTCTAGTGTAGATATATTTTAGAAGTTTTAGACTTATCCGACAGATGTCGGTAGTTTACAGGTTTGCCCCTCCATCTTCAGAATTAAGGAAAAAAACTAAGGCTGGCAGTTAGATTTCAAGAATCAGATAAATTTTTAGTGTACATCAGAGAGGACATTAGCCTCCAGGCCGTCCTTTACACTCGTTCCCGATTAAAGAGTTTTTAATCTAAACAAAGACAGTGTTTTGTTTTGAAGAAGGAGAATTTTTTACCTAGAGAGATCTTAGAAGTTGTAAACTTACCCGATAGATATATATAAGTTTTTCCCTCCCTGTTCAGAACCAAGATGGGCTAACAGCCAGCTAGCATATAGCTAATTTGTAGTAAACTAGCATATAGTAACAACAACAAACATATTTATAAAGACGAACGTCCCTCAGTACTCTTACTTTTAGTACCAATTAAAAAAATGAGAAGTATTAACCAAAAAATACAAATTTACAATGTATTTCAGGCACATAAATTAACTAAATAGGTACTATTAAAGCATTCCAAACAAAAATATAGGTACCTGCTCTTGGTCATTAATTATGAAAATAATAATTTTGGTTGGTAACCCCGTCTGTCTGTAACTCTGGTTCAATGAACTCTAGAACCCGAATTTGCTTTGAATTTAAGTGCCATTGTCAAATTTAGAAGTGTTTTGAGAATTCAGACAGGCGATGAATTACCTAGAAAAATTTATTTCAATTGCCATTTTAAAAATTGGAACTGATTTGTTCCAATTTAGAATTGAAGAGTTCAGACTATCCATCAGTTTTCACCGATCTGTGTTAGTTATAATATCCCTTTTTATAAAATTCTTTATGAAGTCAGTTCCCACGCTATTTCGGATGTAGTTTTTGTTTCGATTGAAAAATAATTTAAATAAACAAAAAGTTAAGGAACATAGAATAAAACACAATTGTGTTTCATCGTCATTACGAAATTTTACGATGTCAGGCATGTGTAAGAGAGACAGATCGCGTGCGTGCTAAAGCCAAAGGGTATTAAGTCAGTGGATACATCGGTTTCCATTAAAAAACTATATGGAATGCATTTTTAGTGTGTATTATAAATTCAGAGCGTAGGTATAATACAACATTTCTTTATCTGAATATGTAGATGTAGAGCTTTCGGTAAAACTTAATTTTTCAGCAAAATACCTGTTTTATACTACCGTAATAGGTAACCCTCATAATTCCAAAGCAAGGTGTGATAATTATAACAGTGTTCGTAACTTCACATCTTGCCTTCCCCATCTGATAAATGATAAAAGCTCCTCGCCACCTACGCAACCATCCACAGAGTGAGAGCTTTTTGAAGTCGAATCGTTTACAAATACAGGAAACTTCAGGGCGGCTTCGAAGCCTCCCATTCCGCAAAAAGCGATCCGTAATCGTCTATAATCATGCGACTTACTTCATAACCTGCTGCGGTTCATGAACTCCTGGCAATAATAATTGTTTATAAAGTGAAGGTTATTGGAAATATAGCCTTAAATTTTGGTTTGTGTTTTATTTATGTCACGAATATCACGAAAGCCGATGATACCAATCAACCGTTATTGCCTTTTCAGGGATGGATTAATCTTAAAAATTATTTAATGAAATAAAAAGCTTTTAATTAAACGAAAACAAATAACTTTGTAAAACACTATCATTATATCTATGTGTTTCAAAACCAAAGGTTTCTTCGTCAGGATAAGATTAACACGACGTTTAAAAATGTCTTATCCTGACGAAAAAACCTTTGGTTTTAAAACACAGATAATTTTGATAAAATAATGTTTTACAAAGTGATTTGTTTTCACTTAAATCAACTTACAAATATTGGTTCTATCTTACAATAGTGGCTATTCTTAATATTTTGTTCACAGATTTTCTTAATTTTATTGTTTCATTGGAAATAAGGTTTGTTTCCTAACTTGTAATATATTTGACTTGTTATTTACCTACCATTAAACATTTTCAACGTACCTCTTAAGTTAAGTTATTTGCATATATATCATATTTAAATATATTTTTTCATTGTTGCAATATTGTAATATTTAAATACACAAGCTCACTTGAGCTTTTTTTCATGTTGTTGCTATATCTTATCTATGTTACTATGTGAAAGCCGAATCGCGTTAATTTTATGAATAAATAAATAAATAAATGACACCACAAAATGAATTTGCAAAGATTGAAGAAGTAAAAAAGCTTTTTATTCTATTGTTATTTCTTCATTTTATAAAAACCTTATAATAAACATAAAAACTGGTTTTAAATTCCACTAAGTGAGTGTATTGTAAATATTTACTTTTGACATCTAATTCGCCTTTCAAAGGCATCTTAAAACTGTTTAAAGGTGAATTTTTAAGTAGGTTTTTAAATGGGACAAAGGCGAAATTTACCTACTGTGTGCATAAAATTTCTCTGTTTCACGTGTGACTTGCGTTTCTATTTTACAAAACGAAATTAATCTGCCGTCATAAAGGCGACGAATGCTCGGTGCTCAGTAAACAGAAAAGTTCTCACATTCATAATTCAAATGCAACGTTTACGAAATTCGTAGTATTTCGCGATAAAAATACTATAAGATCTGTTTTTAGTGCCGCAGAATACATGTTTACATTTCACACCTCAGTTTAGAAGATGTTGACACGATTTTTTGTTGCGGTTTAAATGCAGCAAGCTTTTGTAAAAAAACGCAAGAAAAAAGTGGTCAGAATTTTGTAAAAAATGTATCAACTGATCGTATTAACACTTCAGGTTAGAATTATATTGACTTGAGGTATTTATAAAATGCATAATAATATTTATTCAAAAGTGGTCAAAGTATGTTGTACCAAAAATTATGTCGACTGCACTAATCTTATTTACACTTCAGGAGAGAATATATTGACAAGAGTTATTTATAAAATGCTGCAAAATTATAAAAAGAGGTCAATACGAATATGTTGTTATATTTTGTGTAAAATGGACACCTTGGTCGAAATACCGGTCGGTGATTAAATATTGTTGATATTTACACGTGAATGCAAATTTTAGTGCATGCTTTATGCTGTGCCGTCTTGATTAATTCACTTCACCCCATGGATTATGTAACTGCAGAAAAAGCATAGAACTTTTATGTTATTTTCAGTTTATGGTAGCTGCATAATTTATTGCATTTAAATTGCACCATTACAAAATGTTTTATGATACAAAAAGTGGCGTTAGCAAGAGCCAAGCTGAAAGCCTTTTATGACTGAGGGAAAACAAAATGTGTAAAAAAAACTAAAAGAAATTTTTCAATTATAAACTATGGTCAGAGAATCAATCTGTCGTTAATTTGTTGAATTCTGTGTCAAAACCGCGGTTTAAATAAATACAAGAGAGAAGTGATGTGATTTATCGCGTTAATATTCGTACATCTTCCATAAAGCTGAAACTTAATATAGGAATAGCATTAAAAAATTTGGGCTAACAAATCAATGGCAAATATTTGCTAAACAAATAAAATTTAATAATGTTACCATTAAGTCTTAATAATCTGTTTGTTTTGTTTTCATAATATTGGTGTTTTTTTTTTATTTATGGTTTATAATATTGATTATGGTTTATAATATTGATTATGGTTTATAATATTGATTGGTTTATAATATTGATGGTTTTCATAATACAAGTGTTATTTTTAAGTAATATTATTAAGTGACCTTTTTGTCAACGTTGTAAAGCCAAAAATCATGTATAAAATTTTAATATTCTATTGACAAATAAATGTTTTACTAATATTTTACTAATAATTTTAGTATCACTAAACATAGTATCATAAAGTGTTATTATTAAAGTAATCTTATTAAAGTTTTATTATTAAGTGTTGTTATCAAAGTCTTGTTATTAAAGTTTATTTATTAAGTGTCATTATTGAGTGTTATTTTTAAAAATGACACATAAAAATTTTAAACAAAATTTTAACACTTAATTATTAAACTTTCAAGTTTTTTTAAAAAATGTATTATTAAGTGCTTTTATTGTGTTAAATAAATAGCAATAAAATAAAATAAATATTTTTTAACTGCTTTTGATGCAAAAAAGATTTTGTTTTTAAAAAAAGGTTTTTTAGTTTATGGTTAATTGATGTTTTCTTCTCGTTTTTAGTTCTCTAATCAATGGATTTCTTTTATCTGTACCCTTGTAGCATATACATGGCTATCTATAAAATGCAATCAGGTGTGAGCGAAGCTTTCACGCCGCCTCTCTCCCCGTGCGGTGGCTGTTCAATGGGACTTGCTTTTAATTGGGCGCTCCGGTAACGGAACACCCGTGCGCATCTTCAAGGAAAACATATCAAACAAATGTAGGCACTGGACTTTATTTATTTGGGTTCAGATCATAACAGTTGTTTCAAGGACTACAGGCAGTTGTTCTGATATTACAATGCCTCGCTTACAGGGAAGTGAATCTCTTGGTCGTGTAATTCACGTACCTAATGATATATTATGTATTTTTGACATAAGAAAGGAATTCTGGGAGAATATATGACGTGCAAGAGAATGGAATGAGCCGGGGACGACCCAGGAAGACAAGGCTCGACCATTTTGACCAATCGCGTCATGTTGGATCGATATAGCTGATAACAAATATTAAGTATGGAGAGTGTGCCAATAAAAAGTTGTGTGGCATTATCCCCTCTCCGTCTACTCCAACAGAAACATTTTCTAATAACGGAAACGACACTAAAAAGAGACAAACACATATATATCTATAGGATTTAGTCTGCGAGAGAATGAAACCAAATGCCGCTTTGCTTATGAGCTCACTTTTCAACATTGGTTGAGATTGGTGGGTATAGTTTCACTTCTACCGCGTGCGAACTGCACTCAATTTAAAAAAAAATTACTTTTATTTTAATACAAATATTTTACATTTCATATTATGTTGGCCTCACTGGGTGGCTTACCAATTTAACGAATTTTTTAATATATTTTTCATCACTTTTCATGACTTTACTGAGATGGTTCTGAGTTAGTTTCATTCCGAGTTGTCCGATCACCAAAAATACTCATAAATAAAAAAGCTTGTACGATTTGTAGTCCGAAAACTTCCGCTAGCGGGGAGTCTTTGATTCTAAACATTGAGATATCGTGACAACTTTAAGACCCAAGCGGTATTTCACCATCCTCTTGATAGCTTATCCATAGGATAACGTATATTTTTGATTTATTAATTTATGAAGTTCGGGTTTACTATTCGATACTTGAACCTTTTAGTTAGCCGATTTTTCTACATATTGCCAGTATTTTTTTTAAACCAATTAATGTTCTCCTACGGATAAGCTAACAATGAAACTAATGGTGAAATACCCCTCATTGTGTTTTACATACTTGTGCCTTTTAAAATGTTATGAATAACAATCAATGATATGTATTTCTACTTCTATGAACTTGAATAGTTGAACTTACATAGTAAGTAAGCTAAATAAAAACTATAACTATAATTAAGGTGGGAATTTCATTTTGCAATCTCGGTCATGGTAAATACATGTTTTTCAATGACTTTTTTTAAATGTTGGTGATTAAATAATAATTAATATACTTTTATTCACGTTATCACATTTCACAAGACTGATGATCAGTCTTTTCTGAATTTCTTTACTGTTACGAGGCTGAAAAGAATTTGATTAAATGAAATTTGCAGTCAATCAAATTAAAAATAAATGATCACTAATTAATAACCGCTACTGCGGCCGTGCCAAATATCACGTAGGCCAAAACCCAGATGATAAATATTATATTAATTGCGATTTTGAGTTGCCTACCGTCCTTACCTTTACGTACATCGTGGTTTACAGTGCCTGATTCCTCGCATCCTTAAATTAAATCAGTTTTACGAAAGATTTTTATTTATTTACTAGCTACTACCCGGCATACGCTGCAATGTCACTCAAAGAAACAAAGTGTTTATTTTAATTCAGTTTTTTTAAGTGCTTTGGATACGCAATATTTTTTCATTTTTCTGTCTGATGCGTAATGAATAAAAATGCGTACGAATAAATCAGAATGTTTTCCGACGCGTGGGCACGCCACGTGTGTGAGAAGCATGGATTTTTCAAATATTACCCGTTGCTATCTCTTACCGCTATTATGTCTCCTTTGCAATCCCTTTCTGCCTCTTCCTCCGTCTCCCCTCTCCTAAGTGTCCTTTCTCAGGCGTCCCAATTCCCGCCCTCGTTCCCCTCCCCCCTCACGCGTTCCATTCATCCTTCCCCGCCTTCCTCCCTCTCTTGCCCCCCTCCCCTCGAACCCCCTTTTTCGTTCCCCCCCTCGCGGATGCCTTTCCCCATTCCAAACTCCCCTCCCACTCCCTCCTTCTCACCTTGTTGCTAAATCATATGAAATACATACATTTTCAAACAACTAAAAATTTTCATACGAATTTCATAACCCCAGAGCTCACCATTGTATATATAAACCATCGCGGGCGTGCGCACAACAACTCACCAAAATTTCATCGCAATTGAATTAATTGTATAGGAACGAATACGGGACAAACAAAGAAACAAACAAAATACATATAAAGATCACATGGCAACAGGTATTTCACGGATTTTAACACATTGTGATGATAATTCAAAGTCAACTACATAATATGTAGTAATAAATGTCAAATAGCAAATAATAAACAGATTACGTAATGTTTTTAATCTTCCCTACTGTGCGGGGAAAGATCAGTTCGGCAAGTGAAATAAATTGATGAAGGCATGATGGTATGATGTGATAAAAAAAATCACCATCAAATCAACGCCTTTGTTGTTATCCGCGTGCTTTGTTGAAAGTGACAATTTCACACTAGAAATACCTAATACAAATTAGCATTTTATGGCGATTACATTTAATGTATTTTTTTTAATATGTTTAGCAAACGCGTGATTATCGAAAGCGAGTAGGTAAAGAATAACAATAAATTCAAATTTAGGGTTAGTTTGTAAGTTTCCTGTTTTTACTTTCATTGTGTATTTGCTATATATATCTGCTTGCAAATAATGCCGCCTTCAAAAGAGACCACAAGACGTGTTCTAAATCGTAATATCTTTATTTTGAAAATGATAATACTCAAGACTGGATGTTACACAGAATTTGAACAATTCATCAAATTACAAAGTCAAAAATCATGTTTTGTGAAAGTTTTATTCAAGTTCTGTTATTATTGTATCATTGGCCAGTTATTTCACGGCACTTGAATAGTAACAAATTAAATAGGACTTCCAAAGAACTTGAATGTTAATTTTGAAATTTGATGAATTGTTCAAATTTTGTGAAACAACCTTAGTGTGATATCCGTGATATATTAGGGGAAGTAATTAAGAAGTTCATCTCTCATTTATAACACAGCAACTGAACACTTTACATAATGTTATTGTAGTGATTTGATTAACCATGTAGTTTCAGCTTCTTTCAATAGATGTCGATGGGTTAGTTTGTAATAAGAAGTTCTGCTTTATCCCAACAGATGGCTAGTAACTGAGTTAGTTATCAGATGAGTACCATCTATTAGTACCATGATAGCTGAAGGTTTCAGTGAGATTGGAAGGGCTTCTTCACTCCGCTCTCTCAAGCAACAGAATTACTTATAGTCACGCCTAGTAAGGAGATCATCTGTTCAGTTTAATATTCATCGTAAATATTCACATAACCAAATAAACAAACTTGTCAATCATCGAAACTTTAACTTATTGGAAGATACCCAACACATCTCAAGATGTCTTACTATTGGAAGTTAAGTTAAGGAGACTTAACAGTTATTAACTATATATATATATAAAGGACAAACACCTAACCTGTCACTCAACCCCAAAATAGCAATGGCTCCTTTTATTTTAACTTTGCGCACACGCATTCGCGCTCTCATTCTTACATGACCTATCTCACTCTTCCAAACTCACAAATACTACACTTTGCAGTGATAACATCTGTTTCATTGATTCAACGTTAAAAATAAAATCTTTACCACGACAAAATATCTATAACGGAAAATATGATTAATTCTTTTGAATAGTTCTACTTGATTTCTATGAATAGATTGCATCCTCTCAAACTGTGAAGGATTATATTAATTTATCACCATTAACAGTGTCAGGTGAGGATCGGTAATGCACTTAAAACTATGAAGAATCACCCTGAAATAGGAAAGGATATTTCGATAAGCCACCAAAAAGGATTAAGGCAATCGTGACGGGAACTTTTTATGATTAATTGATACGTGATTAGGTCGTGTTGTATTGTGTTGGCCATTCGTGTGAAAGCTCATCATTCCATTAACGATTTTGATTCTCCGATTTGTTGTTCAATAGGTAAACCAATAAGGTAACTTCCGTATACGAACTAGAAATATTCGATCAAAAAATATTTGTAATTGTAACAACAATATCAGGACTGAGTCGTTTAGATACTCGCTTGTAACTATTTTACAAGAAACAAACCAGATAAGCATTAACATTTTATTTACGTACATCTATCTCATTTCAACTACAGTTGCATTCCCCAATATAAAGTTTAAATGATTTTGGTAACAATATGGATATATTTGACAATTTGAACTTGATATAATATAATAATAACTTAAAACGCCGTATGTGCCAATTATATTTCTACCTACTTCATAAATTATTGTGAATACCATTTCAAACATTTTTATTAATATTATTGGTGACTGGAGGATATTGGCAGATTATCTATTATTACTTAACTTACATTCTATGTTTTCTACTTTGCGTCAACTCTTATATTTTATGTAACCTATATTTTGTTTTTTATATTTTACTGTATTTTATTTTCATTGTTATTTTTAAAAAAACATTTGCTGCATTATATGTAAATGCCCTATGAGTGTTTAAATAAAACAAGAAAATAAAAAGTTGGCAATATTTTCTCAGAAATGGTAGATGTGTTCAATGGAATTTCGTCACGAGAAGCAGATATTACTCATAAATAAATATAAATGGTATTTTTTATTATTCTTTTGCATGTGTTTTATTTTATATTTTATTTAATATTGTTCCACTAAAATATTCAAATATTCAAATTTTTTAAAAATAACTCTATTTTATAATAACTTTTGAAGGTTATTCCAATCAATGAAATATTTTTTTAAAGAGGAAGATAACACAAATAAATCTAAAAGAATATATGAAAAAGAACAAAACACAGAAAAATAAAACGTAACGGTCGCAACTGGGACACGGACCCAATGTCTCTCATCTTAACGGTCTCATTTGCGACCATTACCTTTATATTTTTCCGTGTCTTGTTCTCCTACAATGATATATTATATACATTATCACTTGTTTTTAAAAGCCCGTACGGGCGTATAATATAAATAAATAAGTACATTTCTGTAAAAAAAATGTACAAACTGGAATACACAAAAGGTTATTAATATGTTTAAAAGTAGGTTACTTAAGAACCTTAAGGTTATAATATCTTAATCGATAAAAGTGAATGTTAATTACGATTTGTTATCTGTAAAACCTTAACACATTTAGATCTGATTGTTGAACTACTATTAAAAAAAAATACAATCAGAAGCATTTCTTTAAATATTAATAGCTTTTGAGCAATCGAATATAGATTTGATGCGTTTCATTATCTCAAAAAAAAAACATCGATCTTAAACTGAATAAATTATTTAGACGTATTTCAAAAATGCAATTTGTTTCGGTCACCTTGCAAAAAAGGTCAAGATTGGCGTAATTGAAATCAAAAGTATCATTACAGTCGTATAATTGAAAGTACTCATTATATAAGTAGATACGCAATGTCTTTAATATAAATTAAATTCAGTCATCGTATAATGTTAATTCAATAATGAATAATGTTTTTGGTCGTCGATTCGTAATACGAATTCTCATCGATCATCGCAATTTGTCATTATTTAATCAAGTCAAAATGACAAGTGGACTTTCAAGTTTATTTCATAAGGCTTTGAAATATAAAATGCTCCATCTTCGTCTGACAAATGAGAGCAAAAACGTTTGCACAACGTTTATGATTTGGACAAACAAACATTAATAAAATTGATTTATTAAAATGGTTTTAGTTATCTGTAACTCGTTCTTGCAAGTGCTATTGGCGATCAAAAATATTAAGAAAAAAAAGCTTTCAATTATTTAATAACTAGCTTTTAACCGCGGCTTCGCTCGCATGGTATTAGGGGGAAATTACTGTAGCGCTTGCACTTATCAATTATCCCTCCCCTCCCCCTCATGCATTCCATACATTCATTCTCGATACATTCAGTTTTCAAACAGCTCGCGTGTCACCTAAATTTCATAATGCCGGAGCTCACCAGTAGTAAAAAAAATAATTATCCAATTTGGTTCAGTCGTTCGGAAATTATGCGCGTACCAATATTTCGAAGATTCATTTTCATTTATATAGATAGAGAGATATTAACTATAACGCTTGAAATAAATAAAAAAAATATATCAACATCGTTTCCACGGCAGCGGTTTGTTTTCTGACGTTAGCAATAACTCGCTTTTGTTAGCGACAGAAGACGTATAAAAATATAATATATTAATATTTATAATTTCATAACGCCAGAGCTTACCATTATATACAGCCTATAGAACTCGCATATAATTTAGCTTTCTATTGGTGAAAGAATTTTTAACATCGTTTTATTGTTTTATGCGTGAAAGCGTAACAAACAAACACACGCAGTTTCGCATTTATAACATCAGTATAGATGATTTAAAAGAGGTTGCAAGTATTACCGTTCGTTGAATATTTTCGCATACTTCACAACATTATTTGATTATTATTTTTCAGCTGCTTAAGTACGGAGAAATAATTTTATTGAAGTAATCAATTCTTAAATTGTTTCAGTCATTGCATTTCATACATTATGCAACGAAAGCTTGAAGGCATTCCTCGGACTTCAAAAGTTACAGAGTCATTGGATGTAATAAGATCACTTTGGTTACGGAACCCATAAAAATACATATCAATTTGCTATGCAAGAACCAAATATACATAAAAATGCGATCGAAAGCGCTGTTTCGATAAACGGATGTCTTCATTGTTGATAAATTGAATTGTACCGAATTTCAATGACGGAATTTTGACAACGGTCATTCGTCATCAATTGACAAATCAAAGAACCAATCGAATTTTAAAAACGTAAGAGAATTTGAAACTACGATAATAAACTGAGATTTTTCTTTTGGTCCTTTCGTACGTCAAATTTAATAAACTTAGACGAATTTTCGAGTGGAACCGGAGTCGTGTTTTGAGATTCGGATATGGTGGAACGGGAATATCGAAATCAAGGATTCTGCACGTAGGCACTGGTAGTACGAAAGGCTCTACCATGAGTCATTCGTTGTACGTAGTCAGTCGTTCGTGATGTACAGTGTCCCTTGTTTTGCAACTGGACTATTCATATGAAAGAATTGAAATACAAATAGAATTGCTAAAATTCAAGAACACTATTTGTACAGTATTTTCACTTGCAACGTAAGTTTGCATAATCAGTGTAATTATTAGGTAAGTAGATACTTTAAATAAATCAACAATTTGACTTCACGAATTTCTAAACCAGTTTTGAGTTTGTATTGTAAAGGTTTTTAGGTTTCAGTGCCATAGGTCACCCCTAGTGGTTCGCTTGGTGATTTAGCAGGGGTGCCCGGGTTCATGGGGTGAGGTTTTTCTAGGTTTTGAAGGTGGATGACCAGGACACACTGAACCCCAGATTCATACACATCCCTTATACACTTTTCCTTCCCAGAACTTTCCTTTCCTTCCTTTCCTTGTAAAAACCCTCCTTACAGCATCCTCGAAGATGAAATTGTTTTCCTCAGGGCCTCTTGTGTGGAGCTCATGTAAGAAAAAAAAACCCGGGCGCTTATTTTAATTTCATTTCATATAATTCAGAACATTTAAATACATTCGTACAAAGGATCTATCTAATTTAATTTTTATTTTTTTATTTTCCTATTTTTTCACGTTCTGTACTGAAAGTGGGGAACGCACAAATGTATGTACGTATATTTACAAAACCTAAATAATGAAACACGTTTAAATAAGTCAAAAGCAGTCACATCATTAAAAAACTGAAGAACAAATTAATATTTAATGTGGGGAAAACATATTTAAAAGTATCCCACAAAATAGAGAATCTTACAATTATTTTTTCAGGTTTATTGGTAATAAATCAATTTACGTACCTTCAAAATTTAAATTTAGTATCATATAAATATGTCCTCTCAAAGTGTCAATAATAAAAACTGAAAAACTTGTAGAACTTGATAATACGAATATTAAATTTAATAAAATTATTTTTTTTATAAATTAGCCACAAAAACAATCAATAAGCGATTTACTTATTGAAAAGCTCAAAGCATAGAAATTGTTAATTGATTTTGATCAATTAGTGAACAGCAGAAAAAGCCGCATAGTTAGTTAAAAAGGCAACAAACATCACTATAAGTAGCTAGGTACCTACATTATTGCTCTGTTAAACTGCACTGTTTGGTATTCTTTTTGCGGTTTCCGTGGTACAGTCCCAGGTATGCGTAATAAAATGCTCCGGAGGTCCGGCCAATAAAACCTCCTTCACTTCCCGCGAAGGCTCCGAAGGAACCCAAAAATAATAAAGCTTCTTCTTGACCCACGATTTTGTGTGGCCCATATAAGAACATTTGACAAGCGAAGGGTACTTTTGACTGACAGACTGTCATTGCGAGATATGAAAATATAAGATTTATCAAAAGTTTTGACGTTTTATTGATGTTTCAGAAACGATTGAAAGGGATACCAGTTGAATAAAACATATCTTAAATGCAAAAATACCAATTTTGAACTGCGTAGGTTTTTAGAATATAAGAAAATGCTTTTACAATTTTAAAAACAGATTTAACCACTCAGGCTAATTTTGTTCGTTTTTCTGAACAACTCTAATAGATTTCGTTGTGTCCCCTTTACTATCACGGTTAGAAATATTATATAAATGAGAAAGAGAAAACATCGCGTTTTAACCACAAAAGAAGTAAATTGTTCACCTTTATGAAACCAAAATTTCGGATCGCAATTGAAAATTATTTCATAAATTATTTTTTTATGAAGAACGACATAAAAATGAGGTGACAATATCGTCGATTACACATTTCTCGAATAAAATAGATTGTGTATGTATAGGTATGATTTTAGGTTTTCACGGTCAAAAGTGTTTTTGTTATTTATTTTTGGGGTGTTATGCCTTGCTGCGCTACCTCCTTCTTTAGCTACTCATCTGCCCTGATGATAGACACTGTAACGCTGTCCGAAACATTGGCTAAAGAAGGAGGTAGCGCAACACGGCATAACACCCCAAAAATAAATAACAAAAAAAAATATATATGCATATTTTATTTTTAATTTTCGTTAACAGTAATTTCAGTTTAATAAAAAACGTAAGGTGGGCCATTTTCACGCAAATTTTTTATATGTCAAAAAATTATGTGTTTATTTCGATTTATAAAATTTTAAAGCGTATTTTATCACTTGTCAAAAACAGTTTTTAGTTTTATGATACGTCCAGAAATATTCCATTCATTTGGATTTTATTGCAAAGGGGAAATGTTTTGACCCTCTTTTAAAATATGGTCAAAGCCTACTCAGGCTTTAACAAACATTTAAGGAACAGATTTAATACCCAATTTTTAAATAATAATCAAGGAAAAATCTTTGAACTGTGACCAACAAAAGACATTAAATGAAACACTAATAAAAATATGAGAATCGTTACAGGGATTTTGAAATATTTCATTCAAGGTTTTTTATGCAGAAGCCTTGAGTTATTTTACAACTATAAATAGAATGCTGTTATTTTTATGCATCAATGATTTAAATCTAAAATTTTACCATTGCATATTTATTTAATTGAATGACTGCACTTAATAAATATAAAATAAGCTATTATAAATACATTCATTACTTTGAATGGAGACGTTTCCAATGAATAGCACGGTTTACTAGATCAATTTATTTATAATTGCAATTAACTTATCGTTATGACAAGATTATTAATATTAATTGGAAACTTAACTTGTTGAATTAACTTGTGACGGTTGATAAAACGTCAGTTTCCGAGAAATCCAGTTTAATAATAAGTATTAAAGACAAACTTACATTTACATTAAGGTATGATGTAAGAAGTAAAGTTATTTATAAGTCACTGAATAAGCTTTTCATTAAGCTAATATAGCTTTATAAATATAAAAAAAACTTCCATATCGTGAAACAAAAGAGTTTAATTCTTACTGCGGGTACCTATTAACTTCCGCTCTCAGAACAAGTTATACTTAGTGAAAAGCTTGTAGGAACTTTTTAAATTACTTTAGATTTATTAGCTCCACACAGGAGGTCCTGAGGGAAAAACCATTGGGGTCTATGTCATCTTTGGGGAAACTGTATGAAGGGCCTTCAGGGAAAGGAAAAAAAGAAAGTTTTAGGAAGGAAAAAGGTATGAGGGAGGGTTAGCAATCTGGTGGCAAATATGTCCTGGAGTGGCGGTCGTTTAAATCTATCCCTTCTACTGCAGTGCAAGGCGATTGTCAAGAGATACCGGCTGGAAAGGCCAAAAGCCTCAAACAGCCTCTACCAACCCTGACTGCAACGCAGTAGGTTGGCAAACGCATCAGCCGCTAGACCGAGACAAACCCCACCCCCATGAACCCCAGCCTAGTCTCTAAGCGTAGTGAACCACTTGTGACCTATGACAGGGGTGTTGGTTATCCAATAAATGATACCCAAACCCGCCTCCCAAATTGAATAAAAATTAATAAAGATTCGGAAGAAACTTTGAACTACGAGATGAAGCCTTCATACAGGAGTCGATGTACAACATACAATGATGATGACAGATTTGAATCGTTTTCCTAAGTCCTTCTTTAGTTGTGTAACAGTCTTTAGGATCTTAAATTAGTCTTAGTCTTAGATCTCAGTCTTAGGACCTTAACGAAGTTTTGTGTTTGAAACTTTACATATAAATTGAATTGAGTGACATTGATCTACACTTGAATCTTGTCACTTGACTTGAAACTGATAATCTCATTCCCATGCAGTTTCAAAACAAAGGCGTAGTAGGCAGTAAAGGTATCCTAAAAAAATTTATTTAGAAGACTGTGTGAAGTTAAGAACGAAGCCTTAAAGAAGATAGGTTGTTGATTAACATAGTATAGATTAATTAGGTAAATTATCTGTTTATATGTAAACATTGATCGTTTTGTTATTTTGAACGAATTAATTTGTGAGCATCTAAAGGTGTTAAGTTGGAACATAAAATTTGATGTTTTTGTTTGTGTATATATTGAAAAGATATTAATTTCTTATTTTTATCGGGGATTTTAAGCATATACCGATTATTGGGTTTCAAAAATATAAATTAAAACAATCGGCAAATATATTATCCGACAAATTTGTTTTTTAGCTAAAGGTTTTAATTACTTCCATTATCTTATATCTAAATTTAAGTATTTTATTGACAAGTTTAGATATAATTTTAATTGATCTTATAGCCTTGCTAAGCACACTTGAGGTTTTATATCACAAACATGTGATAAAATTAGAAAATTTATTATATTACGCGCCCATAATTAGTGGAACAGGGGTAATCGAAGAGTAAATTTAGCTTATACAAATTGTAGAACCAATAAGTGATATGGAAGAAAAATTTGTTAAAATTACTAATTATTTAAGTTTAAGGAGTATGTTATTGTAGCCTTCTTGTTCTACATTCCGTGCAGTTGATTAGATCTACAATTATTTCTACGAACGTATACGCTAACTGCATGAAATTTAGGAAAAAGCGAGTATATTAATGACTTGGTTCTGATATTAATGTCACCAATAAATATAATCTATTAATTTTGGATCCAGTAGTTTTAGTTGGTCTATAGAAGTCAACAATGCCAAGTAAATCAGGGCTATTAATGGCATTATAGAGATAATGTCATTTTTTTCGTTTTAATGATTTTAACTCTTTCATCATGTGCCTGCTTTATTTTTATTTTCACTATTATTTAATCAAAATAATCAACCAGTTTCGAAGTCTGTGGTTTCTTCGTAGGGAAAAACGTAAAAGTAAATAATTCGTAAATAGAGGTGTAAACAGAGTGTTTCATTTTCATATAATTAAAATGACGAATTTGCGATTATTGACGAAGCAAAATTAAATGTTTCTCTATCCCAGTGATTGAGATTACTTGAAATGTGTTCGAGAAAACTCCAATAAAGATTTAAAATGAACATTTAACTGGACCAGATGTCCGACCTATTGGATGCTCTAAGTAATTCTGAAGCCAGAGAACCTGACACTGGGGGAGCCCAGCTGTCTATCGTGTATCATCGGCTATTTCCGTAACCCTTCGTGCATTACATACGAACGACGACAGGTACCACTCTTCTAAGATACTATTTAACCAGACGCCTGTCCGTTTGGATGCTTTAAGTGATTCTGAAGCCAGAGAACCCGACACTGAGGGAGCCTAGGTGTCTGTCGTGTATCATCGGCTATTTCCGTAACCCTTCGTGTATTTGACACGAACGACGATGGTTACCACTCTTCTAAGATAATACTTAACCAGACGCCCATCCTATTGGATGCTTTCATTAATTCTGAAGCCAGAGAACGAGAGAACCCAACACTGAGGAAGCCCAGGTGTCTTTCGTGTATCATCGGCTATTTCCGTAATCCTTCGTGCATTAGACACGAGCGACGTTACCACTCTTCTAAGATACTGCACCTCAATACATGTGTAATCCAATATACCACAATCTGTTAAAAATAAAAATGTATGCGACTTTTATTTATTTATTTTAGAAAATATGATAGAATTGAGGCTACATTCTTGTTAGTTGTCGTCATTTCAGGTTTAAATACCTGTGTCGTGTGTTCTACAATACCCCCCTCACTGCTTACTGCTTGTGTTCCGTGCGCCTACTGCCTGTGACAAACTCTCCCAGAAGTATTTATCCTATAATGATGGTGCGTGGATGCATTAGCATGTAAAGCGATTGTCCTGGCTACAGGGAGACGACCCGCCGAGATGACTGAGGGACCGAACAAGATGCTTGTCATAATACCTCAGATTAACGAGAGCAGCCTCAGTTCTGGGCGAGCTTTATTATGAAATATCCGTTACGGATTACTTGACGACAATGTAAAGTAACTAACTGTACGCGAGAACTTTTGTCGCTGGAGAATGTTGCAGTGAGGAGTTATAACGGTACGAACATTTTAGTGAATAATAATTTTTTACATTAGCTCCACGCAGGAGGCCCCGAGGAAAATAGTTTTTTTTTATATATTTTCGGGGATACTGTCCGGAGATTTTTTTTTTAGGAAAGGAAGAAGACAAAGTTCTTGTAAGAAAATAGGTATGAGGTATGAGTAGGATTCTGGGGGTCAGTTTGCCCAGGAATGACGAACGTATGAATCCATCCCTTCAACGAAAATATTAATTTTAAAACGGAATTATTAAAAAAAAGTACAACTTTATTGCAATCAGTCCACGGTCGGCGTAGTCCAGCGGTAAGGCTCTTGACTCGCATTCAGAACGTCGCGGGATCGAATCCCGGCGTAACAAATAAATTTTATTTGATTAATTTGTGTTATTTCACAATTTAACATTTAAAATAATATATAGTATATTTGCGGCACGATCCAGAGTGGAAGATACGCTCAGTATCGCCCTGGTGTAAAACCACCATTCAGAATTGAAACGTTGCTTGAAATGGCTCTAGCCGTGTTTGATGACCAGATCTGAATAGCCAGGTACTTCCCACCTTTCTCTTCCCCATCTCCTTCCCCTCCTCACTTCCTTCAGCCTCTCAACATACCTCAATTGGGGATGCTATAGTCTCACTGGCTCCAGACGGGAGCAGTTGGGACTCTTGTGTGGTATTCTCAAAAAAAAGTCCAATTTTGAAAATGACTCTTTAATTCAATTTTTAGAACGCATTGAACCGGAGTTACAGAAAGAGTCTCAACCTAAATTAGTATTTTCAATACATAAAGTGACTTTCAAAAGAAATGAGTTTTGCTCCGAGTACTTAAACATTCATAAGTTTTTGTTTGTATGGTAGTTTATTTAAAGCTTTATGGCCCGATATTCCTAAATCTCGATTAATGAATATTATATCTTTGGTAAGCTTTGATACCGTCAACCTTCCGTTAGCTGATGATGTATTACTTTACTGTAGGAAGCTACTGATATCGTATCAATGTTGTCTTCCCACTCATTTCCAGCCTAAGAATTCTTTTGAAAAGATCAACTTTAAAGATATATTGACGTATGCTCATCGTTACCTAATAATTGTGCTTTCAAAAGTGGATGCAATTTGAAAAACATCTCAGCCCAGGGCCAATATTTAATATTAGTAAATTAAAAGTGAACATTTCAAACATATATAAAGATTTATCGCATAAACGTTTAAAATAATCACTACTCCATTACACTAATTATTATTGGACGAGCTTCTAGATAAACATACAAGATATAGACATAAGAAAAATGTCGTTACATGATGTACGAGTTACGAAATGATAAAATTTCTTAATTGGACGTTATTATTACGTTAACGTCTGTACGGTTGAAATTTAAGCAACCGGCTAAGAATGCAAATCTGACGCCGCGCACCGCCTTATGCCAAGCCATCTTCTAACTTGAAGTTTCTTAAAAAAATTTCTTCTTGCTTTTGTAATTCGGTTTCGAATTAAAAAAAATCGTCAAAGGATGGCGCCACTTCCGTTAGCACATCACACAAGGACGTGTCCCTGGCAGGTATAAGTATTACGGATTAGTAAATTTCGAGTATCTCTCCGGATATGGAAAGATTGACGGTAAATTAAGAATTGTGAATAATGGTTTCATGCCAACTGAGAATAAAGTCAACTCAACACCTCCTTGAAAAGTCATTAAAATCAATGAAAAAAATAATTTTAAATTTGCTGATAACCATAACCTAACGTAACCTATTTAACCAATTTTATATATATATATTTTTGTTCGCTCTAAATAACTTATGTGGGATGGTTCTGAGAGTTCTGTGAGTTCTGTGAGTTGGTTTCATTCCGAGTTGTCCGTTCACTGTGAATAATAGTGTCATGCGGCTATATATTACATACGACGTCCGGCTGTTTTTGGAACCAGTTCCTATCGGATTTATAAAATGGTCACCAACACTCAAACTCGGCGAAGCCGAACCAAAAGTCACCCGCAGAGCCTAGCGGCAAAAACCTGCAGAACTGCTAGTACTAATTATTGCGGGAATGGTTGAAAAAAGGTAGATCTAATGAGGCATTTTCTGCGATCTTTTTCCTATATATTGAAGGAAATGTATCCATTTTATTTAATTATAAAGAAAGTAACATTTTGTGGCAATAAGTTACGCGTTATATAACGCGTGTCAGTAGACACCTATACAAAATTAACAAGTTGATTTGATCACGATCTTTACCTGTACGGAATACTGGAATTTTATGTACATAAAACAGTGCTTGCAATGTTGTCGGAAGAAAAAGTGGATGAATTATTCAATAGATTGAAGACAGATATTTTATTGCTGTTACATTTCCTACAAAAAATACCTTACCGGAATGTGTAAGGTAATTGCAATAACGTGATCGCAATTAGTCCAATTTTATTGAAAAGAGAAGTTTTAAACCATTTTTTTGTATCTCTTGGACTTTTACTACTATGTAATAAAGTGTAGATATTTGTTTTAATGGTTTAATCTTAAAATGTAGTTTTTATTTATTTACAACCGGATTCGACACGAATCCAAGTTTTAAAAAGCAAGAGGTTTTAAATGCTAAAAGTTTTATGGAAACCAATCCAACACATTATAAAAGTAACAAATCCGAAGTAGAAGATACCCTCAATATCGCCCTGGTTTAAGACAACCATTCAGAAATGAAACGTTACTTGATATGGCATTAGCTGTGGTGGCCAGATCTGAATAGCTAGGTTTCAGCCCACCTTCCTCTTCCCCATCTCCACGCGTCAATCCACAATCTAACTGGCTCCAGGCGGTTAGGTTGTTAGGTTGAGACTCTTGTACAGAAACCACAATAAAAAAAACGTACATTATGAAATAGTTTTAAACAGCTTGGTAGGAGTGTGAATAATTTGATTTTCTCAGTACACCGATTTCAAGTAATTTTTTCTTCTTATGAAGCTTTTAGAATTGGTTCCTTAAATGACGAAATCTGAATGTTCTCGAGACATTTACCTTTCCAGGTGCGTTGCACTTAAGGCGACGTTAGACGAAAGTGCATATAAATTATTGAGATTCTTTACGTTGTGTTTGTTACACAAATAAATACAGAAATGCCCCCTGGCGAAGATTCGGTGGAATCTTTTGATCTCGGAGTTATAAAAATAACAAGACGTCATAAGCTACGGATGTGCATACCAAGTAGCCTTCATATCAAAAGGGAGCATTCTCCGGTAATGAGCCGCATTTAATAATTAAATTATATATGTGCTTTCTCTAAAAAATTATGTTATCTTCACTTAGCATTATTTAAAAAAAAAAAACATTTGTTTTTCTTTATGAAGAGTTAACAATGTCGTTTATTATCCAAAGTTGAATTAAAACAGATAAAGTGGATTTTACAAAAAAAGTTGTACATGTATATGAGAAGGTAATAATTTTTTCATTAACAGCTGTAATTAACAGAACTAAATATTAAACTCTTTTTTTATAAATTAATTAGTGTTTTTAATTTGGGAGGTGGATATGGGCACCGTCACCCGGGGAAGGATTTATTTGATACACCTCTGCAATAAGTGATCCTAAATGGTTCATGACTTATGTTTGGTGACTTAGCAGATTCATCGAGGTGTGTTAGGTCTTAGCGGCGGATGCGCCTGCCCACCAGTTACTAGGGGCCGGTTTGATGAGACCTTTTGTCTTATCCAGCTTGTCCAGATGGATTTATCAGACCACCACTTCTGGACACATTTGCCAATAGATTCCTGCCTATCCTTCACACCTTTTTCCTTTCCAGATCTTCCTCTCCTTCCTTCCCTTTAAAAGACACTGCCCACACCATCTCCGAAAATAACATAGTTTTCTTGTCATGTTCTATTCTATCTCTTTTCTTTATCTCTCGTTTTCTTTTCCATGGATGTGTAATGTAACCTTGTCTCTTTTTTTCTTATTTTTTTTTTCTATTGTTTGTTTCTACTTACCTTGTCTATTATTTTTTGTCTATACGTGAAACTACGTATGTGAAACTTATATTTTTAAGATTTAATACCTATAAAATTGTAACTATTTCCTCCAATGAACTATAAGTTCCTCCCATTCTAAAATGAGTTCTTTAACTCATCGGGATTGCCCTAGCAAGAAACAAAAACAATTAAAAAAGTAAATTTAAAAAAACATTGGTTGTGAGAGAAATTATTTTCATCAGGATTTGCGGAGGTTAATGTAAAAAAAATATTCAGATATAAAACAATTATTTTTTTCAATAAACTGGGCACAAAACTATGAATACATTTTTGAATTCAGTAGTTTTGCGCAACAAGGTTGACAAAATTTAGATTTATATCTGTCTATTGTCCATACAATTAATAGTTTTGACACAATCTAAAAACAACGTAAAATTATGTTTTTCTTACCATGCGAAGGTCTTTAGAGCGCGTGCCCATAATTGGTGTGTCTGTTAATACCGAGAGATCAATGGCTCTCGACACGAGAGGAAAGTCTATTAAAACTAAGTAATGCGAGTCTATTTTAATGATGCTGCGGCTTTAACTTATTATGTGATTATGATTATCGATATAGATCAAACGAGGGATTAGATACAATAAATAAAATGATAGGATTTTAATGTAATTAGGTTATTTATTAATAACAAAAGAATATATTTACTTTTAAATTACAAATGATATTTTTATATTTATTTATAAATTCTCACAGATATTTTCCACGAAGGTCAACGCCATATTTTGGGGTTCTATGCGGAGGAGTGAATTTGTGTCTGATAAGAAATCCACTTTGAATTGAGAAGGAAACACAAAAACCGGCAAATAAATCAAAAAAGATCCAATCATGTTGAACTGTTCAACGAATCTAGATTTTCAGAGATATTCGGTTTGTTTTTCAACGATTGCAATCTGTCCAGTAATATAGATATCAAATTATGCATGGTTTCTCAATGAAAGATCTGCTGTACCCTAAATTACAAGTCGATTTTGAAAACGAGGAGCAGTTACAAAAGAGCTATCAGTGATATACCTTTATATTCTTGTAGGTATATTATTTTCCGAACTACAGAAAGGTTGAAAGCTTCATATAAAATATAGCTATAAAGTATATTGGGATGTAAAATACACCTATAAAGTATATTGGAATGTAAAATATAGCTCTAAAGTATATTGTAATATAAAAGCTATAAAGTGTATTGGAACGTAAAATATAGTTCTAAAGTATATTGGGATATAAAATATAGCTATAAAGTATATTGGGATATAAAATATAACTATAAAGTACATTGGGATGTAAAATACAGCTGTAAAGTATTTCGGAATGTAAAATATAGTTCCAAAGTATATTGGGATGTAAAATGTAGCTATAAAGTAAATTGGGATATAAAATGTAGCTATAAATTATATCGGAATGTAAAATATAGTTCTAAAATATTGGGATGTAAAATGTAGCTATGAAGTATATTGGGTAGTAAAATATAGTTTAAAAGTATATTGGGATGTAAAATGTAGCTTTAAAGTAAATTGGGATATAAAATGTAGCTATAAATTATATCGGAATGTAAAATATTGTTCTAAAATATTGGGATGTAAAATGTAGCTATGAAGTATATTGGGTAGTAAAATATAGTTCAAAAGTATATTGGGATGTAAAATGTAGCTTTAAAGTATATTGGGATGTAAAATATAGCTATAAGTTAAGTTAAAGTATGTTGAGATAAAAATTTTTGCTATAAAGTGTATTGGAATGTAAAATATAGCTATAAAGTATATTGGAATATAACATTGCACCCACGAACTATCAAGTTAAAGCAAAGTTCATCAATTAGGAGCTTCAGGTACAACATGATTCAAAGATAAATGTTCACTCTCGTACTCTTTCTTGGCCACTGTAACCTTCAACGATGTCGAGATTTGAGGTCATTAAAAGCTGACCTTCGGGAGAGTCCTTAAAGTTTCTTGGAAGTAACAAATGACTAATGAGGAAGTCACTTCGTATGCAGGATGATAGGGAATCCCTTCACACAATCAAGAAAGGAGAAAAGGATTGGTCACATTCGCAGAAATGAAAAATACGCGGTGACTCCAAACTTATTACGAAAAGAAGAATTTAAAGAAAAACTGTTATCAGAATATGACATTTGTCGTGATTGGGGAATCTGAGAGGCTGGACTAGGACTTTCTTTTAACAAATAATTTAACTAATAACTAAAATATTCTCGTTAAAAAAAATAACAAAATTTATATCGATATAAACTTAATTCAAAGAACCTAAAAATAATCCATGTTAACGTGTTTTATATGAAGCCGCTCCAATAAATAATAAGTAACTCATTTTAAAATCCCTCTTGTATAGAGATTAAATCCTCGATCTTTGTTAGCGATGGCATCTCTTGATATTCGGTTTATATCCCAAGGTGTTTACTGGCTGTTTAGGGTTTTCAACCGCATTCACAAAAGGAGTATTTTAATGCAAAGCGATAAAATTGATGTCATTCTGATTTTGAATGGAATCTGATATTGTCCAGTACAAACAACGGCAACTTGTATTTAGAGCTAACAATAGTCTTAACAGCTGTTATTGCTAAAATATCATTACGTCATCTTTACAACAAACTCTTAACGTTGAAACATATATGATCTTAGTACTCAAATTTACGACAGCTTTAAAACACTGGTAGCTAAAGCCATACTTAGATTAATGTCTTTCTTTTATTCTCTCCAGAGAATTAAACAGAATTAATAAACTTGCGTCTGCAAGGTTGAATTTCAGAACCCAACTTCGATTGCATGTCTGACGCCACGCCTTACGCTCCATGCCACAAATAACATCTGTGTACGTAGAATTTCAAACGAAGCTACCGTTGTAATTCGGTTTTAAATTTTAAAAATTGTCACAAGATGTCGCCACTTCCATCGGCAGGTTGGTATGGAAGTGCCCCAGTACCACGATTTAGTGAACTGGCAGAATCCCTCTGATTTTGGAAAGATTGACGGTAATATTCAGTTGTATCAAGCGGCTGCGCGCTGTGCATCACATGTGACGTCATTGCCTATTGCGGTTACTTTGCCCTGGTGAGAACATCACTAGATGACAGTGGATCCGAGGAACATGCTATTTTTGGAACCAGTTCCTATTGAATTAATAAAGTGGTCACAAACACTAACTGGGCGAAGCCGAACCATAAGCCGCTCCGCAGCTTTTTAACTGCTAGTACAATAATACTGTACGAACCTGTATTCTCCAGTACTTATAAATGAATGCTTATTGAAAGACTTCAGTCTTTGAAGTTTTTTATAAAACAGTTACTGCTTATTGATGTATCGTAATTATAATAATACGTTCTAACGTCAAACGTCTTTTAGGCTAACTAGGCTGAAGGCTAGTTCTGATCTGCGGAACTTTTGAAACCTAATGCCTCCGTAAATTTACCTTCGGTTACCTTCGGCATAACTCGGCAACGAGACCATGTGACCCGAACAGCCCATAACTAGTGTAGTAAAGTAAGAACTAAATCATATACTATTATTATTCTACACTTTGTGGCTAGATTTGATTAGCTAAGGGATTTCACAACATTGCTCTTCTGCATCACATGAAAATAATATTAAAATTTCTATCTATACAAAGCGTAAATGTTGTACTGTTTACTTCCTTGCAGCAAAATAAGATCTGTAAGAATGGCCGAGCGTCAATTCACGCGTCAAAAGTCTCGCCGTTGAACATTTTATCCTCTTGTGAATAGGGCCTTATATTTTGTATAATGGAGGTTTGTGGACTCTGTATTAAGATACAAACTCACAAATAACTCCCTGGGAAGAGAGTGACAAAATATACCCGTGTAATACGGATATTTATGTCCTCTGCATTCTTATTTGCTTTAGACCAAGGCGTCCAGCGTGTGGACCGGTTTTTTATCTTGGAAATTTATTGCTTTTTAAATTTTGATTTCTTAATCTAAAATTTTAAATTTTACACCACATGCGCCCATTTAACACTTTGATGACATCAAAACATAAATAAAAATACAAAAACTTGCTGATCTTTTATAAGTCAAAACTTTAAAATTTGTTTACAGAATTGCAAAGTAAAAACACATTCCGTACGGTTAGATAATCTCATTGCCATTCAGAATCGGCACTTTGCTTGAAATTACACTTAGCCGAGTTTATTAGACCAGATTTGAATAGCCAGATACCTTTTAACCTTCCTCTTTCTCATCTCATTCCCTTTCCACTTCCTACAGCCTCACAACATGCTCCAAATTCAGAATGCCATAATCCGATTTGATGAAGAGTAATTAATTGGGACCCTTGGAAGGAACGATATTGAAAAAAATATTGCTTGCCTTTAAAGTCGGTTTACGGACGATAATTTTACGTGATAACGTCATATAATAACGATAGAGTAGAAGAGAGATAGATGCGTCACAAGCCGAACGCTTGTTCCGCGCTCTCGCTTGCACGCGCTCAGGCAGAACGTGACAATGAGTCATGCTTTTTGTGAGTGCAGCCGGCATAGATTTATAAGACGTTGTCACGTCAAAAACTGTCTTTATTTTGTATTTATATAGTTTACACTGACAAACAATAATCACAAATACGGAAAGGCATTTTAAAGAGTATTATTTATTGGAACGTATTTGATGGTATTTAGCTAGTTTGGAACACCCGCCCGCAGTCCCCTTTCATCCTGCAAATAGCGCCCTACTTATATCAAACATAAATTTTAAATTAAAACTCGCGATTCAATTGTACAATGTTCTTTTATGTTTTTTTGATTCATTCTTCAGCTTCCTAACAAAAAAAAAATTATTAAAAGATTTTATTATTATTTGTCCACCCTTTAAACATTCTCTTTAAAATTATTTAGATAAATGTATCTTTAAAATGATTTACCTGTAAGTACTTGCGTAATTTAATGTCATCTAAGGCAGTGCTATATTTAAAATAAACCTTTAAAGTCTCTCAATAAACAAACATTGCACACGTTGAATAATTAGTCAATTTAACCTAAGTATGCGTCTAAATCGAGATACGCCGATATCTTTAACATTCCCAACAATTAATTTCTCTACAGCAACAACCCGCAGTGTTCCTATCAACACATTTTTATCTCCGCGGTAATACATGATATTGTAACTTAATCTCATTTAACCCGTGTCCGCAGGAGATAAATTTCTCTACTAAACAACAGGCATTCTTCAATAGGTTATGTTTTTCCCAGAAGTTTTCAGACTCGATTGATTTTGAACATACAAATTATCATTAGACAATGCCTCTAACATAAAGGGAGAACATTACTTTCAGAAATAGATTTGTTGACAACAAGCCAAACATTATACCTATTACAAGTTTAAAAAATAAATGTGTGCATTAAAGTATGACTTGACATGTGGACAATTTGCTGTTCTTAACATGGGATGAACACATAATATACTCGATGTGGCAATAAGATTTTTGAAGTAAAACTTCTTTACGCACGCTTGACTTGGGGAGTAAGCTGGTGAATGCGTGACGAGAGCGTTGCGAAAAGTATCGGGCGAGGCAAACGGAAGTTGCGAGGGAGATATAAGGTAGTGAAGATAGAAAGAGAGAGAGTTACGTTTCGTATATTACTGTAGGGGCAAGAGTGAGAGGTGCAAGCACACATTTTCTTTCTCTCTTTCTCTCATAGCCAGTTACGTTTCGTATGTCTAAGACACAGTGCAGGCCTATTGTCTGTATCACACTGTAGGAGCAAGAGAGAGCAGTGCGCACATTTTCTTTCTATCTTCCTCTCATAGAAGTTTTACTTCAGTCGTGTGGTCAAAAGCACACTCGTATTTTTTTAATGCGAGTACGTACTAGAATATGTATTAAATAAATTTAAAAAAAACTGAACTCAGGTAAGAACAGCATCGCCTACAAAACGTTAAAGTTGGTAGAAGAGAAGCAACTTAAAAAATATATACCCAAAGGAAACGTACAAAGCTTTTTATTCTGCTGTCAGGAAAATCTTAGAAGTTAATAATGTGATTGAATTAGCTGTCAACTGAATCTATAAACTCTAACATTTATTGAGCAGCCTTTGAAGCGTGTTGTGTGGAAAAAGAGGGTTGAAAACACGTTTATTAGAAGTCGGTCCATTTGACTGCCATCCGATTGTCTGACTTAAATGCCATCGCTTCCTCTAAGGGTTGTTCTAACTTAATAGATCAAATATGACCTTTTGATTTCCAACCACCAGGTTCTTAGGTAAGTCAATTATAAAGCTGTAGTATCAAAATATGCAATTCTCACATGATACCTTATTGAATTTGGCTTAAGGCCTTACTAAACATATTTGTTTTCAATCTGTGGCTCCCGATCTAATAACACGTGTAAACATTAAAAAATAAAGAATGGAATTCCACAACCGAATCAAATAAATTCAATCATTCAGGAGGGGAAATTTAAATAAACGAGCTGGGAATTTATTACCCCATTGGAAGATGTTTACGAACCCTTACGGAGAGCAGTGAATTTACGAGTTTCGGCTTTTCTTTACGCTTTAAGGCCGATGTTTGGGTTAGGGTTAGAAGGGACGTGTTTGATTGTGAACCTTTACTGGACTTAATACAAGGCGTTAAATATATAGTTAAGGTGCACCTACCGAAAATAAAGGGGTTTTGGGAAATGTATTCGGTTAGTATAACTGGTAAAGTTTCAAAAGGAATCTGCCAAACTTCTTAGTACCTTCAGAGTACAAGTATGAGTATTGCCCTGGCCAATAAGATATTTTGCTTAAAATCGCTTTATTTATGTTGATGGCCTTAAATGGTAAAAAATCTCGTTGCTTTCGTTTGGCATCAAATCCGCAAGTATAGTATACGCCAAACATTAAGATCGGGCTTAACATTGTACATTCCATTCTCGCGCAGTTCCGATTTTACAATGACCTTAAGCGAATGAGAAAGATGCTTAAAACATACGTGCGACAGAGAAAGGCGTGAGTGGGGGGCATGCCACTTTTATGTCCTGAAACTAGCCCTTTGCGACGATTTTTGTTTAAAGTCAGGCCGGTCAAATCATTTTAAAGAGGATATGTTTGAATGTATTTGTGCGTATAAAAAATATCGAGATCTTCAAAAAAGTTGGTCGGACTTTTACGTGAATATCGCACAAGTGTCTCAAATGCTCCTAACCAGTGAAATCATGGCCTCCGCAATTGAGGTATGTTGTGAAGTTGAAGGTAGAGAGGAGGGGAAGGAAATGGATAAGAGAAAGATGGGGAATTACCAAGCTATTCAAATCTGGTCACCACACACTGCTAAAGACATTTCAAGCAACGTTTTAATTCTAGTACCATGACGGATATATAAGAACTAGTTTGGAATACCCGCCAGCTGTCTCCTCTTACCCGCTAATGCCCAAAGATACTGGATACACAGCAACTTTTTACAATGTTTTTTTGTTAAATTATTATATTAATTGGTTATTGGAAAAAGAATATTTATTTTGATACTTATGATAAAATTTATGAAAAAATGTTTAAACTGTAGATAAAAGATGTAAATTATAACTTTAAATATATTTGTAAGTAATTATAAGCACCTGCTGTCAAGCCAATTGCAATTGGCTTAGCGGGACTGGATTGTTGATTTATAAAATAAATAAATAAATTTAAAATAAAAAATAAATAAAAAATTTTTAAACTAAATTATTTATATCAATCTACCACTAAGCAAGCTAATTCCTCTTTTAAATGATTTACCTGTATCTATGTAGGTTGAATTAGACTTTCTGCTCAAAAAAATATATTTGATACATGTAAAATATGTGCATGTAATTTTGCATATTGGACAAACATCAGATAACGTTATCTTCAAAGAACTAAATAGGTACTAATCATCGCATTAATCACTTTAATCAAAAGATCCTTACCGTCTTGTGTAGAGAGCCTGAAGAGATCTAGAGCCTCCTAATCGAAGGTATGTGTTGAATTAATGATATAATTAATTACAGGTAGTATTATAGACTGTTATTGTAGATCTATGGATCTCCCAAGTTGTAAATGTAAAATATTATATTGGACTCCTTGATATTCACCCACTAATATATTGTAAATAAACGATATATGTGAAGGGTTTACGACTATGTTTTGGTTGTTAATGAAGCATAATTCGAACGTCTTTAACGACCCACTCATTTAATATTTGAGTTGTTTGGTTGTGTTTTTAGTAGCTTCAAAAACAATGGAAAAAATGTTCTGTCAAATTTGAAGCAATGAAATCTCGAGCGGTGCCTTATTGAATCGATTCTCTTGTAAACCGTCTCCCTGCGGCTGAATCATATATGGTAGGTGCTATCCACTACCTAAGAATTAGTTTCGATAGTGGCAATAATCAGTGATAATAAGTTTTTTAGAAGGAAAATAACAACAAAAAATATGTTAAGCAGAATAAAAAATTAAATAAATATCTTAAGTTCTAAAACTTTAGCCGTAATCAAAAATACCAAAATTTATCAAGATGTGGAAACCGTTTTTTGAGCTTTTGGACGTTTCGACGATGCTTTTTTTCATTCAGTTTCCATAAGGGATGTATTTTCATTTGGATTCGGGATAAAAAAGGATATGTTCTGTTTTGGTACCGATTTGCATAAAGCGATGGCGTACATTATTTGACAACGTCTGTCGACTGTGATCGTTTTGGTGGCAAATTAAAATTAAAATTTAGTTTTGTATTTTAAATATTGAAAATAAAAAAGATTACATGTGTTTTATTGCCCACTCACCTTAAATATATTTTAACTAATCTTGGGTATTGTGAATTTCGTTTGAATGTTTGATGATTTGTTGAAGGCACGGGTAAATCACATATGATTTGATGAGATATCTGTTATGTTGTAGGTTGTACGTGTTGCTTGTCATATTTTGACAATATAGTTCCGCCCCAAATATTATTTCTCCTTTTATCTAATTGAATGAAAACTGTGTGCATGAAATCGTTAGTATGAAATAATGATCTTAATGTAAAGCCAAAGATTTTGAATACAGGTTCCGATATAGTTTCTATATCGGAACATATATATAGTTTCTATAGATATAGATATAGTTTCTATAGATATATATGGGGGTCGTTGTAAAAAATAGCAGCAAAGCTGTCAAAGACGTTAATGTGAGCTTTTTTACATTACCTCCAAACAAGAGGCACGGAGGAAGAAAATCCCTCAAGGTGTGTGTCATCTTCGGGAATGCTGTGTAGAGAGTCTTTTTAAGAAAAGAAGGATAGAAAGTTCTGGAAAGGAAAAAGGTATGAGGATTGGGTAGGAATCTGGGTGTCCAAGAGTGACGGGCGAATCTATCCCTCCCACTGCAGTGCAAGGCGATGTTCCGAGAGAGTCCCGCTGGAGAGATCAAAAGGTCTCCCTTCACCAGACTCTCTAGATCCAGCCTGCCACGCCGTTGGTGAGCTGACGTACCCGCCGCTAAGATCCGGACTCCCCTGCTAAGTCACCATACCTAGCGAACCATTTGGGGTGACCTATGGCAGTGGTGTTTCTCATCCAATATAGTTGGATAACCAACCCTATACATAAATATACTATACATATCATTTAAAATAATATATAGTATATTTGCGGTACGTTTCAGAGTGGAAGATACTCTCAGTATCGCCCTGGTGTAAGACCACCATTCAGAATTGAAACGTTTCCTGAAATGTTTTTAGCCGTTTTCGGTGACCAGATCTGAATAGCCAGGAACTTCCCCACCCTTCTCCTCCCCATCTCCTTCCCCTCCCCACTACCTTCAGCCTCATAACATACCAAAATTGTGGGTGCCATAGTCTCACTGGCTCCTGACGGGAGCAGTTGGGACTTTAGTGCGGTATTCATTCCCGGGGTGGCGCGGCGGTACCCACATCCGCCTCTAAAATTGGATTGCGTTAAAAATGTGTTAGTAATAGTCACCACTGGCTCCGGCCAATAAAATTCTATCCGCCTAAATAAAACTCTTAAATAAAACCTAGACAATGCATTGAGTGGCGATTCCAACTAATTTGTGTAATTATGTGTTGAAACCATTAAAGTTATTTACTACGACATAATGTCCCACGGACCAGCGAAATCACTAATTTAACATCAATGTCGTCAATAATTCAAGAAAAAACAAATAAATTTGCGAGTTAAATGCTACTTTGACAATAAAATACGAATGACAATGAATATTGTTCAAATCACACGCAGGTAATAAATCTTACTTTCTACTATGGAATATTATAATTTTGATATTTGATACATTTTAAACCGCGAAAAAATGTTAATAATGTAAAATTAAACTTCTTTAAGTTGTTAAAAAGTATGTGATCATTTTAAGAACTAATTAATCTTTGTCATAATATTTTATTCATTTGGTCAATGATTTATTTGAGGGAACTAGTTGCCTTTTCCATATTGATTTAACAATGTAAATTGTTACATGAATGGTATTCAGGAAGTAGAAATATAATAAATTGTGTAAAAGATTCGAATTTTAATTCGAAACACACATTGAAAATGCTAATGTTATAAGAATTGATGTATACGATCGTCTCAAAAATAGGTACCTACCCACGTACTTAAATAACTCATATTTGAGCAGAATTTACACATTTTAATTACATAAGTATTGGGAAATAAATAGTCAAAACTTAAATTAATATGGAGAGCAAACTGTAAAAATTAGTTATAAATACGTATTTTTAAATAATGCTAATCGTGAATTTTTTTTTTAATTCATTTGAATTTAATTTTTTTAATTTTCTTGGTTGAATGAATGTATGAATGAATTTAACCAACTTCCCGACATTATATCGAGCTGGAACTCGGCAGATAGACTCGTTATTGATGACAATGCATTTTGTCAAATTTTTGTGGCAATCACGCACACACACGCGGACATAAACGCATTTCTCTGAAATTCGTTGGCAGCAGTTAATATAAGCAATAAATTTCGGTCTTATCCAGTCGGGATTGGGCTCGGTTGGTAGAGATGTCGTATCCAGTTCCTGGTGATGGAAGTTTGAAACCTCAGTCAAACCGGCGGCGACGGCCGGCGTAGTCCAGCGGTAAGGCTCTTGACTCGCAATCCGAAGGTCGCGGGATCGAATCCCGGCGTGGCAATAAATGTTATTTGATTAATTTGTGTGATTTCACAATTTATTCATTTAAAATAATATATTATAGTATATTTGCGGCACGTTCCAAAGTGGAAGATACTATCGGTATCGCCGTGGTGTAAGACCACCATTCAGAATTGAAACGTTGCTTTAAATGGCTTTAGCCGTGTTTAGTGACCAGATCTGAATAGCCAGGTACTTCCCAACCTTCCTCTTCCCTATCTCCTTTCTCTCCCAAGTCTCCCCACAACCTTCAGCCTCACAACATCACCCAATTGGGGATGCCATAGTCTCACTGGCTCCAGACGGGAGCAGATGGGACTCTTGTGCGGTATTCATAAAAAATAATAAAAAACAGAAAAAAAAAGTTTGAAGAGAAATTTGTAAAAAGATATTTTAAAAAATATAATAGATACCCAATTGAAATAATCAAGAGTACGTTTTCCAGAGATGATACATTTAGAAAATTTATTCCCAAAATAAATTATTTTTTATTGGAACGCATAAAATGAAGTACGTATTTGAAATTCTCGCTTTGTAATTTGAGTTGAACACGAGCCCTTTACGATCCAAGCGCACTAAAATGTCCTTTTAACATCCCAAAAACAAAGTGTTATGTTCTTATTTTTATTGAGTTTTGACACTTGGTAACTTTTTGTCCATAAAAAACTAACGAGCTTTGACAGGTTGGGTCAAAGTGACACCGGTAGACACTGGAAGAAAGTTTACTTTACGTGTTTAGCCGTTAGTGGGCGGCCTATCACTATCAAAGTTTAATCGTGGAACCTAATGAAGATGTCAGAAGACGAAATATGGACGTGGTTAAGCCCGGACATTACGAACAATCTCGCGCCGTAACAGTAAAAAACACCATTAAATTACAGTACTTGCATTGCTGTGATTATCGCTAAGACGATTTAGAATAATGTATAGCATGACACTCGACACGTTAGAGAAAAAAAATTCAAATAAAAATCCGATGAATTCTGAATTGATGGAAAGTCTGTCATAGTCTCTTTTAATTTGGGGGGTGGGTGTGGATACTGATGCCTCGGGAACCATTTATTGTATCTCTGTAACATCTTTGCCATAGGTCATTGGACCCACCACTTTCCCAACGGCTGTGTGAGGAAACTGATTGTTTAACCTCCTTAGCCGCACACGTCAGGACTGTATTTTTTTGTAAAAAGGAAGCTTCATTTATTTTTTAAACGAATCTACACCCTCCAAAGTCCCTGCTTGCATGATTGTTGGTAAGAAGGAAGAATGTATGCATACTTACATTTGCAGTAATTAACAAGATAAAGACACATCATAGATGTACTCGCCTGTTGGTTCAGCATCTAGTTAGAGTGAAATAATAAAGAAAAGAAAAACATTTACAGGTGTAAGTATGATTAAAACCAAAGAAAAAATATAAAAAGAAAGATGTCGGGGGCAGTTTGTCCCACTATCGCGGGGCAGTCCCGGCGAGAATGAGCGGGCGAGCGGGCTGGCCGCAACGTGCCCAAACACCCGCGTCCCTTAGCCGGTTTCCCAAGAGTACCCTTGAAGAAGTGTTTACGGTGGGGGGGGGGGGGGGGATACTCCCAAAGCTACTGTCATAGAACACCACTCAAGTGGTTCGCTATGTTTGGTGGATTGCAGGGGTGCCCGAGTACATAGGGTGAGGTTTGTTCAGATCTTGGCGTGGCGAGCCGGATCGGGAGAGGCCGATTGAGGGAAACCCTGCCAGACTCTCTCAAACCATCGTCTTGCACCGTAGAGGGAGGGATGAATTCTTACGTCCGTCACTCCTGGGCACGCTGACTCCCAGATTCCTAATCTCTCCACGTACCGTTTTATTGGTTCCTACCATAGAGGTATATAGAAACAAAATTCATGCCAAATTTCAAGAAAATCGGTTAATGGAACTTGAGATTTTGTGACAAACGTTTTGAAAAAAGTAGTTTCGAGAAAACGCTTTTGAAGTTTTCTTCTATTTAGATTCTACTTAGATTCCGTCTATTTCCACGACACTAAAATGGCTATAACTTTTAAAACAATACGAATTTCGAAAAATTCTTTTAAGGAGATAATTTTAAATATCGAAACTATCGAAAAACGAAAAAAAAAAATTTTTTTAAACTAGAATAGATATCTCATTAACGCAAAAGATAAAACAAAAAAATACAGAATCACCTTTCTGGGCGTTTAAGTAAAAAGCTTGTTAACAAACTTCTTGTTTTTTAACTTACCCGTAAATCGTTTCGAGTTAAAACTCCTAATTATAAATGACACGTGATTGTAGATGCAACCTTATGAGGGCGTACACTTAAGCGTTTTGCGTGACTCAGTTATATTATGTTAATTATACCTTTTAAGCCGACTAATGTAGTACTTAATTATGAAAGAAACATAATACTTACATTCCCCATTTCTCAAATTATACATCATTTCAAAACATTACTTGTTAAATATTCATCTGTTTTTATTTAATACTTTCGAGTTCGAACTTATTGTTTAAAAAACTGCTTGATAATGGTGAAGGAAGAAAGTGATCTAAAAATCATAAAGAACCGAACGGGTTTCGCTTAATTTGAATAAATACCAAGACGTAATAAAGTAAATTATGTAAATGGGAATCTGTGCATTGTTTGTTCAACCTGCCATCAACCTGCGGCATCTCATTAGTAATAGTTTCGTTTATGTTTGATTTACTAATATAAAAGATCTACTTAAATGGGTAGATCATAAATATCTCTATTTCGAAAGAGTTTATAAGTAGATAGATGAAACAAAAGCGTAATAATTAAAGTCCTTAAAGTAATGCATGAAAAATTCTAAGAAATATGTTATTTAGATAAATGTATGCATTTTAACATACGTTTTTAGTAAACAGCCACGCTGTTTTATTCAAGAAATTCATTGAACCGACCGTGGTTGTTGAAAATGTGACCTAAAAATTATTAACTGCAAACTGCAAAAAAAAAACAACCTACTTAACACCACTTTCTTTCCGCTGGAAAAAGAAGAATATAGTAGGACGATAGTATTGGTTTAATAAGATAATAAACAATATTGTTTCTTCAAAAATCGCAAATTCACTTTGTGCCGTCATTATTAATTTAATGAAAACAAATAAAATAAAAAATAAACAATACTGTCTTCAGATTTTTTATTTCTTCTTTATTGTGTATTGATATGTGAAGTCTCTATGTAAAATCTTCTATCGAAACCACCTCCACTGTAGGTGGTTCAAAATCGAGCTCTCAGAAATGTTTTTGAACTTCCGTGGACACCCATGTCAGAGACATCTATTCAGTTTCGGGTATTCTTCTAATCACAATCCGTACTAAGTATGAAATCACATGCACCATCCTACAAATTGCTCAACAATCAACTCACACAAACATCATTTTTTAACAGCCACTTTACAAGCAAGACATCCACACTCACAATACTCGAAATAGCAATAAAATCCGCGTTCCTTAAACACTACAAATTTTGGGATAAAATCTCTTAACTACACATTACATAATTCGCTTCCAGATATGTACAAGGGAATCCGGCAAAATAAAAAAAAAATCCGCGTAATGCTTTAAAATAATATATTTTAAGTACTTTAAGGATAAAACTACGTACTTTTCTTGTCATCTTCTGTTCTGTCTTCTTTCTTTTTCTCTACTTTTCTTTTCCATTTATTTGTTATCATCCATATTTGTATAGCTTTGTTATTTTTCTTTTTTTGTTTTCTATTGTTATTTGTTCTACTTAACCTGTCCCTTACTGTATGTGAAACTGATATTTTAATATCAAAGTACCTACCTATTCCTCCCCCTATGAATTGCAAGTTCCTCCCGTCCTAAAATGAGTTCTGCAACTCATCGGGATTGCCCTAGCAAGAAATAAAAACAATAAAAAATTTAAAAAAGAGCCAAGTCCATTTTGTAAACTATTAACATGTTGAATTTCAGCAATGTATCTATCATCTTAGGTGTTTGTGCGAATCGCCTTGCCAAGAAAACCATTTAATGGCTGCATTAATACACAGGAAATTAATGAAGTAAATTCTACAAAATAATGATACCTTATCAAAGTCACATAATATAACCATCTACCGGCGTAACAAAAGAAAACCACACCGCTCAGATTTACGAGCTTTACACTGCAAACACTATCGTCTCACAGTTGTTTTGCTCGATTCAAGTAGGAATTCCTTTGCACACGTGGATTTTGACTATATATGACTGTATGCAGAGGCATTAGGCTCGAAGGTAAACACGGTGACACGTGTTTGTCGGCTGTGTCAGCTGCAAGCTGCAACTCCGTGGGTGCACTCCGCCTTAATTGTGTTCTTGTAAATGACAGTTGTAATGGCTGTAAGAACAACACGAGACACGCTTGAAATGTATTCCATTCATTAAAAAAACACCAAAATTGTTTAGCTTGCGCAAACACACCGAATCTGCAATGTGTTTACGTTTGTCGGTTCCTAAACCTATATGAGATGCAAGTATCATCCATGGAAATATCACTTAGTACTCGGTATTGTAATGATATTTTGTGTTTTGTGTCACAATTTAGTGAAGTGAGTTAAAATGTTTCAATTATGCTGGAATAAACGCAAATAAAATAGTTACCTTTTTTACATTCGCTCCACATAGGGGGCTCTGAGGAAAAAAATCCTTCAGGGCTAATGTCATCGTTTTAGGGAAAGGAAAAAGAGGAAGTTCTTGGAAGGAAAAAGGTATGATGGGTGGTAAGAAATGTGTCCTAGGAGTGACGGACGTATGAGTCCATCGCTCCCACTGCAAGGCGAAGGGTCGAGAGAGTTTCCCTGGAGAGGTTTAGGTTAGGTCTCCCTAAACCAATCTGCCGATCCGGCCCGCCACGCAGTAGGCTACGCAAATGCGGTGGCCGCCATTACCTAGACAAACCTCACCCCGTGAACCCGGGCATCCCTGCTAAGTCACCAAACGTTGCGTGGTGTCCTATGGCAGGGGTGTTGGTTATTAAATAAATGGTTTCCGGGACGGCGGTACCCATACCCCTCTCTCAAATTGTTATCTATGATGCGTCGAGGAAGATTTCGAATTTGTAGATATTTCTAATTAATATCTTGTATTTAAAATTTCTTGTCATGTTCCAAACTAAATGAGAAAATTACGGATTCTTACTAAAATTATAAAATGTAATCTTTAAATTTGACCTGTAACACAATGGTATTCCCCAAATCTCAAATAGGACAAAATAAGGTTATCTTGTTTAAGATGACGAACGGCTTATGGTGTTGCTTATGATAACCTGTCTATTTTAAATACTAAACAACCATCTATTCAACGTTTGCTATTTCACAAGCTTTTCAGAAATTATACCTTCAACGTAAACTGACACTAAATAAGAATGTTTACGGCATTTTCTCGCATGGGAAGCTTCCATTCTTATGTCACTCAATCAACCATCACGAATCCGTCAAGTATTTCATTGCCTGTTCAAGTTAAAGCGACAACATGTCAAATATCAAACGGGACAAACAGTAAGTCAAAGCTCATTATTGCCCGTTGAAAGCCGACTTAGTTCAAATTGGTGCTTATTGCCTACTGATGTCGGTACTACTAAAAGCTCAAAGCTTAAAACAAACACGCCCGGAGAGATAATATGTTGATTCACGCGGGGAACGGGGAGCTTTAAGTGTTTCGAGAGCTTTTGTTGCTCTGTCGGCATCCAAAGAATTACAAAACGAGTTACGGACAAGAGTGTGAAAGTGATATATTGTTGTTGGTGATTGCAATCTCACCCGGGAGTAGGTACCCAATTTTGACTTTGACTTTGAAATATTTTCAGCTAATGCATTCTTGTTGAGATGTGCTTGTTTTGACAAAAGCATCGCAAGAAATTGCGAACTGAATGTTTATTGACTTTTTGCAGATTTCTTAGAACTTAACCTTTGGAAATCAGATAATGTAAATAAACAGTGGCGTAGTTAGTGGTCGCCAGGTCAATCGCCCGGGGGCTTGTCTTTGAAAGGTCATGCAAGGCGCCGGCCGGTCAAAAAAAAAAAACAATAAATAAAGTAAAAAGTAAATTTAATTCGTATTAACATGTTATAAAAAGTGTTACTTACGTAACATTTTATTTTACTCGTTTTTACGCCCAAGGGGTTTTTACATTTGGTATATAATGCTTAATTTTGTTTACACAAGGGTTAGTAATAAATAATAGGTAAATAAAAATACTTTCTTACATTATAAATTTAAAGAAAATAAAATGCGATAGGATAAACTCGAAGAAAATAAAATAATAAACTGAAATTATCAGAAATAAAACGCTGACATAATAAATTGTTTAGTATAATTTAAACGTAGAAATTGTTACGTTAAAAATGTCGATATCATTTGTATATTTGTTTGCTGTACTATGTAAGCGAGGAATTGACGAATTTTCTACATAATTTTATGTGAATGGTGACATTAAAATAGGTGATTATGCCTAGTAGTCTAATACATATTGGCATTTTTTTTTTTTAAATACAAGCATTACATTCTATGTGTAAGGGAGGGGTTAGTTTTACAAGTTTTTTCCTGGAAGACTGAAAAAAAAAAGTTTAAATGCTTAAGAAACGAATAATTAATCTCTTTGAAAATTTATTCAACTTATCGCACTTGATAACATTCAAGTTTAATTTAAACTACCTAAGACACCCACCAAGCATGGCTCAAAATCATGATTTATGGATTAAATCATGATTTTGATTACTGTGATCGATCAAAATTTATTCGATCAATTAATACGCCCTTTTTCAGCAATGATTTAATAGACTAACACGTAATTTGCGCTACAGTTTAATCTTCGCTTTATAATTGTATTAAAAAAATGTCAGCTTATTATTGCCCGGCCTACGGACGTGTCAAAAATGCTTGCTCAAGGATTTGTCAGAGGTATTTAAAAAAAACTGATTCAGATTGTGCGCGGTGTATTTTTTTGATAGTTTCGTTCGAGACATTAATCATTTTTAAGTATGCCTTGTTCTGCCTTCAATTTTAATCGAAAAATGCCAAGTGTAAATTTGCGTAATATCAAATCCTTTAAAAAACACTGTGTTATGTCTTACTGGTTTTATTTATTGCTTTTTTATATTTCATTTGTGAGTCATTTATCGAGCACACATTTTAATGTGATTTGTCAAGTCATCATGCTCTGTGCAAGGATCATTTGAATTAGCTAAGAGCTTTATTCTGGTTTGGTGGTCCACGGCTCGGTTTTTGTCAAAGTTTAATTTTTGAAAGGATAGGCGACAAAGCATATTTTTTGGCTTTGACTGTACAATGCTAACTGACCGGAGACAGTGGGACTATGGCATCGGGTATGTTGTGAGGCTGAATGGATTGGGGTGGAAAGGCTATGTGGAAGGCTAGGACACTACTCCCAACTGCTCCTGCCTGGAGTGAGTGAGACAAGGAATCTCCAATTGGGATATGTTGTAATGCTGAAGGTAGAGAGGAGGTGAAGGAGATTGGAAATAAGGTGGCAAATTTGGTATACAGATCTGGTCACCAAACACTAAACGCTAAAGCCTTTTCAAGCAACGTTTCGATTCCGAATAGTGGTCTCATACCAGGGCGATACTGAGAGTATTCCATTCCGGAAAGAATCCCAAATATATTACAAATATATATTTTAAATGAATTAAATTATTATTTTAAAAGCTTACCATCGATGCTGCCGTATAATTTGATACATGTTATAATTCTGTAAAATAGAAAACCGTCAAACAATTTTTCAAATACGTAATTTTTGTAAAACGAAGAACGGTTGTAACGTTTATAATATCCAGTAATAAAATGTGTTTTTAGTTTTGTTGAAGTGGTAAATACAGTTTACAGTAAAAAAATCATAATTAAGTGATTTTAAAAATTTTACATGAAAAACTTTTACATTTGTATATTCAAAATTTAAATATATTTGCGTTGTTTTCGTTTATAAAATCTTAAAGCGTTTTTCGTCTGCTTTCAAAAACTGTATTTAATTTTGGTATACGTTCAAATTTGAAATTTATTTCAATGACGTGGTATCATTTTGTGCATGCCAAAGGGGTTAAATTATTATGAATTATGACATATTGAATAAGTAAGTCTAAATGTGCTGAAATGATTTAATTTTGTGAATATGTCGTATAGGAGGTAAGATTACTCTGCAATATTACATGTAGGTATACATTTTTTAAGTCGAAAATTTATGTTTGCTTTGGCAATCTGGTAAATAATGAATTCATAAAACCATAATTAACGCCAATATATTTGGAAAATTTCTGTGAATAGTAATACTTCGTTTGCAATAATAATTATTCAGGCCAAACCAGATGTCAAGGCTGAAAATGAAATTGCTACTAAATTTAGCGATAATTATTCATAGAATGCCAACATAATACAAAACGCAAGCAGTCAAACCGATTCTGTTGCTTGAAAACACTTTTAAGAAGGCGTTTCTAGTTCTTAGATCAACATTACCAAAAAAATATTCCTATTACTTTCCTTTCGACGAAAGCACACATGAACAAAACCAATAAAAAAATAGTTTTACTGTATTCATCATAGAAATATAAAACAAAAATTAAGAAAAAAAAAGTATTTTTAACGATGTTTAATTTTTAATTTTATTTTTCATAGAATTGGTAAATTATACCTAGTAAAATTATTTTTTTAATCTTTTCATTACTCACAAATAATTGCCCAAGTTGCCTCTAAAATCAGGAAACACTAAAATCTTTTTCTAAAATTTAAAGCAAATATACATAAAATAGCTCACTTCGTACTAGATATTTGATATACCTTTTGGTTACAAAAATAATTTTTTTAGTTTGGTGGGTATTTTGATCTCAAATCCAAATTTAAGAATTGTATGAAACTAGCCGAAATGGACCGGGCATACGTTCCAAAACTCAATTCGATTACAAATTCACGACTTCTTACCCCTTTTATTTGTTAATTTATTTACGGTACAAGTACCTACCTTAACATATATATTTTTAAATATTACCCACCATAATAGATTCTCAATATCAGTAAAAACTACAAACGACTAACTTTAAAATAAAACTTTATAACTCAATATTAATACTTTTTTAAGACTTACTCACAACTTAAGTTTAGGTACTTTCGTACCTAAACTTAAGTTGTTAGCATTTTTTGGCTGTAATATTAGATTGTAATACATTTTATTTTTTAAGTAAACTTACGCTTTCAGCATTTATTAGTGTGCAATTAACATGCCTATATTATTTTGTTTCATACCTCATGTTCTGTTGGCAGCATTTCGCTGAGTTGAGAAACCTGACATAAAAGGAAGAGTCTGTTACTATGAATTTAGTTAATTTAACGCGTCATTAGTTACAACTCGCAAGCATCATCAAATGATTTGTCATCTAGTGGACATGTGGAGTGAAGTGTGTGGCGTATCATATAGTACCGAGACTCCCACCGTCTTTCCCACACCGGGGGAGATGACAAATGGTCCAGCGTATCTGAATTGTCTAGGAGTCGAATTTTACTATTATTTCGTTGGAAATTTAGAGTTCAATGTCAAGGAGAAGTCCGTAACCAGTTTCTTGTATTAACAACAGGTGTTTTAATATAAATTATAATACAATTATTTCCAAACTGGCTCCATTCAACCACTCTGTATGCATTTATTCTTTCGTTTTGTACTATTTTTGTTGTTGTGACGTTAAAAGACTTATTTATTTACACTATTTCACTTTCTCATTAAATCTGTAATACATTACGTACTTACAAATACCGACATCTATTCATACAGACATAAATTTTTTTACTATACCGTACAAAATCTTTTAAATTAACTCTTATTTACATTAATTTGAATGGAAAGGGGATATTTTAATACATTTGTATATAAAGGCTTGGTGGTAGGTACTATTTGAATTTTCAAGAGGTTCTACTAAAATTTTATACGGAATCAAAGCGTGTGTAAGTTCATTTGTAAAAAGCCTTTTTTCAAGCATCGATTGTCTGCATTTCTGATTTTGGATGCTACCCAAACGCCTGACAATGACTGCATTTAAAATATGTATAATTATGCAATTAATTTGGTCATATTTGAAGACCTCCGTGACAGAGCGGCAAGCATCTTGGCTATGTACCAAGAGTTCAAAAGTTCGAAGCCCGAAGAGGGCAAATATAATATCATTGAAATATTTTGTTTTTTTTGGAAAGGTGGTGAATTATGTATTTTATTCTGACTTGGATTTGCAGCTTACAGCCTTTCCAAAGCACTGTAAACTGAGATGCGTGTGTAGGGAAAATTTGCCAATAAGAGCTCTTGATGCGGTCAAATTTATTTAAAAGTAACGTTATATTTTATAATAAAATTAAGTACAAGATTAAATTCGTTACAATTAGAGTGGCACGATAGGGAATGTAAAACAGCCTAACTGAGCGGACGCGAAAACCGGAATAAATTTGCAATATCATACACTGGACCGGAGAGCGACTCTCGGGGATACCAGTCGGTAAAATTTAGCTTTCATAATTTTTTAAGGTTGTTCAGCCATATTTGTTTTGTTTTTGTCGCTGTGCTGATAAATATTTGTTTGAATAAAGTTGCAAAGCGTTTCAGAGTGAAAAATACTTCGCTTGTGAGATAACGTGAATAAGAATCGAATTGGCTACAGCGTATTCAATATTGTCATAATGGCTCTGAGTAATTGAAATATCGATACAAGTCAAAGTAAAAAAAAATGTATCGCCGATTCTAAATTACGATTACAAGTTTTTGTGTCTGCAAAAATTAACACGTCTTTCACAGTTCATCAGTTGATCGTTTCCTTGAAGCAAAAAAAAAACACTCCACGTGACACGTCTGGACAACTTGCCAGACGGATAACATTGACCCCATCTTTCAGTAAATAATTTAATTATTTTCCCACATTACCAAAACCACCACGGTGAATTAAAGCATGTGATATTAATAATTCAACGAAAGTTTATTTACTTTACCGTTTTTTCCACGAGAAAAATGAAACCCGGTTAAAAAAACTAACAGATGTACTTCCACAAAAAAATTGAACTCTGCTTCTAGAACGCTCTTGACATTGAATTCTAACCATCAAGGCTAGCTCCCATAGACACTAAACAAATATGGTTAATCGTAGTCATTAAAAGTTTAAAGTTAAGTAATAATAACTGTTGGTTTTTGTAGGTTAACTTAGTAAACATGGTAGGGATTTTGTAACCTTAATTTTCTGAATGTTTCTTTAGCATGTTCGATTGTATTGTTTTAAGCAGGTACTCTTATATTAATCGCTAAATGAGATGCTTGGGTGGTGTGGACATGCTTAACGGATGGAAGGAGTGTCAAGAGAATACATGACGTGCAAGTGGATGTAAGCAAAGATCGGAGACGTCCCTGGAAGACATTGCATACTGGAGTCAGGTCGTGTCAAGATTCAGCAAACCAGAAGAGTAGGTATGCATAAAGATGATGATCGGAAGATCATGATTCTACTTATGTTTTCAATAACACATTTAAAACGTGCCATTTTTGATTTGCCGCCAAAACGACGTGTACGTTTTAGAACGCGAATATGGCGTTGTTAACGTCACACCGGCCAACGTCGGTAACAGCCGTCTTGCCAGCCAGTATCGTTTTCTACATCATAATGACGTTGTCAGTTGGAACCGTTTCGGAATATGCAGTTTTAGATCGTTTCGTTCTAAAACTGCAGGTAAATTGTATGAGAATATTTAAATTACACGTTTTTAGTACATGATCAAAATCAGAAAAATAAACTTTAAATCTTTGGCATTTTTAGCGGTATTCATCGTTTGTGAAAATATCCCCTTGGGTTATGTTGTGTGGTTGAAGGGAATAGAAAGAAGGAAAAGGGAGGAGGGAAGTAGGAGAACCTACCTTCATGGTTATTTTTTGAGCTATTTTTTTTATTTTTAAAAGAAAGAGACACTACAACCATAGTAAACGGAAAATGTTGCTTGTGTCTTAGCCAGCCGAGGAATCGAACACCCGACGTCTGGGTGGGACCCAAACGCGATGCCAATACAGCCACTGACCGGTCTTATATCTGACCGGTATTTAGACCTGATCATCAAACACAGCTAAAGAAACTTCAAAGATTTTGATTCTGAGTTGATGTCTTTTACCAGGGCGATACTGATATCATCTACCACTCAGGATGTTTGTATATTTGCAAGTAAGAAAAAAAAAATTGAACTCATCAGAAACATGTTTGCAGCATTTTAGCTTTATTTTGTAAGGAATTACGTTTGTTGATAAAATATTGTTGCTTTTGAGGATGGCTTTAATATTATGTTAGCGTATTTTTATTTTTCATCTTCCACATATCGAAACTTGTCCAAAGAATGCCCGCGTCAGGTGAATCTTAAAATATAGCTTCTTAGCGACTTAACCTTTATTTACGACACGAGAAAGTTGATCGATGTTCTCCAATACGATGACAGCTACAAGGTGTTGAAATAATAATATTTAGAGCCATTACAATATAACGCGGCAGGGAACATGATACCACGGTTTTTAAGAGCTAATTAAATAACCAATTAAGGTTTTATAAAAAAAAACATCAGATTTACTTTGATAGGAAGACGCTGTGGAGAATTTTTTTAACAGACCATAAAAGCTGTGCTAATTTCAATAAGCCATGCTTTGCTTTGTGATTTTTTTCTATTTCATACGAATCGTAATTTCATTCATCTAATAATTTGACGGCCTACGTGGGTGAGAGGTTAATATCCTCTGCTACGAATCTGGAGGCCGCGGGTTCAAATCTCAGCGTGCTTAATAAATTTTATTTGATTTATTTGTGTTATGTCACAATTTATTTATTAAGAATAAAATAATAGTATATTTGCGGAATAATTCAAAGTGATAGATACTTTCAGAAGCGCCCTGGTGAAATACCTTTATTCAGAACTGTAATATTGTTTGAAATTGCTTTCGTCGTGTTTCGTGTTTGGTGATCAGTTTTGATCTAGGTTCTTCCTCACCTTCCTCTTCTTTAACTCCTTCCTTTCCACACTACATTCAACCTTACAATGATTGGGGATGCCTTAGTCTCACTGGCTCCAGACGGTTGGGAGTAGTTGGGACTCTTGTGCGGCACTCTCACAAAAAAATTTTTAAAAAGTACTAGGTATTTATCTAAAATTTTCCTTAAAAATATTTTTTAATATTGGCTGAGGGTCCCTCAAAAGATGACACCTGTGTTTATGTACCTTATTTTATAATATCAAATATTGTGGTTATTTATTTTGAAGTAATTACATGCATAAAAATGGGATCAGTAACGACGAAATGAAATATTTTGATGAATTCATAATTAAGTTTGTGAACTATTTAAAGTAAACATGTTTTTATTTACCACGAAAGAGTATCCTAAAATATAAAATTTATTCATCTTAAATTCTTTTAAATAATACTTTCATTGTTGTACAGGTGTAACACTTTCTTATAATAATTTCATTGTTTGTTTGAAACGGTTATATAACTTAGAAGTGGGTAGGTTTCTAGTAAAGATAATGAATCCATCAATAACGATTCAAAGCTTTAATTGACATCACTACGCAGATAATGATATCGATACGTCAAAATACCAAACACAACTTGAGTTCAAAACAAGTAGGTACCTAACTTCAAATGAAGTAATAATAATTCCCAACGGTTAGTACTTTATTACTTGGCGTTATGTATGAACATCCCTACCCAACTAGAAAGATATGGACTTGATGAAGTCACCTCACGCTGGGTTATTGTAACCCAGCCTTAGGAAGCCACTTCTACTTAATTTGATAAAGATATCAGTAACATGTTAATAAGAATGCCAAGACCTACCCATGTCTTAAAAGATGATTATCTATGGGGAGAAAGTGGACTGTGGAGAAAGAAAACAAGACAATAATGCCTGCTTAATTTATAGTTTATCTGTGGTTTTGTACAGTAAGTAGCAGTATACCTACCTACTTTAAAACCACAGATAAACAATGATGTTCGGAGTACAATCAGAACACTAATAAGTTTTTTGTGGTTTGATAGAAAGAAGCCGGATTCAGCCACGGTTTAGTTCTCTGGCAAAAGGTGTGACCTGATTAAGAGAAACACATAAAACAATATTTAGACGTTGTTACGAAAGTGTTAATAAGAATTTTTTGGTGAATAAATAAATAGTGTGTAAATACGGCTTCTTCGCAAGAGTTTCAACATTCTTTATCTTATTAATAAATAGCTGAGGTTACCGGCGTTGCCCGGGCATTGGCATTCGAAATCAGATGTAGAGAGTAATTTTCTTCATTTTTTGAACAACAAATAATGTGCGAATTTTCATCAAGTTTCAAAATTCTGCATTAAAGATAAAGGGATGGGGGTGTTTTGCAATTTTTTTTTTTTTTTAGTCAGCCGAGGAATCGAACACGGGACGCCCGGGTGGAACCCAAACGCGATGCCCACTCAACCACTGACCAGACAAGATTAAAATAATATATAGTATATTTGTGGCATGTTCCAGGGTGGAAGATACTCTGAGTATCGCTGGTGTAGGTGTCACCATTCAGAATTGAAACGTTGCTTGAAATGGCTTTAGCCGTGTTTTGTGACCAGATCTGTGTAGTCAGATACTTCTCCGCCTTCCCCTTCCATCTCCGTTTCCTCGCCACCATCTTCAGCCTCACAACATACCACAATTGGGGATGCCATAGTCTCACTGGCTCCAGACGGGAGCAGCTTGTGAGGTATTCACATAAAAAAAAATCAAATAATGTGCAAAATTTCGTCAAGTATGTATCAAAATTCTGCATTAAGAATAAGGGGATCGGCGGCGTTTTTTGGTGTCTCAAATGTGGACAGCGGCCTTGCTCTTGTTTTGAAAGTCAGGTGTACAAAATTTCATCAATCTTGTAATAAAACTTTGTTTAAAAAACAAACCACGACCCCACACCGGGACACTCTTCGCGTACGTTTATAAAGATAGATAGATAATTATAAATAAATTAAAACAAATAACTTTGTGGACACCAATATTTAAATAATAAAAATAAATTCTTTATTGTTGAGTGTTGGGGGGGTCAATCCCACACATCTCACAGTCATGCATAAAACTGTAAAATAAACATTAATTCTATCTGAGTAAAACCTAAAATTGTAATATTTTAATTAATGAAGACAATATTAGCGAAATTCAATCGAAAATCTGAAACAGAAAAACCAAATAAAGATACGGTCACATCTAGGACACGAACCCGAGTCCAAGATATGACTGCATTTTTTTCTGATTTTTCCTTTTCAGATTTTCGATTGAGTTTCGCTAATATTGTCTTCATTAATTAAAATAAAATAAACAATTAAGCAGTTGAAAAATATTTTTAAAAATCACCCTTTTGCCAGTGAAATTGATGTTTCAATGATCTTAGCTCTTGGTGGAAAAGATGATTCGAGTTTTAATTAGTTGCTCGAACATTAAAGAACAGGCCTTCCTATGAAATAGAATAGTTGAATCGACTTCAATTTTCGTCATTCGATGACTTTACGTTCTATAAATTGACTATAGATTCTCATCAGGTGGGTACGCAGCATTACAAACTCTTCTTTAAAAAATATTTATTGCCCTTCCATACATTCACACGACCACTGAGGTCATATTGAATGTCTAAAAGCTTTTGACACGCTTTAATCCGAGGTGTCGAAGTTCAGGTTTTAAACATTTCACTAGTAAGACACTCATTGCTGTGACCTTTTTAATTACGTAACTTTTATATTTAGGTTAAATACTTGATCCAAACCCGGTTTTATCGAATAATATTTGATTGAGAATGACTTTGAATCAGGATTAGTGAGCCCGGCGGTATTCGATATGTTTTTCGGTGGCTTGTCATTTGCAAAGGATTGAAAAAGAATTTAAAACGGGTTTGGGAATCCAGTTTTTTTCAGTACGCGTTGAGTTGATAATATTATAAACAGAAGTTAAAGACAGAGATCTTTTATACTGAATGATCAAGTCAACCAAATATTTATCTTACTATTTATTGTTGATTTGAATTGACAAGTGACACATCAAGGGCGCTTTACAATACTAGAAAATAACTAACACATATAGTTAAAATGTACTTAGCTACTGACATTGACAAATACTTAGGACGGGTTGTTTCAAAAAATTTGATGAGTTCATCAAATACTTGAAGTTAATTTTCAGGTTCTGTGTAAGTTCTTTTCGAGTTCTGTTTTTTTATCATCATAGGCCAGCTGCTTCGCAAAACTGAAATCATCACAGAACTTGAATAGAACTTACACAGAACGTGAAAATTAACGTCAAATATTTGACGAATTCGTCAATTTTTTTTAAACAACCCGTCCTAAGTGAAATGTTATAAATTAATTGAAACCAGTAATTCCATTTTTGTATCACTGACTGTCATGATGTAAAAATGTTCAGCTGTCAAGAATGAAGAAATGAAAAGATCGAAATTTGCAAAAAGTACAGGCAGTATCGTGATTTATTTTTGGAGTATTAAACTAAACTGTGTCATAATTGCAAATTGATTGTATCTACTCCAAATAAAAACTAATTTTGTTTAATATAAAATAATCGTGGATTTTATTTAATTACCACCGCTATAATATGTTTTAAATTCAAGAAGATCTCAATAATATGGCTTAAAAAAACCTACATGGCACAACCTTGAAAATAGCAAGAATTACTCAAGCGAAATGTCGGTACGCCCGTTGAGCTAAGAAAACTTGCTGCGGAAAGAGCTTAATATGTTTTATATCTCGTAATGATAAACGAGTTGGAGCTTCATTGTTGATATTATAATGTCAGTCATTTTAGATGTGGATTAATCGATTTTTAAAAATTCGATTACTTGAATGAATTGCATGGATTGGTCACGTACACAGAGCGGGGGAGGACAGACCATTAAGAGCGTGTACGAAGCCAACTGATCTGGTAGCAGGCCTTTAGGCAGACCAAGATAACGTAATTGTCGACCTGAAGAGGCTGGAAGAGATGAATTGCTAGGAACTATATACGAAATGGATAATTGGAAGTGGAATGCCATCATTGAGGATACTATGGTTCAACTAGCGAAGTAAGGCCATCGGAAGTAAGTACATGTTTATATGACCAGAGGATAAAGAATAGGTCTAAACCATAAAATTATCGACTTCCGTGCTGTCATTCGAGAGAATCGCAGTTAACGAAAAAGAAGTTAATTTAGGTTAAGGACAATTCCTTATCATTAAGTTGAACCGGAATCTCTTTGAGTAAAGCCTACGATAACTCTTTAAAAGTATATACTCTCGTTCCTGTAGAAACCGAGAACACCCCGAATAATCGATAGTTTCAGTATCGCTCTTGCAAAAGACCAATATTCAGAATCAAATCATTTCCTGAAATGTCTTTAGCAGTGTTCATTGCTTACCCGATTGGGAATACCATATTACACAACATATAGTTGAGATTCTTCTACGGTATTCATCTATAAAAGAGCACCAAAAACTCACCTAACCTAACCTATATTTTATATTAATTTCGAGTTTCATGTCACCACTTAAAATTATTATTAATCTTAAAACAATCAATGCTGATATTAGGAAGTCCAATTTCTCTCTACTAGACTTTGGTACTTTAACTTAATTAATGGACTTAATAATGGGTGATTAAATTAGATGTGTTCAGTTAAGACAGCTTGTATAAACAAACTAAGTTGTTTTATTGGTATTAGCCAGTAACATAACAATCTTAAATTATTCTTTCAAACAATCCCAAAGAATTTTGAGAAAACGCAGACTAAACTCTAAACTGTTACCATTTTAACTGCATCTGGTACAAAAATAAACCGATTTATAAACCGCTCGTAAAGCATGTGCGTGTAAAATGGTTTATTAAAAACGAGTTTAGTGCTCCGTAAACAAATAACTTGAAGTCCTGGTTTTACAAAACTGCATTTCACTTGTCATTTTCAAAAATTTATTGACACGAGTTGTCGATATAAATAACGCCTTTCGCAATGATGCCAATATCGTACTTATGATATTTTAAACGTCATACTCTTTTTAATTACTCTCACGCTATCGATTCGTTTTGCCAATACTGGGAAATTATTTATTACAAGACGCGAAATGAAGCTTTCGAAACGGATTGTTACTTGTTACCACGGTGTATCGTTACAAGTGATAATCGTAGTAAATAATAAGCGTCCTTAAACTCTGTAAAATAATATCTTCAGCAATAAATATTCGAAATTAAAATTAAAATTCACAATATATCAGACAAGTCGATAAGTCTGCAAAAGCGGGAAATGAATTTCCTGCACAACCCGGTGGTTATTTAGTGTTTGAACCGCCGACAATAAATAAAGTTAAATGTCTTTAACGGACAAAACTGAAAATAATGTTAATAATTATGTATTCGAACATCATACAGTGTGTATTGCAAGATCATCAAGGGTTTGAAAGTTTTAACCACCGGCAAATCAGTCACCTGTTGGCGAAAGATAGTGTTTTTTAAACAGCTAACAGCTACCATAGGTTTCGACAAAATATTTACTTACTTAAGTCTGCAAATTATATTTATCTGCGTCTGTCAAAGTAAATACGAATAAGAAATTAAAATGAATCCTATACGGTGTTGAACATTTCATTAATTAGTATAACATACTAAAGAAGAAAATCGATGCTGTGCGCAAGTAAGTTCAATTCTGGTGAAATCGTTCAAACCTAATCAAATATCAAAATTTATAAGCGTCCAAAAAGAAGAAAAAGATAACTGATGACGGTTTGAAAGGGAGACTTGCTATAGAATGATATAGGGTTATAATGATTACGCGTGAGCGACTGTTGTGGAAATATTAAAACTCGATTTATTTGAGATAGAGCAAAAATCTGTCGACATCTGAGTTATTATATATTTAAAGAAACACTGTGAATTTGTGTATACCTACCTAAAACACGTTAAACTAGTGGTTCTGTGAACAAAAGACTTTGGAGACGCGCAATTTTGAGTAGGCACACCAATAAAAAGTTACCGTCAAACACGGCTACCCTTTTAACAGGATTGACTGGAGACGCAAATAAATTTTCATATAGACGAAATGTAAATTGGTCGAGACAAAACAAGACCGCGCTATGATCAGTCTACAACAGATTATTTATAATTATCGAAACAAACTCTGCGATTTTTTTATACCGACAGAATTTCATACAATTAGGTAATTTCTTAACTCGTCATCTGAATAGAGTTTATCTTCAAAAATAACATATATATTTTTATATTATTATATTTAAATTATTATCACCTTATTCAAAATGTTCCCCTGTTCCCCTCTCTTAAAATCACCCCTCCCACTGCACTCACCCAATAAAATCTAATCATTTCATTGAAAAGATTAGTTTTAGATTGCTAGTGAATGACATGGATGTGTCAAAAAGCAGATAAATAAAAATTAAGTAACATATGTACCTGTGACATAAAACTCTTCAAAACAAAACATATTTTTTGATGTTTAAATTGTTACATGCCGGTAGAAATTTGGAATGCAAGGTCAGAAGTTCAGAAGTAAGATAAATTATTATTGATAACAACCGTTCTCTTTTGCATCGATGTAGATTACACTTCCGGGGATTATCTGTTCCGTGGTGTAACATAAAGAAGTATGCTTTAGTCCAATTAACTAAGTACACTTAGTACATTACCATTATGATATGATGATGTTGTAAGATTCGCTTCACTTGCTGCTAGTCTCGGTAGCTTTGTGGCGTATAAAGTTTCAATGAATGTATTTATTATAGACATGAGTTATTGTGACAGGTCTTTAGTACTTGGCGGTGTGTGGGATCGCAGTGCATAGTTAAGATGGACATTCTTTAACGTTTAATCAATTAAATTTTCAGAGGGACAATCTTTGGAATACAAAACATTTTAAGGCAGTATTAAAAAAAAAAACAATTTTTTTTCTTTATATTTCCAAAGTTTAAATATTCAAAAATATCTCCTTAGAAGGATTTTTCGAAATCAGCATTATTTTAAAAGTTATAACCATTTTAACGTCGCGGTTTAGACGGAATCTAACCAGAATCTAAATAGAACAAAATTTTAAACGCATTCACCTTTTTCGAGACAATTGACACGATATTTCAAGTTCTACGGAACCAATATGCTTGAAATTTGGTGTGAGCTTTCTCTACACATTACTCTATCGCTCCTACCAGAATTTTAACAAAATTTTAATTTTTACTATTTTTTAAAAATTCCGAAAAGTCAAAAAAATTGTTTAAAAAAAGTCTTTGTATTTCAGACAGTCGCCATTTAGCGAATTTTTTTTTTTTACTTTTTCTAGGTAAGGGCCATAGCAGCATTTGTCTGGATTAAGAATTAATTTGTTTTTTTTTTTATTACCCGGAGGGTTGCAATCGTGTCAACGAGGGCGCGCCATTTTTTTGAAACTCCCCACTTCAACACCCTGTAACTTTTTAAATTTTTAATTTTTTCGTTTTATTTTTTTAATGAGTTCTTAATGTTTAATAAATATTTGGTGAAATAATGGCTGCTAAAAATATTATGTTTTTTTTTACTGCACCTGAAAAAAACACCTATTATTCATGCTTTTAGTCCAGAATACTCCCTTAGTGATAATTTTACAGCAGGTGTTTGTCAACAATTTCAGATTCCTTAAGATTTTAAACATTATGTTGTATTTACCTATTAGATTAGGTAATAGGTGCCTTATCTTAAAAAGGAACCATTTAATAAACATATCTTCCAAAAAGGATCCCATTACATGGCAAGTAAAGCTGACCCACCACATCAAACACAAAAATTATCACGTCAAATTTAACTAAGTAGGTAAGCAACCTAGATCAATGTCACAAAGCCAATACTTTTCGGAAACAATGAGGATAATTAAATCAGGACTTTCCTTACTACCATTAACAATTTTCAAATATTATTACGTATAATTGAAATTGATAACTAAAATGAAGCTGTAAGTTTACTTCAGTGGTAAAAAACCATTTCTAATATCTATTTCTAGCTAACGACAACCTTAATAAAATTGTAGCAATAGCCTCTAACAGTATCTACAGCAGTTGAAATTTGGTAGAAAAGATGTAACGAGCAATGTTTTTAATTTCATTGTGAACATTATGATTAGGGTATTATGTTGTCTGACACACTGTGAATCAATGCCGGTTTTCTAAATTGCGCTAACCAAATGAGCAAAGTGTGAATATATTCCAATAATCATTAATTTTTTTTCGAAAGAAATTACCATGAGTTAAAAATATTTCGTTTCGTAGAATTTGCATCGTAAGGATTATTCACACGCACTTAACGACCACTACCGGGTACTGACTGGCGTCTAGACTCTAGACCAGCGGAATCCGAGATTAATAATCAGCATTGGTAGTTACTTACAAGTTGGTAAGCTTATTCCGACGGTTACACGTCAGACAAGTCCTATTCATAAACAATCTCTTTATATCTAGGTACTCGAGAAGTCATTATATTCATAAACAACTGATGCTTCCAGTAGCGTATCGAAGTATGAAAACGCGTACCGAGATATAAGCATGTATTAAAAAGCTTTTATTTATTTCATTGAAGAAGAAGATAACACTTATAATCTATATGAAAATATGAAAGAAAACAAGACACAGAAAAATAGAAAAAGACAATGGTCGCAACTGGGACTCGAACCCAGATCTCTCGTCTAACCGGGACTTTTTCTTTCATATTTTCATTTAGATTATGTGCTATCTTCTTCTTCAATGATATATTACGTTGATAGGAATAACCTTCAAAAGTTATAAAAAGAGAGTTTTTCTCATAATTTTTTTTATTTATTTGTTTATAATGTACACAATACAGAAATAACAGAGAACTCGGCTGTAAAACGATTTGCCGGCTCTGTGTTTTCTCTCTCCGACGACATGGGTCTCGTCAAGACCCATGATCACTCCTTCTTTTCCTCAAAAAGACCCTCCACACAGCATCCCCAAAGATAATATAGGCCTGAGAGCCTCATGGAGCTAATTAAAATGTAATCTTGTATGGAGCCTCACGTATGGAGCTAATTAATATGGAATCTTGCAGTGCATGTTATTCGGTAAAATGTTTATAGGTAACATGTTTATAGGTAACATGTTTATAGGTAACATGTTTATAGGTAACATGTTTATAGGTAACATGTTTATAGGTAACATGTTTATAGGTAACATGTTTATAGGTAACATGTTTATAGGTAACATAGTTATTTTAACGATATATACTATATTTTCTAGGTACTTCTGCAATGAAGAATCATAATAACAAAACATCCCGTTGAATTCTCTTTTTTATGTGAATTAAAAAAAATAATAAATAAATAAATAAAAAATAAATAAATAAAGTGCCTCTAACTAAAGTCAATATATCGTTTTTTTTCAAACCTGGTATCTGGTCGGCTACTCGTTTATTATCCGGTATCCGGATTTTAAAATATAGGCCGGATAGGCCGGATACCGGATAGTTATCGAATATCCGTTTCATCTCACTTAGTAGACGGTGATTGGTATTGATTTTGATTATGGCCAAGAGAGCATATTTATTATTTAAACTTTGAAAATAAAGTGATGTCAATTTTGTGACGACGCCATGAAATATTTAGGCGTTTCTTTTTGTCCATGAGCAGTATACAATCAGCCAACTTATCAGTTGGATAATCTTTTTTTTCCCCTCTCTTTCCTCACCCAGATCTTGTCCATTCGTTAGTTCGCGATACTTGTTGTACCTTAAATCGTGTTATCATTTAACCGTAGATTAATAGAAGTGTTATTTCAATAACCTACCTTTTACAAACACTTTGCATAACTATAAAATATTTTATTACATATAGATTTATATCTAATTATTTTTTAGAGTATCATTGACACGAGATTATTATCAATTTCATAACAAACGATCAACACATCAAGGGCTTGTGATATAACCTCTAGCTTTAAGCTTATCAAACAATCTTAATTCTGTACTCCACTGTGTAATAGATCCGCCTGTCTTTAAAATAATTGACAAGTTCCTTTGTCATAATCAACGCTACGAAAAAGTATTTTTATCTCAATTTGCGATCTTCAAGCGATTAAATATCGTAAACGTTGTATTCAGAATACCTCAGGATCTGTAAGTCAAAATATTGACGGTTCACATATATTATAATAAGTCAGCGACACGATGTACTCAATATTATAATTTACAACTTCTGAATATTGCTGATTCCATAATGGAGAACTAGTTTGAACAATCATCAATCTGCACGATGATTAGGCACTGCCTGGAAGCTTACCACATCAGATTGGTCGGAGTCATCCATGATTAGCTTGAGTCTACCTTATTATTTGGCGTGTTGAGTTCTGTTCCACAATGAAACCTGTTTTAAGCAATGAATGGAGGGCCGAAAGGATAATGATATTGCAGATTAAAAATACGATTTTCTTTCTTTGTGTGTTGATCTTTGTCAACATGGAGATCAAAGCTTAAAATGTGTTTTATTTTTATTTTTGGTATAGCTTAAAGAGTATTTAATCATTGAAGACGATATTGGCGACTCTTAAATGAAAATTTGAAACGGAAAAATCAGAAAAAAGTTTCGGTCGTATTAAGGAATTAAACCCAAGACCTTAGCCTTGCCGGGGCTCTTCTCTAACCACTGTATTCATCCGACCCTATCCCCTTTGGTTATATTTCTGTATCTTACTTCGACTACTTCTTACTCGAACATCATCTTCATTTTCTCAACGCATATTTTTATTGGCTGTTAATTTTATATACATTTCCAAGATTCTTCCCGAACTAAATGTAATCTAGATAGTATCTTGGATAAATTTTCTGATTTATCTGTTTCAAATTTTCATTTGAAAGTCGCTAATATTGTCTTCAATGCTTAAAATATATTTTAATGTGTTAACGGTTCACATTGTTGCGATGCGTATGTACCTACTTAATTTGTAAGATACCTAAACACTACTAATTATATTAAAATCAGTCGTTAAAAAGGGCTTTTACTAATTTGCCAAAATGTTCACTCCTTTCAATCCTGAAGTTAAACGTTGCCTTAAAATTGAACCTCAAAAGATTACAGACCTCCTTGTAACTACTACTCTCACTCTGTCGCATAAACAGTGACCACTCTCACATAATTTCAATATGTTCATATCCCTATTCTCAATAAAAATACCTGAATTACAGCATCCGGAAAACCACAAGAGAGAGTGGAGAGTGAAAACAATGCAAGAGTTAACAACCCTTACCTAACACTTCCACATTGACAAGCCTTGGTAAACCTTAATAACAATCCTTCAACAATATAAACTAGAGTTTTAAGTACAACAGAAAACGCACAAGTCGTTCTTCCCACGGAAATCATCACATCTAATAATATTAACTGAGAAACAATATTAGATGTAATATTTGTGCGAATCGTTAGAAGTAAGAAATTGTGCGTCTTTGAATTTTGCTTTCGACGAGATTTTTTCCGGATTTTGAGCCGTCAAATTGTGTAGCGTCGTTCTCGTGAAAAATATCGTAAAACATATAAATTCATCAAATAAACGCAAGTAATTTTGTTTTATGCATAGTGTATTGTTCAAGGATTGTGTTTCAGTAAATATAATATACGATAGCACTAAATAAATCCACAAAATATTACGTCAAAGTCAAAACATCGCAATTTTACATTGTTTCCTCCTTGGCATTTAACGAGTAGGGTATAACGCCCTTTCGGTTTGGAGCTTTTTATATATCCCAGGTTTGTACACATAAAGTGTATGATTTTTGAATGAGAGATTTCAAGGTCTGAGAATTAGTTTCCGTCCAGAAGAGTATGTGGTTCATTATTCTGCGTTCAAGCCACTACTCATTCAATTTACAGATGACATAATGGACTGAGTGGGAGATTCATAGGCCTGCAAGTTGAGTGACATCGCCGCCCATCAAATAAATAATATTATTCGTCCTGAATTGTTTTGATGGCTGTTGATTTGCGAGTGATTGGAGGATGGGCGGACAATTCTAGTGGAAAGATGCTCCTGTTTTCTGATAATATAGGCCAATGCAGTGGTCTAATTAGTAAATGACGTTCGGGCATTTGTCAATATTTCAGAGATGTGGCAAAACAATATTTCATTGTTATGAAAGAGGGCGAGGTGACAACGGAGCTATTACCTGTTATGTTACTATGAATGCTAATTAATTACATTTTTTAAAAGTTTTATTAATTATTATCTTAGAAACAATCTGTGCATATATAAAATGATAAGTGAAAAGTTTACAAGATTTTAGAGGATCGGTACCAATCACAAGGCAACATCGTTAACAACGATTATACAAGGTGTTAATAATATACTTGACTTACTTTAACCAGTGTTTGCTGCATTTATTTGGAGTAAAAAATGTAAACAAAATTTTGGTCTCCGGTGACTTTTTAAGTGTCTTTTTTTCAATATTTTTTTTCTTTAAAATGAAACAAAAAAAAATTCTTCCACATTCACTGGTCACTGGTCACTCAGCCGAGTAACCGACAAATCGATAAACACCAACCCCCCTCCCCCAACTGTCCAATAACTACTGACTTTTAAATTTGTTTGTTAATAAAAAGCATAAAAAATGTCATCGGTGACCAAAATCTCACTTACAGTTTTAATTCAACATCATGTTTACATTTTGCGGGTAGGATTAGTACAGGAAGTAGGGAATGATTTCAGGTAAAGATGAGATGCGGTGTATGTGCATGTGAACGTGTGTGTACCTATGTATCAGCGTTGTAATTGTGTAAAGTAGTAGACCGTTGTGGGTGCGAATTGATTAAGTTATCAGTAAGGTTTAAAAAAAAATGACGTATTGTTTTAAGTATTTCATTATTTCAGTAATGTGATGAAATGCATCTGAAATCTACAGACTTATGTTGAAAGACAAGTAAAACCTATTTTAAAAAGTCAGATATTGAACATCGGCAATTGGGATTCAGTAGAACGCCGACAATCAAAAGAAACAACAACAAAAATCGGCATGTTATTAAAACGATTAATTCTGTTATTTGGACACCAATGGGGTGTTCAAAGTCATGTTGTTTTCACAGCAGAAAATTAACATTAATAAACAATAACTTTTAATATATTTTCACGGATACAATAAAAATGAAGCAAGGACGCACATTATACAAATAAACATCAATGAACGTTTCCAAATCAAATCAAAATCATAAAAAAGCACTTTTGTTTTCACCAAAATATTCAGTTCCCACGAAAGATGTTAGCATACATTTTCATGAGTAAACATTAATGTCTTCTCAAGTTATGTGACCTTTTAAAAACAAAGCTTCTATGTAATAAATAATGCGAGTAATTGTGAGCTAACGATTTTTTGCTCGGTAAATTTCTCGAAGCGACAAACATATCATTTTTATGCAATAAAAATAATAGATACTAAACTAAATTGACCATATAGACGCACAATACGTATAATGTTACGTTCTGCCATGAATAAAATATTTTATCTCTGTAATCTTGATCATATAACGAACATTCTTATTTCTAGGAAGCATATTTATTTCTTCTAAAATATTATTGCATTGAAGTTGTAATCGCGACTAATTTAGATCTGTCCGCTGATCAATTTGGTTACTTTATGACACGTATCCTCTAGATAAGTTGTAATGCATTTTAGCACATGGTTATTTTATTTATTTAATTACAACCAGATATTCTCCTATTACCTACGTATAATAAACAAAAAAAGATAAAAATCTATTATATTTGTGAATTATTGTGCGCGATGCATCTCAGAAAAGTAAGTGTGTAAGAAATATTACATTACTTAATTATAATGATTCATGATTTTGAAAAGTCTAATTATCGTGTTTTATTTTTGGGGTATTATGCAGTGTAGAAGTAGGTGGCGCAAAACTGCACCCAAAAATAAATCTCAGGCTACTTTTGGCAGTGAAAATTTCAAATAACATCCAATTAAAGGTCTTTTTTATTTTCGCACTGAAAATGGGAAAGTTTTTCTTGTGTGAATTTCCCATAAGTGACCCAACCGTTCTCAATTGCCTGGCATCCCTAGATGTGAGGTTGAATGTAAGTGGGGAGAAGAAGGAAATGGTGTGGAGGAAGGTAAGGAAGTACCAGGCTATTCAGATTTAGTCACCAAAAACAGCTAAAACATTTCAATTCAGAATGGTGGTATTACACCAGGGCGACACTGTGAGTATCTTCCACTCTAAAAACTGCCGCAAAATAATTTGTATTATTTTAAATGATCAAATTTTGTGAAAATACAAATTAATCAAATAAATAAAATTTACTTGCGCACGCCGGAATTTGGCTAGTCGAAAGCCTTGCCCCTCGTCCAAAGAGGCCGTCAAGTTAAAAAAAAGAAGCGCAAGCCTAATTTCCAAAGTGCTGAGGACCACTTGGAATAAAATATGGATTTTATTGGATCATTATTGCTTTCCCCGAGTTTTAAGTCGTAACTTGCTGACGCACTACGTAATTTAGTAAGCACTTTCCGTTGTTATCCGCATCTTCAGCAAGCATCCCTTTTACTCAAGTAAATTAAATCAATGTTACATTTAATGTGGTAACACGATTTTAGCCTTTACAAGTTTTCCTATCCTAGCTTACAACAAAAAGCTCTCGGCGTATTTTTATAGCCGATGAAAGCTTTAAAAAATAATCGCCAGTGGTCGCCATTGTCGTCGCTACGGCTATTGTCATTGGCTATAAAAAGACGCCGGGAGCTTTTCAAATCTCAATAAGAACAGGTCTTTACGATTTTATGGAGACGGGGAAGTTCGTAAAGAACGATATTGCACATTAGGATTGCATCTTTAAAATCGTAAAATAAGCATGTTAGATTTTATGTAAAGTGTTCCTCATGTCGTAATTCTAGTATATGGTGAATGACCGGAATCTTGTTGCCACGAAACTAATCAAGCAAGACTCGATATTAAAAAAGCTATTGCTATATTTCGTGAGTATTTAGCAGATGAATGAACATTTGCATATAAATTTGCGCATTGGCTGCATTTCTCAAATAACGGTGGATTCAACTTTCAGGTGTTTCGATCATGTGCTTAATTACATCCGACTCTTCGAAACTGCATCGAGTGATTGAAAAGCGATAAGAATGAAAATCATACAAAATTTAACCAAATAGAACAATTTAAAGTAGGAAATGAATACTGGACTACTAATTTTAATCAGCGATGATCTGTGATTTTAATCAGTGCTTAATCAGCCATATCTATGCGGAAGTTATAATCTAACTTTTTAAATGATTTTTTTCTTAAAAGTGGCGTTAACTAAAAGTAGCATAATTTATTTAATTATTTTATTTTTATTTTTTATTTATTTAAGGTATATATTTATTATCGAGAATTAAAATTACGGAAAGGATTAAAGAGATTTTAAAAAAAAAATCTACTGTTTTTTATAAAAACTAAGTACTTAATTAGAATTATATTGGTTTGTCATAAAACCCTCAAAAAGGTAATATGTTTAGTAAAATTGAATTATGTAAAAGACACAATTTAAGAAACGTCACGCGTCGCAGTATAAATGGAAAATTAAATCTAAAAAGCGGAAATATTATTTTTTTAATAGCCAGTAGTAAAAATTTCGACAAAGTAAGGCGCCGAAATTGTGGCTTCTTGAATCTAAAAACCAGTCACAATTTGTTTAGAAATGACCAATGAACTGTTTACTCAGTCTTTGAAAAGCAGATAAGATCTTTCCACATCTAAACACATATCTGTCAAACATCTCCACAAACTGTTAACATATCAAACTTACATTTTAAAGCATTTCTATTAAATAATATACTTTTTTATGTTTCACGGATGAAGTAGTTTTGTCACATTGCAATTTGATTAAACGTGATATTTCTTAAAACGAATGACGACACCTTATTTTGACTATTATCAACTGTAAAAGTTTTAAAATGTCTTACAGAGGAAGACTATAAACCAAAGTGAATAAAATCTTTTTTATGTTTACCGACAAACCGTGTTCATAGTACCGACAACGTAAATGTTTTGACGTTTAACCCTAGGCAAACCTTATCGACAGTTAAATTGAATAGAATTGTACCTAAAGCTTCTTTACAATATCGAGAAAATCTTTAGAACTGTGTTGAAATTTGATGATACTCGCCTTTGGCATAAATTATCTTACGATAATCTTGTGTCGTAATTATTATGATCGCGTTTCGGAAGATTTCTATTTTTTTACTATTCACCACTGCTTATGAACATGAAATTTTGTAAGCATTCTGAAAGGTAAGATTTTAACGAGATTTAATGATTAATTTGGTGAGATTCTTGTTAAAGTCCGCTTAATTTAATTTAATGAGATTCTTGTTAAAGTCTACTTAATTTAATTTAATAAGATTCTTGTTAAAGCCTACTTAATGTAATTTAGTGAGATTCTTGTCAAAATCTACTTAATTTAATGTAATTCTTGTTAAAGTCGTCTTAATTTATTTTTTAATGAGATGCCGTAGTCGCATTGCCTCTAGATGGGACTCTGAGATATTGACATAAAAACTTTTTTAAATTGAAAAAATTATGCAACTTGTCTAAAGAAACGTCACTACCTCAATTCCTTTTTCAAACTTTTACAACAAAAATTTTCGAAAAATCAGATTTTCGAAAATGTAAATCAGTCGACTATCTAATCAAAGCTAGTCATCTTATCAAATTAAGGCTTGCTTGGAACTTTACAAATGGAACAAACAAATTTACAGACAGATGAAATGCCAATTGGTGGAGTTAAAACAGAGTCACGTCAAAAAGCCTACATTACCTGTCCTTTTTCATAATGAAATATCATTCCATCGTACAGCGTCATGGAATTGCAACATTGATGATTGAAATGTTGCGTAATTGCCGGACCCACTGTGGTAGACTTGAAGCTAATAAGAAACGAAATTTGATATTTTTTAAGGATTAATTTTTTTGAAATGCAAAGCTTTTGATTAGATAAGCCTTTGGCAGATTTTCTGGTTGCGTAAATACTGAATTCAAAAGCTTCTCCGAAAAATTAATTATCTCTGAATATTTATCCAAGCAAGATAAATACCAGAACCGATTAAAAAGAATTATTAGACGGTGGTACAATAATTATAAAAAATATGTATTTAATTCCTAACGATTGTTTTTGCCATTCTAATTCATTTTTATGTTTCGTGAATTTTATCTAAATTCAAATGAAAAAAAAACATGCTGGGCTTACACGATGTGTGATCATTTGACTGAAAAAGTAAAAATTGAAAATTAAACATTTTCAATTTGTGTACAATAAAATGTCTATCTTATGGAGACGTGTGTACATTAAATTCTTTTATCGACTCCAAAATAACCTTACGGAAGTAGACGGTGATACAATAACTATTTAAATTAATCAATTTCAATGGAAATACTATAATAAAAATTACGAAAGAATTAAGGTAGAATTTAATTCTAGGGAAAAAACATAAATGTTTCCACAGTTTCCAAATAAATAGCTAAGTGTTATTACTTTATTGGTTGGACCCGATGGTGTTTTTTGAGAATTTATTGTATTGCCTTCGATAACGACGCTTTCGGTTTCAACAAACATTTAGCAAAAGTGTTAAATTAATTTACATTGTTTTTGGGTAGGCACTAACGCTTATAGTAAGCTGAATATTATGCGTGAATTTATCATCAATTTAACAATTTATAAAAATTAAGAATGAATATTAGTAAACGAAAATCTTGTCTTTATGCATAATACTTTTCTTAGAATTAGTCGATGTGTTCAACTGCACGGATAATGGTTTTAAGCAGGCTATTATAACATACCTCAATAATAACAATCAATGTTAGCATAATACTATTCTTCTGAATTAGATTATCATTTTTTACTTCATGATTATTGTTCGACAAAATTATTATGTAAATCATGTTTGTAAAAATTATTATGTAAATCATGTTTGTAAAAATTATTATGTAAATCGTGTTTGTAAAAATTATTATGTAAATCATGTTTGTAAAAATTATTATGTAAATCATGTTTGTAAAAATTAGTATGTAAATCATACTTTTAAAAATTATTATGTAAATCATGTTTGTAAAAATTATTATGTAAATCATGCTTTTAAAAATTATTATGTAAATCACGTTTGTAAAAATTATTATGTAAATCATGTTTGTTAAAATTATAATGTAAATCATGTTTGTAAAATTTATTATGTACAAAAGTTCGTACGGATGTATAGTAATACAAATAAATAATAATTATAAAGCATACATCTCTATCTTGAATCAACAAAAACTCTCAAACGATGTGCTATGGCGTCATGAAATTAGCATTGCCTCTCAGAAGCTGGGTGTACTGTACATTGCCCGCAGATACTCTGCTAGCTCTGTAGAAATCGCAAGTGCGCCCAACGGTTGAATTTGGCAGCCGCCTCTGGTTTGGAGCCCCAAAATACCTGAAAAAAGCCTAGACCCTGCGCACTAACGAGAAACGCACAAAATAGTGTTCCGTTTGATAGATTCCCCCATCTTAACAATCTTTAGAGCACTTAAGTTTCGAATGCTGTCCTTGATCTATCGGTATTTCAATTCAAGATGTTCCGAGGTACTAGTTACGACTCGTTCTTGTGTTCAACAGCTCGTTGGTTTCTCGCAGGTTTCTTTAAGACTCGAAACATTTCTCAAAAAGACCCTTCACACATCATCTCCAAAGGTGACTAGGCCCTGAGGGATATTATTTTCCTAGGGGTCTTTTGTGTGGACTTAATCTAAAAAACAAAAAAGTGCTCTCTGTCTATTATCTATAAATTAACACATCCATTTTGAACAAAAGACCTGAAGCTTGCATTTAACGGTAAAAAAAAAAACACAAGAACGCATGGTTTTAAACAATTAGGTACTGGGAATGTTCTAATTTCTAATTTTAAAGGGCTTGGCTCCTTTAATGTGTACTACAAACCCAACAAATCATAACTAACTCTAAGTCCTGAAATTAGTTCAGTTATAATAATAATTACAAAATTACAATATCAGAGCTTTTAAGCTTTTGATCATTTACGCAAGCTTTGCCGCAACAACTTTTCATTATTTGAGACCGCAGTGCTGTAGAAATGTAACTTGATATTATTTATCAATATTGGCCGATTCAAAAGCGCGTACACCGTACAATCTTATAATATGTCGGAGTTGATTCTTCCGGTACACAGGACTTGCATATTTGACTGTAATAACTCCAAATCGACAGGTAATCCCTTCACGACTGTCCCATTTGCATATTACGAAGAACTTTATATGCGGAATAACTTTCCAGTAGATATCTTTGTACTTTGAAATCTGGAACAGGAAAATGCACTTGTTGATTGACAAAGTAAGCAATAATCTGTTCACTTTGCCTTCACCTACTGTGATAGTCGATATTTTCCGTGACAAATAAGCCTAAGCCGTAAGCTTCTTAGTTTGTGATCCAGATTTTGCCATTTTGAAACACAGGGTTGACAGTAATTTTTTTTATTTATTTTAGTTACACGGGGTTTATACGCATGCCTATCCAATTTGACGGCCTCCGTGATCGAGGGATAAGACTTTCAAATCACGGCGTGAACAAATAAATTTTATTTGATTAGGTTGTTATTTCACATTTAATTAATTAAAAATAATATATAGTCTATTTGCGGCACATTTCAGAGTGGAAGATATTGCTAGTATTGCCCTGGTATAAGACCACCATTTACAATTGAAACGTTGCTTGAAATGAGTGGTTAACATATCGAGTATAGAATCCGTTAGTTTAATTACGTGGCCATATATATTTAACGCCGTTTTTTGGTGCTTTTACACAGGAGTAGTTAATAAAATTATAACAAATATATTACTTGTGAACAGTTTTTAAAAATATTTTTTTTTGTACGTAACTGAACTGCCCCAGCAACAATCTTTTGCATTTTTAATGATGAATTTAAGATTTCCCCTGAAGTACTCACACTATATTAATACTCTGATCAATGGTAGTACTAAAAATAATACAAGTATGAAAATGATAAAAACGTGTGCAAACTTTCTTTTATATATTAACTCCACATAAGAGGCCTTTCGAAAATAATTTCCCTCTAAGGCCTATGTCATCTGATTTGCTGTGTGGAGGGTTTTTCTGAGGAGTGAAAGGAATGAACATTAATTGAAATGAAACAATAACTTTTTTTGTAGCAACAATTTTTTTAATACCGAACGGTTTCGCTTAACACAAGCATCTTCAGGGTATAAAATTAAACAGGGCATAAAAAAATTCAAAAATATGAAAGAACAAACAAATTGGAATGAACATTGGTCTCGAAGAGACCCTTATTGTGGGAAGAAGGAAACACAAAGGCCGGCAAATCGTTCCACAGCCGAACTGTTGAACACAAGAACGAGTCGAAGAACGACCATTTACATGGCGAAAATGTACATGGATCTAATGCCAATGGATCTATGCGTAGATCGATTAGTTTCGAGTAGTAAATATGAAAATAAAAGAAGGCACAATAATAACATAGGGTGCATACCTTAATAATATTTTTCAATGTATGTTTGTAGGATTAGAAAATATAGTAATTTCATCTGGCTTAGATTTGATTTACTTTTTTTACACAGAACAATATTGATTCATTGTCACTTAAAGAACAAAGTTAAGATTGGTAAAGCGTTACTAGCAACAAAAATAAATCTCAATAAATTGCGATCTTTCGTACAAGAGCATTTAAAATTTACGTAGGCAGACACTTAATTGTTGGGAATAATTGAGTAAATGCATTAAGATAACGGTTTATAACTAGATAACGCATTAGTTAAACCATCCAAGTTCAACGTAATCTCGATATTATCTAACTGGTTATTTTAGACAGTTTAAATAAATTAACCTCATACTTGCAATTGAAGGTTATGTCAAGTAAAATGTTGATATCACTACCTGATGAAATTTTTTGTAATTGGACATTTGCATCTTAATGCTTTTCTGGTCCTATAGACCCCCCAGAGTTAGTGTTATTCTGTGAATTTCTTGTAATAATAATTCCAATTTAAAAGAAATCATCTTTATTAATTAATCCTTGAGCTAAGCACGTAAATGTTTTGACACTTTACCACATTAACAAATGAATTTCCATTTTAAAATTCTCGTAGTTTTTTATCTTCGATATTTATGTGACTGATTTTCATTAGCAAGTTATTTGAAATGGAATTTTAAATTGAAAAGTTCTCATATCGACATAGGCAACGTGCGTCGTAAAAATTCCTGCTGAAATCAGCCAAAATTTGTTTCCATTACCAAAAAACTTAACTATAAAGAAGAAAAACCGACGTCAGGAGGAGGAAAAACTCTGTAACAATGCGTCACTTTTGTTTGCATAATTACAAAAAAGCTTTGATTAACACAACTATTTTAATAATTCGCTACTTACCTTTTACAGAATAAAATTGGCATTTTCACGAGCATTTGGTTCCTTAGAACGGGCAATTTGCCTGACAAGACGTAACAACACTGACCTAACAAGACAGCAACACTTGTACACATTTTAAAATATTTTAAGTTTTTATGCAATATTATTACTATGTTATTTTTGCTATTTAAATGTATGTAATGTAGCGTTATAAATAAAATAAAAATGTGTATCGTTTTAAATACCTACTGAGTTAACTTTACCTTTTCTCTTCTTTATCCTTCTCCCCAATTTCTTATCTTCACACACATCCCTAAATGGACATTGGGCATGCGGCACGCCAAATCTTTTGCAGAATTGCACAAATTAAATAAATTACCCAGCAGTTTACTGAACAAATAATGCACCCTTAATTGCATCTATAAAGTCTCTCAAGTATCAGAAAGTCCGAAGAAAGTTTGAAGAGGTTTCGGTAGTGTTTTTGGCCCATCTCCACGCGATACTAAGTCTAGAGGAGGCGGCGGTCCTTTGAGATGCTCTTCGATGATTAATCCCGAGATGATTGCGGCCATCCGAGCGTCTGGACCGCCGCCAAGAGGAGGAAATCAACGCCGCGTGGGTGACAGACTGAATAAGTACTCGGACCTAACGATTTGACCGAACCTCGTCAAAATGATGGATTCGACCGGTCTTGTGATTCGATCGGTCTATCTAAAGCGAATTTACACCTCGGATTAATAGAGGCAATATTTTGTTTATCATGATTTGACTCATGACAGTCATGAATATTTGAGGTGTTTTTTTAAGGGCAACGTGGGTGATGATTTTTTGTGAATAATTATATACGTACCGAAGTAACAAAATGACTTTATCACCATTAAATAAATTTGTTTTTAAAACAGTTTTATTAACAAGCACTCCATACTTTTGATAGCTCGAATAATTGAATAATAAATTTGTTTCTAATTCTTCAGCCACCGCATTCCGAATTTCTACCGTTTTACAAAATATTTATCTAGAACACTTTTTTAAGTTTCTAAAAAAATACATGTTTTATTTCTGAAGACAATATCTATGCAGTTGCCATGCCGAAACGTTAAATAATGAAATTCCCTCGATAGAAAAAAAATCACAAAGTATGCTCCAAAAATTATTATAAACACGTTTTTTCTATTATTTTTCAATTTATATGTATGAAAAAAATCGAATTATTTCTTAATACTAGGTAAGACATTCCCGTGAGATTTTTGCTCTATTTTAAACGAGTCGTGTTTTATTAAACATTTTCTCATTCCTATTCACATATCTCACCTTCTTCTTCTTTTTGAGAGCTTACCTACCAGACCTTAACTTAAGCTCAAGTAATCGGTAGGCATATAATTTATATTTTGTGATATTAAAGCCCTAACTGCCCGGATTCAGTGGGACTATATCATCCCTAATTTGAGGAACGTTGTGCAACAATGGGTGTGAAATGGAGAAGAAGAAGTTCTGAAAGTACCTTACAATTCGAATCTGGCTGAAAGAGATCAATGAAAAAACCCTAATGGAAACACTAAAAACGACCTAGAAGACAAATGAAATATATTTAAATAATTTTAGTCCGCCTCGGCACAGGACCCCCTAGTGAGGAGGACTAAGAATTGCAATATTTAACATTAAATTCATCATTTTATTTTGTATGTACAATTATTTTATATAGTTGCTAATAAAAAAAAAATAATAATAATAAAAAACACGAATAAAGCTCTTCTAGCACAACTTTGATTCCGGGCAACGATCTGTCACCAGGGCGATACTGAGAGCATCTTCGAATTTATATTGTTTTGGGGAGCAAAATAAAATTAATTTTTTTCTCAAATAATCTTCCATGACGACAAAAATCAAAGTTTACTGCCATCAACAAAAACACTCGTAGAGCTCTTCAAAAATGAAAAAAAATCATAGACTTCGTAAAAAAGCACTTGTAACTATTTTAACTATAAAGTATCTATTCGTTTCGGATGACTTTAAGTCAAGTATAAAAAGATGTTAATTTACAAGCCCATAAAAATAAATTGGCTGCTTATTCACAAATCATGGATGTTGAATTTGGCATTGAAATATAAACGCAAGCGATCATTGTTTCAACGCCGATCCACTCAATTTCTTTCACAAAACATTTCGAGACATGTTAGATCGTAAAGCATTTATCACCTTTTCATTACGTGTAAATTGGTACTCCCATATTCCAAGAAATTAAAATGAAGTATGATATTATGTGCTCGTGCATTTAGTAAACTTTCAATTGTTATTTTTTGTGTGTGAATAAGTCGAGCTTTATTATTATGCGTGGTTTGTAAGTTTGCATGCTAGCTAATGCGTTCATATCTAGTCGAAGCTCTAGCGGTCACCAACCCAATTATTTTTCCCAGGTGAAGATTTTACAAATAATGAAATTGTATAATTTTGAACTGAATTATGAGAATCGATTTTCTTCCACTAGACTTGATGTAAGTTTAGTAATCTATTAACCTAAACGACTTCACAGAAGAGGGGATAGATCTATGATAGAAATAGCCGGCGCCCCGAGAACTATTTATTGGATACCAAAACCTCGACAATTGATTTTCTCAAGTGGTTCACTAGATTTGGTGTTCACCGGACTAATGTGATGAGATATTTCTAGATCTTGGCCCCTGATTCGTCAACCCACCAACCGCGTGGGCCGAATCGGAAGAGACTGGTTGAGATAGACCTTTTGACCTCTCTAGCAGGATTCTCTCGACCCATCGCTTTGCAGCCCAGTAGGAGGGATGGATTCATACGTCCGTCACTCTTGGATACACCGACCTCCAGATTCCAACACACTCTTCATACATTTTTTCCTTCCCAGAACTTCCTTTCCTTCCTTTTCTGAAAAGAACCTCCACACATCATCTGAGGGTAATTATTTTCCCCAGGGCGTCTTGTGTGGAGCTATTGTAAAATAAAGTTATTCCGATAATATGAAACAACGAAAACTCTAGAACAGCGAGCGTCGACATCTCAAAATTGACTCAACTTTGTCTGTCTGAAATTTGTGGAAGTCACAACAAGTTTTCCAATTGCAGTTTCATTTGCATCATGAGTTGTGAAGCTTTATTAGGGGCCATCCATAAATTACGTCACACCTTAAGGAGGGGAAGGGGTGTATAGAAATGTGACATTGTGTGACAATGGGGTATGGGGGGGTCATCAGTTCTGTGACGTCGCATGTAAAAATCTAAATTATTTAAACACAAAACAAAAAAATACAATGTTGATTATTTTTAGATGTAAAATTGCAAGATATATGACGTCATACTAGGGGGGAGGGGGTCTCATAGGGACGATGTGTGACAGGGACGGGAGGGGGAGGAGCCAAAAAATCATGAAATTCGTGTGGCGTAATTTATGGATGGTCCCTTATTCGAAACACTTTTTTTGTAATGCAACGACGTTTGTTTCGAATTTTTTACAAAAAATTAAAACTATAAAATTCTAGGCCTGGCCAAGTGGAAAACTAGCATAAAATATACCTACACTTAATTGTCACAAATTTGTCTATATATTTAAAAACAACTGCAATGATAGTCGGGCCTGTCAGAGAGACGGGATTTGAACAGACTAATTGTTGAACGTTTATACGCGATGGATTAAGGATATAAAAAAGGTACGTATTTTTCCCGGTTGCATTTTTTTTATCTGTTGAATTATGTAAAACTAACTGGACATTTTTCTAAGCTTAAAAGTTGTTGATGGATAATCTCCATCACAGGAATATATATTTTTTTTAAATCAATGATGAGAGCCTTAGGGCGTGATATCAGTAACTTGTTGATCAGTGCAAAACACTGAAGAAGAAAAAAAGTGTGGCAACGAAGCGTGATCTGACCCCAGGCGATTTGATGGATTAAATTTATGATATTAATTTAATATGCAGCAACTATGCGATTATGTGCCGCCAATGAGTGGCGGTTATCGTTACTGGTCTACCCGATGATTTAAAAACACTTTTTTAAATTTATTTATGCAAGAATTCTGTAATAGATTATAATGGCGATCAACATATCGCTCATCGGTTTACGACATTACGTTACAGGAGCTTATGAAAAATTATAATCGTGCGTGAAATGAAAGCTCGAAAATTCAAAAATGAATAAAATAATCGTAAAATGGGTAAATCATGTTGTTAAAATCGTATTTTTAATTTTTGTTTTGAGTTTTTGTAATTCTTTAAAAAATTAACAAATAAATTATTATGTTAACTCCTCGGTGCTAATTTGTCGCTTTTGAGAACAACATAAATAGTTCTCATAGAAATCGTTGTGCCTCCCTTACTATCATGATGAGAAATGTGATCTTAACAGTTTAGCAGGAGAAAACACGACGCTTAAAATTTAAATCGGAAAGTTATCACAAAATAATTAAAATGTATGTACTTTGCGAAACCTAAGTTTTCGACCGCAATTTGAAAATATATATATAAAATCTTGAGAAATTTTTATTAATTATTTTTATATGAAATGATAAAAAAATGAGGTAGCTACAACGTTTATACTAAATTTGTCTAATAAAGTGTGTGTGTGTGTGTGTGTGTGTGTGTGTGTGTGTGTGTTGTTTAATGTAAGGTAAGGTAATTTTTTAAACTTTTTCATGTTTGCATTCAAAAGTTATATAATTATTTTGAATTATAAAATTCAAAGACGTATTTTATCACCTTTCAAAAACAATTTCTAGTTTTCGGTTACATTCATAAATATTCCATTTGTTTGGATTTTATTGCTAAGCAGAAATATTTTGATATTAAAAAAAAAAGTACCCGAAGTCTGAGGGGTTAAGTGAAAATAATTATCTTTGTTTTACCCCTATTATGTATGTCCTAGCGCAAACCCGTAAAAAATCACGGACTATTGTAATTGTAGGATTGATAATAAAAAATGCTTGTTGGCTATTACGCGCAGACCCTTGAAAAATCACAAAAATCAGACTTTAGAAATTTAAACAAAAAAATATACATTTCAAATTTAGAATAAAATTTTTTTTTTTATATTAAAGGTAGGTAATTTATCGCTTGACTGAATTCTTGACACAGTCAGTTCCATTTTCGAAAAACACTTATGTAAATTCGAAATAAAATTGAACCAGAGTTACAATCACACACGCACAACCGAAATTAGAATTTTTGATATATATATATTTTAAAACTATAACTTAAAAGCTAATAAACCCAAGCGCACAGTGGGTAAATTTCACTTTTGTGGAAAACCAGCAATTTTTCAAATCGCGTTTAATAAATATATTTTTCAACATTAGTAAAACTGTAGAGAAAGATATTTAATGTACGTACGTGAGTAATTCTTTAATATGGTACCATTAAATGATAATTGCAGCACGCAAATGTAAGGAACATCTGTCTCATCGAATTATCTCGCAATGAAAATTCTTGACGTTTTCTTTCACGCACTTGCTTCAGTTAATTCGTGGAGGAATGTTTTTTTTATCGCGATGCGAACTTGCCTCGGCTTAATAAAATTATATGATGTAAGCTGTAAAGTACACTTTGGCATGCAACAGAACTTCCTCCGAATCTCCTATCACCGACTGATAAAGATAACAGGTGGCAACGCAAAATGATCCTTATCGCAATTATCAAAATGTTTATTTGTTTTTATTGCACAAGAATTTCAACTGGACAGAGCAATAATTATTGGAACTCCCATTATTTGAGCTGTGTTGTGAGGATGAAGCATGGTTGACTAGAGACCAGCCAGGGCGCGCTTCAGATTTTGAAGTGCCACGTGATGAAATCAGTACCATCGAGCAAAGTTAGTTTTGCAAATGGCGGCGATTGTTGTTGATACTTCTGGTTTGTGTTGTTTTACCGCAAAATATTATATTAACATAGTGATTAGACTGTTTTACACAGCTGACCTAGCGTCAGCACTGACTTCTACGCCCAGATCTGTAACTTCTCTATTCGCCTTGATCAAGTCAGTGCTATCGAGTGCCATACGACAGTTTTGCAAACGGTGGCGATAGTTGTTGATACTCGTTGTTATGGCTAGCATGTAAATAAAAAGAGAAACTGTCTTAAACAGTGTTTAATTTACTTAGCGTCAGCACTGACCTTCGTAAATTAGCGGTCATGTCGAACCCTGGGCTGAAGAAAGTGACAAGAGGGAGAATATAAAAAGGACGGTTGAACCAGACTATCCCGATTAGAAATTATCAAAGTTTCGAGTACTTCTCGTAAGAAGTTACTATTCTGATAAGTGTATTTAAAGCTCTGATGCAAATTTATAAGCATTTATTTTATTTCTATTATAAGTACTTGAATGACAAACAATAACTATTTTACCCCGATAGGTTCTCGACCCCTGCCACCTCTGCTCCAGAGTCAAAGAGCTTTTCTCTACGCCGCGAAAGTCGTCAGGTGTGTGTGTCTTACTATTTAATATGTTAATAAAGGAATAACCATAAATACATAAATAAATATGGCATGCGCACATAAAAGTGAATTGAAACTTCCTACATAACTTAACTTACGGACAGTTAGTGCGCAAATAGTTATATTTTATTTTTACTACGTTGCCAGACCGGCAACCCTTAATAATAATTACGAGTTTGCACTTATACCTGTATTCGGAATAATTTTCAATGGATATGAGCGCAGTTAAAAAGAAGCACATCTCTGCTTCATTGAATGTTACGCGATGGGTAATGCAGTTAACTACTGTCATTATCGGAGGAGAACTTTAAAGGTGAGGTGTTAAAGAAACCTCAAGGCGCCACCGTATTGGGAGGTCTACGAACTGTTGCTTTTATGTAGAAAGTTTAAAAAATTGATTTAAAATGTGGGTTGCTCATTGGATTCGGTTTATTAAGAGAAATATAAACGCTAGAAATATTTCGATTCTCATGCATACATAATTTAAAATCGCACGTTTTATTTGCTTAAAGTGGTTTTGATATATTTTGTGCATAATTTTATAAAAATTAAAAAAAGTTAGAACATACAAAACTTCAAAAATAGTCTTTGCCATAAAGGGATATTTAAAACAAATTATTATATGCGTTTTTATTTTCGCAATATCATGGTTCTTACCTGCCTAAAGAAAATTTTTTTTAAAGGGACATAAGGTATATGGTTATATAATATGGTATATAATTAAGTAGGGAGGTATTTAAAAACCTACGTAAAAAATCTTATGATTTCGGAGGAAATTTTGGTTTTGATTTATTCTTTTATTTACTCTTCACAGAATTCGATTCATTAAAACATTCAAGCAAAATTTTACCATTATGGAAAACTAAAATCTCTTCTTCATTAATTAATTCCCAGAGAATTCTTGGATTTCTCCGTGTGTATTTTTAACAAACGAGGGAAGAGATAGAAGTAAAGGGAATAATGTTTCCACCTTAAATCAGTTAAACCCCATAAAATGATAATTTTAACCTAAAGGCAAATTTTTGCCATAATATTATTATTTTCCCACGATGCACGTTGTAAGATTTTTATGACGTGTTTGGTATTCACATTAACCGTGTTAATATTCAATCTCCAGCCACTGGCTTTAATAAGCTGCTCTTATTTTTAATGACATGACGGGACTCTTTGTCACACAATAAGGTCCTGCCATTTTAAAATACGGAGGCTTTAATATTTAACCCTTAACAATTTTTAACCAGGCTGTGTTGTCGAAGAAGGTAGGTGATAGTACAAGAAGCAAGGTGGTACAGAAGAATCTTGTTTACAGGATACGCCTAAGTGCTTTAGTAAACACAGTGTAGGCTTCGTAAATTGCAGGTAAGTTAATATGATGGTTGTTGAACAGATTGGAAACTGTTCAAAGGCTCTTTAATATGACTGACTTCAAGGGATTAAAACATAATTTCATATTGAATTATAATTTGACGTCAGTTAACTGCGTTTAAGAGACTTAGTTTGACATTGCGGGGATTTTCTTGGACGTCACTTTACTACCTCCCTTGTAATAGCTTTCTGTAAGCTTCAAAACTGTCACAACATAATCGCGTCAAAGTTAGATGTAATTTAAACTTTAAAGGAAATCGAATTTAACTTCAAGATTATAATTATCTTATTTGCATAGACGGATCAAAAATAGACGGATGAAAATAGACGGATAAAAATCGGATAGATGGATAAAAATCGAATAGACCGAAAAAATCGGATAGACGGAAAAAATCGAAAAGACGGATAAAAATCGGATAGACGGAAAAAATCGGATAGACGGAAAAAAATCGGAAAGACGGCTAAAAATCGGATAGATGGATTAAAATCGGATAAAAATCGGATAGACCGAAAAAAATCGGAGAGACGGATAAAAATAATGGATAGTCTGAATTCTTCACAAATCAGTTAGTTGCAATATTGTAAATGACAATAAACAAAATGTTAAAATGTTATAATTAGGAATTTCATTGCTTGTCTGAATTCTTCATACAATCATTTTCAATTTCGAAAATGACATAATTAAAATAGATTTCTGCCAAATATTATCATAAAGTTAACTACTTTATGGCGTGTCTAAATTCTTGACACAATCAATCATTTTGAAAATCACACTCAAATGTATAAAAAAAACAGAATTCAATGAACCAGATTTACACAGACAGATATACCTACAATCGAAATCTGTTTTTTTGATGATAGATACTATTTTTTGTATAAATTTAAATCGATCGATTTATTTAATTGGTTAATCGTGAGTTGAAGCACTTAACTGATTGACAAAACTCAAATACAATATATTACGACGTAATTATATCGACTTATTGACGCTTGTGAAAATTCATCACATTTGTTGTAAGTTGGGTCTTTTAAGGGTTCACTATTCGAATTTCGACTGATTTCTTACATATCTCCCTTAAAAATTTGAAGTTTTTAAGCTCTTAAAAAATTTATGTTATATTTGAAGATAATATCTAGATACGTTCCATGCCGAAACGCAAATTATATGAAATTCCCTCGATAGAAAAAAATCGCAAAGTATGCTCCGAAAATTATTTAAAACAAGTCTATTTCTATTATTTTACAAGTTATATTTGTGAAAAAATTCACAATGTTTCTTTAAATGATACCTAAGATACACTCCACGAGATTTTTGCTCTATTTTAAACGATTCATGTTTTATTAAGCTTTTTCGCCATTTTCGCTGCGATTTCATCACTTAAAATATTAGCGCGCTCTGTCCAACATTCGTAATTACACATCTCTCCATCTTCTTCTTTTTCAGCCGAACAGCGCCGCCTTAAACCCAAAAAATCAAAATTAAAAAATTAATAATCTTCACAAATACCCACAAATAATACGAGCTCGTAAGTCGTACACACTACTTATAAAACATTATTCAAAAGCTGTTTCAAAACGAGCTTATTCAAGTGAACTTATTTTCAATAAGTTAACATAAATATAAGGCTTGGGCCGGATTCACGTCTCGGTGGTTAAAGGATGGTGTTATGGGGGTGGACATATTTATTTATTTATTATTTACATATTTACGAAATGTAGGCAGTAGTTGAGTTGGTACTCTAATCATTTTACTGATTGACCAGGTGTGACCATTCATTCCAAGGTACGCACAAAAATAGATTTCTGAATTTTACAGACTTTTTGTAATCCAACTGGCTACTTGTTAATTTTTTTTAATTAGTAGTTTATAATCACCCATGCCAATTAATATAATGCTAACATTTTATACAAATAAATGTCTGATAATGATTTTTTTAGTAGGTATGTTATTTTATGAATACAAAATGCGCGTGTTAATTAGCTATAATGCTCAAGGCGTGAACTTCTTCAGTATGAATCCAATTATCAAATATTGATAACTCAATTATGTGAGATGAGTAATTTCATGTTAAGCATTAATAAAAAAGTTATGGTTTTTTAATCATATTAAATAACAAATTAATTTAACGATGTACAGTATTATCATGATAATTTTTTGGTTAACCACGCCGTTTTTCGATTCCTTATTCTTTAGCCAAGGTTTCGGGCAGCATTCTTAATTAGGTCAGATGCCATATATCAATAAGCAGATGCAATGGTGGACACTGTAAAGCTGTCAGAAATGTTGGCTAAAGAAGGAGGAAGTGTAATACGGCGTAGTAACCCAAAAATTAATCACGATAATATTTTTAATCGTGAAAATCTCAAATCACAACCAGTAAACAGAGTAATTAAAAATGATATTTTAATAAATGAAAACAAACTATTTTGTATACAACACTTATTTAATCAAAATTATCAATATGTTTCGAAACCAATGGTTTCTGCGTCAGGATAAAATGAAAGTTAACAAAAATAACAATAGACAGCCAAGTATAGACAAATAAGTACCTCTAGACAAAAACATTACCAAAAGTGGTGATTAATTAGTTAAAGGTATCATAAACAAACAATTAATAAAATAAATTAATATAAAAATGCAATTATTACCTATTCAAATATTTTATTTTTGTTTTAAATAATTATTCTTTTATAATACCTTTGTAGAAATACTACTTTAGGGTTCACATTTTACACCCGCACTGTTCTGGCGGGTTCCCTAAAGAGCATCAGACCATCCCTAAATAAACTCTCGATTTACCAAACCGTTGTTTATTTACACGACGATAATTTTACAATGAATTCACAAAGTACTTAAGAGGAACGTAGGCGCGGCCCATTTCGGCTAATTTCATACAAATCTTAAATAAGGATTTAAGATCAAAATACCCAACCAAACTGAAAAATTATTTTTGTAATCAAAAGGTGTATCAAATATCTAGTACGGATGTGAGCGACTTTATTTAATTTTACTTTAAATTATAAAATAAAGGCCATTAAAGATTTTAGTATTTTATGATTTTAGAGGCAACCTGGGCAATTATTTATGAGTAAATGAAAAACAAAGTAAAATTTTTTTTTTATTGTTTTTCATTTTATCCTAACGAAGAAACCATTGGTTTCAAAAAGTGTTGATAATTTTGATTAAAAAAGTGGCGAATAAAAAATTATTTATTTTAATTTAATAAAAATGACGTCACAAAGTGAATTTGCGATTATTGAAGAAGATATTTTATTAAGTTAGATTGATCGAGTAGCAGATGTCAATCACTACGTATCATCTTCGGCAATCAAAAAATAAAACGGCATGTAATGCAATCGAAATAAAACACTCCATCATCTTTATTAGAAAACCATTCCGAGCTGTTTCCATTCCCAATGATCATAAATTTACGAATTTATTATTTCTGCCCAGAGATGCACGGAAGATTGATCAAACAGCAATAAATGTAGCAATCGTATTCTTAAAGACAATTAAAGTTCATTGAATACTGGTTCATGTAGAAAGCCCATGTGAACTGTGCTATGTGCATATTCAATTATTATTTGGACGTAGATTGAGAATGCGAAAATTTATTTATACTAGTCTGGAAGCCCGAATTTCGGGCGTTTTCTGGCGGTCGATAAAAAAAATATTAATATTTTAACCATACATTTTTTAAAGTATATTTTAAGAATTCACAAAAATTTTTTTGAAAAATACTATATATTTCACGAAGTTACAGGCTGTTGAAGTAGAGGGGGAAAAAACAAAATTCTAACCCTTCTGGTCATTTGAAAAATAAAAAAGTTGATTATTTATCGGTACAAATTTCATTATGGTAGGAACCAAGAAAAATGAGAAAAACAAATTTTCTCGCAAAATGGCGGCTACTGAAAAAATAATATTATGTATTTACCATAGAGAAATATATTTTAAAAATTCACGCCAAATTTCAAGAAAATCAATTAGAACTTGAAATTCTGTGACACACGTTTCGAAAAAAGTAGTTTTTGAGAAAAAGTCGTTTATATTTAGATTCTAGCAGATTTCGTATGAACCGGTCGAATTTCCACGAAACTAAAATGGCTATATCTTTAAAAATAATCCGAATTTGGAAAAATCCTAAAAAACAGATATTCTTAAATATCTAAATTATCGAAACATGAAGAAAAAAATTTTTTTTTTAGACTTGAATACTCCCTTAATACATGCTTTATTATTATTTCTTTACTTATTTCTTCTCTTTCTCTCTGTACTGCGTACTTATTACGTTTTATATTTTATTTTGCTTATTATAATTATTTCTGTTATTTCAATAGTGGTATCTCCATCTAGTGACAACTAAACCTTGATTTACGCAAGCTGTGTTAATATCTATGCACATCCCAAATGCAATTTTATTAAAGTAATAATGTTAACCCTCTGTAAATATTTCGTGCAGTAAAAAAAAACACAGATGTGACTTAATAAATAAATAGATATTGTGAACGAATTCATCTCGTGTAATAATAGAATGAAAAAAACAAAAAAAGGAGGAAAAGGGATGAAAGATGAAAAAGGGAAGCAAGAAGATAAAAATAAGAAGCCAAAAAATCAGAGTAAAGAAAATATTAGGAAATGAAAGAGAGACAGTCTTAAGAACACAAGAGCTAAGAATTTTTACAAAGGTTCGTTAAATACATTTTAAAATTATTATTTTAAAATATTCACTTTGTTAACCAATGATTCTAAAGATTTCTTCAAAGAAATCTTAAAAAAAACTAATAAAAATTAATTTAATTTTTGATGGTGCAAATTTTATTTCGCACACATTAATATTAGTTACATAATTCCAACGAAAGGGTATTATTTTTAATCACGTACCATTTTTCAGAATGTTCAAAAATTTCAACCCGTGGGAAAAGAAAAAGAAAAATCCCATGCAAAGGTAATTTAAAAAATAGATATTGATTTCATAGACAATTTCATTTGGTGATCAGAAATGAATTGTTATGATTACAAAGTTATTATATCAATCAATGCAATAAAAATATGAATATCGTTCTGCTAACCAACTTCGACTAAAATTATTAACAAGGTTATATTTTAAACGCCTGAACGTATTTATAATTTTATTATAAAAACGAATCACATTACGCTAAATTACAAACTTAAGCACTTTTATATTATAGCTAATGTTTAATGAGTTACTACGTTGTTAGGGGAACTAACAATAAAAATTAAGATGATGATTCACATTACAATAAGGCGACCTATTAATTACAATGTCAAGTACAGTCGATTAATTAGTCAATCTTGTCACGCCTTTGTCATGTTAAGTCGGATGCATCTTGATTAATAAATAGACATTCTTTGTTGTCATTATAAATTGTCCTTTCTTTCGAATGGAATTTGCGAGCGCATGAATGAATTCTTTGACAATGAAAAGGATTTTCTTTTTTGGTTTTTTTTTTTAAATCTTCATTCAAAATGGCCATTAAAAATTCAAGGGGTGACGAAGAATTTCAGTGACTTTTTAAAAAGGAAAATAATTCACTTCAGGGCCTGTGTTTTCTTTGGGGATGCTGTGTGGAGAACCTTTTAAGAAAAGGAAGGAGAGGAAATTCTATGAAGAAAAAATATATGAGGGGTGGGTAGGAATCTGGAGGTCAGTGTGTCTAGGAGTAGTGCCGCATAAATCCAAACCTCCCACTAAGTTGCAAGGTAATAGATCGAGAGCCCTGCTGGAGAGATAAAAAGGTCTCCCTCAACCACTCTCTCCCGATTCGGCCTACCACGCAGTTGGTGGGCAGACGCATCCGCAACCAAGGGCCAGAAAAACCACACCTCATGAACCTGCGCACTCCTGCTAGGACACCAAACATAGTGAACCACTTGGGGTGACCTGTAGTAGAGGTGCTGGTTATCGAATAAGCTGGTGACTTTAAAATAGTATTTAAAAATCTCATTGTAAAGCAGTCAAAACTCTTAAACAATTAGCTCTGACATTGTGAAATTTGCATATTTTCCTCTAATTTTTTTTTCAATCCGCTATGTCATTTCTTTCGGGAGTTGTGGACCGTTGAAATAACCATTTGCCTATCGTAAAAGTAAGGCGATTGGTATTATAATTTAATTCAATGTTTTTAATTCAAAAAGTTTCGTGACAGAACGGCCATTATGAGCTATAGAGCTTTAAAATAACCACGTAACTAAAAAAATACAACAAAATGCTATTTATAAATTTAATTTCTTATATTTGTATTGTTTGATAAAGAAAAACAACTTCGAAAGTGTTATAACTCGGGCAGAGTTATAACACTTTCGAAGTTGTTTTTCTTAAAAGTTATCATTTTATGAATATATTATTCATCTATTTTGCTTCTGACGCACGCCTCTTTTTCACCGGCCAAATCGGTCATTAGCAAATCATTACATCAGAATTTATTTATTAGATAACATAATCGGTTTATAAGCTTTGATTGGACACGTTATTATTCGGGCTATAAAAATATTCGGACCCAAATCACTCATAAATCTTGAGCTAAATTAAATTAGCTACGGATACTGGATTAGTTAGAGTTAAATGGCCATTCCATGATGGCTAGCCTACGCCCATACAATAACTGATTTCGTAGAAGTTTTACAATTTATTCAATCGGTGTAACGCGTTTTTATAATAAATCTATCAATCGAGTTTCGCGTACCTTCCTCCAAAAACTATCCAAGAAAAATAACAATCGTTATTTATTTAAATTTAAATCACTTTTTTCGTAATTATACTAGGTACAAAAAACACGGAATGTATTTTGACTTGCACAGTTCCATTTTTAAAAATGATTTGCAAAATCAAACCATATGTACGCACATAATGTTAATTTCAAACATAGAATTACAATAATTATCTGCTAAAATATACTAAAGATAGTTAATTAGGTACCTATTTCGTCATCTTCTCAGCCCTCGACATTATAAATTACTAGTTGTGTAAAAATTTAAGTAAATTAAAATTTGCTAACTTTTAACAAGTCTTTCAAAATAAATATCAACTCTACATTCGCACCTAATCTTCTCATAAATGTAATATCAATTGTAATGGAAGGTAGCAAGTGTAAAATTATGCAATGTCCAGTGTTTTGAATATAGTGTCCTCTGCGTGCACTTGAAATTTCTCCAAGCATAAATTTTAAATTTTTTTTTTTTTGTTAAAAAGAAAGACAAACACATCCGGGTTACGAATAAACCAACAAGGTTTGAAAATCTCCTACTACCACTATAGAAGGCCGAAAATGTTGCTTGTGTTGTGATGGAGGACTTAGCCAGCCGAGGAATCGAACACGGGACTCCCGGGTGGAACCCAAACGCAATGCCCACTCAACCACTGACCGGTCAATAATAAAAGTGTGTTTAACGGAAGTGACCTGCCAGGTAAGTATGTTTTCTGTATCTGTTCGTAAATAATAAAATTAGATCGAGCCTAAGAACTCACAATAAATTGTACTGAACCCTTGAGGTGATTTTTCATAAAAACGGTGCTCTACAAATTGTATTATTATTACTTAATCGCTAGTCTAGATTTAAAAAGATTTTTTTTTTTTAATTATTTCACATCTGTCTATAAATTTTCAAGTAGGTGCTTCCAGAGAAAATCATATTTTGTAATCATTTGTAAGTAAATAAACGGTAAACGCGTGCGTGTGTATACATAGCAAAAATTTATGATGTTGGTATATTTTTGGCAGAAAGAATTCATTAACTACTAAGTTTGTATGAACAGAGATAAGAAAGGGCGTATTGCCGACAAATGTTTGTGCTGTGTTTTATGTAAATAGACTGCTTGAAAATTCACAAATAAAAAAAATGTTATGTCTGTTATATGATGATGAAGAGACGTAAATTATCTAGGATCATCTGAAAACTGCTACCTACCGTAACTTGTCAAGAAATAGCCTCCTCAAATTTTATGATTTATGTTTGTATATTTATAAAAAAACAGCATTGCGTATAATAACTTACCTCGAAGCTCTCAAATTTCTCGAATCGTTGTATAGGTAGATAAGCACTTACCTGAAACAAGGAAAAGAAAAACTGTTTTAGATAGACACTATATAATATAGATATGTTAACGAAACATGTAAGATTTACATAAAAAAATAGATATAGAATATTTTATTAGTTCTCCTCCTTAGGAGATCCTGTGATGAGGCGAGCTATGTTTTGGATACATGGTTTTCAGTGACTTCTAAATTTAACTTTAAAGTTCGAGTAGAGTGTTTACAGCAACTTCTATAACTTCTAACCACGTCCCGCTTGATATAAACGAGTCTAAACCCTTACAAAGAGAAATAAAGGGTCTTAGATTAAATATACTTGAGAAATTGGTAAAACAATAAACGAACAAATGATCCTAACATAACATTTTCGCTACGTTTGGTGATTTAGCAGGGGTGCCCGGGTTCATGGGGTGAGGTTTGTCTAGGTCTTGGAGGCGGATGACCAGGACTCACTGAACCCCAGATTCCTACCCACCCCTTAATCCCTTTTCCTTCCCAGAACTCTCCTTTCCTCCCTTTCCTTAAAAAAAACCCTCCCCACAGCATCCCCAAGGATGACATAGGCCCTGAAGGAAATTATTTTCCTCAGGGCCTCCTGTGTGGAGCTCATGTAAAAAAAAATGAATAAAGAAGGATTATTTTTCCCCATTTCCCAGTATGTTTACAAGACATAAATAATGTCACACTTAAATAAGCCAGTAGCGGTCACGTCATTCTTAAACAATTAAGATGACATTATCATTTTTTGTGGGGAAAACCGGTTTTAAAGCACCCCTACAGAATGAATCTGTTGCCACATTTATTTTCTCAGTAAATCGGTAATAAATCATTTAAGAAACCATAAATATTTGAAATTGGCGGGGGTAAATATAATCATTTAAATAAGTCGTTTCAACGTGGCCTAATCACTGTTTGAAAATGACCTTGAACACCGAAACAGCAGGCTGTCACAATAATAAAAACTAAAATACTTACAGAACACCAAGAACACTAGAACCGAACATTATTAAAGTTGATTTATATTAAATTTAAAATAATAATAAATGGAGTTCTACTATGTAGATACTGGTTATGATGTTTTAAAAAACACTTGTTATATTTTGGATAAATAATAGCTAAGGCTTTTTCAATTCATTGCCAATAACTGAATGTTTCGAAAATAGAAACATCACAAAAGGTAAAGAGCTTTTTACATCTCTATAATTTCGTTTATATTACTTTTATATGGGCATCCTGTGTAGGTACTTGACACGTTTTAATAAATTATGCCTCAATCAATTCAGACGTGGGGTTCGCCAGGTGTGAACATTTTTTCTCCAATATTTTCCAAAGTATTCATTATAATTGGATTCTAGCCAGACAGTCAACATTTCATTCGTCAAAAGATATAAAAGTGATTAAATAAACTACCAAATTGAATGCTTTTTTAATGGGATACGTCCCGTCAGGAGTGTCGTCGAATGATAAATTGAAATAAATCAGTTTGGTTTCGCTAATAAACATATGTTGGTGTCTCATAAGTAGACATAGATTTATATCATTTATAGTAATATTTCCGTTATTAAAATGTCATAATATCTGACTAACTTCTGATAGAAAATAGATTTTTTTAACGTCTAGCTGTTGCTGAGTATCTTTAAATCATTGGTAAGATTTACGAGTCTGGGCGTTTTCTATTTTATAGCTCGGGTATCAAATAGTCCAGGCGGTTACTAGTTGGTTATATTTGTCTATTCGTGTAAGAAGATATGTACAATTGTTATTATTCATGTCACTAGGGTGGTCGGGTCAGTAATAGAAATCTTGAAGAGTATAAATAACAAGTTGCATTACGATGAAAAAATCAGACTCAACAAGGTCACATTTTTTGAACCACGCAAATAAATATAAATTGCCATTAAAAGAGCGAACATCTGTTATTTGAAGACGTACAAAATAGTTGAAAAATGGGTACTTAAGTGATTGGACATATACGCTGTAGAGGAAATAAACATAAAAAAGTATCACGAAAACCTTTATAGATTTAATATTTTTATTTTTATTTTTAGAATAAATTAATGAGTAAAATTTATTTATCGAAGATAACATTAGCGATTCTCAAACGAAAATTTGAAACAGATATATAATAATTGTATCCAGGCTCTGCTTTAACCACCAAGCTAATTCGAACCTATCCGCTTGGGTCATATTTAACTGTATCAAACTTGGACTAAGAATTACCATTAATCTTCATTTTCTTAAAGCATATTTTTATTGGCTGCTATATTTATGTGCTTTCTAGATGTCTCTAATAAAAATTTGCATTAAGAAAAATAAGATAATGTTGGCAGTTCCAGGAAGGAATGATTCGAGGAAGAAGTATTTATGAAATGAGCAATTCGTTCCATGAACAAATTGATGAGCAATTCGTATGTATTACCAAACAGAAATTTGTGGTGTTCCTTCAGATGGGGTGGGCAGAGAAAATTCTTGTCTTCCACCCCTACGGAGAAATTACATGATTAACTGTTAATAATAATAAAATTATTAACAAATTAATTTATGAAGTAATCTAATAATGCTATAATTAATAATATTTAATTTAATTTATAATTTTTGATTAAGTACTTTTTATAAATTATAAATGATGAATTTATTATTATTTTATTTGGATGTATATGAATTATTATCCCAGTGATCTATTATTTGAAGAGTTACGAGTTCTTGACGTACGGCAACTTTACATAAGAAAAACTATTCTACATACACAAAAACATCGACACCACTATTCATCCATTGATCATCTCCACAACACCCGTCATGCAAGGAGGAATCCAGTAGTTCCACCAAATACCAACACATCACATGCACAAAGACAATACTCTTACTTAGGGCCAAAATTGTTCAACCTCGTACCCGATGCATGGAAATTGAAAAGTGCAAGCACTCTGCGCAAATGGGTTAGCAATTGGCTTCTGGACATGGGGAGACTCGAGAGCGAACACATGCTCACACAAACTCACTTACCTAATAATATGTACTATCAGGTTTACGTTAATCCATAAGAATCTTATAAGTACTCATCTAATTAGCTGGTATAATATAGGTTGTATAATATTATCTTTATTTTTTTATATTGTTATCTTCAAACTAAAAGTTACTAGTTACAAAAATAGGTACAAAAAATATTTTAAAAGTTGTAGTGTTGATAAAATTAAATTATGAGTAAAATATTATGTACTATCAAAAATTGTACATCGAAGAAAGATTTAGTTTTTATTTTTCTGTTTCACAAACCAATGAGTTCATATATTTTTTTTTCTTTGTAGCTTTAATATATTATCATTCAAATTTTTTGTACTTGGTAACTCTTCTCAGTAGCTTTTTACTATTAATATTAAATTTTATTGTTTTATTGCTTTTTAATCTTGCACTTGACTGTAGATTTAACAAATACAAATGTAATCAGCACTTATGCCCTCATTCATTTACTAGTATTTAAGTTCTACAAAAAACAACGTAACTACCTAATGTGAACTAAACCAGGCAATTCGACTGTCCTAAAACGGGAAATCTCTTAGTTGGACAGTCAAAGTTTTCTTATAATGTGTATGTATTTTTGTTCAAATAAATAAATAAATATTATCTAAGTATCAATAATTCATTTTTTTATTATTATTGAATAAAACAGTGAATTTAGTCGTTCGAATAAAAACAAACGTTGCTTGACATAGCTTTAACCGTGTTTATTGTCCACATCTAAATGGCCAGATACTTTCCCCACCTTCCTCTCTTCCCCTCCTCACTAACTTCAGCCTCACAACATACCCCAATTGCGGATGCAATAGTCTTACTGGTCAGTCGGTTGGGGTCAGTTGGAACATTTGTACGGTACTAATAATAATAAAAAATTGAATAGCGACCAAAGCAGTGCATATATTAGTGTTACACCGTGCAAAAAATTATTTGTTCTACATCCTTGCACATCTTTAAGCCGCTCTCGTCAAATAGCTAATGTTGATGGACTAAACCTGAACAACGTGTTTTTTTCTGTCATTTTGACATCTTATTTGACACTGTCACACGGCGCGCCGATCGGCTTAAGATTCCTGAACGTTACTGAAGCATTCCTTCTCATTCGTAGTAGATATTCCTACCATCGAGCCGCCTGTAAGATGAACAACATGTTTACAATGTGTATTTTTAGGTAAATTGTTATGTAAACACGACTATAACGTATTAATAAACTGCACAAACTAAACAAGATGACATATACTGCGCTGTTAATAGGTCGAAGACTCATAAACTCAAACAGTTAGCGGTTACGATGATTAATTTTGGGGGTTACGATTGCAAGTAGTTATTAGTTTCTATCTTTTTTATGACTCAATTTGGAAGGCGGGTATGGGTACTGTCGCGCCGGGAACCATTTATTGGATAACCAACACCTCGGACTTAATAGGGGTAGTATAATGACGGCCGGCTTAGTCCAGCGGTAAGGCTCTTGACTCGCATTCCGAAGGTCGTGGGATCGAATCCCGGCGTAACAAATAAATTTTATTTGATTAATTTGTGTTATTTCACGATTTATTCATTTAAAATAATATAAAGTATATTTGCGGCACGTTCCAGAGTGGAAGATACTCTCAGTATCGCCCTGGTGTAAGACCACCATTCAGAATTGAAACGTTGCTTGAAATGGCTTGAGCCGTGTTTGGTGACCAGATCTGAAGATGCCATAGTTTCACTGGCTCCAGACGGGAGCAGTGGGACTCTTTTGCGGTATTCATATAAAAAAGGGGTGCCCGGGTTCGTGGTTGAGGTTTGTCCGGGTCTTGGCGGCGGATGCGTCTGCCAACCAACTGCGTGAAAGCCGGATTGGGAGAGACTAGTTGAGGGAGATATTTTGATTACTCCAGCAGGACACTCTCGGAACATCGTCTGCACCGCAGTGGGAAGGTTGGATTCATACGTCCGTTACTCCTGGAAACATTGACTCCCAGATTTTTACCCAACTCTCATACCTTTTTCCTTCCCCTTCAAAGAACTTCCATACAACATCCCTAAAGATGACATTGGCCCTAAGGGAAATTATTTTCCTCAGGGCCTCCTATGCGGAGCTAATGTAAAAAAAAATATATCCAACTCTTCGGACAGCCACGAAGTTTCTATTATCATGGCAGATTTATTGCACTTATTAGATATTATACGTAGGATCACATCTACCTTGAAAATGACACTACAAGTATATCAGAAATGCTGGTTAATTGAGGTGAAAGCACAACACGGCTTACCCCAAAAATCAACCATCTTTATGCATGTAGTTAGTTTAAAAAATCCCATCTGAAATTTATTTGCAGCAACAGCACTGCCTAGTACTTTTATTAGATGTAGGTGCAATAAATAATATTTTGCACCTCACGATAGGTTGTAATCAAGGTCACTATAATTAGCTACTATATTGATTGCTTCTCGTAATTGTTACAACTAAAATAACTTAATAATGCGTTGCGGCTTGCGGTGGCGCCTTAAAAGCTCGGTGTTGATTAAATTGAGTTATATAGATTGTTAAAGTTTTTAAATCAACGCAATAATCGAAAGGTCAATTGGTTGGAATAGTCGTAAAAATATTTTCAAACAAAGTGCATCACCTTTTTACGCAATGTCCTGCTTTATTTTACCATTTGATTGCTTTTTAATCCGGGATATGCAAGCTAGGATTAATTCTCACCTATCCATAATAACTATCGGTAATCAAACACAAGCGTAAGTAAGTGGTGTCGGTTAGTTAACTGTTGAGCCGCAGATCGATTACCATTTAATAAGATTGTTTTAGAAGAGGTAGGGTTGGATTAAACAAAACTAATCGAAGTGTAATACAATAGGAATTGAAAAACAAACACGTGAATTTCAAAAATGAAATTAATTGGCCTGAAATTTTGCATAAAAATCATTGATTGTGTGGCATTTTTTTTCTTTCATAGTGGATAATTTATTTGAAACACAGTTTCAGATTCTGGCATCTATCTTCAACATCGAGGCTACATCCTTTGGAGAGTCCTCCAAGAAACGCCTCCTATACCTTCCGGTTTTGTTCTGTATTCCTACAGTCTGTCATTTTATTTTTATTTATTTAGAATAATTGCCAGTGCCATTTACATATATATGTTTTTTTTATTAAATTGTCAAGTACAGTGTAGAAAGAAGAAAGAAAAGAAAAAAATTAAATTACAAAAGTAAACATATTAAAATAAAAAAGCACATACATTAGTAATACGTAAATGAAAGCAGTTAAGAAGACAGAGAATCAAAAACGGAACACCTGTTATTCAATGACCTCGTTAAAATATGTTTTGCTAAAATGTTTAATTAGTACAGCTTTAGACTTCATTAGAGGCATATTATTAAGAATATCAGCGACAATGGCATAAAGTTTCCAATGGTTGTTCCAACTATTTATAACAGAATTGTAGCCTGAGACCGTAATATAATTGCCACAATAATACATACTAAGGAATCTTGATCTAATAGTAGTGAGATGTTCAAGGATATGTTCTTGATCTCCACACCGTATACCCACCGTCGTAGTTTAGACGTCCTGATCATTCCTACTGCAGGTGTTTAATGAAGAAATGCTGTAGCATTACCACGATTACAGTGGTTAGAGAAACAAGCACAATATAATATTAAATATGTACAGAAAAGTTTTTGAGATGGTCTTCGTTGATTCTCGTTTTTGTTTGATGGTTCTGGTGGGTAGAATATCATTTTTTACGCATTTTTAACAACTTTAACACAAATTTCACCTCGATTAACACCTCCAAAATGCTAAATGCAGTTATTAATCACCCTTTTTTAAAGGAAGGTGCCAAACCCTCAGCCCTGTCAGATCGGGCCAAATTCCGCCCCAGCGGTATATAAATTTACAAATCGAGTATGAACCGATTAACGATAACGGTTTGTGATGATGAACTGCTTCTCAGTCGCTTCCGCTGCTTTAATAACCCGATGCTGATCGGTCAATATCCATAAAGCGTAAAGTGTTAACAGGACCGTCTTACGTCTTGTATTATATTATATTATGCCGTAAAAGCTTTGATCGGAGCGGGTGTAAATTGATCCTGATATCTGATGCAAATTCTGTGAAAACAGCAAAGATTCACAGGGCATTCGAAAACTAAGTAGCTTCTAAGAACGTTTTGAATAAAAAACAGTCTCCTTTTTAAATATGCCAAGAAAGTTGTCAATTTTTAGTATTGCCCGCTCATTTCCACCTTTGCTATTGAAAATAAGAAACTTTGTTTTCATAACATTGAATTTTAGTTTGTTTCAGTTTAACTAAAGTGTTACATAATTTAAGTCAATTTGTATTTTCTTAACGGCATCCTGTATTTTTTTACAAGCGATGTAATGTAATGTAAACCTTAAACTTTGACAAAATCATTTATTTATATAATGAACAAAAATGGACCTAAGACAGAGCCCTGTGGAACGCCTTGATTTGTTGAAAGCCATTCGTTCCATCTCAAAAACTGAATCTACATAAATTGCATGTAGTCAAATAACAATTCATTATTTTATTAGATGCGCTCTAATAAAACTTCTTTCAAAATTTGTTCATCGAAACACCACTTCTTGTAATTTAATTTTCCTTTCGGAACAGTTGTCCTACTTTTTAAATAAGTGGACGTAAACAACATGCACGCACTTTACAAATTTCTAATAAAATATTTCATCTGACCAAAAATGTTCTTTACTGTGACTGAAAACGAAAAAAGATTGTGTTCTCCGAAATTATGTGACTTATTATCTAATAATATCGACTAAGTATCTACATAAATCTTGGTTCACACATGTTGGAAATATTATTAATGTTGAAAGGCCAAAAAAATGTACGTTCATAAGTTGAATTTAATAAAAACATTGGGTTTGTGACGCGAATAAAATCCTATTTTTCCTGTCATCATTTGCGGTGTTTTACTTAGCATCCCATTAGTCTGTACCAACTCAAATAATAAATACTTCTGCTCACATCCACACCACATACTTTACCATCAAGACCAATCAATCCACTCAATATTTCACCGCCGATTAAGCCAAGAATGATGAAGCTTTTAACAGTTGAAAAATTACTGAAAAAACTTCTGAAAAGTACCGCTGAAATGTCCCAAAAGAGTGGGCTTATGTTTATTATATTTCTTCGTTATTTCGCAATTCAACTCGAATTTCACGTGCGTACAGACCTCGTTCCGCGGAATCACTTTTATTGCACATGCCGTGACGTGGAAGAAAGCTCACAGACGAGTGGGTGAGAATTCTGCTTCTCGACTAAATGCCAAGGGTTAAAATCCCGCATGACCATTGCATAAATATGATCTCCGCATGATTTAGTTTTCACGTGATATATGACACATTGGCCTAGTTTCAAAATACTCTCAAATTTCGGCACGTAGACAAAACGTATTAAAATTTTATGACAATTACGTTTTGGGCGGATTACTTAAAACAAAATTTTTGGTGTGTGAAATTATTAAAAATTTTAAAATTCTTAGCTATTGTTTTAATTTAAATCTCCTTTTTCGTATTTCCCTTTTTTTCCTCGCGTATTTTAAGATATTACGTGTATGCTGATATTTATAATTTTTTATTTTTTTACATTAGCTCCACACAGGAGGCCCTGAGGAAAATAGTTACCCCCAGGGCCTATGTCATCTTTGGGGATGCTGTGTGGAGGGTTTTTCTAGGGAAAGGAAGGAGAGTAAATAATAGGAAGGAAAAAGGTATGAGGGGTGGGTAGGAATCTGGGGTCAGTGTGTCCAGGAGTGATGGACGTATGAATCAATCCCTGCCACTGCGGGCAAGGCGATGTTCCGAGAGTCCTGCTGGAGAGGTTTGCAGGTCTTTCTCAATCAGTTTCTCCCGTTCCGGCCCGCCACGCAGTTGGTGGGGAGACGCATACGCCACCAAGATCCGGACAAACCTCACCCCATGAACCCGGGCACCCCTGGTAAGTCACCAAACGTAGCGAACCACTTGGGGTGACCTATGGCAGAGGTGTTGGTAATCCAATAAATGGTTCCCGGGGTAGCGGTATCCATACCCTCTTCCCAAATTAGTTATTTGAATTTAATATGATGCTATGAAGAAGTTTGAAGCAGGGTTAAATTGGTAAGTTGCTAAATAAATATGCAAAACAGAGTTATAAAGCTTTTTTTAAATCATAATATGTATTATAGGTGTTGCAGAGTTATTGAAGTGAAAACTTCTTTAGAACCTTTGTGATATGAAACTCGATGAAACAATAGCGACACTAAAAAGAGACAAACACGTTCATCTATAAAATTTAACCAGCGAGATAATGAGATATAATCGATCTTCTCTTTGTGCGGTGCTTCGTAGCCTCCTCACTCTTGTCTACTTTAGTTTTCTGAATGTTGCACTTCTACCGCGAGTGAATTACATACTCTGCATTTTTTTTATATTAAAACGTTTCACGAAAACTTGTTCACAGCTGTTGTAAGTGACATTGATGATAAATTTTTAAAAGTATCATAAATAAGAAGATTTTGCGATAACTCTGTAGTTGACTACAAACATTTAGATTTACATACAGTTACCGGTTGCGGACACCTTTTACATTCTTGCCAAGAAATATTGCATAAAATGAAGGATCTCTTTATATAATCGTTCCGGTGGCTTTCAAAAATGGAAACATGATACGGGTGACTTAAAAAAAGCTTTATTATTTAAAATTGGCATCGATATAGGGCACATCTCGTTTAAAGCTCAATTTACTTGTCAAGATCGGCTTTTTTAATGTAAACGGTGGAACGCCGCCTGTGCCTGTAATTACACAGTTTAATATTTTCCACACTTTTGAGGATCCGGATTTTGGTAAAAACTGCCTTACTTTTTATGTGGGAGTGTGACATCGATGGATATTAAACTAAATACCATGTCTTTTCTGCAATGATTTTCGAACTTTGGATGTAGGTAACAGGCGTTGCAAGTAGGTTTTTATGCTATGATATATATTTAAATAATTTTAAAAAAATTATCCATGTTTTTATTTATTGACCGATACTGGTTCCAACCTATCACGACCATTTTCAGACTGTGTGAAGATGTTCTCTTTACCATGCTGTAAATCAGAAAAGTGTATTTTTTATACTCATTAAAAATCATATAATATATCATTCAAGTAGTTCAAAAGAAACGTAAGTATGTACCTATCTGCATTCCTCGTGTTTTGAAAAAACGGGGTTCAAAGATTATTTGACGAACTTTCAAATACTTGAAATCAAAAAACTTCAATTCTATGAAAACTTTTTTATGTAATCAGCGTAAAATAATTAAAAAAAAACTTTTTTGGTCAAAAATATATGAAATTTGTATTGCATAGACATATATATTTAACTAACGGTGAAATAAGATAAATAGCAGGTGTCTTTTTATATTTCTGCATTTTCAACTCAAAGTCACGATTTTCGCACGTGTGATTCACGTGCATAAAAAAATCTAACATACTTAAAGCAAAGGCATATCGCATATATATATTGAACTAATGTCAATAAAAAAACTTGGTTGATATCGAACGAGGTTTAACTATTGTCAATAGTAAAACTATGAAAGCACACTTGTATTCTATATTGTAAGATGTTGTGTGTTTACACTATGTAAGGTACATAAAATGATGCAACATATTTCAGGCTGATTAACTTTCATGTACCTAGTAGAACGGTTCGTCAGAAAGTACCTTACCATTGTAACAATTCAGGTACTAATGCAGAAATAAACTCAGTAATGAACCGACTGCACAATGCAGGGAATAAATATTACACCAACACCAACGGTACTAAATGTCTATCAGCCTATAAAAACATTGTTATTAAATCTGTATGTCTATCTTGATAGCTTTGAAATGTTTATAAATTTTCAATATGTATCGAAATTTATATGAATGTGCATCCTATATTTTACTCTGTTTGTTGTTTTTAAGTTAAAATTTTTATACTTGGTACTTATTTTAATTGTGTTATCTCTTTAATTCTTTGATAATATCAAAATGTATTTTTAATTTTACCAAATTTAAAAGCCCTAATTGGGCGTTTACAAATAAATAAAAAAATAAATTACTAAACTTCGTTACATAAATAAAATTTTAAATAAATATAATATTTATTTTTTTGCATAAATAAATCTTTTATCTGAAAAGAGAAAGCATGAGTAACCCCGCAACAATTTAGTTAAGTCACCTCTTAATAATTTCTTCCGTCAACGTATTATGCAAGTAAAACTTAACCTACAGGTTTTCGTTATCTCAAAAAAGAAATGTACAAACAAGCATGCATCGCCTAAAAAAATCTGCCAGTAAATAGAATAATCTCTAAAACGATAACAATGTCGTAAAGGCATAAAACACATCCGTCAAAAGTTCATTCAACTTGATTTAAGTACATTTTATTATTAGATATGTGCGTGTTACTGCTAATATGCTGATCTGGTGCGTAATTTTATCGCCTCTGACGTCTTGTGAGATATTGGTATCGTTTTCTAGATTGATCCATTGATCAAATGCTATCAATTAAAGTAATAACCGTTCTGACAGTGGGTGCTTTAAAATATCAATAAAAACGCTTGAAATTGAAACTGACATATTATCAGACGAGCATACTAGTACATAGCCTTCTGGCTATTCCTTTATTCTATCTATTACTAGGGACATACTTGCACAGATAATCCTTTAATATGAGCAGGTACTTACATGCAGTTTATAAAAAGAGAGGCAAAATAATGGTGACCGAACAACTCAGAATGAAATCTACCCAACACCTGCTTTGAAAACTCATTAAAAGTGATGTAATTTTTTTTTTTAAATTGGACAAAAAGGTTACTTTAGGTTAGGTTATGGGCTATTTTTCAATATTTTTTCATGGCTTTTAATGACTTTTTGAAAAGGTGTAGAGTTCACTAGATTCTGAGTTGTCATGGAAAATAAAATAATAGGACGTTTTTAGGGAAGGTCGCAAAATTCTATAGTGCAATGGTATAAATCAATGAAAATCAATCTTTTTATCCGAAAGGCTAATTTATTAATTTTCAATATGTTCATGAACAGTGTCAAATATGCAAAATGGTATTTTATTAATAAAACAACTACAAAATGCAAGAAGGAAAGCGCCGCAAGCGAAAATCTTATATCTCCAAGGACAGACCAATAAATGCGGTTGATTTTATCATTTTGAATGTTTAAAGGACATTACAAATACAATGGCAATTGGCAATTTTTGATGATTTTAAACAAAATTTTGTCACGAAAACTTTTAGTATTTCGTGCAACAGAAATGTTTAAAACTCAACAAACAGGGATTCCAACAAAAAAGCGCTGTGAGGTGAAGGTGAACATTTCGCGATAGTGCTTCCCAAAAATCTAACTAATTTTAATCTTTAGTGTCCTGTCCATTTTATCTCCCTGCACAACCTTCGCTTTGATTCTCCAAGTTTTATTAGAACCAATAAATTGGGGAGGTTGTCGGCCAATATCTAATGCGCCTTCTGCATCAGTTTGAACTCGCAAGAATTTCTTGGTGGTGGCAGTTTTAATAGTCTTCCCAACATTTGAAAATAACAATCTTCTAGAAAAGCTATTTTAATCTGAAAGTAAATCTGATTCATGAATTAAAATCAAGTCATGAATGGCGCAATAGAGAATAAGTAGCACAAATAATGCACGTTTCTTCTAACAATAACCAGTACGGAAACCGGTGTAAACTTAATTCCTATAAATAATTTCCGTCGACTAAGAATTCTGGAATCTCGCTTCATTTCCTGAGGTTCCTGAAATAATTATTAACTCGCCTCTTGTTGCCAGTGCGGATTGAGCTATTTAAACTGTTTATGATTTTTGTGGAGCTGCCAATACATTCGTTAAGTTCGCACATTCTCGATAGTAGAAATATTTGATCAAATACTTTTCAGAGAAAAATGGTTGAAAAGCCAAAAGAAAATAAATAAAGAACAGGTGGTTCATTCAATATTGATTCGGAAATATCTGTTCAAAATTTTACGAGACTTCAGAATTATAGCTTGATCAGAGAAATGATTTTGTAAATGAATTAATTAAATATATTTTTATCACTCAACTAGCGCAGAGCCGTTAAAATCACGGGATAGACACAGCGGCGCTATTACGTACTGATATTGAGAGCTTTGGAGGTCAAATTGGATTAATAGGAGATAAAAAAAGTGGAACAAATTTTTTCGTTTATGTCTGTTTAGTCTGAATTTTCGACAAAACAGTTTCGATTTGAAAAGTCAATTCAATTAATTTCAATTTAAAAATATAACATTGCTGTATTCGCAATGACCACTTAGAATTTAGAAAATGAATCTAAGCAAATATAAGCAAAGTTATAAAGTTCATTTTTTTCACAATTTTTTTTTACATGAATACCTCACAAGAGTCCCAGCTGCTCCCGTCTAGAGCCAGTGAGACTATAGCATCCCCAATTGGGGTATGTTGTGAAGCTGAAGGTAGCGGGGAGAGGAAGGAGAAGGGGAAGAGAACGGTGGGAAAGTCCCTGGCTATTCAGATCTGGTCACCAAATACGGCTGAAGCAACGCAAGCAATTTCAAGCAACGTTTCAATCCTGAATGGTGGTCTTATTCCAGGGCGATACTGAGCGTATCTACCACTCTAGAACGTGTAGTAAATATACTTTATAATATTTTTTTAATGAATTAATTGTGAAATAACACAAAACTTTTTTTTGCGCACGCCGGGATTCGATCCAGCGACCTTCGGATTTTGAGTCAAAAGCCTACCCCTTGACCACGGAGATCGAGTTTCAGTATAAGTGAGCCACAACCGAAATTACTATTTCGAATTAAATTAGTTACTATTTTAGGGGGACATCTAGCTCTGCGAGCCAGTCCAGGGCCTCAGGCGTAGCCCTGTGGACCTCTTCAGTCCCGCCGGGGAAAGAACTGAGCAGGCGTCGTTAACCACATGTAAAAACTTATGCGTATTGAAATCTTAGTGCATTAAAGCATATTTCATTTAAAAAGCTATCAAACTATTCCTCGAAGGGGTGGGCAGAGAGGATAGACACACCCTCAGCTTCATTCTCATTCATGCATCGATTCATACACACATTTATGTCATTCTTGACATAACTCGACTCAAGTATTTGATTAACAAAAAATATTCTAAATCGGCCCATTATCGATTGATCATCTGTGAATCAAAAAATGTTTATTCTTCATTTACGAATTCAGTGGCAGAGCAGGCAAATTTAAAAAAATATATATTATTCGGCCAACAAATAATACCGCGGGCAATTTTTCTCATTAACTGATTTACGAATATCTAGTTCCGGCCCCCCGGGGCCCGGCAGCTGCCCAGGCGGTCGTTGCGCCACTGGTAGTCCACTTAATTAAAATATTTGATTTATAGCGCATCGAAACCAAATGCAACAAAAAAAAGTGGTCGTACGAAAGGAAAAGTGTGGGCGGCGCGCCGCCCTCGGTATGCCGCATGGGCGCCGCCCAGAGCGTCCACCCCGCGAGACGATTGTCTTGCACCAGAAATATCCCGTTGCGTAATTAGCAGGAAGAGTGAGGAGATGCCAAGGTCGCCCGCCCCCGCCCTCTCTCTATCCGCCCATCCCGCCCAGAGAGAGACACGCCGCTCCTTGCCAAGCTGGTGTGGCTAGCTTTTCTACGGTTGTTCTACTGATCTCTCTGTTGATGTTAGGCACTGAACGAATAAACCGATAGAAATGTATTGTGAGCATAGGATAAAGAATTTAACACTAGAAGTACCTTCCATACAAATTAGAATGGAAACAAAAGTTCCATTTAGTCCAACACTCGCCGGAAAACGCATATCTCCATCTCATTTGAATTTCTAAAACACTGTTTTGTGTGGAAATACAGGCCCACTTTGGGCCTGTATTTGGATCAGGAAATTTGTATTTGGATCAGAACACAAAAAAGGCACTTCGTGTGTTATTATCTATATTGTGTGCTTGTCCGTGTCCTAGAAGAAAGCACAAAATTTTTCCTTATTGGTATTTTTTTAAATTTTTAAAGAACGGCAAACAAAAATGATTTATGAATGACCTAACATTATTTGAATTTCTCCTGTTACCGATATATTAAGTGGAAAATATTGCTTGTACAATGATGGAGGACTGACACAGAAGAGTAGTCCTTTCGACTTCTAGGACTTAAGAGTTTAATGAAATTGATTATTCGCTCAAGAGAGAATTTCAATATTTGCAAATGTACAATCAATTTCACCAAAAGTAAGAAACAATTGAATTGGGAACATAAAACATTTCTATTGATTTACTTCTTCAGTGATGTTGAGTGATTCTTTAAGTTAGATACATTGAGCTTCAAGAGAAGAGACGTTAACACCAGCTAATGTGTATTTACATGAATAACTACATACATCATTGTCGTAGCATCAGTACTAAACTAATTAATAAAACTGCAAATAAATCAGTAGATACCCATTAACGATTACATATACTACTATTTTATAGTTTGCTTTCGATTGGTTGTGACTTGTGACTTATATCAAAGGAAGCTTTCTTTATATTGACACCTTAGATAGCAAAAAGCATGAAGGACGGATGATACACGCATTTCCTTTTTATCGACAGCCGACAACCACCTGCAGGTCCGGAATATTAACTTTTTAACATCATTAACCGAGCGCTGGAAACCACATATGAATACATTAAGCAATCTTTAGTTATACAAACTGTAATTAAGTAAGTTATTAAAGCAAGTGAAAAACAATATTATTAAATGATATTGACCAATTTTGTTTACACCAGTATTTTTTATAAAAATTATCAATATTTTTCAAAAACAAAAGGTTTCTTCACCAGGACGCAGAGTGTTCTTAAAATTAATATATCCTTAGTTTTACCAACCGACATGAAAGTAAGTTATGAAAGCAAGTGAAAAACAATTTTTTTAAATGAAAATAACGAACTTTGTTTGCACCAGTATTTTTAATTAAAAAATCAACATCAGGATGCAAAGTTACTGAAAAATTTTAAAAAATTAAATATTCAAAATATGTGCCAATAGACAAAAATATTACAATAATAATATTATTTTTATCTGCAGATAATTATTTGTCTTTTAAATATATCTTAAAGTTCAGTATTCTGATAAAGAAACTTTGGTTTTTAAACATGTTGATTATTTTTATTAAAAATATTGGAGTAAACAAAGTTGTTCATTTTCATTTTTTTAGTAATTTTGCAATTATTGAAGGAACAATATATATTATCACATGAAAACAAATAACTTTGTGTATAACCCTTTTCCAATCAAAATTATCAACATATTTCGAAACCAATGATTTCTTCATCAGGATAAACGAGAATAATTTACATTTTATCCTGATGAAAAAAACCATTGGTTTCGAAACATGTTTTTTATTAAAAAATATTGGAGTAAACGAAGTTGTTAATTTTCATTTTATTAAAAATGACGACATAGAGTAATTTTGTAATTATCGAAGAAACAATATTATTTATTTAAAAGCTGACACAAATAAGCGCTTTTAACACGATAAATACTTCGGGGTATAATTTTATTGGATTTCACGTAACTTGACATTGTGTCGTTGCGGATATTATCTGTAAGAAGTGTTGTAATCTGCAGATTATTAGAGTGCATTTGAGTAAAGACACCCTACGAACAAGTTGACATACATTGCGGGCTAAATATAGTCCGTTCCACTACAGTAAACCGTTCACCGTACAGCTGACGGCAAAGACAAGCAACTCACGGTAAGAAGCTTTACTGTCTATTGCGAATTGACAATTCGCTTCAGGTGAGAATTAAACGCATTACAAATCCTGTCACTCTGACATTTGAAAGTGAATAAACAAACAGTGATCCAATTTCAAAGAAAATTATCATAATACCTATTCGAATTTAAAAAGAATATAAGCTCTAATAAAGCCAGGAAATGTTATTTACCAAGTCTTGCCAATTCTGGCATGGAAAATTAATAAAAAAACAATAATACGAAGTCAAAGAAAATCGTGAAAGTATTTAAAGTACTTTTGCATTTGAACGTTGCTAAAGTAACCACGTAAAGCTCCGATTTCAAAGGAAATTGTGATAATAAATATGCATTAGGCAAAAGTAAAAAGCTTCATTACAAATAAGCGAGAAGCATCTCTGATAATCTTCTGAGACTTCAATTCGTGTACTCCTAGCGTTGACCAGAGAAAATAACGGAATTTTGTTATAAATTGTAAGATTGTTAAAATTGAATTTTAGTTAAAGAGTGCGAATCCTTGAAAATCACGAAATCTGACTTGAGATGAAGCTATACGTGAAACCCTATTGAGATACTATTTATGTTCATCTTTACGACGAATCGGTTTACAGTATGAACATCAAAAAATATGCTACAGATAAATTGAAGCTTTTACTAGTTTTTCTACGTATTGGAATTACAATTAAATTATTAATGACATAACAAAATATATAAGCGTAAACCACAAAAAAAAAACTTTTTTGCATGACTGAACTATGAAGTAATATAAGATTTTTTTTAAAATATCCCTTTATGGCTATGACTATTTTTGAGGTTTTGTATGTTCTAACTTTTTTCATTCTTATAAAATTATGCACAAAATAAATAAAAACTACTTTTTCATTTACTTGTCTCGTGCAAATACAACGCGCGATTTTAAATTTTGAAGGCATAAGAATCGAAATATTTCTAGCGTTTATATTTCTCTTAATTGCAAAGATTAACCTTCCAAGAAATCATAACAAGTAAAATACACAATTCAAATGTAGAATTAAAATAAGCTTGAAATAAACGCTTGTCTGAATTACACTTTTAGAGTATCCTGTCTGTGCCGCATGTTCAGAATACGTACGAGTATCAATAAAATTTTTTAAATATATATTTTTGATAGCTATCTCATCATTATTTTGTAATTGATAACAGGTATAAATTTTAATTTAGTAATTAACGTTCTACTCTCCGAGCTTCACACTTAATGTATTGTAAAATAGTGTGTATATGCCGACAAACGTTAATTTACATTCCATTATTGCTTACTGAAATAAATAAGTCACATTATGCAATCAACCAATGATGTATCAAGTTGCAAAAAGCAGTACTCCAATTAGTGACTTTATTGACATCGTGCTTCAGGTAAAACAGGTTAATCAACTGTCTGCAATCAGTTTTAAAAACTCATAAAGAAGTAACCAAGGTACCAGTTTGCACTTTGTGATAATTAATAAATAAAATAATTGAACATTTGTTGAATGAACCGAGTTTGTTTATCAAGCGTGTCTCTCTGGAGTGCCCAAGATAAGGCGCCACGTATTAAATAGCAAGACTAATCAACTTTTATGGTCGTCTTGCTGAGCCGGCAGAAACATTTACTAGGCAGAAGGTAGTTGGGTACTGCAAACTGGAAGGCTTAGCCGCTTGAAAATTAATTCGATGGTTTCATCGGAGCAGAAACCACAAACCACTTAGTGCATTACTTGTCAGCATTCAGTGGGAATTACTCCTAGCTGCAAGTGTTCGTTGTATGCACAATTACCGGCATTACCGATAATATTGGAATTTCTGTACGGCTTTTCAAAAACCTTGAAACTAATACGATTTGACGTTTTGCGTGAAATATCGGAAAATTTATACATCAGCACTTTCTGAGTTCTGTATCAATTATAATCAAATTATTCTGCAATGTTTATATGTGTAAGATAATCTTATTTCAAGGGAAGCGGTATTTATAACTGTCGTAAATTTATAAAATATTATATTGAAACCTGTTAATTTTCATAGACAGGTAACACTCCCACAGACAGTGGTATGTTAATATTAATTAAACGATTGTTAAACATCAATAAAACAACATTTTAAGCGCCGTTCTGGTTTATATGTGTCCATTCTTCACTAGGATTTCATATTATATTTATTTGTAAGAAACAAGCAATTAAAACATTTTTTAAATTTATTATTATTAAAGAAATTTATTGGTATTTTTGTAGTACGAAATAAACTTTAACATAATTGATCATAGAATAATAAAAACAATAATTATTTCATCTTCCTAATTTTTATTGTGAATATATTTTTTATTTATTGTGAATGGGAGTGTATGTTAGGAAGGTGTTATTTATTTATTATTTATTATTTTAACTTTATGAGTAAAACCTCAAACTGTAATATTTAATTAAATGAAGACATTATGAGCGAAACTCAATCGAAAATCTGGAAACAGAAAAATCAGAAAAAGATATTTACACCTCTGGGACTCGAACCCAGGACCTCCCTACTTTCCGGGTTGGGAACAAAATTCCCAATTGGGAACAGAATTCCCAACCCGGAAAGTAGGGAGGTCCTGGGTTCGAGTCCCAGAGGTGTAAATATCTTTTTCTGATTTTTCTGTTTCCAGATTTTCGATTGAGTTTCGCTCATAATGTCTTCATTTAATGTTATTTATTTAGTTGATTTTTTCCTTTTTTATGACTTTTATTGTTTTTATTAATTACTTTTAATTTTCAATAAAAGTTTTTTTATATATTTTTAATATTATTATTTTAATTTTTTGTTTTTATTATTATATATTTTTTTAGTTGAAGTTTTCAGTATATTTTTTACATAGAATGCAAGGATGAATATATATTGAGTTAACTGAGAACAAGCCTCTTCAAAAGAGCCTCTTATGCTGATGTTGCTCGAAGGTGGAATTTTATTGTTTTAAAATTAATTTTAGGTAAGAAAACGAAGGAAAAGGAAGTGGAATACAGAATAAGGATAGGAGATCCAGATTCATTACATACTAATAACAAATAGTATCATCTAAATTTCCTAGTTAGCATCAGACTTTGACGGTCTCCGTCGTCGAGGGGTAAGGCTCTCGACTAGCGGTCACAGGTTCAAATCCCGGCGTGCGCAAGTAAATTTTATTCGATTGGTTTGTTATTTCACAGTTAAACCATTATAAAATAATATAAGGTATATTTGCGACACGTTCCAGAGTAGAATAAACCCTCAGTACCGCACTGTAAGACCACCGTCCAGAATTGAAATGTTCCGTTCTTGAGTTCAACAGCTCAGCTATGGAACGATTTGCCGGCCTCTATGTTTCCTCCTTCTTACAAAATGACCAATGTTCATTCCTTCCTCTCCTCAGAAAAACCCTAGACAGCATCTCAGATGACTAGGCCCTGTGGGAAATTATTTTCTTCAAGGCCTCCTGTGTGGAGTTAATGTAAATAAAAATGGCTTTAGCCGTGTTTGGTGACTAGATCTTAATAGCCAGGTAATTCCTTACATTCCTCTTCCCCACCTTCTTCTCCTCCCCACTACTTTCAGCCTCACCACCACGCCGCTTGGGGATGCCACAGTCTCACTGGTTCCAGGCAGTTGGGACTCTTGTGCGGTATTCACATAAAAAGCAAAAGTTTTCTAAAGTTTGTAAAAATTAATAGTAAAACTATTTTTAAAAAGCCAGCCTTTTCTGAAAAAATAAAAGTTCGAATATCAGATATGAATCATTAATGAAATTCAAAAATCGTCATGTATTTTGATACGTCACAAGACGAAATGTTTATTTTAGTAATTCTGTCGCATCTCAACTCCCAGATAAATATATGGTAAGCACAATCGTAAGTAATAATAGATCGTAAGTTACACTAAGTTAAACAGTTGTACGTACACTAAATTCTTGGCACACGCGCAAAGAAAATCATAAGAAAGCAGTCTCTTTTAAAAATGAAATGACATTGAACGGAAATATGTCTAAACACATAATGTAACCACTTTATGCAACTTCTGAACTCTTTCCGTACAAAAAGAAAAATAATTTGAGTGGAAAACATTCAAAGGCAAAAGAATGTTCAATATTTTTGAAAGTTTATCAAATTCACGTACAGCACTACTAATTTATTACTTATTTGTGAAATTGTTAAGTTTGAAAATCTATCTTTATTTGTGTTAACATCGAAGTAGATTCCCTCATAAGGGGCCATTCAAGTATTGCGTAAGCACCACCGGGGGGGGTCTTTGCTTTGCTTATTTTTGAAGAAATGGGGGGGACGAGCTTGGCTTACTTTTGCCAACAAGGCGGAGTGGAGGGTTAATAATTGCAAAAAATGTGCTGGCGTAGTATTTGAACGGCCCCTAACCAAATGTTCATCAGAATAGTATTGAAGGCTGTACTCACCCAATTGCTAGAGAGATTAAAAAAATATACAGGGTGTTTAGGGACGTACTTGACTTACTTAATTTGACGTAGGTGATTCCAGACATTATTTGGAGGAAAAACGTGAATGAAATTTTGGTTCCCGATTATTTTTTAAAAACAAATAAAAAAAATCTTCTACACTGGTCACTCAGCCGAGTAATCGCCAAACCCTTATATTACTAAACTAAATACTTTTATTATCTTTTAAATGTGTATCGCCCAAGAGTCCAAACTGTTTCCAACCGTTTGAATCCAGTGAAACTACAGCATTTCCAATTGAGGTAAGTTGTGAGGCTGAAGTTGGTGGGGAGGGAAAGGAGATGGTTGAGAAGAAGTTTGCGAAGTACCTGGCTATTACAATACGGTCACCGAACGCGGCTAAAGTCATTTCAAAGCAATTTAATATACTGAAAGTATCTACCACTCTGGAACATGCGCAAATATGCTACAATTATATATTTAAATGAATAAATTATGAAATAACACAAATTAATCAAATAAATTTTACTAGAACCCTCCGATTCCGCGACCTCCGGATTTGTAACTGAATCATATCATAAACCACGGAAACAATATTTTAAAGGTTCTGAAATTTCTTAAAATACGAGTAGTTGACTAATTAATTAAAAGTTCCCGGAGCAAATTTGATAACGTCAAAGCTCATCATCCGATTTATATTCCTTAAGGTGAAACGGCAGTGATAATTCTCATACAATCTATTTTTCAGCCGCATTTGAAAACTACAGATAATATTTTATTTATTTTAGTACCGAAAAATAGTACGAATAATGAAATTAGCGCGAACGAAAATTTCACTGTTATATCATTTATAATAACCAAGTAATTACATTAACAAAAGTAATTATTTTTCACCTAATTTCTGCAGACACTGGTAGCTAGAACACGCTACTCGGTTTTAGAACGAGACAAACCTATGTGCGAGCCATACCAATATGCTTTTATCATGCACGCTTTCAGCACATTCCCACGGTGTTAAGGCGTTAAGTATGTTTGTAGTAAAAATGTCACGGTTCGTGTCTTGATTTCTTATTCTGATGGAATGTTCGTTTTGCTTTTTTATGAATGTTCCAGTATTACTGGGCGCATAGAACATTTGCGGTTGAGGCACGCCGTAAAAAAGGCTACGTAAACTATATCATTTTAGTGAGAGCGACTGTAATTAGTTACTACTTTCTTAAATCTGCAACTATTACTAGACGCCCGCCTAGTTATTTTGTTTTTGAGACCTGCTAAACAATAAAATGCGTAGATTGAGCTGGGTACATTCTGTCTGTTTATGTTTGCCTGCCACCGCTTGAAGTTTGAAATAACTTTTTTTGTGCCAACAAGAAATCAATAATAACAAATTTTTATACAGCGCATTATTGTTACTCCATAAAAATGAGGCGTGCACTTTATAAAAATCACAAGTATTCCGGGAAGAGGGTCAATCCAAGACTCAGTGCAAACGGGATGAAACGTCAGCACGGTGAATTGGAATACAGATATATATTACAAAATTTTTCACAAATATTTTCTAGGTAACTAACTAACCATCACGCCGTTTCTTCGCAGGGGTACGCAGAGAGGACAGACCGCCAAACAACTCGGTCTTGGCACACACTCTTTGCCTCACTCATATTCATACACCGTCTCATACCTACATACTCTTCTATTATTCTGACTTTTGGCATGACCCGACTCAAGTATCTGATTTACTTGATCGTGCCACGTCTTCCTCGGATGTCCCCGACTTCTTATACGATTCACATTTGCGCCATATATTTTTCTTATATTAGCTACTTCCTACTTTGTTCGTTCATTCGCTCTACATGCATTCTTTGCGGATATCCACATTTTCTAGGCACGTTCTATAATTATTGTCTAATTCTTGCTAATTATTATCTATCCCCGTTTTCTCCCTGAGAGGATCACAACTAAAAGTTGAAACTGATTTTTTTTTTATATGAATACCGCACAAAAGTCCCAACTGCTCCCGTCTGGAGCCAGTGAGACTATGGCATCCCCAATTGGGGTATGTTGTGAGACTGAAGGTAGTGGGGAGGGGAAGGAGATGGGGAAGAGGAAGGTGAGAAGTACCTGGCTATTCAGATCTGGTCACCAAACACGGATAAAGCCATTTCAAGCAACATTTCAATTCTGAACGGTGGTCTTACACCAGGGCGATACTGAGAGTATCTTCCACTCTGGAACGTGCCGCAAATATACTATATATTATTTTAAATGAATAAATTGTGAATTAACACAAATTAATCGAAAAAAAATTATTTGCCACGCCGGTATTCGATCCCGCGACCTTCGGAATGCTAGTCAAGAGCTTTACCGCTGGACTACGCCGGCCGTCATAGCGATTATTCACATTCATCCATCTCTTCTATTATTCCGACTGACCGTTCTCAAATAATTAATTCGCTTGATTTCGCCGTTTTTGCGAAAAAATATGTAAAGAGATACTATACTATAATGTTGGATCACAATAATAGAAAAAAAATAGTTAGATTTCGTAAAACGAAAGTTGAAGTCGATTCAACTTTGGGTTTCTATTGTTTCTAGAAAGCAGGTTCTCGCCAATATTTTTCATTGATTCTATGAAATAGATCCAATGTGGTGGGATTCCAGTTTTAGCCGAGCATTCTTTCTTGATGCAGTGTACACATACACTTATTATATTATCTATTTGACGCTTGTAGAACAATCACACATGGATAAACCACACATACAACTCAAGAATCTCATTTCTACTTGTATCGTTCCTCTGCCAGTTATATGTCCAGTCCACATTTATACCTTCTATCCTAGGTCAACAATTTTACGCTTGTTCAACCACCACCCATATCGCTCGGCGGTATAGGATGGTTCGTATTTAATGTTGCTCAAAAATTATATATTTTTTTAAATTTATATTTTATCTTTTAGTTCCCACAAACACTGGCGCGGAAATAAAGAAAATAAATGTTCAGGTGACGAGACCCCTACAATTAATATTTGTGGAGAAATCCCATCCTCTAATATTACGTCTGGGGACGTGAAAACTTATGAAAGTTGTTCAAAACTGTTGCGTGTTGAAGCAACATTTCCTTCCACATCCGACCATCCAACTACTATAATCGAAACAGCGGCCCCGATAATTATAAACTGGCCTGCTCCGGACCCCAATTTGGAAAACCACAATCTTGTCACAGAGATGATGGCGTACAGTGAAGATAAGGAAAATTCAGTCAAGGGAAATAGAATTGTGGACATCCAGCACGTTCTGAAGTGGGCGTTCACTATGACACAGCATTATTTAAAATGCACGTTTTCAAAAATTCAATTGATCAAAGAATTGCGCACTGGGTTTCATTCTATTTTTTTTTTTAAATGCAATATGTGTGACACCACATGGAAGCAAACTTCAGAACCAGAGCCTGAAAAACTTGCCAATAAGTCTTTTGTGTGGGGTACACTTACAAGTGGCAGCTACTACACCCAAGCTGCTCAAATTCTCGGTGCCATGGATGTCCCAGTAATGTCCGGGTACACATTTCGTAAAACAGAGAGAAATTTGGGCAAATTGTGGGGGGGGGCATCTGGCAGAACAAATGCGTGTAGCTGGCAAAACCGAAATGGAAATTGCCATAAAAAAAGGAAATGTCAATGCAGACGGGATACCTTTCATAACGGTTTACGTTGATGGAGGCTGGTCCAAAAGGTCGTATGGCCATAACTATAATGCTGCATCCGGAATGGTGAGCATAACTATTTTTCTGTAATTTCGATACATAATATTTTATGGGTTAGTTCGGGAAGTTCGTGTATATAGATAAGGAAAAGGAGAGGCCCAATAATGCTTCCTTGTGGCACAACCTTGTTAATTGTTCTCCATTTGGAATCTACCATCTATTGCATCATTTTTTCGTTGATATTTGATATGTGAACTTTCTGCTTACGATTTTTTAGGTATGATTTAAACCATTTTAATGCTAAACCTCTTATACCCATATGTTCCAGTTTACATGCTTTTATTTTCATTTGTATTCTTTAAATTTCTTTAATTTTATTTTATATAATATGTATATTTATATATATATATTTTTTATATTCTCGCACAGTGCTTTATATTGCGTCTATTAATGTACTGTATACAAAAATCGACTACCACAATACAGGCATGTGCCTAGTATGGTGGTCGAAAAATCCCCAATTCATGTAACAAACAATTCAAAGAATAAGGAAACTTAAAAAAAAAGAAAACTCGCTCAGTGTCATCGTATTACTTGCTAACTAGCAGATTGTGGACAATCTACGAAAAAAATTGAAAGGTGGTCAACTTTACTCGCTACTCGCTGGTGTTTGCCTAAAGATGGCGGCCCACCAACAGCTGATTTCGTCCGTCAGAATTTGTTCGGGCGGGAACCGTTATTGGCTAGCTTGTGGAGCCAGCTACGAGCATACTATCGAATGTCGACAGAACTAGTTCGAGTGGGCGTCATTATTTTAGCTTATTAGCGTTATTTTAGCACAAATCTGAACCAGTTTTTACTGTGTACGGTCATACGTTAGCAATAAGACCGGTCACTTGCTGAGTTAACGTTGCGTCTGGTTCCCACCCAGGCGTAGTGTGTGCAATTTCTTAGCTGACTAATTCCTCCATCACGACCCAGGCAATGCTTTCCGCTTACTGTGATGGTAGTAGGAGATTTTGAAATATTTTCAGGTTTTTCGTGATCCGGAAATGTTTGTATTTCTAAAAAAATATATACGAATTCTTGTCGGCGCTCCTGCGCCAGTCGGTCACCCATGCGCCGACCAATCAGAAAGCCTAAACCCGCGTATTTTGTGTTCCCACACTAAGCGTGCACCCGGCTCTAAATGTTTACTTGCAGAAAATAAGAAATCGATGTGTTCAGATCGAAAAAGGTTTTTTGAATTCTCTATGTGATGTAGATTCACCACTTTTACTACTAGTTTCCTAACACCGTGTATAAGATATTTGTACAAAAAAATATTATTTTTAATCTTCAACTTTCTGCCCTATAAAGAGTTTTTACTATTATTAACATGACATGTTTATAGTTTGTGGAAATAAAATATATTTAAAAAATACAAAAAGTTTTTTATTTTTAAAGAGCGACTTTATAAGCACACTGTAGACTCCGTCCTTGACACTCGGGCCATCATAATGCCTATATTATTATTTGTTATGATGTTTTGAGAAGCTAACGTATCCTGACTTGAGCATGCGTCAAATTTGCCATTTAGCGGCCTTTAAAAAAAAGGTCCAGTTAACGGCAGCTCTCGGCTCGAATGCTGTTGTTCTCAGCCGGTTCTTTTTATAAATCATTCAATTTCCCCAGGCGTTGTTTTAATTTACTGAATTCAGCGAACCTTCTATCTCGCGTCTCTTTTCGACTCGTGCTTTACATCGTAAAATTTTTGAAATATACTATTTTTCGCAAATGTCTTTTGGTTGGGTAAAAGAATTTTTCCGTACGAACGCGCGCGATGTTGTGACAAATGTCTTTCGTACGTGTTTTTTTGCAATAAAATTATGTGTTTTTCAGCCGTATTCTAAGATTATAAAGTTATATGTATAAAAAAAAATTATACAGATTAATATACCTTATTTCCGGGCGCGAACCAATAATTTATCTCAATATTAAAAAGCACAACGTGTTAAAACCGTTTTATTCGACGATTTTGAAAATAACGCCATCTACCGGTATAAAGTTTCTAAATATATTTTAAGAATACCCTTAAGCCGTCGCTACCCGAATTTTTACCAATTTCTTACATATCTCCCTTAAACATTTGAAGTTTTTAAGCTCTTATAAAAATATATGTTATTTTTTGACGATAATATCTAGACACGTTCCACGCCGAAACGCAAATTATATGAAATTCCTTCGATAGAAAAAAATCGCAGAGTATGCTCCGAAAATTATTAAAAACACGTCTGTTTCTATTATTTTACAAGTTATTGTTGTGGAAAAATTCACAATGTGTTCTTTAAATGATACTTAAGACGCCTTTCACTGGATTTTTGTTCTACTTTAAGCGAGTCGTGTTTTATTAAACACTTTCAAAATGTTCGCTTCAATTTTATCATTTAAAATATTAGCGCGTTTTGTCCAACATTTATAATAACATATCTCTCCAAATTCCAATCCAAAGCCACCTAAAATTCATTTCTGTGATTTCAGCGACGAAACCTCAAAATTAAGCATCCTAAATAATTCAAAGTATGGTACGAATTCCACTAACCGGGTTAATTAATTATAACCGCCCCGTTGCACTGGTTCACCACACCAGGGACACGAAGTCAGAATACAGTACACCGACGCTATAGACTGGCAATGAGATATTGTTTTTGGACCAAGAATTAAATTTAGTAAATACCTCTGCGCTTCATTTACAGTATAGTTTAACCCATTTTCTTCACGGGCCAAGTCTCCTAGATTCTGAATGCCGTAGGTATAGAAGGTGGGATATTTCATTCAGTCAACTTCATGGCTTACAAGCTGTTGAAAGCTCACTTTAAGTATGTGGGATTTGTTTTGACAAAGATATTAAATTTCACGAAGACGAATGTTTTAAGAGTAATCATTTTCTTTGTTTTAATATGTAACAAACATTTCACAATTAAATTTAGTTAAACCTATGAAGGTACGCGGTGGTCATATTTTATGAATTGAGTATTGCTCGCAATTGCATAATAATGTATTTTTTATCGTCGATTTATTTTTAACTGGCTGGCTAATATATTAAGTAACTAAACACCAAAATTAAAAGGTAAAATTATTTCAATAACTTAATCGTCAACAACTTTTCTCAAGTTGGAGAAGGTTCAGAAGAGATTTTTTTACCTGAGGGAGTACGGCTGCTACCCTACCGACTCTCTTTTGAGCATGCTCGGTATGAACCGTTTACGGGTCAGAAGGGATGACACATTTCTTCAGACTGATTCGTGGACGGTTCGAAAACTCGGCTATCATGGAGAGTATTAGTTTCTATGTTCCCGATGGTTATCTCCGTCACCGATAGCATAGACTGTTTTACCTCCCGGCTTGCAAAACTAACTTGCCAATGGTTAAGCCAGTCGGGAGGCAGTCTTGTTGTTAAATAGATATAAATTGAATATCGATCCATTTAGCATCAATGAAGCACAATTTAGACAGCAAGCTTTATTGCTGTTAGTCTGATTGTGATTCATTGATGTTTAAATTGTTTAAATATGCTTGAATGTTAATATTTTCTCTTCTTTAAAAACGATTTGAAATTTTAATTTTGTTATGTTTTTAAAGTGAAAAAATTTAATTGAATTGAACTTAAAAAAGACTCCGTTAGCTTTGTATATTTTTTATCACATTGGTGTCTTTCTACTACTAAATAACCAGAACTTGACACTATGGGAGTCGTTTCACAAAGTTTTGCAAATCAAACAAAAATCTATTACTTTTGATTAAGAAAACTAATAAAAAAATCAAAGAATGAAGAAAAACATTGAGAGTACAGAACGAATTAGCGTATTGGAGAGGTTTAGGAACTTGTTAATTGGGGTTCATTGCATCATGATTATACCAATTATTGTACGCCAGTTTGAGCATAATATTATAACCTTTAATTCAATAACACCATCTCGATGTAAGAGTTAATCCAGTTGAAGTGGTACATCCGTTAATCCTGTCGGATGCAAACGAAAGTTTGTAAGTGTAAATGTCTATATTTGCACAGACGCCAAGGCCTGACTAAATACAATGGCGGATGTAGGAAGTTTCACGCTCACTTGCAAATAACTCAGCGACATAAATCAACCAAAACCGAGTTCGTTCATTTAGGCATAATCAGCGACGTTTGCATAGGACCAAACCAAGGGTGTTTGTTATGATCTATGACTAGAATTTGTTGCAGAACTTTCTAGGGGTTAAAGCGTTCGTTTGAGCTTAATCTTCGACTTCAACCCCTTCTTAAGAGGAAATCTGGTCGCCGAGAAATTCGAACAATATGTATTTTACTAAACTGTTGCTGTCACTGTCGCTCTTACTGTCCCGAATACTGAGCGAAAGGGACAATTCACCTCCGGCTGATAATACATATATAAAATCATCAAAATCAAGGTTTTGTATTGACCATTTTTCTCTTCCAGAACTTGACCAATTCTTAACATTTTTTTACTAACTGTATAAGAAGATAATACTCTATGTCTGTACGTTTTTTAAATAAACATTGTCTGTTTTTTATGTTTAACGTCTGTTGATGGCGTTCTGATCAGACAATTTTAATGATTTTTGGAGGGTCCTATCTCCTGTAAGAAGTAACTCATCAAAAAAAGCAAAACATACCGGCACGCTGGTGGTCGATATCTGTATTAAATTTAAAAAAATATTTGCACTAGTGTCAAACTCCAGAGAAGAAGTTGGGGAATACGTTTATATGGATAAACATTGCTCGGTTTCTCCTTAAATCTTTTCCTTTCACGAATGAAAATTAATTTAACGTGTTCATAGTAATATTCATAAGGAAAATATAGCAATAAGTACAGCAAAATGATAATTCCCTCAGAAAATCGATCTTTGTAGAAGTACATTTGTAAGTAATCAGTACCAATAATACGTACCTATATTATAAAATCAAAACCATATCAAAACCATTACAACACATAAATACTTGTCATACATAAACATAAATAAACACGTAAACACCTCAGCACAGGTTCTCCTAGTGAGGTGTTCACGAAACATACAACAATACCTATCCACAGTTTCACCTTCACAAACCTACCTTACACCCAACATAATAAAATTACAATATATATTATGTAAAAATGTTTTTCAAAATTGATCTATAGGTAAATACTGTAATGCATAGAAATAAATAAATAAATAAAAATAAATAAATGAAAAGCATCTAAATTGTACTACTGTTATAGCATGCCTTAGATGGTAAATCTAATTTTATTAAATGCAACAAATTTTCAATTTGGGAGGCGGGAATGGGTACCGCCGCCCCGGGAACCTTTATTGGATAACCAACACCTCTGCCATAGGTCACCCCAAGTGGTTCGCCACGTTTGGTGATTTAGCAGGGGTGCCCGGGTTCATGGGGTGAGGTTTGTCTAGGTCTTGGAGGCGGATTACCAGGACACACTGAACCCCAGATTCCTACCCACCCCTTAAACCCTTTTCTTTCCCAAAACTCTCCTACCCTTCCTTTCCTAAAAAAAAAACCCTCCACACAGCATCCCCTAAGATGACATAGGCCCTGAGGGAAATTATTTTCCTCAGGGCCTCCTGTGTGGAGCTCATGTAAAAAAAAAAATACGAATACTCGCAGTTTAATCAATCTTGAGGATCGTGAGCTCCGCTTGAATTCATATTCAAATTTACGGAAAAATTACCAAATTTGATCACTTATTTTGCGCATTTATTTTGAAACCAAAATTTCGTTAAGTGGTACAGTTTTTACCACCTTCTCCGATGAACATACATACGTTCATATGTGTTTATTTTAGTGAACCGCAAAATGCATTTCGTCCTATGAAAACTTCTTTGTATTAATAAACCGCAGTTAAATTAAATGCTTAAGTGTCCCGTCAGCTTTCAACGTAACAGACAAATGACTACTGTACCAACTTAATCATCAGTGCAATCATCAGACTATAAAATAGAAAGCAACAGACTAAATTTATTTCAGTCTACAGGAATTTAAAGTGCAGTTTATTATCAAGCAGCCTATAACCGCCGGCTTCACATAAGAATTGGCTCCACACAATAAACTGTCAGTTACTATTGTGTCGCGGGTTGCATTATTTAACTGCATCTAATTGTAACACGCATTATATGCAGGAAGCAAAATGCATAACTGCCAATTTTATGTCGCAGATAGTTTATTTGTCAATTTTAATTACTTCAGCCAGAGGAAGACAGCTTCAAGTGTTTGACAAAAACTGTTACATCGAGGAATGTTGCACACGCATAATATTCTGCGTCGAGACTGACACTTGTGGACAGTTTGCAGAAGTGTTGATTTCATTTGTCTGAGTGTTTTATAGGGCCACCCATATTCAATGCGCTAATTAGAAATGAACATGTTGAACATTAGCATATCTTATTAAATTTATCCTTTATACCTCACAATATGAGTGAGCTGAAAGCTCAAATAAAACTGAAAAGAACTTGAAAAGATCCTACAAAATCAACCTGTAATAAATGAAAGGTTTTTTACTATTTAATATCTATTTCAATTTTCAGGCCATCTGTTGGGTCGGTTAGTAACCGATTTAAGAGAAATGCGTGAAATGTTTTCATTTCTACCAAGATCCAATTTTATTTACTCATTCATTCAAAGAAAACAAAATGGAAATTCGTTCAGATGTATTTAAAAACAACCCCGTTTTTTTTATTTTTTTACCATAATATTTACTATAATAATATTTACTAAATGTCTAAAACTAAAAATATATAAAGTTGGAGATTGATATGCCCATGTGCTGGATTCAACAGACTGGGCCAAATCTACAAACTGGGCCATATCCTGATTGGTAAGACCGACATTTATTGCGTATTTAATTTCTATAATGTCTTCGAATTTCAGAGAAATACATAATATATTTCCGTTTGAGTGTGCGTGTGCATGATTGCCACCAAAAGTTGATAGAATGCATTGTCAAAATGCATAAACAACTAGTCTATCTGCCGAATTTCAGCCCAATCGGATGAGAGGAGGTGGGTTAATTTCCACTTCCAAGAATCAATTTCATTCATTCATTCAATCAAACAAAAAAAATAATTCAAAATTCAAATAAATGTACTTAAAAAGATAAACATCAAAGGGGTGATGGTTGACGCCAATTCTCTTTGAAATACGAGATTTTTGTATCGGCGTACGAAGTATTAACTTCTCATTTTGCCTTAATTTTTAAGATTAAGATTTACCTGTGACTTTTCACACGTAAAAACCATAAACATAATTTCATAGTGTAATAATTTCTCGTGGATGTAACTTTTACAAAACGTTTCCCTTTAATGTCTTCATTCTTTCGTCACGCCAGAGAAAGATCAATTAAGAGAGATACCGTAGAGGGCCACACGTTATAACCGTTTTGGAGAGCGCAAAAAAACCCCGTTGCAGGATTAATTTATTTACGACGCTTCTTTATGCAATCACGTACAAGGTGCAAGTCACGGTTCTCGAATAATCCATTGGGCTTTCATTTTCCGTCAACGAGACGTCGCTATACTCGCTATGGGTGTAAATAAACTCGGGTGAACCGGCGGCGTGACGACATGTTCACAAAAAACCCGCCAAAACGAATGTCAAACATGTTCCGGAATTCGCATTATCCGGGAGTTCTCGCGGCCGCGTTCAGACGGGACTGAAGGCTCTGACGTTGACTGCGGGCGGTCTCGCTCCCAGTGTGGCCAATTTATGCCTTGTGGATACACTTAACCCTAAAATTAGTTAGAAAATGATGATTTTTTCATCTAGCAGAACAGAAATTTCCTTCTTACTGGGGTAGTGTTTGAAGCTGGTTTCGAAAGCTTGTCTGTCAAATGTTGAAACCTTCTAAATGTTTTTCCTAATAGAGTAAATAATGTTAGAATTTATGAAATAAAAGAAAATTCTTTTGAAAACGCGTGACGTTAGCCGCGGAAGGTCTTGCTTCAAGTTCGGTCAATTTATGCCTTACGGACACACTTAACCCAAAAGTTAACATTAGCTCCACACAGGAGGCCCTGAGGAAGACAATTTCTCTCGGGGCCTATGACATCTTGGGGGATGCTGTATAGAGGGTCTTTTTAGGGAAAGGAAGGAAATAAAGTTCTTGAAAGGAAAAAGGTTTAAGGGGTAGGTAGGAACCTGGGGATTAATTTATCCAGGGGTGACGGACGTATGAATCCATCTGGTGTACTGGTGTACAATCCTGCTGGTGGACAAGGCGATGGGTCCAGAGTGTCCTGCTGGAGAGGTGAAATGTCTCCATCAACCAATCTCTCCTTATCCGACCCACAACGCAGTAGTTGGGCAAACGCATGTGCCGCCTTGACCTAGTCAAACCTCACCCCTTGAAGCCGGGCACCCCTACTAGGCCACAAAACGAAGCGAACCATTTGGAGCTCCTAAGGCAGGGATGTTGGTACTCATACCCGCCTCTCAAATTAAATCCTAATCGAATGACTTAAATACTAAAAACCCTCGACGGTCGGATCTGGCGTCATGAAATTTGCGTAATCGACTAGTAACTAATAGTTAGAAAGATGTATAGAGAGATGAAAATTCTTGATAGTGTTGTTATATGTTTTACCTAGACTCTATATTAGTTTATAAAACCATTAACTTGTTTCGATAGAAAAATTCATTCTTGGCTATTAAAAACTTTTCATCACCTTAGGGGTTAAATGTCTTTGAAGTTTTACTGAAATTGGCAATAAGTGAAATACACCTCGATTAGTTGACAATTCCACAGCTCATTAGTGAGCTAATGTACACAGCACACCGAACACCGAATACACGCATATGATTCTGCGGTAGAGTTTTATTTCAAATTATTAGCCGTTTTATTGGATTATGTGCTTATTTATAGTTTTGGGATGGCGTTGATTGAAAAAAAAACATCCTTACATTGGTTTTGTCATAAATTAATCGAAATATGTGATCATCGATGTATTTTAGATATTATTCAAGTTTTGTGTTTGAAAATCATGTAAGATGTTATTTTTTTTAACTAAAATTTTGAAATTCAATAATTTACAAGTTATGTCGGCTAATGATATTTTGTACGTAAATGCTTATTTTAGCTAAGACTCTATTATCCTTAAAGCCGAATAAGAGTTAAAAATAAGATAAGAACAAATGATAATGGCGATGTCCCGATTAGACAGAGATCTTGGATTCGATTCCCAATTGCAATCGTTACCTTTTTTTTAATTTTCTGTGTCTTGTTCTGTTCCAGATCAATTTGGGAGCCGCATATGGGTACCGCCGCACCGTCACCCTAAGAAGTTCGCTAAGTTTGGCGACTTAGCAGAGGTGCCTAAGTTCACGGGATGAGGCTTGTTTAGATCTTGTCGGCACGTTTGCCTAACGCCTGGTGGGCCGGTTCGGAATAGATTGGTTGAGGGAGACCTGAACTAGGACTTTCCAGCCGAACTCTCTCGACCCCCCATCGCCTTGCACCGCATTGGGAGGGATGAATGCGTTTGAATTCATACGTTTGTCACTCCTAGACACACTGACCCCCAGATTCCTACTCACCCCTCTTACCTTTTTCCTTCCCAGAACTTCCTCTCGTTCCTTTCCCTAAAAAGACTCTCCTCACAGCATCCCCAAAGATGAGAGGGATTTTTTTCTCAGGGCTTCCTGAGTGGAACTAATGTTAATGTAAAAAATGAATTAATTTAGATTTATTAGAATTATCTTCTCCTTCAATAATTGAAAAAGAAATGGATTTTTTTTTAAATTTACGCATTAACTGCACACAAAAAAAAAACAAAATTTGAAGGAAACCAAAGAAAATTAATCTGAAGCTATAACCCTCGAACGGTGAGTTCGGTTCTGAGTCAAAAAAATTTCGCATATTCTTCTGTCTTTAATTTCAAAGTAAATCAAAAATTAAATGATTTTGCCGTGGGAGTTTTGTAATATCATCAAATAAGTCAAGACATCTTATCTTCAGTACCATATTTTCCACGTGTTCAATCTACAAAAGTTTTCCAAAAAATTATATCTCATATAAAATTAGGGGGAAAAACTAAACTGTTTCTGAAATGTGTTATCCATGTTACCGAGCTTTCGAAATCTAATAGTGATAGTACTTTACCTTCGAACATGATTGTTAGATGTTTCATAGCAGGTTCCATGAATGAACATGTAAATGAATCCATACATCTTCAGTTCCCATCATTCATGAATAAGCAATGGTGATGAACATGGAAACGAATGGAAATACCATAACCAAATTACATAAATTTCAATTCAACACGCAACTGTGTTTGACCTCCCAGTGGGGGTGGGCAGTGAAGCTGATAGAGAGGTGATGAACGGTGGAATAATACACGGAAATAATCTCTTAGTGGATAAATCTAAAACAAATAACTGGCCATATTTCAAAAGGCTACAAATTGGTTGACTCTGAACAACGTAATAATGTTTCATGTTGTTTTCAAGGTATTTTGAATATTTCTACATATTTCAACGCAATTTGTTCTTATGTTATATTTTCAGATTTAAAAGGTACAATATTGGGAAATTATTGTTTAAACAAGTTTTCTACAAACATTTGATGAATTCATGTAGGATTTGAGGGGTATGAAATCAAAATCGCCATTATCCACACTTTGTTCATTTTGCCCAAATAATTGATTAGTTATCTATATCTATCGACCAGTCAGTGGCTGAGTTGACATCGCGTTTGGGTCCCACCCGGACGTCGCGTGTTCGATTCCTCGGCTGGCTAAATCCCCCATCACAACACAAACAATATTTTCGGCTTTCTGTGGTGGTAGTAGGAGAATAATATCGGGTATTTCGTAATCCGGAAATATTTGTCTTTCTTTAAAAAAATATAAAGTGTCATATTCTCTACACCTTACAATTTTTAAACCAAAGCAAAAACGCCTATAAATCATTTAAAAACGACTTTTAAAGCGAAGGACAAATGCAATACCGCCTCACTTCCACTTTTGGTGGGGTTCAAAAAAGCCAGTGAGTTGAACTGCAAAACCTCCACGATTCAAAATATATTTCACATAGCAGAAACAAATCTAAAAATGATTGATTTGAAAACGCAAATCTAAAAAAATATTCGTAAGATTGCAGTTTAAAAAAAATCACCAAAAAAGTTTAAATGAAGTATATTTATCGTGAACATTTAGCGTTGGTGAATAAAAGCTTGAATGTAATATTAAAAGTGTGTATTTTTTTCAACGAAATCAAATAATAACTACATTTTTGATGATGCATTTAAGTGCTTTCTTCGACTATAAGAGGAATTGAAATTGAATCAATAAGAGGAATTGAAACGGAAGTCACGCTCTCAAACGATCTGTTATATCTGATAACACATGATCTACGTTTTCTGTATGTTAAAAAGTAGTTATGCTTTCAATTAACTAATCGTTTGAGATTAAAATATATGGTTCACTCAAGTGCACCAGTAAATCTTCAAAATTAACAGTTACGTCCTAAAGCTTAATACCAAGCTCTTATTCATCGTGAGGTGAGGCATAAGCCATTTAAGAGATGTAGGTACTGCTCCAATTTACTGCCATAACGAGTTTCCTATTAATAATTAAAAAAAACACTATTACTCTGACTGGAAACTTGGATCGTTAAACTTAAATAACTATTTACTGAAGTCCATACTTCTAACAATCATTACACCTTGTCAAATATTCATTTTAATACTGCTGGCTTTTGATTGTTACGAGTTGACAAGTTAACAGAGGGATCAACAAATTGTTTGGTGGCAATCAGGCGATCAAAGCTTATCAAGTGATCTATTCATTGCGGTGGTACAGTGGCTGTGGGAGCTAAACACTAAGTACGTTAGTTCACATCGTTGGCAATATAAGTGATGAATGTACTTGCTAAAGATATTCATCTTATTCTACGTGCCGGAGGAGACGCGAACTCATAATTGGTAAAGCAAAAAGCTTTGTAGATTTTTGCAAAGTAATAAATTAATGGAAGAAACCTTATTTTTTTTTGCAAACATTCAATTAACCTCAATATGGTGTGTTAAGTATGAAGCAGAAAATAGTGAAAAGGTAGAACTAGGTACTTTGCTGACAGTAAAAGGTAAATTGAAAAAAATAATTAAATGTGAGTAGGTACTAAAAAAATGCAATAGTGGTGTAACCATAACTTATATTTTATATACGAAATAATCATGTCCAGTTTTATTTATCTTTATGAGCGTTGAATAAGAAGATAGAAGTAATAAATCTAAACAAGAAACAGAAAATTAAACAAGGTAATGGTCGCAAATTGGAAGGCGGTTGTGGGTACCGCACCCCGGGAATCATTTACTGGATAACCAACACCCCTGCTATAGGTCAGCACCTGAGGGATTGATTCATACGTTAGATTTCCAGATTTTTTCCTTCCCCAGAACTTCCTCTCCTTTCTTTTCCTAAAAAGTCTCTCCACACAGCATCCCCAAAGATGTCATTTTTTATCAAGGCCTTATGTCTTAGGCCCAGGATCTCTGTCTAACCGGGACAACGCCTATAACCATTCGACCATTTTGACCTGATTTTTACGTCATTTTTGTCGACCTTTTCAATTTTAATATCGATGGGAATAACCTTCAAAAGTTATGCCAAAAAAATTAAATGAAATAAACCGTTAAAAATGTTAGCAATAGATCACCCACGTACACCAATAATTGTTGTTCTCTTATAATATACTTTCACATCTCTAATATAAACGTAACAATATGCAATATAAAAACATTTAAGATCACGAAGATGATCAAATTATCAATTAAACTGACAAAAGAGCTTTTTTTTCCATTTGGCAAAGTGCTCCTATCTCAACAATGTCTGAATAATAAATAGCACACTTATATAATTAACATTAATTTATTTATATATCGCATACGTTAATGTTTGTTAAGTACACGCAACGTTGATACGTAAATTGGATCCTACCGTGATAGCGTCAAATTAAAAGTCCGAGCGACTCGTCAGTTTTGATTGATGAACTTGATTCAAAGACACGGTGAAATTTGGGCAGATTTTCAACGTCTTGTTTTATCAGTGTTGATACAGCGTAATAAAAGACTCTTAGACTGGTTTCATTGTTGATTCTACCGGCAACTAGTTTTCTTTTTGATATTAACTTATTAAAACTTAATTGAAATTTTTAGATAACACCTTGTTTAATATCTAGCGCTACCTGTTTCTTTGTAATCTTGTTCGGATCTGATGTAATGAATATGATTTGAAGTAATGAAAATTTAAAATGCTTAATCTGAGATGATAGTAATAACAATTTTAAGTCATAATTATGCAATCTGATGCATGTATCAAAAATATAACTCGATCAAGATATCTTTGCCTTGTGTGTTAATTATATGAACTGTTCATATAAATAGTGTTCTATTCTAGTTAATAAATACTGTTCTATGCGCGTTTTGTGAACTGTTGTTTAATTGCACTTACTTTTAAAGTAGAATTGGAAACAACTTACCAATTTCTCCAAACACTGCTGTGTTTGCTGTTTGCTCAGTGCATAGGTACTCTATGCACTGAGTTTAAATCACCGAGAAGGTAATTGTTAGTTTGGCAAAGGAAAAGAAGGGAGCGCAATTTGTCTTTATGATAGTGCAAAGTCGTAGGTAAGTAGAGCGATATTTTAGCGATGCGACGTTCTAAGGACGTTAACTGAATCTTCAGCTGGAGGGCAAGCAGTCGGCAATTGCCAAAATACAACAACATTATATCTACTCTTTTTTCTGTGACTAAATACAACAACATTATATCTACTCTCTTTTCTGTGACATTCTTGAAATAGGTACAATGGGCTAAATAAAATAGGTAAAATATGAAGATTTAATATTAGCCCAAAACTTTGCATCTCATTAATATTTTAAAATGTTACCTGTTTGTTTTTCTTGTGTATTTTAAACGTATTTTTTTTTGCACATCAACTTTATTAATGACCAGACAAATTAAATTTTACCAGGCGAGGTGTCACTCTGGCAATTTGGGCAATCGTTGCTAATGCGCATCATTCATTATGATCGTTATATTAGTACGCTTAGCTTTTGGTAGTCAGCAGCCTTGCAGAATCTGGGCGTAATGTACAGGGCCCGAAGATACTTAAATAGTACACAACTGCTAATCCTGTACAAATCGCGAGTCTACCCACGGTTGAATAGAGACCCAAAATACCCGAAAAAACCCTCGACGTGCAGAAACGAGCGATCCATTTGATTCTGCCATCTTAGCAATCTTTAGAGCGACAAATCGAAATGCTGTCCTCGTTCTACCAGTATATCAATGAAAGGGTTCCATGCCAACTGAGAATAAAGTCAACTCAACACATCCTCGAAAAGTCATTAAAATCTACGAAAAAAATAATTTTAAATTAGCCGATAACCCTAACCTAACGTAACCTATCTAACCAATTTTTTAAATATATTACTTTATCACTCTAAATGACTTATCTGAGATGGTTCTGAGTTGATTTCATTCCGAGTTGTCCGGTCACCCAATGAAAGATGCTCCGAATAACTAGCGTCATTAATTCCTTCGGCACCAGTGCACAGCCATTTGTAAACATTTGTACAGAGTTGACGTGTGTCACATGAGTACGGGTAGTTTCTACGACTCGTTCTTAGAGTAACAGCTCGGCTTCAAAATCTTCACTCCTTTCCACAAAAAGACCCTCCACACAGCATCCCCAAAGATGACTTAGGCCCTGAGGGATACTATTTTCCTCGGGGCTTCTTGCGTAGAATTGATGTTTAAAAAAATGCTTGCAACTCGTTCCATAGCGGCAGAAACTTACATTAGTACCGGGTGAAAGATTAGGTATCATTCAATATAGAAAAGTTATTGAGGAAATCGAAATAGTCAGGTTAATGAAAAACTTTTTTTCTTCTCTGTGTCTTCCCTTCCTCACTTTTATCAGTTTTACTTAATGAAGTGGTAAGTTTTGGACACGATTTACAAGTTTTACACGTTTGTCACAACTCGCCACGCCACTGTCCACAACAAAATTACAAATCATATCAATAGGCAATTTAATTAACCCAATCACTCAAACCACAACAGATGTTAACCTTTCCCTTCGTAATTGGCCGTGAAGACCCGAGACTAACTCCGCCAGGTTCCGAGGCTAGTTTGTCACTCAGATTTCACAAGTGGTCAGCGGGACCCGGGGCCAACTTCACCAGGCGGCTTGATCATGATTGATTGGACCGAGAGTTGATTGATTCACCTGGCATGGGATGGAACCCGGGACCTAAATATTGCAAGACTGCGACACGCCCAGCAGAAATCAGAGACCCAAACGTCAGCGGGAAGGGTTAATGACTCGGGGGGTAACGTGGGATGATTGTATCGCAAGATGGTATATAATAAATAGATTATTAATATTTAAATTTATTTGTGGATGGCCTATTAAGATAAAAATGATTATGTTAAGATGCTTGTTGGAAAATGGTCGCGATAGAATCAGTGGTATTAAAAAATTATCGTTATCATTTTGGCAATCATTTTTTAAATAAAATACCAAACATCTACGTTCGTATGATTTATAGCAATAGAATGTTTTCTTTGTACTGAAAAGACCCAGTTGTTTCGCAGAGAATCAAATGTAACGTTGTCATCAACGGCGTTGTCATCAACATATGTTTGACGCCGGCGTAGTCCAGGGGAGAGGCTCTTGACTCGCATGCCGAAGGTCGTGGGATCGAATCCCGGCGTGCAAATAAATTTTATTTGATTAATTTGTGTTATTTCACAATTTATTCATATAAAATAAAATATAGTATATTTGCGGCACGTTCCAGAGTGGAAGATGCTCTCAGTATCTGTTTCGCCTTTGATAGTGCCTTCAGAAGGCGAAACAGCTGTCACGCGTTATAATAATTACATAAGCAGAACTTGTTTACAAATAAACTGTTTTTTATAAATTGAATAATAATATTAATGCATATATAAATGAAATAAAAAATCACGATTCATAATTGAAAAGTTGATGGATGTGACCGTATTTGGTGACCAGATCTGAATAGCTAGGTACTTCCCCACCTTTCTCCTCCCCATCTCCCCCCCCCCCCCCCCCCTCTACCTTCAGCCTCACAATATACCCCGATTGGGGATGCCATAGTCTCACTTCCTGCAGTCGGTTGAGAGCAGTTGGGACTTTTATGCAGTTTCACATTAAAAGAGAGTTCAAGTAAAAAATTAAATCCCTCGGTTATGGAAATTCAAACTACTTAGACAAAAATCAGATGTCGTTATTTAATAATAAAATACCCAACCGATTTCCTTCTTTAAAATAACGTAATTATTGATTATTTATTGCACTTTAAAAACAATTTACATCAATATTAATCACGCATTCATTAAGTAAGTGTTAGGTTCACTTTCATAGTTACCAAAAACTGCGTTAAAACAATAAATATTCAGATTGAATTGAATTTAACAGGGATTCTTGTAGATCTAATAATCCAACCGGTTTCTATTCAGTTTCGTTTTATCGGCCCGAAATAGTTGTGTATGAAAATAATTAATAATGTGGCTTAAATACTTTTGGCACGTGTAGTTAAGCTCATTCAGCATTTAAAATAGCAATGTGCACATGCTACGGCATTAATCTAAGTACCATGCTACGCCGTCCATTTCACCAGTGATAATAATTACTATTAATCCCAGACGACAAATAATATCAATCTTCTGAGAACACATTCTTTGCGTTTAAAAAGTGTTCACCAAAACCATTTTTTTGACTGAATGAAAAGGGAAAGAATAAAAAAATGGATGAGGAAGGTTTGGAAATATCTAAGTATTCAAATCAGATCACTAAACAATCGAAACACGACGTCATTTCAACATCTTGATTCTGAATGGCTGTACAACGCACCTTCTCCTTCTTCTCTCATCTCCTTCCCCTCCCCACTACCTTCAGCCTCACAACATACCCCAATTGGGGATGCCGTAATCTCACTGGCTTCAGACGGACGGGAGCAGTTGTAATTCTTGTGCGATATAAAAAGCTACGATTCTATTCTGAATGATAGTCTCTCACCAGGGTAATTAATACTAAGAGTACTTTCAAATCTAGAACGGGGTGAAAATAGATGGTGTGTACTCGATTTCAATGACTGTCTTCATAAAAAAAATAATTCATGAAAAAACAGCGTTTTGTTTAATTTTTTTTTTGCATTACCTCCACAAAGGAGGCCCTGTGGAAAAAACCTCCCAGGGCCGGTGTCATCTTTGGGGATGCTGTGTAGGGGTTTTTTAGGGAAAGTAAGTTCTGTAGAAGGGGATCAGTGTGTCCAGGAGTGTCGGACAGAGTTCTCACTGTGGTGCAAGGCAATGGGTCGAAAGAGTCCGGCTGGAGAGGTCAAATGGTCTCCCTCCACCAGTCTCTCCGGATTCGACCCGCCACGCAGTAGGCGCGCAAACGCATAAGCCGCCAAGGCCTGTTCAAACTTCACCCCCCATGTAACTACTAAGTCACCAAACGTAGCGAACTTGAGATGACCTACAGCAGGGATGTTGCCTACCCAATAAAACCCGGGTGGGGGTTAACCGCCTCCAAAATTGACAACCGGATAGATATTTATTGGTTTCATTACTCGTGATTCTCACTTTGCGAGCTGAACATACTACTCTAACTCAGCTCAACGTTGTTCTATACTACGCTAACTCAGCTCAACATTGTTCTATACTACGCCGACTCAGCTCAACGTTGTTCTATACTACGCTAACTCAGCTCAACGTTGTTCTGTCTAAATGAAGCAGTTATAAAATTAGCTTCGGGTTTCAACTTCGAGAGTCGTTAATCATTTTTCCCCTCTCAATTTGTGATAATGATACCGAAAGCGAAACATCGTTGCTAACATGCAGATTGTCTGAAAGATCAACTTAGCGAATTGAGATTGATTGATGCTGAATTTAAGAGGCCCCGAACGTGAAATACGAGTCATGTAACAGTTGATACGATGTTATGCAGTTATTCAAACGAAAAAATCATTTTCATTAGCAATACAATTTATTGTTAGCTCATTTATGATGATAAAAAAACTTTAATTAAAAGTCTACAAAACATGAAGGCTTCTTTCTTTTCTGGTGCTCTCTCGTAACGGAAGTTTAATGTCATCAGCGTAATATTTACCCTGTAGGTTGCAGCTCGATTTCACTCTCTGGAACCATGACCGGGCAACTCACAATGAAATCAACTCAACACCTTCTTTGAAAAGTCATTAAAAGTGATAAAAAAATTATTAAATACGTTACGTTAGGTTGGGTCAGTGATTCTTAACGGGGGCACCAGCGCCTCCTTGTAGGCGTTTTGGAGGTCTGGGGGCGTTTTGATATTTTTAGCATTTAGAGGGCGCTGCAGAAGTCCGAGTGAGCATTGTGTCAATATAGAAAAGAAGCTCATTCATGCGCTATGCACACTGATATATTGACACACTTTCTTTAGGCGCACGATTTGACAAGTTCTGTTAAATAAACTACACTTTCACGCAGAAAAATTTAACTGAGGCATAATACTCAATGTCAATGTAACTGTAATGTGCTTTATCATTTTCGAAATTTGTTTTTGGGGTGTTATGCCGTGTTGCGTTACCTCCTTCTTTAGCCAACGTTTCGGACAGCGTTACAGTGTCCATCATCAGGGCAGATGCGTAATTATGTCTAAAGAAGGAGGAAACGTTGGCTAAAGAAGGAGGTAGCGCGACACGGCGTAACACACCAAAAATAAATAACGAAAATACTTTTGGCCGTGAAAATGTAAGAACGTATCTGTTTTATCATTTTTTATTTGTAGTAGAAAATCCATTGCGTATGGATTTCCTACTGCAATATGTAAGTACATTTTAAACTTGGCTTCGGGGAGAGGGAAAGGGGGGGGGGGGCTGGATAATTTGTGGTAAAAGGGGCGATTCTTTCAATACGGTTAACCTCTTTCACTGGGTTAGGTTATGGATTATTTTAAATTTTTTTTACAACTTTTCAAAGAGGCGTTGAGTTGAATTTATTCTGAGTTGGCATGGCTTCCTGTGGAACTGCGTGAAGCGAAGCTTCTTGAAAGTGTCATTAGTGTCAATCGGTTAAAGAACAAATCAATAAATATACACTTTAAGTATGTTTGTATATACCATTGCTAATTTGAAATATTAAACATGATCTTATATTCTTTGTTGCAACGATTTCTTTTAAATTAGCATGTTATAATGTTAATCTTGAATTAATTATATTATTGACTGAACAAATAATCACATTCCAATGATCTGTTAACTACTCGATGGACGTTAACAGAGTAACCTTTAGAAGAATAATGGTTGTAATTTGATACCTAAGTTTAATTAAATTCAAATGAATATATAAATATTGTAATATATTATTGTTGAATTGTGTGATAATCACATGGCTATGTTTGTATATTCATGTATCTGTGATGTTCCTACTTTATAATAATTACATCTACCCAAATTATCATTATTTCTTTTAATACAAATATTATTATATATATCTTTTTTAGGTGATTACCACACAAGAGGCTCAATTGCTCCCGTCTGGGGCCAGTGAGACCATGGCATCCACAATTGGGTTTTATTGTAAGGCTGAAGGTAATAGGGAGGGGAAGGAGATGGGAAAGTGGAAGGAACTTGGTTATTAGATCATTTCAAGCGACGTTTCAATTCTGTATGGTAGTCTTACACACCAGGACGACACGGAAAGTATCTTCTACTCTGGAACATGCCGCAAATATACCTTATATTATTTTAAATGATTAAATTGTGAAATCGCACTAATTAAATAAAATGTATTTGCTCACTCCGGAATTTGAACCCGCGATCTTCGGATTGCTAGTCGAGAACCTAACCCCTCGATCACGGAGGCCGTCAAAGCACCTACTGTATACTTATGATTTCATGAATCACTTTTATGTAAAAACCTTATTATGCATAAGATATATAAATACCCATATCGCTTTCTTTCCATTAATGTTATAATATGTTTTTATTAAAATATGTTTTTACAGAAAATTCTCGACTTAATGATAACAAAATAAATATCGTTGTTAAACAATAATAAAAAAAATAAACAAATGCTACGATCCGTTGAAGCTCTATGTATTTGGTTATTAACACGCTTTTTCGTAATTTTTTTAAGGGTTGTATCATTTCTAGTAGATATATAGGTACTGGGTTATTTTTTTAACAAATTTGATTTTCCTTCATCATTTCTCAAGTGCATATACAAAAACAATGGTTTTGAAGCTTATTTATTATTAATGCGCCACTGAGGTGATTTTTACAAAAAACGGCGCTTCCAAATTATCCAATTATGTGAATTATAAAATCTTTACGAATAATAACTTATCAATTAAATCATGACAAGCTTTAAATTGGTATTGACAATCGCCTTCCAAAATGTATTTATTCATGGAGGGTTTATCAGATTATGTGTAAATTCCAATTAAAGAATTCAACGTGTGAATTATACATACTTAATTGATTAACAGAGATAATTGATAGACTGAAAACCATTGAAGATGGGTACTGACGCATGCCGCCTAAAATATTCATAAAGGCTTGACAGAATTAAGCAGAAAAAAAATTATATCTAGATAATTAATATTTAGTATTACCCGTTTATTTCTATCGGAGGAATATAACGCGTGAATTATAAATACTTAATTAATGATTATTGATTAACAAATAATGATAAGAACTTGAAAATAGGTACTGATGCACGAAAAAATGTCCATAAAGGGTTCAATCAAAGAATTATTGTCAATCGAACTAAAATTCCATAGGAGTAATTAATGTATAGATTTACTGCCTCCGAAACTACGAATATTCCGCGTTGGCAAGTTTCGACGAATTAGTGGCAGGCAAATCGTCTCGCATGGTACATTAGCATTATAATTGCCGTATTTATGATCAAAGATACTTCATAACACTTTGGTTGTAACCGATGGGTTGTTAAATATTCATGATGTGGTGAAAATATTCGAAATTCACAAACAACCGCTGAAAATATTAGATATTCATAAAGTAACAGGTGAAAATATTATACAAAATTCATAATGTTAGGAATAGCCTCACAGTGCCTAAATTCAGAGATCTGACAAGATCAATGACATGAATATTGATGTTAACATGATGCACGGAAAACAGTAAGATGTGAGATTTACCAAATCAATATTACTTGTTTAAAAGAATTTTTATTGATACTGTGAAACAAGCATATTACTCGTGGACAGATAGTATTTTTTAAAAAAAAGACAATTTTTTATAAGTTAAGCCTCACAAGATATCAGATGCGTGGTGGCATTTGATAGGGGGATTGTGGCACACTAATTGGGAGAAGGCTAGAAGTAAAATTCGAGGTTTATGAATTAGTTTTGGTTTTTTTTTACATTAACTCTACACAAAATAATTTTCTGCAGGGCCTACGTCACCTTTGGTTAAGAAGCGTATAAAAATAAAACCTTTCATACCATCAACTGACATAATGCGTATTAATTGAAATTGGACAGACTATTATTTTTAAATTTAAAGTAAAGATCAAATTTTAAATCTAATGTTATTATTAAGTTCTGCAAGTTTTTAATTGGTTAAACATTTCTTTTAACTAATTCTCATAGGTAATAACGAATGACTAATGATTTAAATAGTATTCTTGTTATTATTTAAAATAATTAAAACAAACCTGCCAACATTAAAGGGGGGGAAACAAACATAAAAAATGCGGTTAGTGCACCACTTTTCTAAAAAAATAATTTTTTAAAATAAATAAATCACTCCTTTTAAACATATGAAGACAAGAAATATTCATACAGAGAAAAAGTAGTGTTGTCAAATGGCAATGTAATAACATATATCTGGTAACATTGATTGTAGTAAGCCTAAAAGTTATGTTGGTAACACTAAATTGACAGTAAGTGTGTGTCAAAAGATAGTCTCTTTCTATGTGTGTGCTCTGATGAAATATACGATTTATGGTTAAAATTATCAGCATTTATTATTTATATATCACTTCAAATAGGGTAGGGGTAGATAAAATCACGAATAAGTCGTCTCAATGTGCTGAACTACGAAACAGCTGTCACAATAATAAGAACTCAAATTTAATAACTAAATAAAAAATAACGATATGTGGTGAGGGGCAAAGATCTATCAAAGAACTCCAAAATATATTTAAAAAACTATGCAATTTGGTTGTTTTTGTTCAGCCATTTAGGCACATGACTGTAACTACTGGTTAAAAAAATGTCAAATTTATGAATTTTGATTTTAAAATGATCGGGGTCAAATTTGATAGCAACTGGAAATACGGGATTTGATGTATTCGCGGTGGTAAAAAATCTTAAAGGCTGTCTAACAGTAATTAAAGAATAATTTTGTTTCACTAGCTTTACAAAATAGTGTGAAATATTTCACACTTAACTCAAGTAAACACTGTCAATATTAAAATATAGGATTTGACGAACAAGGCCGTATAATACGAATAAGAGAAAAAAATACCAGCCTGCAAATAATAAATCTTTTTTCGCCTTTGCTCATTACATGAGCTTTAAAATCATCTCTAAGGTCAATTGAACATTAAAAAGACAGATTTGCAAGATTAAAAAAAAGTATCAATATTTTAGCGTTGTTTAAGACGAACAAATCTTAAGCTATCACAGTGAAAAATCGTTTCATCTGGATAAACTTCTTGTACACCAATTAGTGCCTAATCTATAGTTGCGCATCAACGGTACCAAACTTGCGTCGTCCGAAGATTGCTGAATGCTATCACTGCATCAGAACAACTATTACGTACTTACATGACTTGCCTTATCGCATTTTTAATATTACTCTCAAGGTAGGTAAGCATTGCCTGAATTCCGGATAAACATGCAGTCTCCTAGGAAAAAAATTCAAACGCATCAGACTCAAGGAGAAAATTGCAAAACTCTTAGTTGTACTTTGAGATTCGTTCTTATTGGATTTTTATGTTCATAATTTTTTTATGGATACATAAACGATGCTCAAATCAAGATAAAAAGATTATTTAAATCTTCAATTTAAATCAATTTTAAAACTTTACAATCGACTCCAGAACTATAAAAACTCTCTTATCATTGCTCTCAAGACGAACTACTTAATTTAAGACAAACTTAACTGCCCTTTGAACATCTGAGCTGTGGACACAATACACAATACAGAGCAACGTAGTGGGACGATCTAAGGACGTGCTGCAACAATGCATACTGGTAAATTTTGCAACTACCAAGGTTCCGCAATGTCCCCACGATGCTGACTAAAAGAAGGGTGCACTCATTCAGGCGGACCTTACTTCACCACCGACTAGCCAGCTTCTGGGGCAGGACACGGAAGTTGATCAAGGTGCTTGCCGTGGCTGCATCCAAATAGCTCAGCTCTCCAATCAGTGACCGATGGATGCAGATGATGAAGCGACCTCCTAATGTACAATCTTTTAATTTAACCTTATTTAATTTTGCTCTTAATTTATACAACATTTTTATTTCATTTTATCATGGCTGAACAACCTTAAAACATTACTAAAGCTAAATTTTACCAACTGGTATCCCTGAGAGTCGCTCTTCGGTCCAGTGCATGATATTGCAAATTTATTTCGGTTCTCGCGTCCGCTCAGTTCGGCTGTTTTACCTTCCCTCTCACGTCACTCTAGTTGTTACGATTTTAATTATGTTTCAAGTTTATTATAAAATATAACGTTACTTGTAAATACACTTGACCCGCATAATTAAGAGTTCTCATTGGCAAATTTCCCCTACACACGCATCTCAGTTTACAGCGCTTGGAAAAGCTCTGAGCTGCAAATACAAATCAGGATAAAAATACATAATTCACCACCTTTCCACTTTTCGTGTTTTTTTTATTTTTTTTTGTCTATATGTAATAGTTATATATATTTTTTTTCGTAAGAAGCAATTACTTTGTGGTTAGACATTATAGTTAAAGAATTAAAACAAACACTTTGTATTATTTTTGTTTTAATTCTTTAAGTTTTATATTTATCTCATGTTATATGGTAGACTGTGTTGCACAATCTTCCTAGTACTGCTGGTTTAAAAACTTAAGTAAGTAAATTAGTAATGTGTAATTAAAATGAGAATATTATTATCTTAATATCATATAAACAACATGGTTGGGTACATCCTACCGGTTTATCACGTAAATAAACCAATTAAAGCTTTATACAATTTGATGTGTCTACGCCTAAATGCAGCATTGTTCTTAATTTGATTAAGCAAATGAAGTGGTTTCAAACAAATATACGTGTTTATTTTGCAATTATGACTAGCCGCAAAGTAAATGCTTTCTTCGAATACATAGACGTAAATAAACAAGGCTCTAATTTTTTTATATCTAAATTGCACTCTAAATTCTGACAGAACGGCATCGTTTTTTGCGCTCAAAAAACAAAAGTGAATTTTAAACAACGATCTTTCATTACTGCCGTATCATCATCCTATAAAAATAACAATATCTTAAAAAATCGTATGCAAATCTCCTGAAATTGACCCACGACGATAAAACGTTCTTAAAAAGTTTAACTGCTCTCACATAAAATATGCAAGTTTATGGGTTTCTCGATACCATATCCACTTCATTAATAATGCAGAACCTGTTTGGATTCGTCCTTGCTTCTTTGGGTCATAAATATGAACGTGAATAGTAATTGGCCGAATAGCTTTACAAGCATTTAGTTTCAGAACGACTGATTAGTTTCAATCGCCTAATTCTACTCGTATCTATGCAAATTGCTTGCAATCTGTTTTATCTCTTTTTTGCAGTGGATTTTTTTTATTAAAAACTATAAATAAAAAATACTATATTTCACAAGATAACGTACCTAATTAACTAAAAAAAACTGTAATGTTCTTCAATCCCAGTGATTGAGATTGCTTAAAATATATTCTGGAAAACTCCAATAAAGATCAAAATTAGTCAAGATTACAAGTTGCTTTATTTACGTTACCGTAACGTTTACAATCAATATTTGACTTGAAAATACGTACGTCATATTGGAAGCTCTAAGTTATTCTGAAGCTAGGGAACCCAACACTGCTAGAGCCCTGCGGTCTATCGTGTAACATCGGATATTTTTGTAAACGTTCGTGCATTAGAACGAACAACGATAGCGCTACTCTGCACTGACATCTGTGTGGACATATCAAAACTTAATATAATTATTTTTACTAACGGCATCTGTTGCAGAATGTTGAAACTACTTGCATAATCCTACTTACCACAGATCTTTTCTTAAAAATATTTTCTTCAAAGAATTTGAAATACATTTAGCATTAAATGGCAAAGCAACTAAAGTTTTTCAGTCATAACCAGTTTTCTCGTAGAATTGCTACGATGACGTTTTTCATATCTGTATTTTGTGAATGTTATTTTACATGTGTCCATGTTAATTTTACGATGATATCAACATTTGAAGTTGGGATACCAAAACAAAGCTATCACATTTTGTACAGAAAGTATTATTTCGGGTCATTTTTAAAAAATTAAGTAATTGAGAAATTAGGGCGCATTATTTTAGGGGACGAACGCAATAAAGATTGTGTTTTTTTTGTATTTCTCGTTGACATGCTGATATTAAGCAAAGTTAAGATGCATTTACTATAAATGTGCTCACGTTATCGCATTCGTCACGATAAGATAATTATCGATTTGGCTAGACATGCGAATCACGAGTAATTAAAATTACTAATCATAATTAATGTGTTTACCTGCCTACAAATCCATTATTTATCAGTATTCATTTACAGGTAATAAACAAAATAACCTAGATTCTCTGCAATACCTTTGACCCACATTATACAAGTGGTCAGAATGTTATTAATAAACTAATAAATATCAATAATTTATTATAATAATATGTTAGATACACGTGCTAAAGGTTGTGCGAGCTTTTCTTTTCACTGCAAATAACAATACAATTTAAGAAACGTAATTAAAATGATTCTAGTATAAATAATATACATACATGTGAATCTTCTCTATTATTGTGAACGTAAGAGAAACCCAGACACTAAACCAAACGTTGACCCGGAATATAGAAGCTTTTGAAATATGAAATCGGAAAATAAAGACAAATTAACAAAAAAATGTCTTGGACAGTTAAGCTTTGACGAGGCCTCCCGTGATCGAGGGGCAAGGCTAACAACTAACGATCCGAAGGACGCGGGTTCAAATCCCTGACCAAATAAATTTTATTTGATTAATTTGTATTATTTCACAATTTGTATTTTATTCCAGGGTGGAAGATCCCCTCAGTATCATCCTGGTGTAAGACCACCATTCAGAATTGAAACATTGCTTGAAATGGCTCCTGATCTGAATAGCCAAGTTCGCCCACCCTTCTTTTCCCATCTCCTTCCCCTCCCCACTAACTTCAGCCCCACAATATAACCCAATTGTGGATGCCAAAGTCTCAATGGTTGAACTCGCGCTCTTTTCAGTTATTCACAACACCTAAATTCGATGTTTTAATCGAATGGCCGAAGTAAAAATTGTGCAAGCCAGTCTCTAATACGAGAAGGTTGCCTTTCCATATAGTTTGAGTTTTCAATTTTCCGGTATGATATTAATTTTAAAGATAAATTTCATGTATTTCACGTTTGGTTTTGATGCGAAGTGGCAAAAATCAAGACAGGCGTAATATCCATTACCGTTATAATTACCAACTGGAACGATTAATCAAATTAATTCAAAATGATCAAAATAATTTCTCGATAAAGCGAACCTGAATTCGCTCTTTTCGCTGAATAAAAATCCTCCTCAGAAAAACGGGTTTACGTAAACAGGTCGTCTAATTAAAGACGTCATTATTTTTCTTCACCTCTGAGTTTATCGCATTCCTTCACGTAGGCTAACTTCACTTCACTTCACTTATCGACAGTTTTCCGCAGGACTTGTTTATCTCTGACGGCATCAGTTCCTACATTTAGATAACGTATCAACTCGGGAACGTAATAACGTATTCGTCAGGATTTCAGTCGATTACTGACCGAAGTAATGTACAAGGCACAAGTGTTGAAAAAAGAAAAGATTGAAGCCTGATTTGATAATACGAGCGTTGAGTTCTGAACGATGAGTATTTTTATATACTTTTAAATACAATTTTACAAACCTATTCGATCTTATTTATACCTTTGGAGAAAAACCTTTTTTTCTCAGGACCTATATTGTCTTTGGGGATGCTGTGTGGAGGGTCTTTTTAGGGAAAGAAAAGAGAGGTAGTTCTGGGAAGGGAATAAGGTACGAGGGGTGGTACGAATCTGGGGATGTATGAATCCATCCCTCGCACTGTGGGGTTGGTTGAGATAGTGCGTCTGGAGAGGAAAAAGATCTCCTTCAATCAGCCTCTCCCAATCCAGCCTGCCATGCTGTAAGTGGGCAAACGCCTTACCTAGACATACCTCACCCCATGAACCCGGGCACACCTGCTAAGTCACCAAACGTAGCGACCCACTTGGGGTGATCTATGGCAGGGGTGTTGGTTGTCCAATAAATGGTTCCCGGGCGATACCCGCCTCCCAAAGTTATGAATAATCAAACATATCGATTTCGATTATCTGTGCGTTCGTGCGTTAGTTATTCCTGCGTGAAATTATTCAAATTCAATGAATTCAAATTTTTTTTGAATGTAAGTGCCATTCTAAAAAGTATTATAATCCGGACAAGCGAAATTGTAGGTACCCACCTAAATTAAGAAAGTTATATTATTTTAATTATTTAATAATTCTGTATTCAAAATGTGTATTTTCTTTGTTTTAATTTTCGACCGATTTTTAGTTAAGTCTTGATATTTTTTATTCATAAATAAATAAATAATGGTTTTATTCCAGGATGTGGAGAGGTGAGTGCAATCCCACACATACCATATAGAGTATAAGTACGTACATTTAAAACATAGGTATTTATAAATTAGAGTAAATATGGGACAGAATCGAAATTAAAAATTGAATCGAAAGTAAAGAAACACAGGAAAGAAAGAAAAATAATAATAAAATAAAATTCAGAGAGCTTTAAATAAATAACAAAAATAAAAAATAAATAAAAAGAGTGAAGTATCATTAGATAATAAGTATTATAGACACTTCATTCACACTGTTAGTTTATAATCGTCTACAAATACTTCCAGCTTCACAAAACCTACATTTTTAATATCCCGCGATTTTTTACGGGTCTGCGTTAGTAATACCTAATAATTAAAAAAAAAATTAGTAGATGGTTTACATAGCGCCGTTATGGTACAAAATTACCTGAAGGACGCTGCTCACTGGTAACATCGACTTTATATCAGATTCAGTCATTCGCAATACTGTCGCACATGTTGCAACATCACATTCTGTTATTTTATCTAAGAGTTAGATATTTTAATAAATGGTTCATTGACTTCTAAAACAGATATTTATAATATGATATTTATTGCAGTACGAAACTACAAAATTATTGCATAAGAGCATCCTTCGAAGTGTTTAAGCCTCGCGCCTAGGCAGATTAATTTCTCAGGTAAAACATCAATAAAATCCAATTAACTACGAAAGGAATGTTTTTTTGGGTCATTACGTCCACGATAAGTTTAATAGATATCATATGCATTTAAATTATTTATCTACGCGACATTCTGTTCATATTTTACGCATACTTTATTAAAACTTGCATTAATTCAGGATGCTGAAATTCTAAACGATAATTTAGATTTTCGATGAAGATTCAATCTGTGAGATGAGAACACGCGATTTGAATAAAATATTTGTATGTTCACACACGAAACTGTGAATACTGTGTTATACATAAAATAAATATTTGTATTAAGTAAAACCAAAGCAATAAAATATCTACTAATTGCGGAAATCTTAACTTGTTTATCATTTTATAAAATGCTTCATTGATTTAAATGACTTGTCATGACAGCTTCCGTGGTTGAGCGGTTATGGTCCCTAGGTTACGAGTTCAAGTCCCGGCGTTCTCATGTAAATTTTATTGTAATTGGTTTTATTTCATAAATTATTCATTAAAAACAATTTGAAGTATATTTGCTTAAGTTCCAGAATGGAATATGGAATGGTTCCGGAATGGAACCTACTTTCAGTGCCCTGGTGAAAGAGCACCATTTAAATTCGAAACGTTGCTGAAAATGATTTTAGCCGTGTTTGGTGACCAGATCTGAATAGCCAGGCAGTTCCCCATCTTCTTCCCATCCCCACAACCGTCAGTCTCGCAACATATCCTTTATCCTAACATTTGAAGGCCTCAGCAGTCTAGTGGCAAGGCTCAAGCAATCCGGAGAATGCGGATTCAAATTCCGTCGTGCACAAATAATTTTTTGTTTATCATCACAATTTAATTCATTTAAAATAATAAATAGAAATTCGCGGCACGTTCCAGAATGGAAGATAGCATCAGTATCGCCCTGGTGCGTAAAAGCACCATCCAGGATTATTACACTGCTTGAAATGGCTTTACCCGTGATTTATGACCAGATCTGAATAGCCAGGTACCTCCCTCTCTCCCATCTACTTTACCACTACCTTCAGCCTCACAACATACTCCAATAATTGAGGATGCCATAGTCACGCTGTGGCTCCAGACGGGAGCAGTTGGGACTCTTGTGAGGTATTCACACATTTTTTTTAAATACCCCAATAATTGGGTGTGCAAATTAAATGGCTCAAGGCGGTCGAGAGCAGTTGGGACTCTTGTGCGGTGTCCACATAAAAATTATATGAATCCATTAGCATGAAGCAACACTATTATTACCCAGGAAGTAACTTGCCGCCAGTAAATATACAATTTCTTTAAGACGACACTAATCGAATATTTTGACGAATTTATTTAATGAGTCAATTTCATGGATATAATTCCTTGACAGGTATTAGAGTTTATTGATTTTATAATTGCATGTAATATTAATTGAGGGTGTGCACGGGCCACTACTTGTTTTTTTGCAGATAAATAACATGTTACCTAGCAACAACAGCGATACAATGTGTTAATGTATCACATACTTGCCTAAATTACATACAATCTTGTTCAATCTCAAAAGCTAGAACACTGGCACCCATTTAGTAACAAAAAGTTGTCTAATAATTTTTTTATATGCAAATTTAATCACGTCGGTGTATTGAAGATTTTACAGGTTAATATATCGGCCGCGGCGTCTTGTATTAAATAAGGTTTAGAAATGCAAATTTAAAAGTTGAAAACAAGTCAGTACAGCTTTAAATACTACGTATTAAGTATTATGAATCAAGTAGAAATAAATATTAAGTGTTTTTTAGCGGTGCAATGCGATGTTCCGAGAGAGACCTGCTGGATAAATTAAAAGGCTTCCTTCAACAAGCTCCCGATTCGGCCTACCACGTAGTTCGCGGGCAGAACCATCCGCCGCCAAGGACAAATCTCACCCCATGAACCCAGGCACCACTGTTAAGTCACCGAACCACTTAGTGTGGCCTATGGCAGAGATGTTGGTTATCCAATAAACTGTTCCTGGGGCGGCGGTACCCATACCTCCCAAAGTTAAGTTAAGCATTATGAATCATTTGTCAAGAATTAAGTATAATGTTTTAAAGAAATAAGTATGAAGTATTAAGTATTATGAATCATTTGTTAATAATTGAGAATCAAGAAATTAGTATTAAGTATTATGAATAAAGTACCAAGTTTTAAGAATTAAGTATACATTTTTAAGTACTAAGAAATAAGTATTATAAATGAAGTATTAAGCGTTAATAATTAAGTATTAAGTAGCAAGTCTTAAGAAATGAGTATTAAGTATTATCAATGATCTATTGTGTGTAAAGTTTAAAGTTTATTTAAGTTTATTATTTAAATTTTTTTAAAGTATAAAGCTTTTAGTTTTAAGAACAAAAAATAGTAGTAGTAATAGAAAAAATACGAAGGTTTAGGTAATAATAATAATAATAATAATAATAATTGGACAATTTGTAGAGCGCCGTTTTTGTGAAAAATCACCTCAAGGGCGCTTTACAGTTTTTTATTTTTATTTATTTATTTATTTATTTTTTTTTAATATTCTTAGAATCTATCTAATTTTATTATTTACAAAAAGATACAGAGCCATACTTACCTGGCAGGTCACTTCCGATAAACACACTTTTTTAGAAAGTTTATGCTTGGGGATGATACGACTTTGCACGTGGAGGACATTATATTGAAAACACTGGACATTGCATGAATTTACCTTTGCTACCCCCATCGCTGTTGCTTTTACATTTATAAGAAGATTAATGCCAAAATTGAATTAGTATTTATTTTGAAAGACTAGTGAATTTAGAGCTCTCTGGGACTGGAAATTTTCATAAAATGACCTTTACAAAAGATTAAAATAAGAATTTGGTTATATTTTTATAGGTAATCAGTATTAAGTTTTAAGTGTTCCAAGTTTTAAGTATTGAGTATAAAGTATAAGTATCAGGTAAGCATTGCAACTTTCCAACGGCCACTATACGCCAAGTAGCTAATAACTTATTATATATTATTAGTAATAAGTTTATAGATATTAGCACAGCTGTATTACGCAAACAACATACTATTAAGATCTTCAAATTGCAATGGGGTGATTCATAAATTAAATTTCATTTCCAAGGCAACATTACTTTGGAAAATTATTTATCGACACATTCACGGCAATATCACATATTTTTTATAAAAACGACCAATTTAACAATCTGTAAAAAACTTGTTCTAAATGTGTCAAAACTTTCACCGACACAACATAATTCCCTACAAGTTTTCATCACAAACTTGTTTTCCTTCCAAAACCATCAGGCAAAATCAAATCCTATGATTTTGTATACTTTCAAAACTACTCTTTCAAAAATGAAAAGCTTTAATGTTCTTTACGGATACCCGCTTGACTTCTGGAAGCACCTATTATAATATATTATTAACATAAATAACTAAGAAAACTGACACGTGTACAATTTCATTTTCATAATAAAATATTTACTTATCTCAATTTTCAATCAATAAATCAAATTAAAATGCTAAGTTGGAGTTCGTCAATGTGAAGATGTGAAGAGACTTAATAAGACGGTTCATTGGCTTAAATTCCGCAATGGCCCAAACGGATACAGGTCTTCCTCTGACCCGTGTCGATATAAATGTTCACCGATGCTTAAGTGGAATGGTATTAATGCTTGCAATTATCAGTGAAACCTTTTTGGATATCTGAAATAACTTCCGGGGGTTTCAATACACTGTACAAAAAAAACTGATTCAAACAAATTCAAAATCGTTTGGTACTTAACATCAGTTTTATATTATAATGATTGTCACTTTTTCGTGATTGTTCATTCATTGATTTAACATTTATTGGTTTTATGTTAGTTTATTACTAAATTAGATAATAATCATAATACATATAATTACTTTCTTAATTAGAAGCCGGTCAAACATTCCTGTGAAGCAGTCCTTTCCAGGATTACATTATGAAATTACACAGGCGTGAATTATATGTACCAATATTACACTACACTTTATATTTAACTCCCCGAAAACTTCTTGCTAGGTACATCATTAAACGGTGACCGTACAACTCAAAATGAAACCAATTCAGAACCACCCCAGAAAAGTCATTAAGAGAGATGAAAAAAAAGATAAAAATTGGTTAAATAGGTTACGTTAAGTTAGGATTATTGGCTATTTTAAAATTATTTTTTTCATAGCTTTTAATGACTTTTCAAGTAGGTGTTGAGTTGACTTTATTCTCAGTTGGCATATTATTAAACACAGTCATTAAATTAAATGTGTGCATTGAAATGTATTCTTGCGTATTGCATAAAATTATTCAAGTTCAATGAACTTTTAATTTTCAAAATTGGAACTGGTATAAGCAACACCTAGACATTTGCGAACTCATACATCCCAAACAAACATATTTTGATATATATATACATATATAGATAATTATTCGTTGAACTTTGTATTTCTTTTGCCTAAATGTTTGACAGTACGAAATCTGTGAAAAACTGACAAATCTAATCACTAATGATTTTGAAAGTAAGATGGATTAAATAACAAAAATGCAAAATAACAAAAATTTGTAACGTAAATAAATAAAACATTTACATGTACGTAATACACAATACCCCTATAACACACACTTCATTATATACAAACGTACCCCATAAGATTTTGATATTATTATATTTTATTCAATTTATTATTTCGTATTATCTTTTGATTTTATTAATTTAAATGTAAAATGGGGGCAAAGGCATGTGCAAAGTACCCAGTATGAAAAATAAAGTGTGAAAATACGTAATATTAAAATATCAATTTAAAAAAATTTACTAATCGTGCTCATTAGACAAGTAATTCTGGTCTCCAATAAATAATAAATAAAATTTTAAAAAATTCAACAGCTTTTCAGCCTACGCGCAAAACAAAGCAATTTTTTTTATAAATTTAAAATATTCAATCAATGTTCAGGGTTATGATTGCGAGAAGCTATATTCTGCTCGCATTTATTTTAATAATGTTATAAATATGAAGATTAATCTTGACGGTAGGTATGAATCAAGTCAAGGTGTGGGACGATTGAGTTATAGCAAAGTTATTCCCCTCATCCAATGGACCAGTAAACATATTATCAATTTATTACTGTGTAAGTGTTTTGCCCACTCTTTTCGTAGTATTATATTGATGTAAATTTTCATCATAGACGAAGCTTAAAGCTATTTTACGAAGTCATATTTACATATACATATATTTTTTTACTGATATTTTTATTTATTTAACATCTCTATTTATTATAATATTAAATGTACGAGTGTATATTTCCACCAAGATATTAGAAGACAAGCAGGTTTCACTTTTATCTAAGCTTCAAAAACATTTGTATCGTATTATTTACTAAATATAAGTGCGGACATGAATATAGATACACAATAATTTCATAAATATTCTCAAGTCCTGAAGAGTCCTAAATTCTACAATGTTTCAAAATAAATATCAACTCTACTATTGCCACTAATCTTCTCACAAGTTATATATTAATAGTAATGGAGGGCATTGAAGGTAACAAATGTAAAATCGTGCAATGTCTAGTGATTAAATATATTGCAAAGTCGAATCATCTCCAAGCATAAACTTTTAAAGAAAAGTGTTTTTATCGGAAGTGACCTGCCAGGTAAGTATGTTTTCTATATTTGTTTGTAAATAATAAATTAGATAGAGACTGAGAACTCGTAATAAATTTTACAGCATCCTTGTAGTGATTTTTCACAAAAACGGCGCTCTACAAATTATTAAATAATTATTATTATTCTGACGGAAACATTACATACATATTTAACACACAGTTTATAATTAGCTCCACACAGGAGGAATAATTTCTCTGAGATCCTATTCAATCTTTGGGGATGCTTTATGGAGGATCTTTTAAGGAAATGAAGGAGAGAAGGTTCTGGGAAAGAAAAAGGTATGATGTGTACATGTATTGTACAGTGGGTAGTAATTTGGGGATCAGTGCGTCTAGGAATGGCAGACTTATAAATCCAATCCTCCCAGTACGTTCCAACGGGATGGGTCGAGCGAGCCCGGCTGGAGAGGTCAAAGAGGTGACGCAGCTGACGCAGGTGAGGCAGACGCATCCACCACCAAGACCTAGACAAACCTCACCCCATGAACTCGGGCAACTCTGCTCAAGTCAACAAATGAAGCTTGCCACTTGGGGTGGCAGAGGTGTGGGTTATCTAATGTTCCTGGTGCGGCGATCCCGCCTCCAGAATTGAAAAAGGAAATAAGGTAAAGAGATACAGCTTGTCCAAGTTTGGAATCGATAACTTTATTCATTATAAAGCCACTATAACATTCATTTCAAGAGATTTCGATAAAGCTTTTGTGCATAAATAACATCGGTCGGTAACTAAAATATTAAAAAAAATATCAGTACTAAATCCCAAGTAACTGTTTTTTCTTTCTTTTTTAATATCACACCGCAAAGTGTTCGTTTCTATGAAAATAAAAACAGTTCTTGTTTATATTATAACGACTTTAATGGCCATAATTTGGTAAGGGAAAGGTGGTTTTAATTATCACGATAGTTTAATGACCTATCGTAAAAAAACTTTTTTTTAATTAATCGTTAAACATCTAGCTTTTATGACTTCATTCAATCAACGAATGTCACGCACAGGTAGAAAAATATTCAAAAAGCATAACCATTTCGCATTTATTACAGACCTTTAAATTTTTTCTCATAAATATTTTTATTCATACGTTGTTTTAAAAGATTTTTTCATTTCCATAATTTAATTTCCCCAAAGTTAGTGCCACTTGTGCGTTACCTCATTCAAATTTTTCCCGTTTCTAAAAATATTTTTGTTTATTTATGGATGATTTACTGATGTAGTTATGAATACGTTATTAATATTTTATTAGTGAAGGAATTCTTCGCTTCTGATTAGGAGGTCATCATAAAAAATATGATCTCATCGATCAGTAATAAAAACCGAATTGAGATCCTGAGGTGTATGCGTGATAGCATACGTGTTACGGAATTACATCGAGGTCAAAAATGGAAGCTTAATGAACAAGATTATTAAAGAGATGCATATGTCTTCGATTATTTGGAAAATAAGTCTAGATGGTCCAGGAAGATGTGGCTTGACCACTTTAAATACAGACTTTAGTCAGAGCAAGTCAAGAGTTCAAATAATAAGAGATAGATGAGATGAGAGTTGTCTTTTTCCATTTTCTTTGACTACCCCTACAGCAAAATGCGAAGCCCAGATCGCTGTGAGGAGAGTAGAGGAGGAACGAAGAATATTTTTCTTTAAAGTAGCTGCATAAGTTTACGGCAAAGGGTCAAAGGATTGTATGAGGTGGTTCGTGACCGACAGTATATTCGTTTTGCTTTTTTATAAATGAGCAACTAATTTATTCATAACGCAAATAATAATATTATTGTTGTAGGAGGGTATGGGAGCTTAATTTGGGAGGCGGGTATGGTTACCGCCATCCCAGGAATCATTTATTGGATATCCAACATCCCTGCCATAGGTCACCCCAAGTGGTTCGCTATGTTTGGTGACTTAGCAAGGATGCGCGGGTTTGTGGGGTGAGGTTTGTCTAGGTGTTGGCGGCACAAGCGTTTACCCTCCCCCTGCGTGGTGGGCCAGATCGGGAGATACTGGTTGAAGGAGACCTTTTTACCTCTCCAGCCGGATATTCTCGATACGTCGTCTAGTATCGCAGTGGGAGGGATGAATTCATCAACCCCTAGATTCCTACCCACCTTCACACCTTTTTCCTTCCCAGAACTTCCTCTCCTTTTTTCCATAAAAAGACCCTCCACACAGAATCGTAGTCACAAAACTTGATTTTATACGCTTCATGTTGCCCTTTTGTTTTCTTAATTACTTATTTAATAGTTGGGAGCGGCTCAAGTGCGTTGTGCGCTCTTAGTACGAAGCTATTGGCCTTTTGTTCACCACAAAATATTTATTAAAGGGTTTTTATTTTAAGTACTCTATTATGAACAAAACAATTGCCAATATTATTTGCACTTTAAATTTGTATGTTTCGCATGTCTCGTGGGGATTGGACAATTCCAACATTGCCAAAACCGAATTATTTCATCGGTTGATTAAATTATTATTTTATAACCTATTGATTGAATGATCATCGTCGTCATCAACGTTTATAGATTGGAACGGAAATCCTGGAATTTCGGTCAACGTTCTCGGGCACTTGTCACCTGTAATGGAAAACAATGTCTCTGTGTTCAGCTCTGTGCGGTTTTCCTTTGGCGCGTTACTACTATTTAATTCACGTTTAAATTAACGATCGGTGCTGAAACAATGAACCCCGGTTTCCGCTGGAAATACTTGCATAACAGGAAAACGCAACGATCAACTTTATTCGAATACCAAGTGATGAATGAACAACATTTTTAAGGATAAGATTCATCCAAGTACGGAGAGACGAACCACAAATCGAGATAATGATATCCAGAAGTCCTTGGTATTGATATTAAAAGTGTTTATGAACGCAGGGGCGCATCCTAGCGTGCGAGTTGGGTGCACACGGGCGACAGAACCTGGGGGTGGCCATGGAAACGGTGACCGGACAACTCGGAATGAAACCAACTGAGAACCATCTCAGATAAATCATTTAGAGTGATTTTTTTCATAGCTTTTAATGACTTTTAAAGGAGGTGTTAGGTTGACTTAGATAGAGAGATATGTAATTACGAATGTTGGACAGAACACGCTAATATTTTAAATGATAAAATTGAAGCGAAAATTGTGAAAATGCTTAATAAAACGTGACTCGATTAAAATAGAGAAAAAATCTCGTGGAAGGCATCTTAAATATCATTTAAAGAAAAACTGTGAATTTTTTCACAAATATAACTTGTAAAATAATAGAAATAGACTTGTTTTTAATAATTTTCGGAACACACTTTGCGATTTTTTTCTATTTAGGGAATTTCATATAATTTGCGTTTTGGAGTGGAAACATATCTAGATATTATCGTCAAAAATAACATATATTTTTTTAAGAGCTTAAAAACTTCAAATGTTTAAGGGAGATTTGTAAGAAATCAGTAGAAATTCGGGTAGCGGCGGCTTAAATATTTTCGCACACCTTGGAGGCAGTAGAAGCTCCTTGATGCAGCTCTGTGTATTGATATTAAAAGTCCTCAAGAGTTTATGAACTTCTATGCTCATCATTGTCCATCATTGACCAGCATTGTCCATTAACCACTAACCCATTGTATTGTTTCAGTTAATTGATTAGCATAGTGTGAATGGACTTGTGCTATTAAGGAATCAAGGCCCGTAGGAGAGTTCTGCGATTTTTTGTGGTTTAATGAATTAATTTGAATTAACGAGTGCAGCCATAATTAATAATATCCAGAGTACAAGGTTAGAACGACAGTCCGTAAAACAATAATATGATAAAAATAACTGTCCTTGTTTTAAATAATTTCAGTATAAGCGTTAAAATGTTTAACGAGTGAAATTTTCTTAATTTTTGAAAATGATAGAAGTTCATAGTTTGAAGGTTTATGGGTTCATGGGTGTCATGGGTTCATGGGTTAATGGGTTCACATGGGTTCATGGGTTCATGGATTCATGGGTTCATGGGTTCATGGGTTCATGGGTTTATGGGTTCATGGGTTCATGGGTTCATGGGTTCATGGGTTCATGGGTTCATGGGTTCATGGGTTAGTGTTCATGGGTTCATGGGTACATGGGTTCATGGGTCCATGGGTTCATAAGTTCATTTTGCTGTAGTCTAATACAACATAATGAATTATTCCTCATACCAATCCGGTTGAAGAGTCTATTATTTACAGCTTCTGTAATCTCAAGAACAACATTGTCAAAAACTATACACATGTATATATATAATAAAGGGTGGCTGTGGAAGGCGAGCGGGCGGTTGACTTTGTTTTAATACAGATTTGTTTTTTATACCAATCTACAGTTTTATTCTGAGATTGATGAAATTATGCACACTTGTCTTTCAAAACGAGAGAAAGGTCATCGTTTAATTAAGACTTCGAAAAACCAACCCTTCCCCTTTTCCTACCCCTGAAGAAAAATTTTGATTCTTACGGGCGACATTTTGCACAATTTATTAACAGAAAAATTAATTATTTCTGATTCTGAAAAAAATGTCTAAAGTCCGTACAATGCCGGGAACTTCACAGCTTTTACAAATGTAGAAATCAAAAAATTTTGCGTCTCGCAATTTTTACAACTTTTCCGTCTGGAAATTTTAGTTCATAATTTGTTGCGATATCACTTCCGCTATGCGCTATGTAACTTAGATATACACATTTAACGGTAAAAATGGAGAAATATTACACTAAATGCAAAACTTTTAAAGTGTCGAAACTCGGGCGAAGTCGGGAACAAAAACAAGTGATGTAATTACATTTTTTAATACAAAAACATATTTGGCAGGTTCGTCTAACTTAACACGAAACTAACACGAAAACGCCAATGTGATAAAGGAAATCCAAGCTATTATTTGAACAAAAAAATCAAATTAATGGACTCTGAAAATTTTCACTTGTGCATATGAATTAAGTCAAACAGTTCCATTGTCAGCTGAAAGCGAATGAACTTCTCCTCATTCAATAATAGTACGTCTACATTTTTAGCAGATATGTCGCCCTATGACCTTCCAAGGAACATACAAATAAAGAGGCAAATGATGTAATAATATATTATTATGCAAAATAGTAAATCTTGCTCCATCAATCAGCGGAGTTATCTAAATGAACGACAATTTAACCCCTGGAGACAACAATACTCGGCAAGGCTGCTTTAATGTAACACCGTGCTATTCATTGATGAAAACAATAACATCGATGAGGAGATAATTTAATTACAAATAGTCCATATATAATAATACCCTGATATCAAATGGCAAAGCGGGACTTATCAGTGCTGTTGGGCTACGTAATACAATGGATGGTTTGGTAATAATGCTTGAAACAAGTGACCCCAAAACAATGTAGCTATTTATCAATTCTGCAGTTTTTTAAGCTGCATTGTGATTGTAAGTAAGCTATTTTTATTATGGCTAGACAAATACGAAATCAGTATAATGAAACACTATGAATAATTATGAGTTAGCGAGTACCTGGCATGCGTTGCAATGCCATTCAAAGAAAGGAAGTGTTTGTGTTTTAAATCTGTTTATTGAAGTGATTTTGGATGCACAAAATGGTTTATTTTCCGTCTGTTGCGTTTACGAATAAATCAGGTTTACCGACGCGTGAGCAGGCCACATACAGCTGCTATTCGTGCGAGAAGCATGGATTTTCCAAATTTATCGCCTGCTATCCCCTACCGCTACTATGTCTCCTTTTCAATCCCTCCCTCATAACCCATCTCTCCGTCGCCTCTTTCCTGCGTGCTCACCTTGTTCACCTCCCGCGTCCCCTTCTCTTCACAAGTTCTGCTTCCATCTTCCCAGCTTCCACCCTCCCGCGAGACCCCCTTTTCCCACCCCAAAGCATAAATTTGAAACTAATTGATATTTCGCACACCTGACATTAAAAATAAAAGAAAAATAATTAATCTCCACATCTGATTTCGAAAAACTCTGTGTAAAGCCCGGGCAACGCCGAGGACTTCAACTAGTATAAAATAAAGCTTGTATTAAGAATTTTTTAAGAAAATTTCTTTAGGCACTCAAAGCACTCTTTAGGTGACGTTTTACAAAAATGACAATAGGTTTATAAATTAGCACACCGACACGCAATGGGGACATTAATATAATGTAATGAATGTAGATCCGATTTCTTTTGAATAACAAGTGAACGTATGTTTGGAATTAATGCATGCCGCGAAAGGGGGACATAAAGGTGAGTTAGCGTACCAGAAGTTCCCTTTCCCTTTAGACCACCATGAGAGAAATACATTAAATATAACACTATTTAAGACAATGAACAAAATAATGAGCTTGTGGAGACCGTGGAGACGGTGGATGAGAAGAACAAAATGACATCTCTATTAGCCCAGATACCTATTACAGCCACCGCCCACGATATCTTCAACCAACTATTTCTAAGTTTAATGAGAGCAATCAATCAGGAATACCTAATAGCTACCAAGCTCCCGAGAGTGATTATTTATTATTAGAACTTATGCCCAGTCATTTCGCAGAAATTCAAATGTAACATTCTCATCAAATGGCAATTCAGCGCAATTTTGGAAGATCCCGTTAAAACCGTTTCTGTGTGTTTCATCTTTGTATCATAACATTCTATTATAACAACGTGATAGTTAACCCGTTAATTCCAACTATAGTTTGCATTCTCCAATACAGCGTTTACATAGTCTTAGTAAGAAATATTTAAACAATATGAATGTATTTGAAAATAATTTGAATTTGTCAAACTTCAAACAACGTATATGCCAACTATTTCTTTCTACGTCATAATCTATCTTTACCTCTATTTTTACTTAACTTATATTCTATGTTATCTACTTTGCGTCAACTCTTATATTTTATGTTACCTTTATTTTGTTTCTTATATTTTATCTTATTTCCTATATTTTGTCGAAAACATGTCTTGCTCTATATGTAAAAGCCCTATGGGCGTTGAAATAAACAAATGTATAAATAGTTGTCCTCTTTTACTGATCACATTTTTTTCAAAAGCTGAACGAACTTAGAATCGGCATTAACTTCTTCTTTTTCTTCGTGTGCCCTATCAGGTCCTCCCGACGTTGTCGATCACTCTAGAAAATGTCTCTCTATCTTGCACTGCCCGGAATAGCTCCTCCACACTTCTAATACCGGTCCACTCTCGTACATTTCGCAGCCAAGACATTTGTCTCCTGGGCCTCGTCGATCCTCTATCTTGCCTTTCAATATTTATTGGAGCAATTGATACTTCTCCCCTTGAAGTATGTGACCCAGATATGACTTTAAATTTTCAGGCATTAACTGGAACCTTTCAAATGTCAAAGAAACAAAATGGCGCTTTTTCAAACTGAATTGAATTTCTGCGAAACAACTGGGCCTCAGATAATTCACTCTGCTAAAATGAAACGATCTATATTATGATGCCCACGTTATGCCATAAATTCTAATTGAAACTACAATTCCCACTACCTTCAAGTAATAAAGGTAAAGTACACTCATTCACCACACAATCTCCAGGTGTATGATCAATGCCGATTTTAAAGAAAACGGTTGTCACCAGGCAATTAAGACGTTTACGACGACTAGGCTTCAGATAAGCCAATAACTATGTATTTAATCTAGAAACTAGTAGTTCTGTGACCAGTAATTTTATTTTATTTAATAAATCAAAAACAAAACTTTAACTGAAATCATAAGATTTACAAGTAGATACTTAAATAACTACCCACCTAATTATAAATCATCTACTTATGTAACTTTAAAAAAGTTTAAGTAAGGAATTACGCAAATTGTACAAAAAAACGTCACTACTTCGATGAAAATTCTTTTTTCAAACTTTCTTCAGTCGTGAATATATGTAGACACGATATCATTAACAAAAAATGTGAATAAGAAAGTCCAAATATACACGACGATTTCACATTTGGAAAAATAATCTTTACTGAATCAATTAAACGGCCACCATCATGAAACGGAAACGGAACTTACAAATAATTTTACAGACAGGCGTTATACAATTTGGGAGTCAGGTACGAGTACCGCCGCTCCCTGGTGCCATTTATTGGATAATCAACGCCCATGCCATAGGTCAACCCAAGTGATTCGCTATATTTGGTGACATAGCAAGGGAACCCGAGTTCAAGGTGTGAGGTTTGTGCGGATGCATTTTCCCTTGTACTGCGTGGCAGGCAGGATATGGAGAACTGGGCGAGGAAGATCTTTTGACCTCTCCAGCCGGACTCTCTCGACCCATCACCTTATACCGCAGAGGGAGGGATGGATTCGCACTTCCGTCACCCCTGGACACATTGACCCCCAGATTCCAACCCGCCCCCGCACCTTTTTCCTTCTCAAAACTTCCTTTCCCTAAAAAGACCCTCCATACAGCAATCCCACAGATGACAGACCCCTGAGGGAAATTGTTTTCCTTGGTGAGGAGCTATTTCCTGTGTGAAGCTATTGTAAAAAAAATTGTTCCCCTCCACCCCGGCATATTTATATATGCAGTCTAGGTATTTCCGAAGGGTGTGCAGAGAGGATGTACCGTCGAATAACAAAAGGATCAGAAAATAAATATGAGTCGAGGGATCGACTATATATATGTAAAATTATATGTAGTACATTTGCGACACTTTCCGTTGTATGCTCTCTAATAGCTCTGTTGAAGCACCACTTTTCTCAATCAAAATGTTGATTCAAACAGCAGTGGCCCTGTTAAGTTACCACATCTGATAGTTAATAAGTTACTTCCCGATCTTTCTCTTCCCTATTTCCATACCCTGCCATTCCCTTCAGCCTCACAACACACCCAATCAGCAATGTCATAAACCTACTGGCACAGGGAGTTTTGTGAGGTATTGACATTAAAGTACTGCAAATGGATACTCTCGAACATTTTACTGTACCTGGTGCAATGTAATTGGAACGAACGTACAGTTTTATTGATTATCTTTGGATTTATGACAATGCCACAGATAAATTTCAATAAGCGTTGAACCAGCTATGGGTACGTTCAATCTTCTTTACGAGTTCCATCGTAAAATACATGAACAATTTTATTACTACATGTAAAATGGATGCTATTTCTTACGTTCTGTACAACCTTTTATGCGTGCGAGCTTTAGGACAACTTTGTGAAGAGAGAAGAGCATGGAAAGGCTTCGCGTGCAGTATAATAAAGCCTACCGGATGAAGTTCTGCCTTCCAAGATACTGCAGCGCTTCCAAAATGCTAAGGGAGAAGCGGTTTCCAGTTTTTTTCTGCCATCATAAGAGCCCGGCGGCAGTATTAAGGGAAAATATAAATATTCTCATTTTGGATTTCCGCTAGAGTCCCGAATTCAGCATCGAAGCAAATTGAAGAAAGTTATTGGCTTTGTCAATCACTATTGCTACAGATCCTTAATGCCTTCTTTTTGTTCTATATTTGTTTTGCTTATAATTTCTAACTTGTATGTATGTATTCTTTATGCGATCCTTTAATATATCAGATCGCACCAACCTCCTCATATTCCGGAATGAATATATAATCATTATTGCTAGTTGATGTTTAAAAACTTCAAGGGTTATTTTCGAAAATAACAGATGGCGCCACTTCCGTTCACAACAATCTAAACTGTACAGTCGTTAAGACAATAATACTACATAAGATAATAATAATCAAAATATATTTATTTATTTATTTATACTGGGTTTTACAGAAGTCCGCACTTACTTGAGAAAAATCCAGTTTTAAAAACTCAGTTATCACACAATTACAAAAATCTATAATTACATACAATTAAATACAGATACGTACAATTAGAAAAAAAAACATCACAAATAAAAATAGAGAATTATATAAATACTGTATTTTTATTTGTTTTATTTGTTTACATGCTCACTCAAGTAACGTATTACAAAGAGTGGCAAGAGACATAAGAAATACGCGAAGCATGCATAGAGAGACAATCGACACAAAATAATTAGTTAGTATTTTTTAACAGCGCCAGAACTTTTTTTTGAATCCGTACAAATTATCGACGAAAATATCTACTTCAGCACATTCTATCTTGTTATATGATCGACACAGCTGGGTCAGTGGGCTAAAGTAAGCGATATTATTTTAAAATGTATTCACGTGAAAAATGTTATGGCGTCTTAAACAATGGGAATTGGGGACATTTATTTCAATACTGCTAAGACATATTGTTGTTTAAGCGCCCTTGAGGTGATTTTTTCACAAAAATGGCGCTATAGAAATTATCTAAAAATTATTATTATTAGTATCAAGATGGCCATGAATAATTTTATGTAAATATATTAGATCAGTCAATTGCCTTCTAGTTTTAAGTGTATCAATCTTGGAGTAATCATGACGTATAAAACTGCTACACCTCAATTCGAAGTTATTTGAGTCAGTTAGGACACCTCTTTAACAAACAGTAATCTACAAATCGCCTGAATACTATATACGGGAGACGGGGGTTCGTTTTTATCAATATTTGAGGTACGCAGCCTCTGAACACGCTAAGTGGCTTGTGTTTGCAGGTCCAATTCTCCTCCACAGTATTCTGCCACAGGATTTCATCAGCCGAAGATGCATAGCCTCCGGCGCTTCACTAAGTATATCAACAGTATCCGTGATACTTCACCTCTGCTAAATACTATTTTCAATAAATCTTCGTGGAATTGTTACCTATACTGGGTACTGTATGTGAATAATGCACGATATTTTCAACTGCTCCCAACCGTCAGTGAGACTATGGCAGCCTTAATTTGGGTAATATGCGAAGCTAAGAGTAGCGGGGAAGGGAAGGATTTGGAGAAGAGGTAGATGGGGAGGTACCTGACCATTCAGATTTGGTCACCAACTTGCCTTTTGGTTTTGAATGGAGATCTTTCGCCAGGAGAATACTGAGAGTATTAATCACTCTAGACCCCAGGGGCTCTAGCGTAGTGAAATCGATAACTTTACAATATCGAATCGTTAGGAGTAACTTCCGATGATTTTATACCGATATCCCTAGCAAAGTTTCACTATTGATAGCCGAACCGATTTTGGTGGGGAATAAATTAGCAATCGATATACGCTGGCAACACGGCGGATCTATCCATAAATTCACATTCAGAAACTTCAAACGCCAGTCAAATACATAAAAATTTGAAAAATTTGAATAATTTGAAAAATTTTAACAATGTTGAATTGCATTACAAACCTAAATATGCATTGGCAGTGCGCATTTACTTTTTAGCACTACATGGGAGTTAATTAGTTAATCAATTCTTTAGTCATATTTCAGCCATTTTAGTTTATCAAAATTCGAACGGAATAATTTGATCGCGTCTTAGTTGAATTATAAAGTCTGTGGATCGCGCATGTGACTTCTTTCAATACAAAATTCTACATTATTTTAATACGTTCATTAAATAAGGCAGTAATTTTGATTAACGAACGACATAATTGCAATAAATGTATATAATATATTGACAGCTAACCGAAACTTATCTGATACTATGGAATCCGGGCTAAAATTTGTCAATCGTCTGATGGAATTTCTCTTACCAATTGTTGACCGTGATCGCAAATATTGCTAACTGACCATAGATGACGGATTTGGGTAATATCGTATTGAAATAGGGTTATATCGATCGACCATGCTAGGTACCCAGAACATGCCGTAAATACAGTCGGTTTAGAGCGAGAAGTGGTCAACCAACATTTTTTTCCAAATTGAGTTTTTAATAACTAACTTTGTTTTCTTCACAATGTCCTTTGTCATAAATCCATTTTTTTGTTAAAGGAATATAATGATAAAGAAAACTGTTAAGAACAGAACGTGTTGTTTCATTTCAATTTTGAAAAGAATTATTCAAGTTTCTTTTCCAGATCTGTTATTATATCATTACTAGCTTTTCCCCGCGGCTTCGCTCGCATGGTATTACGGGAAATTACTGTAGCGGTTGAACTTATCAATTATACCCCTCCTCCCCACCCCCACCCCCTCCCGAATTCCATACATTAATTCCCTTACATTCAGTTTTCAAACATCTCGCCTGCCACCTAAATTTCATAAAGCTATAGCTCAAAGAAAAAAAGAATTATCCAATTTTGTTCATTCTTTCGGAATTTATGCGCTTACAAACATTTCGGATGTTTATTTTTAATTAAATATTTGAAAGTTTGTGAATATAATAAAAAATTACACTATTTATACAGTTCATTTATTCAGTTTTTATAATCGTTACGAATTATATTTTTAATGTAGGAACTGACATTTATTCCAAAACAGAAGCTTGTCCAAAAAAATAAAACATATTCTAATATTTGAATTTTCTGAAGCAGTAGCAATCGTTTCCATGGAAACGATTTTTTTCTGACGTTAGCAAAAATTTGCTTTAGTTAGCGACAGAAAACGTATAACAAATATAATATATTAATATTTATAATTTCATTACGCCAGAGCTTACCATCATATACAAAATATAGTCTGCGCATATAATTTAGCTTTCTATTGGTGAATGAATTTTTAAAGTCTTTATATTGTGTTATGCGTGAAAAGGTCATAAACAAACTCGAGCAGTTTCGCATTTATAATATTAATATGGATTAGGCAAATGATTCCCAAAACTGATAAATGTTAAAATTCTGTGAAAAGAACCCGTCCTTTTGGTGTTTTGACTATAATTAATAATGCAATTCAAATCTTTTTTCTCTCACAACTTGTTTTCATTTTAGTTCCATATTTAAAAATATATCCACGTGAAACGTGAATGCTTCTATCTAGGAAAAAATTAAAAATGGAAGAAAACAAAATCGGTTTTCGAAATTATAATAATAACAACGAACTTGAAAAACTTGTTATTTTTTAATGATAAAGGCATGTGATATTGTAATAATCGTTGTGATTAAGAACATTAATGCAGTCAGGGTCAAATCCAAGATAAAATATTAAATAATTACCGTGGCAATAACCTCTGAAAGAATTTATGTCCGTTCGGAGAAATGATTCATAAAAATAAAGCACTTAAAGTATGTTAAACAGTGCAAACATACTATCGAGAAATAAAACATTACACAATACAACCAAATATGAGCGAATACAGAAAATGATTGGTCCATTATATAAGAGAAAAAGAGTGTGCATCTCGTTTAAGTAAATACAAATGAAACCTGAAACTCAATAGCAAATATTGACTTAGCACAATTGTTGAATACTCGAATTAAGAATCCATGCGTAAAATCGTTTTAAACGAAATATTATGTGCTAACGTTTTGTGAGAAGGTGGAGAATGGTACCATTTTTTAGGTTGAGTCCAAAGTCCAGTTTAATTGATAGATTATTTTATAAAGTACCTACCTACTATTTGTTATGCAAATAAGTAGGATTAAAGATGCCCGTGGTGTTAAAAGGTTGAGAGCTGTATTTATGTACATTTTGTATTGAATCGTTTCTCAATTAAATAATGTTTTAAAACAAAAATTTATATCTGCCACTTATTTAAAAGCTAGTAGTTCAGTGAGCAGGAGGCTTTGTGTGATGTTGATTATTGCGATTTAACGCGCTCTGGCGGAATAAAATGGTATTATCAAGTTCGGCTACCATCTTGATAAAATGGTCCCGGAACACATAAACAATAGCCTTCTTCTCAAGTCGGTTCCTCATTTCTGAGGATCGTGAACCTTATTCCAATTTCCAAGGTGTACAAGGTCCCTCCATTGCAGACAGCTGTATACACCGGCGTACTATACTTGGTCACTCCAGCGCATTGGACAATCCTCTGCTTCGTCTGCCTTCCTCTTTGCCAGTGACTACGAGTTTCTCCTCAGTTTGGCGAGCAACGTGTCCAAAGTATCTTCAGAAAGGTTGTAGGAAGATAGTTGAAAGTCTATTGTGGATGTGGATGCCTAGCTCTTCAAACAAATATACAGACAGAGAAATTCAAAGTAGTCGAGTTGAAACAGTTCTTCGCTACGCTAAATGAATGAAGTAAAATGCGATTTTTTTATGCGAGCACGTAATACAATTGTATTTTAATCGTTTTTGTTGGTTGAAAAGATTGATCTTTAATTTGAGATTTGCTGTGAAGAAAGAGATATAATGCAAGAAGAAGATACAATGTTTATAACCCGTCTCCGATGGATTAATATTTTGTTAGGTAAAAACTCTGAATGTATATTGTTGAAGACAATAACAAAACAAAAGCATTTTTGGGGTATTCACAAAAATGGTCCATATTCTTTTTCAGTTTATTTATTAGAGAAACAAACATTAAAATAATGGCATGTTACGTAATTTCATGAACCTGCAATGTTTCCGCATAAAATTTATTGAATTGAATTATATTTCAAATTAATAAATTTTCCAAAAGGATGAAACATGATATTTATACTAACAAGATCCATACAAATCGTAAAAAAAAAAAAAAACAAAATGAATCCAGCTTGTCAGTGTTTCGTAAACACAAAAATATTTCATCGTATGCATATCTCCAGGGAAAACCCAACGAAACCATAATATTATTGCAGCATTCAAACTATTTGTTATTTTCTAAAGAAATTCTGAATTGAAATCGTAATGAAAACTGTCAGCAGATGCCAGATTCAAACCACGGCAAATCGTGAATCGATTCTAACATTAGTTATTTTACTATCACACCAATAAATACTTTTCAAATCTGTTTCACATTATGTTCCGATTGCAAGTGCCTTACTTCAAAGACTTGCCCGCAAATATTTGTTTGTCATAAAAATCTGAATTAAGTTGAATGAATAAAAGACAACTTGAATAGTCTTATCTGAATTTTGGTAACGAGGTCGTCAATCACGTATTTGAGGATAATTGAATTTTTTTAAACGCAAATCAATAACTCTGGCCCAGTCTTACGGTTTACTGGCTAGTGTATGAAGTTGTTTATAAATAATTTAAGTGAATTAATATCGTTATCACGTTATTCAGACGCTGATAATTCCACTATTTTATCTGAAATGAAATTGCGTGCACTAAATATAATTTAATCACTTCGATTTCCTTGCCAATAAAATTAATTTCAGACAATACAGATGACCTCCGGTATGGTGGGAGAGTGATAAGATCCTTGTCCCTTGTCAAGAGGTCACTGACATTTCCCTGGTGAAGATCCACCATTGCGAATCGAAAATTTCGGGCCACGTAATGCTACATCTGCGATAAAATGACATAACCTCACTTTTCTATTATGTTCAGATATATAATACTAGCTTTTACCCGCGGCTAGACTCGCATGGTATTAGGGGGAAATTACTGTAGCGCTCGCACTTATCAATAATTCCCCCCCCCCTCCACCCTCCCGCTTTCCATACATTCATTTCCGATACATTCAGTTTTCAAACAGCTCGCATGCCACCTAAAATTCATATTGCCAGCGCTCACCCATAGTAAAAAAAAAGAATTATCCAATTTGGTGCATTCGTTCGGAAGTTATACGCGTACAAACATTTCGGAGATTCATTTTTATTTATACAGATGAAATAAAATTTCCCGCAAATATATCAACGGCACACCGCAACGATTTGTTTTCTGACGTTAGCAATAACTCGCTTTTTTTAGCGACAGAAAACGTATAAAAAATAATTTAATATATTAATATTTATAATTTCATAACGCCAGAGCTAACCATTAAATACAGCCTATATTACTCGCATATTGGATCAAACGCGAACTTTTCACCTTTGGTTATACGGGTTTTACATTAAACCCGGCACCTATTAAATAATGACGAAGAAAAATATATTTACATATGACACCGGATAAATTAATTGTGATTTTACGTCATCTTATATTAAAATATATTAAAAATGTGCTGCTTTGGTGATTTCCTAGTTTTATCTGCAGAAGGTTACCTTTAGTATAATTAGTTAAGAGCAACATTAATCATTTTGTAAAGTGGACCCTGCATGAAATATTAATTTATGACTTGGGGCAGATAGCAATTATTGTACAACCCAAGGCATAGTAAGACAAGCATTGTGAATAATACTTGTTCGAGATCTAGATAAAAGTGAAAGAGTTGACTTTATTTGTATTCAGATCAAATTAAATGAATAAACATTTTGTTAAATTTTCACAAGTAACCACGATTCGTAAACGATAGAGATACAATCACTTGTCTAGTTAGAGATTTTAATAGTAAGATATCAAAAATAAATCAAAATTGCTAAGTATCAAAATCTACGAACGAGTTTACAAACTTTGAAACTGGTTTCTATCGCGTTTCGACAAATTTATAAGTTAAAATAAAGAAAAACAACACAGTCTTTTAAAACTATATTTATATGGCGTATATATATATATATAACAAACTCCCGAACCCCAGGCTAAGTGTTTCAGCCAAACTCCAGAGCTCAACATAGGCGATAATGCCCCCTTGTGGGCGTTTGAAACTTTCAGGGGGCGGTAGAAAACCCAGAGAAATCTAGGGGGCCCTGAGGAAAACTAGGGGGCGTTGAAATGGCGTAGGGCGTGGGCAGGTAAAAAAAATGTGGTCTAAAAAAGACAAATAAAAATACGCTTAATATAATCGTGACAACAGCTGTTTCAGATTAGCGACAGATGGTAAGTAAAAACTATTGGGGGGCGCCTAAAAACACATTTTCTCAAAGTGGGCGGTGGGCGAAATAAGGTTGAGAACCTATGTTCCAGACCATAGAGCTCAGAAAGCAATAATTGAGAATAATAATTTAAGAATGTAAAAATCATCCATTCCTGCTTCATTTGTTTTTTTTTGTTTTTTTTTTAATAGCTAACATATTTCTTTTTTTTTCTTTTCAAGCTTATCATTTTTTCAATCTCAAAAGTGGCTGCCGAGCAGCGGCGAATTGTTTCTTGTTTTGTTTATAAAGCATAAACACTTTTCGGTTCAAAAAATGAACTACTAAAAAAACATTGTTCCAGAAAAAAATCTGATCTGCAGGCAGCTAGGTTCTATACGGAAATTCTTATTTTAAACGTTTTCACTCTTATGCCAAAACCAATAGATCTCATAATATTTATTTATTTATTGTATTTTAGGGAAATCAACAGTTTGCAACTTGATTAGTTTATGCAAGTTTAATTTACCTATCTGAAGAACCAATTATAGATTTCCTCATTATACTATTACATTATGTATCTATAAAATAAAAAGTAATCTTACAATAGCTGAGAGAAATTACATTATTACAACAAGAGGCAGTACATAATATAAGTCGTTCCATAATATATCATACAGTTTTGTACTCATTAATACATTTTTAATATGTATTGTAATATTTTTAAACTTGATATCAAAGAATAATTCAAGAAATATACTGCTTTCGAATCTGTCTAGACAATCACCAGACCACCAATACATTTTTTTTAATAGTTGCAGCTTTTTAAAATAATCATTTAGTTTTTTAATAGATTTCCAGGCTTTGAGGTTTATTGAAATATTTTGGATTCCATTAGGTATTGATTTTGTGTCAATATTTCTTCAAGCTTAATTGACAATTCATTATTTATTGGTTAAATAAATACAGGAAGATAATTGCAACACAAGGCCGATTCGCATGCAAATTTATATGCAAAATTTCTTGCAGTTTTAAGTTCAAAGGTATTAAGATGTCAAATGCAGGTGTTTGCGATTTTAATGAGCCTCCACTGCTGCATAAAAATGATATAAATTTGAATCTCTATGAGGTACCGTTTAATTTAGTCAGCCTCTATGTGGCTTTCTTTAATACGCATTTTAAAATCAAATAAATTGATGGCCTACGTGAAATCCATCTAATTCAATTAATGTTACATAACCTTATAAATGTTGTTCCTGGATAAAATTAATTTAAATGCTTATATTAATGCAGATAAGAAACACTTCAAATTTATTAATTTATAAGTATATTGATAGGTGGACAGATACGTAGAGTTACAGATATGCGTAAGTATTCATTGCAATGTGTAAGTTAAAATAATATTTCTATTTTTGAAAATAATTCGTGTTGTAATTACATTATAATAGCTTTTACCCGCGGCTTCGCTCGCATGGAATTAGGGGTAAATTACTGTAGCGCTTGCACTTAGCAATTATCCCCCCTCCCGCATTTTATACATTCATTCCCGGTACATTCAGTTTTCAAACAGCTCGCCTGCCACCTAATATCATAATGCCAGAGCTCAAAGAAAAAAAGAATTATGTTAAGTTATGCGCGTACAAAGCCTACAAACATTCGGAGATTCATCTTTATTTAAATATATGAACATCGTTTCCACAGCAACGATTTGTTTTCTGACGTTAGCAATAACTCGCTATTGTTAGCGACAGAAAACCTATAATAAATATAATGTATTAATATTTATAATTTCATTACGCCAGAGCTAACCATTATATACAGCCTTTATTACTCGCATATAATGTAGCTTTCTTTTGGTGAAAGAATTTTTAAAATCCGTTTATTGGTTTATGCGTGAAAGCGTAACAAACAAACACACGCAGTTTCGCATTTTAGTATAGATAATAAAACAAATATAAAGCTTATTTCCACTTAATTTGTTTGTGACGTAACCAACCTATTAAGGCCATCTTCAGACTGGTACAATCGTTTCTTAATCTACAGTTTATACACGACATAACATATGGGGGAGAGGAGATCCTTAACAGGCTGAAATCGGTTACGGTCACAAATAAATAATTTTGAAAAAAGTTTTATATTTGTTTTATTAGATTATTAAAATAGTAGTTTCTTTGGCAATCGATAAAAGATTATGCATCAGTAATTTTATCGATGTAGAGTTAAATTGATTAAATAATAAAATATCGATCGTGTAGGTGTAATATTTCTCACACATGAAAGTAATCGTTTGTGGGTAATAAAAATAATGGTCCTTATCAAATGAAGCTTTGAAAGGTTAGCTGAGAACTAGTGATATTAGAGTTATCAATACCATTAAGGGCTGTTTAAAAAAAATTTAACAATTCATAATATTTTTTCATTTGATTTTGATTGATTTTTTGATTGATTTTCACGTTGTTTATAAATTCTATTTATGTTTTGTTATTACAGGTCAAATTTTGATTGATTTTTTGATTGATTTTTTAATTGATTTTAAGATGCTTTTCACGTTCTTTATAAATTCTATTCATGTTCTGTTTTTATGTCATTACAGGCCAGTTGCTTCATTAAACTGAAATAATCACAGAACTTGAATAGTGCTTTCACAGAACGTGAAAATTTACTTTAAAAATTTGTTGAATTTAATCAATTGAAATGATTCTATTTTCAATATTTTTATTTTCATTTCGATGGCCACCCTAGGCGACTTCCAAAAAACAGAAATCACGATGTCTTGAACGTTTAATCAAGTTCTCACAGTTTTTTGTTGGTTTCGCATGATTTCTAAAAAAAATGTTTTTATTGACGAAAACAACTTGAACGAGGATAATTCAACAAAAAAACATTAAATCACGAAACAAATCGCAACGAGAAATAAAATGACTTACAATAATTTTTCATACAAATTTATCATCTGATCGCCAAATCAACCTGCGAGTATAGTTCTATAATTCAATAAATACGTTCACACCGTTGCAAAAATATTGAATCAATCCACATTGCGCAGACAGGCAAACAAATCAAAGGCACCTAGTAAAGCACAATACCAACCTGTAGCATTATTTGATATTAGCAGTTGTTGTAACGGTATACCGTTTTGACAAGGTGTCCTACTGCGTAACCGTCTAGACGTGTCTGTTATCACTAACAGGGGTCAACGACACTCAGGATCACTTGTGCAATAATCGCGAAACATTTGTAGATCTAATAATATTGGATTACATAATGCATTATTTTATGATGTTAATATTTAATTATTATAATTTATTATCAGTATTGGCAGAGTAAATATTGGCTTAACAGATGTTTGTTGTAAGCTGTAATAAAATTGTATAATATTGAAAATATTAATTATTTTTTAATAATAACTTCAACGCGATTCGACCTTCACCTACTGCGTCTAAAAGTATGTTTAATTGTTGAACTCTTATCGGGCAATAAAGGTAGAGGAATTAATTTTTAAAATATCATTTTCTTGGTTTATCTGTCAAAGTGCTGATAGTGAAAATTTGTTAAGGCGCTAACCTACTCGTTTCTTTATTATAATTTGTTAATATGCGCAAGAGCCCCAACTGACTAGAGCCAGTAGGATTCTGGCATTCCCAAATAGTGAGGTTTTTTGTGAGGCTGAAGGGAATGGGGAGACGAATGAGATGGAATAGAGGGTGGTTAGGAAGTACTTGGCTGTTTGGATCTGTGTGTCGGTCACCAAATACAGCTAAAGCCATTGAGAACAACGATTCGATTCTTATATGAGAGCCTGCGAGCCAGTATACAAAATGCTTAACTCATTCCGAATTTCTTCCCATGTGTAACATATTTTCCTTGAATACTTTATGTTTTAAGTTCTTAAAAATTATCTATAGGTACATTTTCTGATCCAAAACGGTAATCATGTGAAATTCCCTAGAAAGGAAAAAATTGCAAAGTATGCTCCGAAAATTAATGAAAACACATTTTGTCCTGTTATTTAACATGTTTTGAGTATGTAAAAATTCACAGTATTTCTTTAAATGCTACTTAAGACATTTGCCAAGAATTTTGCCTCTATTTTAAGTCATATTCCAGTCGTGTTTTATTAAATATTTTGACAACTTTCGCTCAATTATTATCGTTTTTTTAAATTAGCGCGCTACCTCTAACACTCGTATTTACATATCTCCCTCTCAAACCACCTTCTTCTTATTTTTGAACGCTTATTACGGAGCCTTAAACTGTTCTGTTATTCATAAGCACAGCCTAATAACCTGATCTATTTATTTAACGATTTATCAAAATCCAATTTGATATTCATTGGTGACAGTGACAGCGCATGATTTAAAATTTTGCCTACGGAGACAACGTTCAACAATTTATAGAATTTCTATGTTTTCAGTGATATTTATCATTCTATCCGACTTCTCTAAGTATTAAAACTATTATGAATAATGACCTCCACATTAATCATTTGGCCTACAACATTTACAGTAAAATATACCACTATATTGGATATAACTATATTAGAAGTAATTATATTAAAAGCGGTAGATTTATATTCAGACATATTAGTGTTTTTTTGGCTTGACTTTATAAAGATGTGTATGCAAAGATAAATTTTACGAAATGTTACACAAAAAATACTCCGAGGCAACTGCACACCTGAAATGCATACAATATGCAGTAGAAAATCAGTATGTAATAAAACCCACGAGCACAAATTTTTACACGTTAAAAAATCTTAACGTATTATGCTCATAGATAATAGGAATGATTTCTGATTATATCCATAAAAGGCTTGAATGTTTTATGTTCATGTCATTTTAAAAGTAATAAACGGTTTATGTCAAATATGAGAGATATTGCTATACTGTGTTAATTATAAAATTTAATTAATGAAGAAAATATAAATGACATTCAATTGAAAATCCGAAATAGAAAAATCAGAAAAAGATACCGTCTCATCTAGGAATCGAACCCAGGACCTTAGTCTTGCCGGGGCGGTGCTCTACCACTGAGCTAATGGGACTCTATCCGACTCAAAAATTATTATTAACTTATCGCTACCAACATTATCTTCATTTTCTTAACGCATGTTTTTATTGGCTGCTATCTTTATGCATGATTGCAAAATTCATCTCGAACTAAATGCTACCTAGATAGTGGCTTGGATAAATTTATCCATTTTTATTTTAATATGCGACATCTATTGACTTTTCTGCGAGTCCAGAGTGAATATTTATATTTATTTTTAACTTAATGAATACTCATGTGTAAATTAGTCTCAGAGCTTTTGCCGTATACTTATTAAGGCCCGGTAGTACCCTCTCAAAAAGAAGGAGAGATATGTAAATACGAATGTTAATATTAAAAAAGATAATATTTAAGTGTAAATGTTTAATAAAATATGACTCGTTTAAAATAGTGCAAAATCTCTTCGGCTATGTATAAAATAGCACTGTGAATTTTATCATACTTGTAACTTGTAAAATAACAGAAAAAAATGTGTTTTATAATAATTTTCGGAGCATACTTTGCGATTTTTTTCTATCGAGGGAATTTCATATTATTGCCGTTTCGGCGTGGGGAATATACTCGTTCAGATATTATTTTCAAGAATAACATATATTTTTTGAGAACTTTAAAACCTAAAGTGTTTAAGGAAAATATGTAATAAATCGGTAGAAATGCGGGAAGACGGGCCTTAATTGTGTGTCTTAAAATTCTCCAAAAATCAAGGGATATGCCATTTCTATTCTCCAATTTGACAACTTGACAGCTACTTGTAAAATAATGCATTTTCCCTTCCGCCTTGTTATGAAAGAATAGATAATATGACAAGTTTGACAGCCATAAACCACAGAGATTTATTTTGCCGCGGAGAAATACAAAAAGCAAAAACATTTTTTCACAAAGTGAGTCAAATTCCTTCTGCCACAACAGTTGACATAACAATTAATATTTTCCGCCTTCTTTCGGTTTGGTTATTATGCAAAGTTTATTCAATTTTTCTGCATGAAGACATTATGCAAGCAACGAATCCCTCAATGTCAACGGAAATGTATGGAAATATCAGGATAGCAGATACATTTAGGAGGTGCGCCAATTTTGTTTAAATCTCTTTTGGGGCGTGTAATATATTTTGCTTTGTTTAGCACACTGTGAGATATTATTATAATTTGTATATCAAAGCATCAAAATAAACAAAGATTGTTAATTTATCAAGCAAAAAAATAATAAAACCATAATGATTCCCTTTTGAAATGTGATCTTCTGAATATTGCATTACATAAATTCAAATGCAGTGTTCTTTTTTTTTTTTTTCTTTATTCATTAAAATGTTTGTTACATGAATTTTATGATTTTTCGACCACCATGCTAGGCCAAATTCAAAGTGTTGTTAATTTTTATGCTTGACAGCTGTTTCGCTTTCCGAAGTTGCCCACTCAACCAAACCGCCAGGTTGATTGTGGCGGTTAAAAAACGTTAATGGAATGTACAAAATAAATACAAACGTTTAAAAGATTCCTGACACCGTGTACTTTGATGGCCTCCGTGGTCGAGAGGTGAGGCTCTCGATTCGTAATCAGAAGGTCACGGGTTCGAATCCCGGCGTTAGAAAATAAATTTTATTTGATTATTTGAGGTGTGTGGAATCAAATGCAGCAATCTCCACTTTTTTCAAAAGTGGACTAATAATGCAACTTTGTTAATGATTCACTCTTTTGCCAAGAAAAACAGTTATTCGGCATTAAAACTAGCTCTTTATGCTTTTATCACTTAGTAAATATATTTATTTCCTCGTGAATGCGTGAAAATTACAAATTACTAAAATGAAACGTTTTTTTTCGGTTTTCTCAAAATAACGCATTTTGGAGATTGCTGCATTTTTTGATTCTACACACAGGGGCTTAGCTACCACCGTATCAGCCAGCACAGGGTCACCGGGCTTTTGTTTCTTTTGTGAGAAATCTTTACCCTTCATTTGGGCCCCCCAACTAATTTTGCTACAGGGCCCCTCCAAGGCATGCTACACCAATGTCTACACACCTCAATTAGTGTTATTTCATAATTAGTTACTTAATTCAAAATAACATATGGTATATTTGCGGCACGTTACAGAGTGGAAGATAATCTCAATATCGCCCCGGTTTAAGACCACCATTCAGAATTGAAACGTCGCTCGAAATGGCTTTATCCGTGTTTGGTGACTAAATATGAGTAGCCAGGTAGGTCCCCACATTCCACTTCCCCATCTCCTTCCACTTTTCAATTACCTTCAGCCTCACAGCATACCCCAATTGGAGATGCCATAGTGTCACTGTCTCCAGACGGGAGCAGATGGGACTCTTACGAGGCATTCACATAAAAAAGACGCAATTTTATAGAGCGTAATACGATCTGATTTGAGTTTTGTTGGAATTCGGTAAGCAAATAAGTCACGTAATAGAATGGTATTATGGACAGTCCAGAAAAAAATGCGTCAACTTAAAGACCTGTAAATATAAATTCTTGAGGTTAATCCCATGATGTTTATGGGTATCATATAATACAATATAACACATTTACTTCACTATGAAAAACTAGCAGCTATTAAACGTCAACATGTAATTTACGACACTCATAAAAGAAAGATAAGTCAAAAATATTACCGGATTGAGGTACGAGAAGCATTATCAAAGCAACAATCGACAATGACCATTATGTTCTTATAAAGTTTACGACGTTTTTGCGCTCTTTGAAAAAATGCTATCTTTCTACCATGAACAGATCCTGGACAGGGTTTTTTGCAATTTATTACTCAAAAAGTGCTTCTCTCTAAGGTGTCTTCTTATGTTTTCATTTCATAGTTTGTTAAATGTCCTTATTTCCTTGCATTAATACATAAACAATGCACTTACTTCAAAGATAAACAATGCAAATTAAAATCTACTCCTCTCCCTTGGCTCCCCGTACTTGCAAATGTAACCCCGCCAAATATCAGGCGAGAGATTGCAACACTAAGGATGGGTTGTTTCAAAAAAATTGATGGATTCATAAAATATTTGAAGTTGATTTTCACGTTCTGTGTAAGTTCTATCCAAGTTTTATTATTACATCGTTATAGTACAGTTGCTTCACAAAACTGAAATAATCACAGAACTTGAATAGAACTTACACAAAACGTGAAAATCAACTTCAAATATTTGATGAATCCATCAAATTTTTTTAAACAACCCGTCCTAAGAGAGTACAAGAAGGCGCTGCAAAAAAGCGCAATACCTTTGCACCATGATGTCGTCTCTCACCCGGCATGCCGCTTGAAGGAGAAAGACTCCTCCATTCACCTCTCACCCCAGAAGATAGGTGGAAGCTTGAGTGGCAATCAGCCAAGGTTAAAAATGCCCATCTCGTACAAGACCCCACTAAGAGACAACCTGGGTTCTCATTGCCTCGCAAACTCTGGTCCGCCATCAATAGGATAAGGTGCTCCCATAGCTGTTGTGCCCATATGATGTATAAATGGGTCCTTAAAGAGTCGGAGATGTGTGGATGCGGTGAGGTGCAGACCACCGAACATGTGGTCAACGAATGCCCGCTCCTTTCATTCCCCGGCGGGATCGATGAGGTCCACAGGGCAACGCCTGAGGCCCTAGACTGGCTCGCAGACCTAGATGTACCCCTCTGACCTCCCCACCATACGAAAGAAGAAGAATGCAAATGAATACAAACCAGCACTGCTAAACGCCGCGGCAGTGGCGTTTCAGTTGCATTGTTGACAGGTTGCTCACGAACTGTCAAGTTTTGACATATCAGATCAGAAATTAAAATGAAATCGATTTTGTTAAGGAGGTTGATTGTAATTGCGTTGAGAACTGTTTTTTTCAGTTTCTCCACGAGCGGAGGCCCTATGATTAGTCCTAAAAATATTTTCCTTAAACGAAATAGAACATAGTTCCTTATTTATTAATATTATGTAGGTAGGTACTCTGTGTAAAACATGTTTTTAAACTAGGCGTTTTCTTTTTTTTAGACTGTATTTGAGTAGGTACTTTGTTAATGATGTATTTATTTTAATTTTTCATCAAGCACTATTAAAAAATGATTTTGAATTTCAAACCAGAAGACCACCACGCACTTTAAAAAATTTAATTTAAATTTCAAACCAAAATTAGGTACTAAATTACAAAATTCAAAGCGCGTTAAAATGTTATTATTATTTTATTTTGAACTTTTTATGCAAAATACTTCAATTTCAATCATGATGTTTATTCTCTTATATCAATGTTCACTGCCAATATTTTTTCCTTCCTCTTCCTTCGTCTTCTCAAATTTCAATACCATTGTAAAACGCCATACCAAACAAGCATTGAATTGTTCATTTTTAAAATTAATTAATTAAATTAATAGGTTATGTCAACTAATGAACATCTTACGAGTAGGCCACTATTAGAAATAAATAAAAAATAAGTGGATGACGAAAATGTATAGTTATTATTATTGACCATCAAACAATTATTTTCTTGTGACGTGAAAGAATTTTCACGGAAGCACACAAGATGTCTGCAATGTTCAGTGAAAGAAAAGCCCTCAATATGTATTTTTAATGTTACGTTCTAAACGACCGTCGTGTGTTCCTTGGACACTGTCCAAACCGAATAATACTCGAAGACTGTAAATATCTGTCAAGTCTATTCAAGTAGTTGTAGATACACACGATCACACAGATGCTTCAATACATTATTTGCGTGCCCGTGTGTGGTCTCTTTTATTTAGATGCCTATAAAATTTAAGTGCCTAGTTCTCTATTGGAATGACAATAATATTAATGATAATTAAGACGAGATTTAGATTTTTATTACAGTTTTTGGTTTCGTCCTTCAATATGTTGTTACTACGGCAATTCGAAGAGAAAGTGTTGAGGGAAAGGTCGTTAATTTATATTTTTGGTTTTGTCAAAGAGAAAGTGTTATGTGGGCATTTTTACATAGACTGAAAAAAGCTATATTTTATTAATGTTTCAAATTCTTGGTTTAAAAACTTTGAACATAAAAAAAGTGTATTTTTTTAGCATTGGCATTTTCACCATCTGGTTTTAGATCGTACATGGGAAGTCAAAATATCGGATATCTATCACGTCACATACATTTCGAAGCTCGTCAGATTTCAAAAGAAATTGGATGGCTATAATTTTAAGAATAGGGGACATTCAACATTAGATTGATAAAGTATATTTTTTAACAATTAGCTCTTTAACAACGTTCAACCGATTTTACGATCACCGTCACTGATATATTTGTAACGCCCGACTAAACGTGAAACTAAAATAAAATAACGAAGTACCTCACCCGTTCGCAAGCACTTATTGTTTAGGAACCTTGTTTTTAATAGCTTTATTCAATTACTTCGTGCTTTCGTTGAACCAAGACACAACTCCTTCTATTTGCACAATGCATTTGATTTCTTCAATTTTAAAACTCACATAATAAATTGAACTCGCGTAATAAAAATAACCTATTCGCACTTTAATGCTACACGACTTTTCCTTTATAGACCTTGAAAAGCAATCGACTATTTTATTACGTTATTATTTATATTGCAGATAAAAGCAAGCTAATCCATTTTGTGCTGTAATATGAGTTTATAGCTTAATATGAAAATCACACGTATATTTTCAGCACAAAGACAGATTTCCCAGTGCAATAAGAAAGGGTGATAAATTTAATAACCTGCGGGAACAATTTATTTCAATCAATGCCATAAAAATATGGTTCTCTTAATATGGATAGCATTAATATTGTGTTTCTCTAATTCAATTATTGTTGGTTCTCGCTTTAATCTGATAAATCTGCGTTAAGGTTTTGTTACATTGTGAATTAAATGCCTTTCCGTTAGCCTTCACATTTGACCATAGTAATAATACAATGCTAAATATAAAAGATTTTAGAAAAGAAATTAATTGAAGGCTAACAGTTGACAAAATAAAATACTGTTGGCCTGTGCTATCGACGTTTCGTCTTAGTCACACTTCATCGGGATATCAGATCCATAGTGACTAGCAGAGTTCGCAATATATTTAATTCGAAACATCCGAATGCGAGCTTCAGGCGGAAGTGTTTGTCGGTGCAAAAAACTTAATTACCCGTCCCCCGAATATCATATTATACAATACGTACGTACGTATAAGATTTATGGGTATAACCGTGTTAGTTGTAACGAGAAACATGACTCTCGCTAAGGATAACCAGTATGACCACCGCCAAATCGTTCTCAACGTATAAAAATATTGTAACTGTTTCACGAGATGCGGCTCCTCCAAATCTGAGCATTCTCGCAGGTACTTGCGTAACTAGTGTTCTTGTTAGCAGAATAAAAGAATACCTGCTCTTTGTTGGGCACGTGTTCCTTGTAAACAAGTTGGGTTTGAACAAAAATAACAAGTGTTTACCGTAAGGCCTACTCCACAATCTACCGGATACATATATACAAACGGCAAACAAATATAACTGGAGCTAACGCTTCCGGGTTATTGTAAAGCTAATACTCCAATTTTAAAACCGCGCCCGTTCAAACAACTAAGAATGAGAAAAAAATGGATTCGAAGAAATTTGTTTGTGCGAACTGCATAAAGATTTATTTTTATTACGAAATATCTAAACAAAAAACTGCTGCAAAAGATCCGACACGGTGGATAATATTTGGAATGCTGAAAACGTTGGTTCATTCAATCTCGAGTGAACAAAGGGAGCGCAATGAGAAATTCTTTTGGTTTTTGTGCGATTAAATATCTGTCACTTTTAATCTTGAAAAAGCTAAAAATCTTTGATACCAAAAAAAAAACGTTCGTCGGCATTCCACAGGGTCACCACTTTGAACCCTCTCAAATCTTTGCAGTGTCGTTTTTCGAGAAATAATCTGCCGAAGGAAATACAAATTATTGATTACGTCTCTGCTAATGCAAAACCACAAAATAAAATAATAAAAACAACATACATAAGTTATTGTTCGATTACCACGAAATATTATTTCAATTGAGGTATTTCTTTGATAGAAAATCATAAGCCATTAATGAATTTCAGAGTTTATCGGGTATACAATAAAAGTTTGCATTGTCCATTTAATTGTTTTTTTCGGTCAAGGTTAAAAAAATTTGGAAGCGTATCAACGGTGAAATTGATGCACCCGATTATTTTACAAGGACTAGCAAAAACTTGTTCCTCGTAACCAGTATTCAAGTTAGGTATTTACAAAAATACAGAGATAAATATTTCCGAACAAATTGATATTACGCAGTAATATGTAATTGTTTGAGATAAACACGAATGTTCGTGATAATAAGTTGTTAGGTTATTTTGTTAATTAATTTTATTTATCGTTTCCTCTTGAACACCATCAAGAGCTGGAACTGGAATAACAGGGCAGCATGACGTGGTAAGTTGTGCAGTCCAGAAAAGTTGAGCTAATTTGAAGGGAAGATTTTCAAAGTATAAGAATTGTTCAGGAAACATCATCGGGTCATCACAGAGTAAGGCACAAGAAGAAAATTCGTGATTTTGATCAACTAGCAAAACTTTTAGATACCGTACATATATTATTAAAGCATTTTTGTATGTTCCACTTAATGTGAGTGTTTAGGGAAGAAGTGAGAAAATCCTTAACTTTCTCTCATCAAAGCAAATTTTATCAATGATTTATGATAATATTTTGTTAATCACTTTCACTTCACTCTTGGCTCTACAACCCCTGGTGGGTCCTGGCCTCCTCGGGAGTTTTCCTCGACTCATCTCGGTTTTGTGCCAGCTCTCTCCAGTTTAGAAGCTCCAAGGTAGATATATATTTGAGGACGTTGTCGCTCTATCTTAATCTTAGTCTTCCCAGGCTCCTTCGCCGTTTTGAGTTCAGTAGGGACTTTGGTGCTTGATGCTCGGTCATTCTCTCTACATGACCCAGCCACCGAAGTCAAACCAGAAAATGTGTTTTCTGGTTCCATGACAACTGAGAATAAAGTTAACTCAACACCTCCTTGAAAAGTCATTGAAAGCTATGAAAAAAATAATTTTAAATTAGCCGATAACCCTAACCTAACGTAACCTTTTTAAGCAATTTTTTATTTGTATTTTTTTATCACTCTAAATGACTTATCTGAGATAGTTCTGAGTTGGTTTCATTCCGAGTTGTCCGGTCACCGTATTTTCTATATTATTCGATTAGTCTGTCGTGAACAAAGTTTGATTTTTTTTGTTATTTTTGGGGGTATTATGCTGTGTTGCGCTACCTCCTTATTTAGCCAAAAGAAGGCTAAAGAAGGTAGCGCAACATGGCCTAACATCCCAAAATAAATAACAAAAATACTTTTGGCCGTAAAAATCTAAAATCGTTACCAAAGTTTGAAGTGTCCGAAACTAGTTGACTATTCTCAAATAAAATAAATTTATGTGTACCAGAAAGCTACTAATAATTTATCTTTAAAATAGGAAAACATTTTTTTTTCATAATCACCTACTAAAAAATGGAGTTTGAAAGAGGCTTGTTTAGTATACGGAAAGACATAGTAAATTAAGAAAGCAACGAATTAAAAATCAAAGCGTGAAGACAGTGAAAACCCAGACAGTCTGGGGAAAAACACTTAATTATATTTTCACAACACAACTCGCCCAATAAAATCTTACATACTAAATCACATTTCTTTCTCACACTGCGGCTCTGAGAGCTGTAGTGGGGTATTATATAATACAATTTGGCAATGAACCGTCGATAAGTTCCGTCATACAACAACAATGCTCATAATAGCGCATATTCGATTCAGCATATTTATAAAACTGTTGTAAGATGACATTTACAAAAGCAGGTCCCGTTCACTGGGTGGCTTTGCAGACTGCAGAATGCCTGAATGTTTCTGAGACCGCGGACCGGTCCGAATTATTGGACTCCGATCAACAACTTCGACACGACCCATATGTTTGGTTTTTTGCTGTACGTTTCACAGTACAGTAGTTTTTTACTATCCGAGCACGACTGTACGTCTCAATACAATCTGCAGTAACTATGGTCTCAGATATTTAATGAATACTACCGCGGGTTTTTTGTTGCTAGGCCCCGCAGGCGGTTTTTTCTTGGGCTTCTCTCAATTTAGTAAAGTCCCTTCACAGTAGAGTTTTGTCCCTTTGTGTGTACAGCAGCAATTAGAATGTTTTGACTGGTCAGTGGTTGAGTGGGCATCGCGTTTGGGTCCCACCCGGGCGTCCCGTGTTCGATTCCTCGGCTGGCCAAGTCCTCCATCACAACACAAGCAACATTTTCGGCTTTCTGTGGTGATAGTAGGAGATTTTCAAACATTGTTGGGTTATTCGTAACCCGGGAATGTTTGTCTTTCTTTAAAAAAAAAAAAATCATTTTTCCATCGAAATGATAACGATTTTTGAATAACTACTTAATAAAATATGTAATATAAAAACTACTTAATATAATATGTAATATGTACGCCCTATTACTTCGTTCATTTGAAAATTAACTACCATTATCTAAGAAATTTTTCTGCAAGTCAGAACTCAATAAATTCAAAAACGCTCCGAAATTATATATTTTGATCTATAATTCGTGTTCATCTCCCTCCTAACCTCCCCTACAGCAATTTTTGAGCAAAGTCACCGGGACAAAGTAATTGTGATAGGAACCGACCATCATCGTACATAAAGTTGTGTGCAAAAGTTTGTTTGTTATTAAAAAAAAGTGTGGATGGCGCCACTTCCGTTGGCCTCAGTCTGAATTAGGACAAACTTTTAATAATAATATCGAATTTTTTCACAAGCAAAATGAATATGATGAACCTTGTTTTATCATTGTTCACGAAGGTATTCAATAGCATCCCTGAATACAAAGAAGACTAGAGATTTGATCTTTGAAAGATTTGAGAGAAAATTGATATCGCCAATTTATAAAAGGACTTTCAACTCCTAGGCCACAGACAGGCCAACGAAATTGATTATCTATTCAAGAAAGAAAGAATTTCGATTATTGAAATTTTTTGATCAATTTCCCCAAAGGAAATTTTTGGCTTATCGCTTTTTATTAGACTCACGTCTTCAGAAAATAGCACTAGATTTTGTTTAGTATTCGTACTGTCTCAAATATGGAGGGAATCATGGTTTGACATAAGCTATAACAGTACATAAGTAAACCAGATTCTAACTAACGTTCGATGTGCACGGAAATGTAGCATATTATTATCCATCTAGTAAGAAATAATTAGACAAATTAAACCGTTTACCAATCATATGATATCATGGTAATTCAGTCAAAGCAGTTTATTTTTTTAAATTATGCAATTTTAATGAAAACTGTTCAAAGTATCTACAGCGGCGTAGAATATGCTTGGGCAGAATGGGCAGCTTTGCTAGGCTCCAGGGCGTTCAAATGATAATAAATAATAATGATGGGAAAGGTATAACTTAAAATTTTCTTATCCAACTAGTTTCGGTTCAACCTGAACCTTCTTCAGGGAAGAATAAAAATTATATTTTTATTCTTCCCTGAAGAAGGTTCAGGTTGAACCGAAACTAGTTGGATAAGAAAATAAAAAGTGGAATTAAACAAAGTTATACCATCGTGTTTATTATAATGTATTCCCACAATGTGTTTGCTACATGTGAAAATTTATAACTTAAAACCTACTTAGATATGTTTCAAATGTTTTATTTTATAAAAAGACAAGCCGCCATACTGTTTGTTTCAAAATTTTCACTTAAGTAATAATAACAACAAGTAAATTTTAAAAATATTTAAGCACGTTACCGAAGGATTTTAACCAGCGATTCTTGGGCATATTTGGAGTTAAAAATGTAAATGTCATTTTGCTGTCCGATGATATTTTTTTCTATTAAAAAAAAATATTTTTTTTTCAATCACACGCAACTATTTCCATTCCTGTACACACGGCAGGTTTGAGCTATACACGCGCTGTTTCGTGTGTTACCGTGCTGCTAGAACGAGACGCAATGTTTATCAAGTGACCGCTAGGCTATAAAGCTACTCTTCCAACTACACAGTTGCGACGTGTGATGGAAAAATATTTTTAATGTTTTTAATTTTTTTTTAAATATCATCGGACAGCAAAATGACATCTACATTTTTAACTCCTAATATGCTCACAAATCACTGGTTAAAATCCTTCGGGTACGTGCTGCTCACCCTGTATATCGGCAGACCTGTATACATGGAATTAATAGATGACAAAAACATGATTGAAAAGAAACACAGCCTCAAAACATCCAAATCAAATTAACATACGTTCAAAGTCTTTATTCTCCGCTTCCGAACATTATAGCGACTATAACTCGTGACAAAGATTAAAAAGAGACTTTTATGTGGAATTATATACCACTTTTATCCCAACCTTCAATAGAATAATCAGGCTTTATAGTATTTTTAATGTACCGACATCGGTTGATGAGTAGCCATTAATAAAGTTCATAGTTTGTACAACAACAACTGTAGGAATACCTAAAAATCAGCAGCGATTATTGAACTTTAGAGTTTGCAAGAACATGATTTATGTAACTGTAAAAAATGAACAAAAGACTTCTTCTACCCGTTTAAGAATTTTAAAAAGCCTAAACTTGGAGATTAGACATGCACAATTGCATATGTACATAAATTAAAATGTGCATGCATTAGTTAAGGAATGTTTTGAGTTTTAAAATACAACTCTATCTATTTTCTTTGTTTAATTATCCTAACCTAGTTCCCGCGTTGACCGTTATCGACTCCCAACTGCCCAGATCTACTAGGACTATACCAACTTTAAAAAGATTTTTTAAATATTTTTTTACAATAATTCTTACAGGTGCTCCACTCACGAGACCTTGTAGAAAATTATTTCCCTCAGGGCCTATGTCATCTTTGGTGGAGGGTTTTTTAAAGGAAAAGAAGGAGATAAAATTCAAGGAAGGAAAAGGTATGAAGGGTGGGTAAGAATCTGGGGTGAGTGGGTCCAGCAGTGACGGACGTTTGAGTACATCCCTCCCATTGCCATGCCAGAGGATGTGTCGGGAGAGACCAAATATAGAGGCCAAATGGTCTCCCTCAACCAGTCCCTCCTGATCCGGGCCACCACACAGTAAGTGGGCAGACACATCCGCCGCCAAGACCTAGACAATCCTTATCCCATGAACCCGAGCACCCCTGATAAGTCACCAAACGCAACAAAACAATGGGGTGACCTATGGCAGAGGTTTTGATTATCCAATAAATGGTTCCCAGCCTAATGCTTAGAGATTAAAAAAACTCCTAATAATCTATTTTCTTCAACCCGAGCTCCTTCTTTAGTCTTATTTGTAAAGCGAATTGAATTCCGCAGAAGAAGTGAATGAGGAAAAATAGAGGAAGGTTACACAAACTTTTGTTATTAAGGAAGACAACGATATCCCTGCCGTGATTATCTTTCAAGGCAATATTTACGAATTCATCATATGACTTTCCAATCACCCAAGAACAGAATGAGTTTTAAGAATGTTCTGCTAACATTTCGAGTTCGCATGGAAATGTGTTTACAAAACCTATACCGTTTCAGTCGTGGAGGCGACTAAAATGGAATAAGCTTTGCTGTGCAAAATCATCTTCAAACCATATACCTTTTCAGCCAACGCGGTTTGTTGCTCTAAATCATCTATAAAGCCTATTCTGTTTCAGTCACGGTAACGACAGTAGTTGTACATAGAGTAGCTTTTGTTAGTGCATTTTCTTTGTTATATGCATTTATTTTTTTATAAATAAGAACGTTTGCAATACACAGCTTGCATTATTTACCCTAGAGTTAAAAAACTCATTGGGTCATGTGTGGGGTCATTTTGATACATAATTAAAATGGGCAATATATATCTTGTCATTTTCCACGCCTAGTAAGGTTTTGTTAATACGCCGCCAGGAAAGTGTTGCTACAAGTCTGTCTAACCATCGTCCATTCATATCCTCCAAAAATATTTTTGTATTTGATTTCAACATTCGGGAAACACATGGTTGAATGAAATAATAAAGAAGAGCTTGTTCTGGATATAGGACATTCGGATTCTTCTCTCACAATTGTGAATGGAGCTATTATTAATGCGCTGAAGGTCATTTAATCCTGCAATAAATCATAAAACTTACTATTGCGAAATAGACATTTTTTCGAAATGTTCAGTAAAACACTCATCTATCGAACTTTTACGATAAATATTGTGTGTGTGTAAATGTATGTGTTTATTTCCCTTTAGAGAAATAGTCCAATAATATTTACTTTACAATGTTTAATATGACAGCTGCAAAGTTATTTTTGTATGGTTTATATCATAAAACCCAGAAGGAGATTAGAGTTTGCTGCAATATTCCTTTAGGAGCTAAATATGAATACGTTCGAAAACTCAAATTAATATTTGTTTACTTTTGATTTTCTTTTCATTCCAAGTTAACGAAAGTCGGTATTCAAGGCGACTAACGAAACAAGTTCTCTTTACTTATTTTACTATAGGTATCCACCTGTTTAATTACCAATTGGCCGCTACACTTGGCGCCCAGATGGTTCACCTCAAGTATGTTAAGTTGGATAATTACATAAATCGATTAACACAGCTTGCTTTCGCACTTAAGGATACCCCTATCAGCACAATTCCATACGCGAGATATCAATCGATTTATCTAATTACTGCCAATAAATATATTCGTTGAAGTGTTTTTTATTAGACATTATTTGGCCAAACTCAAGCGGTTCGTTGCTGGGCACATTGCTTGACTCTGGGGTCCGGTATATCAGTTAATTATAAGCTCGGCTTGGTTGGAATGTCGAGCTTAGCACAGCTTGGAACATAATCTGTATACAGGTCCAGTAAAGCCTAAATGTCATCAATATTAAGTGTATTTTCTATGAATTTAATAGAGGAATGTGTTTCTTTTTAGACCAATCTACTGTGTACATGAGTGGTACATCTATACTACTTTTATCTATACCTTTATCAGAATATTTTAAATTGATTAACAATTCGTAGCACAGTCATTCATTCCTTATCGCTTGATGAATAAAATAGTCTATAATTATAAAATTAGGCAATTTACGTAAAATCCGTTTTTTATACATTAACTCCACACAGGAGGCCCTGAGGAAATTAATTTCCCTCAGGGCCTCATGTTATCTATGATTCTGTGTGGAGGATCTTTTTGAGGAGAGGAAGGAATAAACATTGGTCTTGAAGAGACCCATGTTGTAAAAGGGAGGAAACACAGAGGCCGGCAAATCGTTCCATAGACGAGTCGAAAAAACGACCCGTTCTCATGTGACAAATGTCAATGGTGTACATATGTTGGGCGCGTGTTTGGCGTGTCTCCCGACTATGCACCGGTGCCGAAGGGATAAATGACACTAGTTCCTCAAAGCATCTTCCATTGAAATACCGGTAGAACTGGGATAGCATTCCCACCCGACGCCTGTGCTCTAAAGATTGCAATCCGTTTGTTAAGGTGGAAGAATCTATCAAACGGACTGGCCGTTTCTGCACAGGATCGAGGGTATTTTTCAAGTATTTTGGAGCTCCAGACCAGAGGTGGCTGCCAAATTCAACCGTGGGGCACGCTTGCTTTGTACAGGGTTAGCAGTTGTGTACTATTAAAGTATCTGCGGGCCCTGTACAGTACGAAGTGTGTTGGAAGTATAATATTATCTACGTAGATTTGGCATGTGACTGTTAGCGCTCGGCGTATAAAATACGAACTATTCTGCAGCTTATCAAAGCTTTGGCGGTAGATTTAGCTCGCTTAAATTTGTCCTACAATGAAGGTGTACACTTTGAATGTCGTACATAGCAAAGATACGGACTGGCTGATATGCCAGGCCTAGGACAACATTTAAACGAAATGAGTGCTTGAGTTGAGACCAGATCACACAGACCCCAGGTAGACCAGTGACCTGCTGGTATGGCGCCATCAGATAAGAAGATGATGACTGCTGCTGACAGGAAGGAGTGGCGAATCAGAGAGGCCTACGTCTAAAAATTTACCCAATATGTCTGACCATAATGATGTTCATGGTTTTTTTACCATCACGTAATGTATACGAAGACGCACGCAGAGAAATGACCGCTAAGTCTAACGCTTGGTCGACTGGCAAAATAATAAAAAATGAGATTTTTAACTATTAATTGCTACATGCCAAATTGATGACAGGCAATTTCTAATATAGATCATTGTACGCCGACCAGGCGAAACAATGGATTGAAAAAAAATATGAGAGTAACTAAAAAATTTATAGACGTCATAACAAGTATTATAAATAATATCGGCCGTAATGACGAACAGTATCCGGTTTCTAAAACAAGGGGTTCACAATTTTGGAGGCCAGTATGAATACCATTTATTGGATACCTCTGCCATAGTTCACCCCAAGTGGTTAACTACGTTTGATGACTTAGCAGGGTTCGTGAGGTGTGCTTTTTCTAGGCGGTGGATGCATTTGGCATCTCCAGCAGGACTCCCTCGACCTTGCATCACATTGGGAGGTATGATCTAATCCATAGATTCATAAATTCGTCACTTTTGGACCCACTGACACGCAGATTCCTATCTACTCATTCCCATCCCTTATAAATTTTTCCTTCCTAGAATTTCCTCTTTTTCCTTTTCTTTAAAAGACCATCCACACAGCATCCCCAAAGATGACGTAGACGTAGGCCTTAAGGGAAATTATTTTCATCTGTGCCTCCTGTGCGGAACTATTGTAAAAAACAGAGTATGCAATTCACACGCGGTAGAAGTGAAATCTTCAGAAAACTAAAGCAGACAAGAGTGGGGAAATTACGAAGCACTGCACAAAGAGGAGACCGATTAAACTATATCATTCTCTTGCAGGCTAAATCCTATAGATATATGTGTTTGTTTTAGTGTCGCCATTTTTCGTTTCATCGAGTTTCAAATCACAATGGCGCCAAAGAAGTTTTCACTTAAAAAAAATAAGAACGCTGAAACTAAACTCCAAACAGAAAAGAAAAGTTTTATTTCCACACATAAAAACTACATATCAATTACATCATTATTAAACCTTTCAAAAGGTTGTGTTTTCGTACATCCGGATGTCAACATTAGACAGCCGCGCTAAGATTTTGAAAATATTTAACGACCGTGGTTCAACGATCTACTTCAAGCTACATCTTAATATTAAATAACACAAACAGACAAAATATTCTTATGTTATTAACTCATTTAGTTATTCAAATTCATTAAAATAGCGGTACATAATCAAACGTATAAAATATCAAATTTTAGTATCCCGATTATAATAATCAGTATCATTATTTTTTCGCCAAGCTGTCAAACAAGATACAATCCATAGAAATGTTCAATACTACAAAATGAAGCGGTGTGCATACAGACTGTAACCGGTAATTTTTTGAATAATCACAACCTAATAATTTTATGACCGTGATAGGTTAAAACATTTTGATTTCCTAAGTAGGGCTTCAGGGTTGTGGCGTAACTATCGATTTTACAGCTTGGGCACTTGCTCCATTGCCCGGGATGAGTTTTGGCCCGAGTTAAGATATTCAAGTTTAATAATCCATACTAATATTATAAATGCGAAACTGCTCGAGTTTGTTTATGACCTTTTCACGCATAACACAATATAAAGACTTTAATAATTCTTTCACCAATATAAAGCTAAATTATATGCGCAGACTACAGGTTGTATATGATGGTAAGCTCTGGCGTTATGAAATTATAAATATTAATATATTAAATTTGTTATACGTTTTCTGTCGCTAACAAAAGCGAGTTTTTGCTAACGTCAGAAAAAAATCTTTTCCATGGAAATAATGTTGATATATTTTTGGGCTCTATGCTGGTAGGTACTCAATCTACTGGTCAGCTACTACTGCAGAAAATTCAAATATTAGAATTCGTTTTTTTTTTGGACAAGCTTGGAATAATTTCCCGTAATACCATGCGAGCGAAGCCGCGGGGAAAAGCTAGTAATATTATATAAGAACCATGTGAAAAAACACAACCTCATTTCTAATCAATGATATTATTAAAAAAATACACTTTATATTCATGCTATTAGAACAAAAATGTAGAAACGCTTATAAAAAGTGTAGACTTACTGCGATTCAAAGAGCGGAACGTATTTAAAATTGTTTCGTGAACCTTGCTGTTGACACAACATACGGGATAATGTAGGATCGGGCAGGATCTGACTTACCCCAATGTTGCTTTCTGGGATGATAGATCCTTCGTCTTGGTCGATATATATAATTTAGAACATTGCAAGCACATAACAGCAGTAGTCTTAGACATTTATTCATTCAGAACAGTGTTGAGTGCACCAAGAGATAACTTTTTTTACCATAACACCGACTTAGACTTCACAGTTGTGACTAGTCCGTGTTGTTGTCAGGTAGAAAAAAGGTTTAGGTAGGTAGATAGAATAGGTTGGAATGCAAAGGTACATATAAGAAAATGTATGTATATTTGCGTCAACACGTACGTTCGAATGAAATAGCTATATGAACGATCCGTTAAAGTATGTAAATGGACTCGGTTAGTGAAAACGCGCGCGTTGTCTTAGTAACGTATCTTCCTCCGAGCTTCTAAACAAGATTTTTTTTTAACTACGGTTAAATTTTAAGAATGCGTTATTTACCATAATATTTTTTGGATAATATTAACTCAAAATACACACAAACAACATTAATTGTTTAATTGATCCCACATGAAATTATAATTAGGTATTATAAAAATGTAATTTTTTGTGTCATTATTTGTAATTTACCAATTTCAAACCTAAAATCGACTTCGAAAATACATTTAATAATAATTTTGTATGGATATCAAACGAATTTATACACTCGTACAGTTTTGATTTTTCATACTTAAATACAGAAATGTACAGTAAACACAAGTAATTTTATAATTGATGCATTTGAATGAAAATTATTTTTATACATTTGTTATTCGGTCGTACGTACTCCCTTCGGGGACATTTAGTTTTTTTTTTGAGTAGTTTACGCCGTAATTTCCCTAAAACTATTGCATGTAATTTCCCTAAAACTATTGTATGTAATTATTCCGGAGAGCCAACTGTGGAGGGATCAACTGTCATGGAATCATAAATTTCTTATCATTTTATGGGATTGTTCGAAGGGCCTAAAAGTTCATCGCGATGCCACTGGTTTTAAACGTCAAACATCACCGATGCTAGCTATCTTAAACAAATTTCCATTTTTATCTGCTTTTTCGAATAAATCTCAATTTTTTATGTTTTTGAAATTAATAGCATGTTTATTTTAATACGTTTTTAGTATTTAATTAATAATTCCGGATTTCTCTGTTCCGAATAAATTTCGTCTTTATAAAAAAGCACGAACATAAAGTATTTTTTTAAGATGTTATTCATAATGTTATTAGATAAAGCTGACCCAATTACTAAATGCACTCAACATTCTAAACATTGAGACGTCGCGCGTGGCATATCGATAAGAAATAAAATACTATACAATGTTTATAATACAATCAGTCTATCAATAATAAGGAAGTTTTAACCTTAATATAACATATGGCCGCGATTAGAACAGCACAATAGACTGAAATAATTTATCGTGCTAATTGTGGCATTAAAAATACAAAAGTGTGCTGGAAACGCCTATAAACGTGCTATGCTCATTGAAGAAATATTCATAATATACCCAATCAAACATAGAAAGTCTCGAAGTGAGTCTAATTTGATTTCTAGTAAAGCCCATAAAGTATTAAATTACAGGTGAAGTATCACTAAGGTTTTATTATTTATTCGTGTATCATAAATTAATGTATTTTTGGCTGGTATATTTTTTCACGCTCTAAGAAAAAACGTACAGAAAACGTCAATAGATACATTCATAAATTCTTCTTAAAGATAAGGAATTTTCCTTAAGCATAAAATTAAGGACAAATCCGAATCGCAATGAAGGTAAAAGTCATTGATTTTAAGGTTAAGGACATTTTTTTATCCTTAAGTACTTATAACCGGAATCGCAATTGTGGAGCAGCGCTCTATTTGCTTGAAAAGCTTCATACAAGGGATTAGATTTTCGAAAATAAACTGTTTCTTCGGCTAACGCAATATCAACAAGTTAATTATTGGCAATCTTAATCCATTAGTTAATATATGTCCAGGAGTAAGTACATCAGACCGGCTTACGTATCGGGGCTTTACAAAAGCCTGAGTCAATCTGGCTTCCAAGAAACTGAGCGTCTTGATTAGGATAGCAGATGGCAGCCCTGTACAAATCTCAAGTCCGCCCAACAATTGAATTTGGTAGCCACCACTGGGCTGGAGCCACACAACACTTGATAAACATGCTTAATTCTGTGCAAAGGAGAGCGGTTTGTCTGATTTACAATTCGCTATTAACGACGCAATGTGGGCATGCTGAGTCTATTCTACAAGTGTTTTAATGGAGCTTCTCTAAGAAGCTGGCAGCAATGATCCCCGGTGCACGCCTGTTCAAGACCCGCATTCAAAAATCCCTGCCAACAACCCCTCCCTTAACCGACTCACAACGCTGCGCAACCGGATGGCGAAATAGTTCCCCTGCCTTTACACCGCATAGACAGGGGTGCTCTTGTAAGGTGTCACATAAAAGAAAATAAAAGTTATAATCATAAACCTGATCATAGTCGTTGACTTAAGTTATGTCTTTAATGGATCTTAATTTTAGGAAAGTACACAATAATAATTACTGACATAATTGACAACTTATGGAGTTCATTCATTCTCTTGAGCTTAAAAAACAAACATTGGAATAACTATAATTATTATGCAATTTTACGACCAGTTTTACAGGTCGATACCATCTTGTATCAATCCAAAAGATCTGGCCAATATGCTGGCATCTGCTTGTTGAATTAATTAAAAATAAAGAAAGGTTCTGACATTCAGATTTTGAAATAAGCCCTAAAACTTGTACGGAAAAATTCTGGCCAGCAATCATTAAAGAGAAAATACTTGAAAAATTGAGCACAAAGTTATAACGACCAAACTTAATACAAATTTCTATGAAGACTTTATAGCCAGCTTTTAAATTTTTCTTGTTTGGAGAAATTTTGTGGTGTTTTATTCGGTAATAAGACTGGCAATAAACTCTTTAATACCTCCGTTATGTCTATCATTCACGCATTTCCAATAAAGGTTTTATAATTCACGTGTTAAGGCAAGAATTTCATTCTGTCGTGGAAACATCAAAGGTTGTTATCGACCTTAATTGATGGTGAAGAGCGAAAGTTCAAAAGGGCCTAATTAAAGAAAAATCTGTAATAGATAGTCAATCAAAGTAATAATTTACATCAAATTGAACAAGAAAAATAGCTTTTTATAGTTTTTCAACAGGGGTATTAACATAATTATGTATTTTGTAAATATTTTATGTCTTAGAACACTTTTGATATGTATTTACTGGTACTAAATATGCGTAACCAGTTTTAGAAACGAAGAGCTAATTTTATCATTGATGACACCATTCTATCTATTGATTAAATGTTCAAACGATTTTAAGTAGTAATTGCGACAATTACTCGCTACAGCTGTTAGCCGTAATAAATAGGTAACCCTGTGAGCTAAACCTTATGCCATACAAGACATTTTTAACTCTATTTCAGCACACATGTATCAATTGTCTTGTATGCTCCTAACAACCAAGATCATGGCCGATTTGTTTGTAAAATTTCAGAAAGATAAACCAAAATAATTTTTGGATTTATTTACTTTATTTTAGATACTTTTATAGTAATTATATATAATAATGAACATACGTTACACGTAGTTAAATTGTTCGAGGTTTAATTAAAAAAATCTATCAATAGACAAGTAATTTAACAGTAGAATCATTTTTCCGAGCGACATTATCAATTTATTGTAGGTTAGTTCTGCATCTCGGATTTCGGAACAACAAAAGCCCTGTGCCTGCGCGTCCTTGTGAAATTGTCGGGAACGTAAACCTATTTTTTTTATTATATCAGGAGTAGAGATATGGCCGTTCTGAAGGCTACGTGCTGTTATCAGCAAAGAAGTTTGAATTTGAATGCAATCAATATTGCGCTCATACTGTAGAATACTATTGGCGTGCACGGTATATGATTTGTATGGTATTCATCGCCCAATCTGTGTGATGTTGGTTAGGTCTGAAAAAGGAGAAAGTAAAGAAAATAAAATGAGACTCACTGTAGTCGCTGTTCTCGTCAGAGGTCCCGTTAACGATGCCGTCGGGCAGCAGCTGCAGGTTTCTGTTCTTGATGAAGAGGTGCAGTTTCCTGTTGGTGCCCGTAATGTGACTGAGGTTGGCGGAGCGCTGGGCGCGCGGCTGCGGGGGCGGAGCACCCGCGCCGCCTAACGCCAGCAGTGCCAGCGCCAGCAGCCCCGCCGCCGCCCACCGGGGCGCCGCCGTCACGCCCGCCCGCCCGGACCCGCGCCCCCCATGCCCCCCGAGCCCCCAACGCACACACAACACTGCAGGACCGAACCGCAACACCGCACCGCAACAGACACCACACTGGTGTGCGTGGTCTACTCACGACCCGCACGCACTCACGCTGTCTTTCCCTCACCCCAACCAACTGTCCCGATAGATGATGACCGCACCACAGTAGAGTACACAACCACTTCACCACAGTTCAGAACTAAGCCTATTGATGACGATGGTCACTTTAGAGTTCTTGTTCGATGATGACTTTGAAACTGAGCCTACTGATGATCACTTTTCAGTCCCCAGTGGAAGATGTCTACAGCACTATGACTCACTGATCGTTGATCAACGAATCCACAAAGCACTGTCCAGAAAAAAACTGGGAAAACTGGCTCGCACTATGGATCTGATTAATATACTTGACTAAACAACTGGTTTGGCTTAGATGTTTCAATGAGCTATCACTTTCGGGGTCTAGTCACTGACAAATCACTGCTGGTCTAAATATCAAAATGGCAACAGTGACTGGCACTACTGCAACCACCAGTATCTTGTTACAGATTTCGAGTTATTATATTATTTTTTCCACTTTTGAACATTTGTTGATGGAATAAAGTTTTTAATCAGACCGAAAGTAAACACTGGTTGGAAGGGTCTAGAACTGACAAGATAGTGAATAAACAGGGTCAAGGCCACTCTTGTACATTCACAGTGTGTTTGAAATAGATCACAGACTAGATAGATCACGATCGTTGTTAATCTTCAGATCTGACAAAGTTTAACTGCCAAGTTGACATTGGCTTTGAATTCCAATAAGTAACCCGCTTTCATTAGTCACATAGATCCAATTACAACTATATAAGATTTCTCCAGATTTCTTTTCCGATTCAGACGCTTGGTTCCTTGTTCATTCAGGATCTAGAACCACCCATCAGATCTTTAATTTTTAATATCAATCCTCTTTAGTTAGTTGAGATGATCATTCCAACATCTATATCAGATCTATACTTAGTTTTATCGAACCAAATCGATGTGTCATTTAATGGGCTTAATTATATCTACACATCAAATTTTTGAAATCGTAGTATGTTTTTGTTTGTTTTTCAAAAAGTTTTTACAATTTTTTTTGTTTGCGTTAATTTTGATTCGTTTCCAAACAGAATTTTGGCTGTGTACTCCTTTGCAAATAATACAAAACCAAAATCGTTTTAATTTCGAAAGTGATTTTTTCCAAAAATTGAATTAAATCTATCCAGTATTAGGTTGGTTTTTCATCCTGAATATTTGTAATTTATTTCGAGTAATGTTGAATTTTTTCCTTCTCCGCATTTAAACGGTGATAGTTTAGACGTCTGAATTTTGTATAGAGCCAATTTTCTTCATACGGCGTAAGTTGACAGCACAATCCAAATCTGGAAAAAATAAAACACAATTAATTCGAGTACCAAACATTTTTATCTAAAAACAATTTATGGGCATTTTAGCTGAGAAAAGGTCAAACGAAAATGTGATGATGAACTTGACACGATTGAAGGAAAAAAATATCTACGTAACTGATATGAGAAAAATTACACTCTATTGACAGTTTAATGATTGTTTATGAAGCCATAATTCTTTCATAATTGACTCTAATTGAATATTTTTTTCAATTATTGTTTTGATTAACGAGTAAATGAGCACGTATCATCAATAGAAATTCTCTGAATCTGTCTGCTTTTTATATGAAATATTAGATTAAGAATAAATGCTTTATTATTCACATTTTTTAAACTTTTAAAAATACTTCTATTTGGCAATAAGAAAACAACTTAATCGCTATGATAATGTCGAAATTTTTGACAAATTCATAATCACAATTCCATGTTTTTGTCATTTGTTTTTGGTGTGTTATGCCGTGTTGCGTTACCTCCTTCTTTAGCCAGCGTTACAGAGTCTGAGTCACATGTCACATCTGCCCTGATGATGGATTCTGAAACGATGTCCGAAACGTTGGCTGAAGAAGGAGGTAGCGCAACACGGCGTAACATCCCAAAAACAAATAATAAAAATACTTTTCGCCGTGAATATCTAAAATTATATACGATTCCAAGTTATTCACGTGCACAATTTTTAAGAACATTACATGAGGATGGTGAACACTATGCCCTGATGAAGGACACTGTACGACGGTGGACACATCTTCCCTAATAATGGACACTGTAACGCTATCCGAAACGTCGACTAAAAAAATGAGGCAGCGCAGCGTGGTATATATACACCCCAAAAATAAATAACGATATGACATGACCTGTTTCGAGTAGTTGATTCACCAGTAAATCATTACGTATCTCCTCTTGCAATTCACCTTGGCTAAAATTGTCTCCTAAATGCAATCATCAATTATTTCAATTCGACGTAATCGTTTGTAGGTATTATCTAGTCATTGCACTCCATAGTTGAAAAATTTTTCACTAACGAGCAGAAGGAATTATTACATTATCTCATCAAAATTTCATGAAAACCATAAAAGATTTTTAATGTACTCTTATCATTATTCTTCCTAACCTTCAAATTAACTTAAATGAACATCCCTCCTTGGGAAGAGAGGAGCAAAGTAGTCCAGGACGTGGTCCATTATTTGCAAATCAAGACCGAGAAGCGATCATCCTTGTTTGATGATACCGAAGCATCCATGTCGGTACCTAATAGTGCAAAACTTGTCAGTGCAATAGGAACATACAACATCGTTTATTTATTAAACATTTAAACTTTTTTGTGAATTGTTCGTCTGGAATGTTTTCTCTGAATTTTTTGATTTTAATAGTAACCTCCAAGATGCGAAAATCCTACTGAGAGACCTACAAATATGTGTAAAAAATCTTTATGTTTCATGCTAAAACGATGATTTCATCGAGATTTTTGGTCAAACACTACCTACGTTCATTCATAAACAAAAGGTAAATAAATAAATTAACTTTTAATCGAGACACAACCGACGAAATAGCTGTTCTGTCATGATGTTTTGATGTAGAAAGACATCCCAGGAGGATCAACAATCAACAATGCGGTACTTATAGTTGTGATACAATATAAATTTTGAGTAATTCTTTCAAACAATTTGCTTAAAAGACACAGAACTTGTTGCTCTAAATGCAGAATGCAAGGTGACATGAAAATTACACACTGAGTTTATACCCGATAAGGATGTGCATATAATGCAAGTCAAATTCTGATCTACTAAGCATTTATTAAAGAAATACGTCATCGTCGTTTACACTACATCTGTATGTACTGCAATGTTAGCCGGTGCATTTCAATGTAAATACGAGATGTTATCGTTAATGTCTTCATACAAATAAATACTAATATTATTATTTTGCTCTATTAACTTCATTAACTACGAGTTGAAAGTGTTTATCTCTATTATACAATGCTTCAGATAAAATTTACAGGTTCTTTGAGCCCGAGTCTCATTCAGACTTCGGAGGATCCAATAAAAGCTAGCTAGGCTCTGAAAACTGGAACTCTTGTCGTTTTAAATTAGTTTTTTAATAAATAAAAATATCCATAAAATATCAAGGAACCTTTCCCATAAACTTTAACGATAATTGAATTGCAATCACGGGGCAGCGAAAAGGGTTTAAAAGCTCGGTTGATCATAAAATCATATAACATGGCATTATTTGCGCGGCCTTTGTATTCTGCCGCTGTTCGTTACTTCCTTTTGCGATTTGATTTTTATTATTTTTTTCCAGTCTTTTAAAAGGTTTTATTTGAAGTAGAAGATGATCGTGCAATTTTCTAAATTTAAATTTTTTTGTTTGGTAAACATTTGATTTACAATTTACCGGTATTACAACGGAAGATGCTCCGAGGAACTAGCGTCACTGATCCCCTCGGCACCGGTGCGTAGTCGGGAAACACGCCAAACACGCGCTCAACATTTGTACACGGTTGACATTAGTCACATGAGAACGGGTCGTTGTGGTCCGGCTGTGGAACGATTTGCCGGCTTCTGTGTTTCCTCCCTCCTACAACATGGGTCTCTTCAAGACCCATGTTCACTCCTTCCTCTCCTCAACAGCACCCTCCACACAGCATCTTCAAGATGACTCCTGTGTGGAGTTAATATATAAAAAAAAAATTTGAAGTTCAAAATAAGTATTTGGGTAGATCTTTGTAATCGAACAAAAAGATAGCAGCCAAAAAAGTGAATTAATTCTGGTTAATATTGTTAATTGTTAAATTATTGATTTGTATTTTGTTATAATAAAAATGACGGAAAATAATCGCTCTCAATAGATCAGTGGTTAAGTTGTTGTCCCGGTAAGACACAGAGGTCCTGGGTTCGATCCCCGGTCGCGACTGTTACCTTTTTTTATTTTTTTTATTTTTTTCTGTTTCATATTAATTTATTAATATTAAGTTCTACTTAAATAATAATTAAATAGGATTTTTCCTCTTCTGAGGCAAATAAGAGAAATGGAGAGAAGATTTAACACTACACATAATGTGAATTAAGCTAAGTCTTGACACAGACTTAGCTTAATTCACATTATTTAAACGATGTCGTCTGTTATTCCGCTTTTCTGATTTACTGACTCTTCTCTTGACCTGACGCAAGAACTTCATGTAATTCTGCTATGTCTTCTTGAGAATTCTCCGAATTCACCTCTCTTCCACCTGTGCGTCATATATTTTACCATTCCGACTTCCAATAATGTTGCCAGAGATACTCAAAACATTAAACACGTTAGTGACGTGTTACGCGAACTTGTAAAAGCTATTAATTAAGGCATTAATATTAATGCACTCAGTTCAAAGTGGAAGAAATCATGATAGCGATGCGGCTTCTCGTACAAGGTACACTGAAATAAGAGTATTATTTTCAGTCTATAATATATTATGTTTACCCCTTTATACGAGTAACTACACTCTTTTAAGGTGTTTTAAAATGGGGACGGGGAATTTCTCAGTTGTAATAACAGTTCCTGTTTTCATCGGAGCTGGCACACCAATGCGTCGGAATCATTAAGGTCACCAATGCGCTGATTGGTCGCAAAATTGAAAGCGAACGAACCGAAATTATCGAAGGTCGGCGCACTCTGATAGGGGCTACTTAACTGGCTTTGCGTCTTCTGTCACCTTCTGATTTCTGCTCTCCGGGCACATCAGAGATGTGAAAGTCGAAACATCTTCAATGGAAATTCTCTGTGTGATTTTTTTAAGTTTTTGTGTTTAACGAAATATCTTGATTCAACCAACCTTTGATTTATCGTTTCTATGTTAGCTATCTTTGAATTTATCCAAAATCGTATTTATGAAAACTGTAAATATGACCTTGACGGAAGAGAGAACAGAATTCAAATAAAGGAGGGTTGAAGAGGGCTAAAATGACGTAATTTATTTATTTTTTTATTACATTAGCTACTCACAGAAGGCCCTGAAGAAAATAGTTCCCCTCGGAGCCTATTTCATATTTAGGAAAGCTTTGTGAATGGTCTATTTAAGAAAGAAAGAAGGGGAAATTGTGGGAAGGAAAAGGTAAGGCCTTACTTAACCAGAACCAAGCCAAGACCTGAACAAACCTCACCCATGAACCCGTGCACCCCTGCTAAACAAAAGCGAACATAACCGCCTCTCAAATTGAAAAAATGAAGCGAAATTCGCAGCAGTCCATAATAGAGTTCTGTTAGCAACACTATTTTGATGTACGCTTTTGAGGTATGCTGGCAAAGGAAGGAAAATAAGTGATCTAAAACCAGTAGTTATTGAAATACGCGGCGCGATGAGGTGCAAGGCCGGTTCAAGCTCAATGCACCTGTATATTACAGTGAAGAAATGCACGCTCTGATAGCTTGGAATTTATATTACAATGAAGCAAGTAGTCTAGTTTTTAAATTAAGTAATTATTGGCATGTTCCAACGAGATTTTAAATACATTTATAATAAAAGCGATAAGAGAGGTGTTGTTAAGATACTCGTTCCGACCCAGTCGGTATGTGAGTAAATATTCTTAAGCCTCTGAGACAAGTATAAATATTGATGTTTATTGGCAACTGGAGCCGCTGCTAAACATCCACAGCATTTTCTGCTTCCCTGGTATTTCAAATGGCCGACAAATTACAGAACCGAATAATCATTATTATATCCAACCAACGCGTTTAAATTAGAAGCAAAGAAATGTTTGTAGAATGGTGATTGGTGGCTCGGACTGTAATTTAAATTTCCACAACAAACCATGTACTTACAATATCATCTCTTTGAGATATACTATCACCCCAAATCAAGAAACTGGGTTAATTTTTTTTTTTTTTTTTTTTTTTTTTTTTTTTTTTTTTTTTTTTTTTTTTTTTATTCTTCATTTTAATCACCCGCTAAACTGCCAAGGCAGTTTGTCAGCAGGTCAATTTGACAATATTAATAAAACACTAAAACATAAAATATTATAAGAAAACACAATAGCAAAATAGTTCCAGAAGAATAACTTTTAAGTACCTACAATACAAAAGCATAAAATATACAGACAGACAGATATAACACAGGTAAATTACTGATAGATTAAATTAATTATAGATAGTATTTATACATAAGATTACAAACAATATCAGTACAAAAAGTTTTGACCCATTAGCCATTTTTTAATTTTTCTTTTGAGATCAGTGGGGCAATTGGATTCGATTTTGAAATTCATCGGCATCTTATTAAATATGGTGGGGACAAGATAAGTGAATGTCCGCTGGCCGTATTTATTTATAATTTTCGGAACGGACAAACCCTCATTTTTACTAAATCTAGTGCCATGTTCATGATCTACTTTTTCTTTGTAAATTGAGTCCGACAATAGGTTTTGGCATACAATTTTAAACCATAATATTCCTCGCACAGGTAATATGTTAACTGATTCATATAGTAATTTTATGTCCCTTCTTTGTGCATAAACACTTTTGCTTACCAAGAGCTTAGTCAAAGAGTTTTGAATCGTTTGAATATAACCTGTATTTGTCTTGCACGAGTTTCCCCAAGATGTTATTCCGTATCTGATAGTGGATTCCGCTAGTGACAAATAAATTATTTTTAGCGTACTAATGGGCATAAAATATTTTATTTTATTTATTTTATTTTATTTATTTTATTTTATTTATCGCGGTCAAAATTCAAGCCCAGGACTCTTACATTATTTCTCTTTACTGACTGCCAAACTGATTACGATAATCATAATTGCATATTGTATCTGGTCATAAAAAAGACCCCCTGTTTGAATCTGACTGATTTTCTCCAATTATCCGCAGTCAAAGGAAAGATGAACAAAATAAAATAAAATTATGCTAAGCTCAGATAGCTCAGTAAATTTTTATTTAAATATTTAAAAAACGTAACTCTCTAGATGTCGTATTACACTGGCACAGAAATCATGCAATCGAACAGTATACGGTAACTGCGTGGTTGAATTTCAGAACCTAGTTTCGAGTTCATGTTGACGCTACGCCACAAATAACGTGTAAGTGGAATTTCAAACAAAGCTACCGTTGTAATTCGGTTTTGAATTCAAGAATTCGTCACAAGATGTCGCCAGTATGGGAACGTGTCCCCTCTAGGTATAACTGCCAAGAATTTGTTAAAAAGTAGTATTTCTCCGGATATGGAAAGATTGACGGTAATACATAGTTGTGTCAAGCGGCTATATATTACATAATATGACGTTATTGCGCGTCTCGGTTACTTTGTACCGGCGACTATCACTCGATAACATTGGATCCGAGGAACAGGCTATTTTTGAAACCAGTTCCTATTGGATTTAAAAAATGGTCGAACACTAAATGGGCGAAGCCGAACCAAAAGCCGCCCGCAGGGCCTAGCAGCAAAAACCTGCTGAGCGGGTTTTTAACTGCTAGTCTACATATATTACTCTCAAAGGCACACGTTTAACCATTTACGTGGTTGTTTTTCATGTCCACTCAAATATTTAATTTATTGCCAAATACCAAGCAATCATAAAGCATAAAGTCCTTCCCTTCCCTAGATAACAGAACGATAAATTATTAGTATTCTTGTCCATTTACTTACATGCTTAGATCACAACTTGCAGTCAGTCACAGACGTTCTGAATGCATTTCGAATTCATTTTGCATACGTACACTCGGTGACCCGGATAGGCAAAAGACTTGCAATTCTTTTTCCTTCTATCTTGTGTAGAAATTTCAAGTTCGTTTTACAACAAGGCGTGCATAATTCGTTTGTTTATAAGTAAGTCTTTTAGATGAGAGATTGTTTTTCCTTCTTTCTAAGACATGGTTTAACGAACTGAGACAATATCATTTAAAACTATTCAAAACTCTCTTGTTTGAGTTGTGTTGAAATGTTGAGTTCAAGACATCCATTCACATTATGGATATTATTCGAATTCGTGATACATTCGGGTTTCGTATCGTATTTTTTGTTTTTATATCAATTAGATAAGACATTTGCATTAATAGATAAACATCCAACTGCTAGAAATCACGTTTGAACTAGATCGGCGGTCATCTTGCCTGTCGTTGTCCAGGCATTTACTCAGGAGGGTGTTGATTAAACAGTCTGATTGCTTTTCTGATTTGATTTAGAACTGACCATTTCAGAAAGTGTCAAATTGCGATCCGTTTTGTTATTGATTATATTTGGATTGTTTGTCCGGATAAGTTATCAGTACTCATCAATACTAAATTTAGGATTTCTAAAACGATAAGCACCTTTGCAAAATTTATTACGTACCTCTTGGTCGTTATCTAACAGATAAGGTATGTTTTTTATGGTGGTTCAATGAACCGAGGCGAGTTTAAAAACACATTAAAACCGTAGAGAAATCTCATTTTCTTCCATACAAATACAGATAAAATACGTATTTTGCCTCGTATCGATAAAAATGTAACCCTTTTTAACCGCGATGGGTAAAACTGATAAGTGTATGGATTTAATATTGGCATTGCATCACAGAAAGGGTTTTATTTTCTATATTTTACAATGCGGTCTGTATTCCAAGTTTTTTACGACTGCGCTAAGGACTTTAAGGAGAGTAAAATACGTGTGCTGTTGGTTTTACAATGCTTAAACAAACACATCTCTGTACTTTCTGGTTACGCGATTAAGTCCTTTAGATTCCTTTTTAACCCTGCAGTGACCACATTTTACTGACAACGGTGACAAACTGAGGACGAGGTAAAAAGGAGAAAATCTGTCTCGATTCTGTGACCTCCTTTGGCAAAAAATTAATCAACCTAAATTTTTAAAAAAATATGTATTCAAATAAAATATGTTTTTCTACCTGAAAATTGTTTTACTACCTGTAGTCTGTCTTGTCAATTATATTTTCACAGTTCAATAAAAGTTATAATGATCGACATCTCACGGCGAAAATGAGGCACTTCGAGATCAATACATTTCAAAAGAAAATAACTTTCAAGAAAACCAAAAAAACATCAATTGGGGTTTTTAAAAACGCGTAATACTACTTAAGGGTTCGCCAGACCATCACTCCATTCTCTAAGTAAATATTGGAAGTATTCTTTGAATATTTATTTATGTTTTATGTTCGACCTTAAACTTTATTCAATATTTATGTATTTTTGTAACTTAACTACTGTAGTTCTTTTGAGAATTTGCGGTCAGTTTATTGCATAACTTCCAAAGAGATAGCGTCAGAAGAAACAAGAGAAATTGTTTAGCGAAAAGCTGGTAGGCGAGGAAAGAAAATACATGACTAATCGCCTACACAATACATGACAAATATCTAAATTGTTCAAAAACACGTTACAAAAAATCTAAAATATTTCAAGAAAAGCTTTGATTTCTCAAGTGCTGTAGTAACTAACATTCGATTAATAAAGTCAGAATAATAATAGATTTGATACACAACATGCTTCTGTAATTAATTCTGGATGAAAAATTAATTAATATATTTTGTCTGGATAGTTTACGCTTTTCCGAAATATTTACATATACACCTGCCTTCAACGTTCTTGGATTAATTAGTTTAAAAGCGAATATTTAAATGGTGAAAGTGGAATGATTAATTATTCAAAATTACTGGTTGCACCACCTTTCATATAATATTTTGATAACGAGTTTTTGTAATACTTTTCTTCAAGAATAAAAATATGTTTACAATTTTTAGTTTTGTACATCAAAGTGAGCTGCAAGTGAATATCATAACAGAGATGAAAATAAATTATTTTTAGCATCTTCAATACTACGAGATTGTTGCATTTATAAAATTCTAGAAATTGTTTTTTTTTAAACACTGTTTACATGAAAAGAGTATTTATTTAACAATAAAGCATGACAATAATGTATATCCAAACAAATAATTCTACATTATCCAACTTATGCAAATCATTCTTCGTAAAATTTATCTTTCTCGAGTGCACAGATAAATTTTTAAAAAGTTTTATGTTTTTAGACGCAATTAGAATAAAAACAATATATTTAATTAAATGAAGACAATATCAGCGAAACTCAATCGAAAATCTGAAATTAGAAAAAGATATTGGCACAAGAGATGCCAATTTCTTTTTCTGATTTTTCTGTTTTCAGATTTTCGATTGAGTTTCGCTTATATTGTCTTCATATAAATAAATATTACGATTTCAGGCTTTACTCATAAAGTTAAAATAACAAAATTAAATTGATAACTCTACAGATTAGGTTAGCTAGTATTTAGAATCTGATTATATTATCATTGTTATGCTTATCTCTGTACAGTTTTGGATTGTTGTAAACACAAATGGCGCCTTCTGTTATTTTAAAAAAGAACCTCTGTAAAAATTATTATGTACAAGTGAAAGAAAATATCACGGACGAAAGTAGTTTAATTGAATTTTGTCAACGGTTGTATTATTAATATTATAAATTATTATTATTACAAAACCGAAAAGTAGGAATGAAGCAAAAGATATGTGTAAAAACAAATTTGTGTGGTTTGTTCCATGGTGTTTGCCTAATTATTAGTTAAAGCGACATTCGTCCAGATCTAATTTGTAAACTATTTTTTGAACGCAAGAAAACCAAGTAAACGATGATAAATTATTATTGAAGCTTTTGTGTCAAAGCTCTTGAAAAGTTCTTAGGTTAATTAGTATTTTGTGTACACAAACCAGAAGATTCGAGATACCCTTGTCTGATTTGTTAAAACAACTTCAACAAAAATACACAATTGCACACTTGTCATTTTATGCAAATTTTTTGACGTTGCTACTAATTTTTTTCTTTACTTAGCCACGTAGAAAACAATGCAAGTCGGTTAACAATGGTATTTTCCGGCAAACGACTTCATAATACCACTTGCAAAAGTATTGACTATTTATGTACGATCGTTCGACACGGTTTCACGACAATATTAACAGAATGTGCCACCGTATTATGTCTCATGTCTGGAGACAATACTGGCGCTACCGAATGTCATAAGTCATAAGTCATTGCGCGTTGTCTATTTACCTGTCAGTCGGAAGGTATACAGAAATGTTTTAATGGAAAGGTAGTAATTTACTCGAGGTTTCAGGTTTAACTAAAACTTAAATTCCTAAGATTCGTAGTTGGCTACAGCCTGCTATTCTGGGATTAGTCCTGCCAATGGAATAATATAATTTTTGCATTTCTATATGATTTGGGCAGTATCAGTCTAGGCGTCGGGGTGTTGATTCTAAAGTTTAATGACTTGAAATTTGATTTGGTAAAAAAACGGTGATAAATGCTTAATGTATGTATGTCAATGGTAATCAACTAATCTTCAAGTTTAATTGGTGTCGTACCTTTGTTTTCAATATTTACATGGTGGAAAGGTTAATTGACACTAGCAGACAGAAATGGCTCGATTTCATTCTTAACCAGGCTCTGTCTGGGCTTTTTTCGATATTTTTTCGAAACTTTTTCGAGACATAGATTTTTTCGAAATCAGCTGTAGTAATTATCCTCTTATTTCATGTGTGCAAAGTGTGCAAAATTTCATCAAGAAAAATCATAGTTCTGTTGTTAGTGGTGGATAAATGGGGTGAGGCAGTTTAACAAAATCTGTTTTAGGGCAGTGACCTTTCTAATGTTCATCAAAATGTCATCAATTTTGGAATAAAACCGTAGATTTGTCAAAAAAACAAACCCGTACCGGGACACGCTTCTCTATGTTATAAAAATATGTACTTTACAGAGGAGAAAAAAATAGAGAGATCTTCCTATTGCCGCTGTTTTTTTTTATTGATTTGAGTTATTTAGTAAACAAATTTTACTATATTTACTGCATTATTAACTGCCACGGTAAAGAGCCACTCACCATAATTTGAGTACCAAGTCTTTACCGACTTTAAAAGATAATTTAGGAATAAATTTCATTAAATAAAACACCCTTCAAATATCAAAATCTTTGTGTTAGAAGTACACCACATCTTTATTTGAAGTTAGAGGTTGACATCCATCACTATGCACAGATTTGCTTCTCGTTTACAACAGAACAGTCCAGTCACAATCTGACCGTTAAAATCCACACAATGAATGCCTTGAGAAAATCCCCTTGTCTGGTTCAGTCGAGGAATCCTATTATGTAAGGTGCTACCGCTGCAGTCATTGCCATATTCTAAACTACACAATTACCCCTCATCGCAGCTCATGCATAAACACTAAACAACTTGCGCGTTGTATCCAATGAACATAAAATAATCCCTAGAAACAATGTGATCAACACCGATTTTGAAAATAATATCGCCGATTGCATGAGACTTGTCCATTCCTAGTCCTTTCCATTCCCAGAATGGCCAAAAGTATATCCAAAAAAGAAGTACGATATTAGAAAAATTTCGATCAATTTCAGTGGAAGATTTTTAAAAATAAAATGTTGATGGTTTATTTGTAGTAGCTCCCGTGAACGCACAGGCCCATTGTGCAATCTCCCATTTTATCTCATTTATTCAGTAATAAACCGGTCCCTTTGATTAAGTTTGCCAGGCTTATCATTGGATATTTGGCTATGTCTCTCCTGATTCAACAATTTGTCTTCTTAGATATCTGAGCCTTGTTCACAACAAGGCGGAGCATTGGCACCAAATATGAATGAGAGTCTTTTCACATTTCCTGCATCTATTGGTGTCTTCCATTCTCAACAACTGCATGTGTTCTACCAGTTCTCTAAATGAGTTTCTGTCCAAATTGAGTAGTTCCATGATTTTGTTTAGCTAGGTTATAATTCATTTATGAGTACTTTCAATTCCAGGTGCCCTACCCCATTCCTCGGCAAGAGTAAGAAACAATTGAGCTTGGATGCCCCTACACAATTCTAACGGATATCTTCAGTGCCTGTATCACTATATTTCTTGTACGTCCGTAACTATCTTACGCATATAATATTATGCAGATTGTGCATGTGGTATATATACGGGTTCGTTAACTACTTTTTGCACCAATAGTGCTCTGATAAAGCTATTACATTTCACTTCGAGCATTGTCGTAAATTTGCTGATGTCACTGGTGATTATTTGTTGTCCTACAAATATCGAGCGCAAAATCAGCTCTCACTCTTACTAATTTTCACTTCCTTAATCAATCTTCAAACATTCGCTAACTGCATCTCTATTGGATTACTCTCACGAGTTATTTTCGTTTTTTTCAGTTGGAACGCATTTAAATGATATAGAGGAAAATCAGTATCTATAAATACAGTTCTTTTATGCATAATGTATCTCAGAAATCAAATATCGGTTATTAACCTTTTTACTTGAGTAATTGTATTATGGGTAAGGCTTTTATTATTTTTTGTACCCAATATTTAGAAAACGATGTATGAAGACAATATTTTGTTCTATGGCAACAACAAAAAATCTGACATCGACTTACGAAGTTCAAAAGATTTAACAATAAAATAGTCTCATAGTAGACTTTGAAGTCTACAAAAAATATGCGTCTTTAGTAGTTCTCAGAAAATTTTATTGCGAGAGAATTTGTTAAAAAAAACTGAATTAAAAGTATTGTTTTCACAAAAATTGACAATTATTGTAAATGTTTGATAGCTTTATCTAAATTCTGATATAAAAGATATTTAGTCGATATAAATCAATGTAGCATTTATAACTAATGTTGTTTGCTTTTCAGTTATCTTTGTTGAGTAGGATTTAATCTGTAAATAAACATCTAAGATTATCTAGTAAATAGAAAAGTGAACCGTTTTAAACAATAATTGATAATGCTCCATTACAATGTAGCGGCGACAAGGTTATGTATACTTTGATCGATACCGGTAAAATAAAATATAGACTCCGAGATTATAAGTACTATATTTGAGATACTCTGCTGTGGTGGTCAAAAGGGAAACTCGCTTTTTACTAACTCCGATAACATAATCAATTTGGGAGGCGGGTATGTGTACCGCCACCCCGGGAACCATTCATTGGATAACCAACATCTCTGCCACACCAAGTGGTTCGCTACGTTTGGTGACTTGACAGGAGTGCCTGAGTTCATAAAAGTTTTCTAGGTTTTGGCGGCGGATGCTTTTGCCCCCTACTGCGTGAGACCTTTTGATCTCCCGATCAGGACTTTCTGGACCCATCGCTTTATACTGCAGTGGAAGGAATGGATTGATCTGTCACTCCTGAACACATGAACCAGCAGATTCCTACCCACCCCTCCCATAATTTTCCTTTGGAAAAATTCCTCTCCTTAATTTCCCTAAAAAACCCTCCCCACAGCATCCTCAAAGATGAAGTAGGCCCTGAGTGATTTTTTTTCCTCAGGGCCTCCTTTGTGGAAATAAGGTAAAAAAAACTGACTCACCCCTCATACCTTTTTCCTTCCCAGAATACCCTCTCCTTCCTTTCTTAAAAAGACCGTCCACACAGCATCCCCAAAGATGACGTAGGTCCTGAGGGAAATTAACTTTTTCAGGGCCTCATGTACGGAGCTAATGTAAAAAAATTGTGTGTCTAATTCACACGCAGTAGAAGTGAAACATTCAAAAACTAAAGTAGACAAGAGCTACGGGAAGGCTACGAAGCACCGTACAAAGAGGAGACCGATTATGCTATCTCGTTATCTCGCAGGCTAAATCCTATAGATGTATGTGTTTGCCTCTTTTCAGTTTCGCTATTTTTTGTTTCATCGAGGTTCAAATCACAAAATTAAAAACAAAAATTATTGAAAAAATAATCAATTAATAAATTAATCAAGTTTTTTGTTTCCACGCACACAGTCTGTGGAAAAGAAATATTGTACAAGGTGCGAAATATTTCGTCAAGTATACTTCACATTTCACAGTGTGTCAAGCTAAACACGAAGTTATGATCATTGGCAATTTCCCAAAACGATGGTCGCAAATAACAATCATTTTGAATCATTCCATCGACATGACAGCTTTATGTAACTACTTCAGAGCGGCCGCAGCATTGTCCTCTTAAACGAACTTGCGCTCGCTGAAATAATATTTTATATTTGTACATGGTATATTGGCGACATGATCTTTATGCGTATCTCGTTATTATTTCAGATCTACTAAACAAAATATAAGATAAAAGGAAAAACCAGGCGAATTGTGTCAGTAGGTAAAAATATTGCGTAGGTAAAATAATAAATATTAACAATAAATAATAACATAAATATTGCGAAAGTAATAATATGCATTTAAATCATCCCTACTTCCACTGGAGACAATTCAAAATTCAAAAAATACTAATAAAAATCATCTTTAAAAAGCCCTGTTACTATGCAACAATAAATGTTTTCCAAGATTTCCCGATTCCCCCAATTACAAAAATTTATGACAAAATTGCACTACTACAATTTCATAAAGATTTTCTACAATTAAATATTAGCAAAAGAATAATATCTGTTGGAGGACTAACCGTACCACTAGTACGAACCACAACAGCACAACATCACTATATATTCAAGGGTATAAAATTATTCAATAAATTACCCTTAGATATACGATCGGAAGAAAACTACGACGAATATTAAAAAATATATATTAAAATACTCTAGTACCACTTCATAACTTTACTTATTGTTTAACGAACCTTTATTGTTATTACTTTTATCGTAATTTATCATTAAACTACCAATAGTTTTTTGTAATAATATTTTTAATTTAAATTGATGTAAAAACATTTAGTTGTCCTCTCCTCAACAAAAGCAACTGCTTTATTGGGAGAATAATTGAAATATTCATGTTATTTTATGTTATATATTATGTTATAAAATTTTAACCTTAATAAATGTTTCAATTATGTTAATACATAAAAAATAAAAAAATAAAAAAATATTTCCGATCTGCAATAAAATCCAAATAAATAGAATATTTGTGAACGAATCCGAAAACTAAAAACTGTATTCGAAGGGTGATGAAATACGCTTTCAAATTTTTTTATTAGAAATAACCATGTAATTTAAATCTACAAATTTTGAAGGCAATATTTAAAAAGTTTTATAAATGGCTGACTTTACGTTTTTTTCTAACTAAAATTACTGATAACAAAAAATAAATTAAAGCACTTACAAATTATATTATTCAAATATATTATAAACGTTTTTGTCACCTCACATTTTTGTCGTTCCATGTAAAAATAATTAATAAAAAAATTATAAATTTTCAATATTCTTTTTCAAACCGCGTTCTTTTATTCTTTTTTTGCGTTTCGAAACTTTGATTTCGTGAAGGTGTTCATTTTAAATTTGAATATATAGCGTGTGTTTTCTCTTTCTAACACTGTTTAGATCATATTTATCGCTATCATAGTAAGGGAGAAACAACGATTTCTTTGAGACCTATGAGTTGTTCCGAAAAGCGAACAAATTAGTCCAAGGGGTTAATTAGAGTACGCTGAGGACAGTATATGTGTACACGGTTGACATTTATCACATGCGAACGGATCGATTCTACGTCTCGTTCTTGAGTTCAACAGCTCGACTGTGGAAAGATTTGCCGGCCTCTGAGTTTCCTCCCTTCTACATCATGGGTCTCTTCAAAACCAATGTTCACTCCTTCCTCTCCTTAAAAAGACTCTACACGCAGCATTTTCCCAGATGACACAAACCCTGAGTGAGGCCTCCTATGTGGAGATTATTTTATTTTCCACAATATACATAAGTTAATAATATTACGATAAATAATTTATGAATCTGATTTGCTTCCGCTGTTTTCCCAACAATTCTGCTCTCCGCAATGTATTCGACCATACTGCAATGCTGCCGTAATTATTCCTACACGATTTTCCCGCCAAACTGCGACCGCCATGACAGTTTGCTTGTTCGTGTCTCCTCAATTATAATCTATTCCGTTTCTTCGGCCTAGACTCTCCTCCGTTACTTCTTCCATTTCATATACTACATATTGTTTTCTCTACCATTGGCACAACAGGTTTTCACGTCATAATATATACACAACAACAGGGTACATAATTTCATTTGTTCGGAATTCTAAATTTAAATTATGGACTGCGAGCGTAATTCAAGTGCACGCGTATTTCGAATATCTCTTAGCTATAATTATAGCTTATCACTTATCACTTGATAATTGAGACTTTGATTTTCTTTGAGATAGATTTTGATACTTCTTTTAGTGTTATGGAAGGTGTTCAGAAGATTTCGCGTCACTTATCCTTTCGACTTCTGTCACAGACACGTCTAACAGTTGTTTACACAATTTTTATACGATTCGTTCTTTCGCCTACTGTGCCGGGTGTGCGCCGGCGCATACGCAAAAATTTTCAATTTTTTTTTATTTTGGAATGCGATGTTAACCCTTATGTATAAAGAAAACGTATAAAGAACAAGGTCAGAATCGCTTGAGGCATTCTTGTTATTGACGTATGAGATACCGTAAACACACCTAGCCACTCGGAATAATTTGTATTAAATTCTCTATGGCTTCCGGATACCACTTTTCCCGGTATTTGAGCCGTCAAATTAGTTAGTGTCGTTTTCATGAAAAATATCGTCAAACCTTTAAATTCATCAAATAAACGCAAGTAATGTTGTTTTAATGCATAGTTTATTGTTCAAGGAATGTGTTTCAGTAAATTATATAATACACGATAGCACAAAATAAACCCAAAAAAAAATTATGTCAAAGTCAAAACTTCGCGATTTTATATCGTTTCCTCCCTGGCATTTAACAGAACAATTCAAATCGGGAAAGACTCAGTCTTAATTTTTTCCTCCTCCATTTAACATAGGTACAATCTTTCTCTATTTAAAAATAACCTCAACAAACTTTACACAGCACAGAGCACAATTTCGGAAACCTCATGGCCTTCGGCATGGAATTAAAATAAATTGATAAAAATGATAAAAAAATAAAACCTGTTTCGCAAGTTTTGGTGCAAATTATTTTAAAATACGCAAACAAATTGAGCCGCGTAATTGGTAGTCGGTTTGGAAGATATGCTTTTTTGACAGGAACTCTAAAAATATTAAAGGGTATGGACGTAATTCATGAAATTCTGAAGTTGTACGTGAAAAAAATCGAAATAATAATAATTTGGTTTACGCTTTATGCAGTATTTTTATTCTGCTTTTCTAACCACGGACTTTCACGTAATAAACATATTTGGTGAGTTTTTTTGCAATCATAAGCGTTGCTGAGAATTATTCATAAATAGGTATCTGCTACATTTTCTAACGCCATTATGGTTGTTAACATTATGTTACAATCTTGTTTTAATGCTCCTAAATATTGAGTGTTATTTGAATACCAAATTCAACACCATTAGACACTGTGATTAGACGCAATAACGCGTGTACACAGCTGCTGTAGCCGTGTTGTATCGGGAGGTTACGACCAACATTTACATTAAAAAATATAATTAATGTTAGGCGGCGTTTTGTCTAACAAAATATTAGACATAACAGAAAATTGTTTAAAAAATTCTAAGGATAATCGGTGCACACGTAAACAAATGTGTATGCCTGTGATTTAAAATTCTTTCTTGCATACCTACTTAAAGTTTGAGAGGAGTTTTTTCGGGATTTTTGAAGCTAAATTACACATTCAAAATAGCGATGTGTAGGTTCAGCTGGAGCGGGCTCAGGAACTCGGGTTCTTCGCGGGGAGCGGATCCTACTGCAGCTCCTTTTTCAAATCGACTACTCCCTGAGAACCCGGTCCAGCACTCGGACACAAACTCGAAACTCGGAGCCGGAGCCGGAACCCGAATGCTTCCAACGGCGCTCCTGTGTCTGCGGTCCGCGCCACCCGTGAATCGCGAATTCTCCTGGTACCAGTGAGTGGTGTATTCTGGTGATACGTCACAACCTTTGCTTATTGTTGGGTAGTTGGGTAAAAATAGGTAGGTACTTTTCAGTGTCAGTTGGCCAGCAGAGGCCTCCAGTAAAATGAGAACTAAATCTAAATACATTTTCAATCATATGCAGCGACCGTGTAAGATTTTAATTTACGTGTTTTATGAATGAATGTACCTCTTTTGTTTTTTTAAACGGAAACTTTAATAGACAATATTTTGGGATTGTGATAGTTGAATTAAGAATTCGCAACAGAAAACTTTGAGAATAATTTATTATTAAATGTACACTACATGATCGCTCTTCCTAACAAAAATAAATAGTCATTAATTTGACAATAAAATCATTCGGAAATGTCAATTGGATTCGGAATAAATAATCTCTCTGTGTAATATATTCGTGTCACTACGTCACTTGTAATGAACGTGATATGCGCAGAAAATTTGCCTACCTCAATAATAAATTATTAATGACCGTCTACCGGAGAATCGACTTCCGCCTACAAAATAACAACGGGGACCTCAATTTGTTGAATTAGATTTTTTATTGAATTGAGATTTGGGTTTGGCAGATTATGAAGCCAATTTATGATTCCGGTTATTTATTTTTAAAACAACACAATTTCGATTTATACGCGATGTCTACATCACATTTGGAGACGATTTTATTAGTATATTTTTTTTTTATTTCATTCGTTTTCGAGTAAATTGAGTCCGGATATGTAATTTTTTGGTCAAGTTTAAAAAAAATTATGGCTACGGGGCTTCGACCGCTATGGGGTTTATTTCAGCGCGTCGAAGGGTAGACCCTGCACCAAAAGTTTTTTTTTACTTTTTCGTTGCCGAAAAAAGTTTAATGAAATAAAAATAATTGAAATGCTCAGATCTGAACAAAAATAGTTTTTTGCTTTTCCTAGATTCACTACGTTCCCGTTTGTGCTACGAGTTTCTGGACACCGTGCACATCTGCATTTTGTCTTTTACGATGAATTAATTTTATTCGATAATTATTTCATGGTGCTTATAATTTATGACACAAAATTAATAAAATAAAAATAATAAAAAAAATAAAAATAAATAAATAAATAAAAAAATTAAAATACCAATATTGTGCATGGTTTTTACGAAAGATTTTAAAATAAAGTCACGAATTTGACCTGCAAATGTGTGCGAGAGGTTGTAATCGCTTAGTTTGATTGGCGAAAGCTGCGATTAATGTTTTTAATCATTGTATAGCAGGTAAGCATAATTTTGTTAAATATATTATTTAATCTAGAACAGAAACTTCAAAAAATATTTTTGTACTTATGCAAAATTTTTAATTTGTCGCTTTGAGCTGTGCTATTGATAAATGTGTTACATGCTCAAACATATAGAATTTAAGTATTTAGCATTCAAAAGCAGATGACTTAAATGCATGCTGATAGAAATAAATAATTAGTCAACCTGTACCCGAGGATGCGACGCAGAGAGTAATTATTCCTCCACCAGAATAAGTCTCCATGACACAGTGCCAAGACTGAAGAAATTTCACATATATCCTGTCTCCTCTCTTTATTTCACACCAAGGCTGACAAAAGAAAGTATTTTTTCGGACCGTGAAAATTTCCGGTCCGAAAAATTCAGAGGTGGCAAACAATTTCATCATTCTGGTTTTTTAGCCCAACGAACACGTTTTTACAAATATTATTTGTTTATTTTATTTGACTCTAGCGAGTACCCGGCAGGCGGCGCAATGTCACTCAAAGAAAGAAAGTGTTTGTTTTAATTCTCTTTATTGAAGTACTTCCGGAAACACATTTTTTTTGTTTTTTCCGTCTGGTACGTACACGAATAAATCAGATGGTTTTCAGATGAGAGAGCGGGTCACATACAGCTGTCTGTGTGAGAGGCGTGTATTTTTTAAATTTGCTTCTTGCAATCCCCTTCCGTTACGACGTCTCCTTTGCAATACCTCCCACTGCCTCTCCCTCGACCCTCACACTCCGTCACTCCTCCCCTGCAAGTCCCTGCGTTCCCATCAGTTCCCGCGAACCCCTTCAACTTCTGCCTTGGCAAAACCTTTCGCGTCATTCACATTCATAAATCTATCATGCATGCATATTCTGACTCAAAATTTGATTCTTGGAGCATTCCCAACTTCTTACTTCATCCACTAGCCTCATATTATGCCCCTGTCACTTCTATATCCATTCAGCCTCGATTACATTGAGCGAGTTTACAAGCTACAAACCGGCGAATTCACTATCTGCTAGTAAACTTGTTCAGTGTAAAATCTGCTAGTTAGATAGAATATATGATTACACTGAGCGTGTTTACTAGCAAATAGTGAATATCTATCTGCTAGTAAACTCACCGGCTTGTAGCCTGTAAACTCGCTCAATGTAATCGAGGCTGAATTACACTGAACAAGTTTACTAGCAGATAGTGAATTCACCGACTAGCAGCTTGTAAACTCGCTCAATGTAATCGAGGCTTTCGCTCTTTTTGTGCAAACAATCATGACTTTGTCAACTTTTAAAATAAAAATCTAATTTTCTGATGTCTTCATCTGTTCATCAATTTACTCGTACATCGGAATTCTATTGTTAAGTTCTTGAAAGGGAGATCTATTGATATTTGAGCGATGTTAATCAAATTAACTATGGAGCAGCCTACGTTTGAGTTGAGTGACACTTATTCATTCGTACACTACGTATAATATTATCATTACATCACTTACCACGAGCGAGGTTACCCAATCATAAATTTTCTTCATGAAACATTTCACTTGGCACAATTGCAAGTGAATATAATAAATAATCTATCATTGGTATTTAAAATCTTTCTAAAAGCAACACATTTATTTTCACCGCCTAATTAAATGTGGCCTTTGGCATTCTTGAGCAAATAGAATATAACAATATTACCTACGATTTAGTTGGCTATTATTATTAAAAAATGATTACTTTTATTGAAGAGGTTCTATAAAGATATTATCTTTTTATTAATTTTCAGGGAGTTACTACCTGAATTCGCCTGAGGTTTTTTTTTTTTTTTCGTATTTTTTTCTTATTAAACAATTTAAAAATGTAGACCAAGCAATATGGGCTGTGTTGTCATACTAAAAAAAAAATTTCAATAGAAAGCTTTAATGCTAAGGAAAATAACATTGGGTGCTGAAAATAGTAGCGTTGATCCAGAAATTAGGAACGCAAAAATGATATTTGAGTTTGGTTTTGGAAGTCCATTATTCAAAAAGTACAGCTGTTTTCTTGATGCTTATAAAACCTTTGTAACCACTTTCTTGTAAACGATGCTATCCTATATTCAAAACATTTACGAAAAAAACTTTCATGTTCTTGATACATAGAAAACTATGCATTTCGTACTTTGTACTGATACTTTCAATAATTGTTTTTATTTTTTGATAACTCTTTAGCTTGTCGTTAATATAATACATTTTTTGTGTGTAACTCGGATTCTCACCTAAAACAAAGTACAAAAATTTTGGTTCTTTGACATTAGTATATCACCCTACAGTAGTCCCTCTGTTCAGAGAGAGTGAACAGCTAAATGTCACATGAATAAAATATATTTATTTTTAACTTTATGAGTAAAACTTCAAATTACAATATTTAATTAAATTAAGACAATATTAGTGAAACTCAATCGAAAATCTGGAAACAGAAAAATCAAAAAAATATATATTGGCACCTCTGGGTACAGAACCTTCGGCTTTCCGGGCCACTGCGCTTACCACTGTCCCAGAGGTGCCAATATCTTTTTATGATTTTTCTGTATTTATATTTTCGATTGAGTTTGACCACCACAACACGGGCATGTGCCTAGCATGGTGGTCGAAAAATTCTAAAATTTATGTAACAAACAATTCAATGAATAAAGAAAACTTAAAAAAAAAAAAAAGTTTCGCCAAAATTGTCTTCATTTAACTAAAGCATAAAACATATTTTCATTCAAATGCATCAAAGAAAAAACTACTTGCTTATATACTATATATAAAAGGGTATAAGTACAAAAATTGACATTGTAAATAAATTCGTACGATATCCATAACAACTTATTATTAACGGTATTTTTAAAGTTAATTTTAGGCTTGAAAATGGTAAATAATGCACAAAAAGCAGTAATTTAATAATAATTAGAATTTTGAGGTGCCAACTGTTGGGTGACCAAATTTTTTCACTTTTCAGGTCTGCGGTAGGTCTCCTGAAAGCTTTATTTTCAGTTGAAATTTTCATCGAGAACCGCATCAAACGGAGTTGACCTCCTCCGTCTGCAGTGAGCTGTTCGCGGCCAGCAGTCTCTCCGGTCCACTCTTCGGCGATAATACCACTCCACCAGTCCACCAGGAGGGGGGAGAAGTGTGGACAGACGGGTATTACAAGCAAGCAACAAGCAGAGTGAGACGCGCCACTGAAAACCACTAAATTTAGCCAGAACGTCTTTATTCAGGGGTGCTGCGTCTGTATGTGCAGTGCGTGCAACGCACACGGGCGGGCAAATCGCGGGGCGGCTTTTTGAATTATACTCACGCCCAAAAGCATCACATCTTTAATTTGATTTGTGCCACTTGAAATTTAAGTTAAGGCCCCGTAACCGCTCTCGAAAAGAAGAAGATGGAGAGATATGTAATTGCGAATGTTGGAGAGAGCGCGCTAATATTTAAATCGATAAAATTGAAGCGAAAATTACGAAAAAGCTTAATAAAACATGACTCGTTTAAAATAGAGCAAAAATCTCGTGGAACGTATGTCAAGTATCATTTCAAGAAACATTGTGAATTTTTTAACAAATATAACTTGTAAAATAATAGAAATAGACTTGTTTTAAATAATTTTCGAAGCATACTTTGCGATTTTTTTCTATCAAGGTAATTTCATATAATTTGCGTTTCGGCGTGGAACGTATCTAGATATTTTCTTCAAAAATAACATATATTTTTTTAAGAGCTTAAAAACTTCACTTCACTTAAGGGAGATATGTAAGATGTCGGTCGAAATTCGAATAGCGGCAGAATTAAATATAGGCAGAAAGTATTTATTAACGCGGGTGTTGAACAAAAGGGCAGCTTTTCCAATTTTGTTTACTCACCATTGTAATGGATCTTTTGATAAAGCCACAATAAAATTAGTAGATATTAAAAAGGCAAGATAACTCGAATAATCGTGGAATTCTGAATTAAAATAAGAACAAAGGCCAAAGTTCTTGAGCATCCTATCTGCACCGCCTACCGCTTAATTGTGTGATCCGCTTGAGTGTGAAAATCCAAATCATTATTATCAGATAAATTCTTATCAACGAGTACGCATGCAAAAATAGACGCGAAGTCCATTAATAATATATTTTTGCTTTTTAAGACAATATCATACCGACGAAGTGTGAAGGCGTGTGTTTTTAAAGCAGTTATTACCGAATTATTCGTGGATTCGATAATGATGCAAGGCCGTTGTAAGCGTAGTCATTGAAAACCATATTTGAATCAAGATTCGTTTCGTAATATTGGTTTTCCTTTCACGCCAAGCAATTGGCTTAACCACTCAGGCTTTGGGCCTATTTTGATGGTTTTGTAAAATATTTCCGCTTTACAATAAAATCCATATAAATGGAACATTTCTGAAAGCATCCCAAAACTAAAAATTGTTTTTGAAAGGTGGTGAAATACGCTTACAAATTTTATAATTTTAAACGCAAACATAAAAAATGGCTTACCTTTTTTTTTTACTAAAATTATTCACAAAGAAGAACAAAAAACACACACACACATATTTTATTAGACAAACGAATTATAAACGCTATCGTCAACTCACTTTTTTTTTGAGAAAATAATTTTGTCGTTTCATGTGAAAATAATTAATAAAAAATTCCTAAGGTTTCGCAACTTTTTTTCAATTTGTGTTCGGAAAATTTGGATTCATAAAGGTGTACATTTTAATTTTTTTGCCGTTAATTTTTAAATTTCTAACACCGTTTAGATCATATTGCTAACCATGATAGTAAGGGACACAACGATTTGTATGAGACTTACGAATATAAGTGTTGTTACGAATACCGAACATCAGCCTGAAGAGATAATAATTTTTTTTCTATTTTCCAGATCTTAAGAGCTTGCGATAGCTGTCTAACTCACGAAAGTATTCAAGATATAAGAACAAAGGGATGCAGTTTTAAAATACGCTATCAGAAACTTTAAAGTCCGCAACAATTGGAAGGTTCAAGATATATTGTAGGATCTACATCAAACTGGAAAAAATCTAGTATGCAATATGTAGTACAATTAATTAGCAATTTGTAAACTTTAATGTACAAATTACTAAAAAAAAAATAATGGTTATTTTTAGTAATCGTATTTTTTACTTAGGGCGCTTTATTTTCGCACACAGGTGGTAACATCCCTCACGGCGGTCCTGTGTTTATTTCGAGCTCACAGACTCCGAATAATATATAATGACACTAAAATATTATGCACGGTCATTTATTTTGCATAAAATGCAAAATGACTAATTAAACAAACACCAAAAATCCTAACGATAGAAAAACGCAGACACACTTTAAATAAATTGTACAAAATTATCATTTTCTTTTGCCCTTATACAAAATGCTATTTTTTTAAATTTTTGGCAGCAAGGGTTAATAACTCACAGCTTTCAGAGTTTATACCATTTATTTGGTTGGAAACTGTTAAACAAATAATTATAATAATTCAGACAAATTCTTAAACCGAGCTGCCAGACTAAATAATAAGTAATGGTTGTAAAAGCATTATGGTCTTTCTTTTTGAACATTAATACTTAGTTATATAAATGGCATAAATTTTACACTAAATCTCCTGTCATCTCGGCTGGTAAGTAATTGAAATAACTAAAACACGAATGTCCAGCATCTAGTACATTTAGTGAGTACATCTTTATTCAAAGGAATGTAAACGTCAGTTTTATTTGTTATTTGTTTTTTATAGTGTTGCCACAGTTTTATTTTTAAGCTATAAAAATTTTATGTTTTGCATTTATACAGCATCAATTAAATGTCATAAAATGTAATTATTTTGTAACAAAACCATTATTGCGTTAAATAAGGTCGCCGGTGGATTTACGACTTCTACGAATTTTCCCAAGAGAATTATTTCTTGTTATCAAGCATAATTTGTAGAACTCCATTTAATTTTTAAGTTTTTTCCTTATATTTATAAAATATTTAATAACATTATTATTCAATTTATAAAAAAACAGTTTATTTATAAGCAAGTTCTGCTATGTAATAATTATTATTACGCGTGATAGCTGTTTCACAGACAGTAAGGTAGTGCCTTCGACGGCTCACCACTAGCGATCCGGAAGCCGCGGGTTCAAATCCCGGCGTGCGCAAATAAATTTTATTTAATTGATATGTGTTATTTCACAATTTGCTAGTTTAAAAATAATATAAGACATATTTGCGGCACGTTCCAGAGCGAAGGATATTCTCAATATCGCCATTCAGAATTGAGACATTGCTTGAAATGTATTTAGCCGTGTTTGGTGACTGGATCTGAATAGCCAGGTTCTTCCACACCTTCCTCTTCCACATTTCTTGCCTTTTACACTTTCAGCCTCAAAACATACCCCCAAATGGAGATGCCATAGCTTCACTCGCTTCAGGCGGTTGGGAGCAGTTGGGATTCTTCTGCGGGATTGAATTATTTTAAAGAAGGTGAAACAGCTGCCACGCGTAGTAATAATTGTTTTTATGTACCGTTTTTTTTCATAAATTGAATAGTAGATAATATTATTGAACACTCATGTAAAAGAAAATCTTCTAAAAAAAATATTTTTTAATTATTTCATTCATACAATTAATAGTTTTATAATATTCAGATAAGATTGCAAAATCCTTCAAATTGAATGACGTGGAAAAACAACAATAAATTGTTTATAAACGATAAACTGATCTAATCTTACTTTTCTGAAAAAAAAATTCTAAAAAACATTTGCCTCATTTTGATTTATATTCAAGTCGCATATAATAAATATAATTTATCTGAGATGTTATGATCAAATAATTTATTACGTAATATATAACGTGAATTTGTCTAGCTTATCTTAAAAACTTGTTGAAATTTGAAATATGACCCTATCTTATAAATTGGGATGTACCAGACGAGTATAAAGCATTTAGATGCATGAAGATGAAATCAGAGGTACAAGGTGTGGCAGAATTGCTTATTTGAATTTGGCGCCCTACAGAGATGGTTGCTGCGATGAGGTTGGGGATGGACACATTCGAGAGAGTGGGGCGTAAAGTTGTAGCTGCGTTTGTTTTAGTTAGCATCATGGAGTGGACGAAGGTGGAGCGCGTGTTCGCTGTCGAGGCATACGTTTCTAAAGGTAGTTCAAACATTGTCATACAATGTGCATTCCGTACCCATTTCAATATAGCGCCCCCTGGCTGGCAGTCAATTGTTTCATGGGTAAAAAAATTCAGGGAAACTTGCGATCGCGGGCTTCCACGAACAGCAAGGTCACCCCAAAACGTTAATATGGTAAGGCTTTTGCGATCCCCTCGGCGCTCTGGTCGCCTTAGTTCTTAATTGTCCAAACAACCATTTAAGTTTTTGTTCAATCTCCACTTTAAATTAAAAATAAAGTATAAAAAATGATAGTTAATCACTTAACTAAGAATTATTTAAACTAATGAGACCTTTACCTTTACGGAAATATCTTTATCTTAAACACCTATCATAATGTTTCTTAAAATAATGAAAGAAAATCTTCTCCTGTAAAATTGTCTAATGTGAGTTAAACGAAACGTTCGAGTTCGATTAACGCAGTGTATTGAGAATAATGGAGGCTATCTGCCTGATATCATCTTTGAAACTGTATAAATATAAAATGTAAATGTTGTACTTAATTCTGTTTAAAGAATTAAATATTTATCTGTACTACTTTTTTTTAAAATGAAGTTCCTAAATGAGGCAGTTGCTCTGCCCCACCCTGTATACGCGTATTGTGCATACACTTTCATTTAGCGTTATTGTCCGAAGGTGTGACGAAGTGGACAGGCTATAATGGACTAACTGATTAGCAGAACCAGATGATAAACCAGACTATCCCGGAAGCCGCAGTTGATTGCTCTCTGTGTGCCTAATGGTGGCCTGCTTGACAGAGTTCGAGAGTTATATCTGTCATAACAATCAAATATCTCTTGACACTTTCTGTGCTCCTGCAACCACCGTTTATTTTGGGATCAATCTCTGAGATGAAATGGGAATGGATTTTAAGTTCTTGACGTAACAATAGCATGCACATTTTGTTTATTGTCTGATTTCATTTCATGATATCACTAGCGCAGACCCGTGAGAAATAATGGGATATTGTAATAATTGTGGGATTAATGTTACTTATTAGCCTAAAAGCGTCGACCTTCGAAAAATCACGTTTATTTTACAAGATTAACCCTAAGAAATTTAAGTAAAAGAAAAACAAATTTTAAATCGGTCAGTGGATTTAGCATCCCGTTTGGGTCCAATTCCTCTGCGTTCAATACCTCGGCTGGCTAAGATCTCCAACAAGACAAAAGCAACATTTTTAGTGTGGCGGTAGTAGGAGAATTTCAAATGTTGTCAGGTTATTCGCAACCCGTGCCTTTCTTTAATAAAAAATGCAATTTCTTATTAACATAATTTTTTGGTAAAAAATATTATATTGTAGGTAGGTACTATCGATTTATCGCTTTATTACAATCAATTTTGAAAATGACGCTTAAATTCATGGAACCAGACACACAAAATAGTTTTGATTATTTTGGGGGATCAATATAACTTTTAGATCGAGAGAACTAGTGTAGATCAAAACAAATTTTAATTATCTGGTTTTAACGAAACTTTGTAATTTGTTTCGTGCCGCATTCTATGTGATGAAAATTTCCCTTTCCAACCTCAGTTAGGAGAGGTCACCAGAAAAACATACCAAACTGCGGAGTTAAGAAGCAAGTACTTTGATTATTAGTGTCTTAAAACAGACTGTGTCTGTTGAGGCGAATAACGTACATAGATGATTTTCTTTTTCAATCACTTGAGTTTGCGGCAATGAAATCAAAACATTCTAATATGCTTTAAAACGCCCTGATATGATATTCCTAACCCGACCACTTTCAATTTCAACGCCATTAGAATCGATAACAATTATTTTCGACCCATTTAGAAATTTTTTAGCGCAGTGAAAGGAAATTGAATTATATTATTAACAGCAGGCAGATTGGAAAAAATGACTAAGCAGATTGGCATATGGCATTTAATATCTCACCTTAGAAAGCGATCAGTATCGCTAAAAATCCTGGTCGGTGAATGAAGTTCATTACGAGGCTATTGGAAACGTTCAGAGATAGCCAAGTCACCGGTCAAACAGAAGAGAAATTAGTTCGGCAAGGAAGATAGAATGCGAACAGAAACTTGGCCCAAGTCCTAGAGACATTTCCGTACCGTGGCTCCTGTCATTCGTATCACAATTTTGCCGAAGCTTGACGGTGTATTTATACGAAAGACAGGGAACTCCATTGTACCTTGTTTCCTCTGATGAAGAATACATACAAAGCTTAATGACATATCATTTGTAAAAGTAACTACCTTCAGACGAGAAGGTGAAACGACTTGTGTTTCGTGTATGAAAATAAGAAAGAGATGAGTCAAATTTGAGTACACTCAACCATCTCACCTTGCTGTGTTTTTCAAATTCTGATTTATATCACAATATGTCCTGAAGTTACTACATATATCATGCAATTCTACTGCATTCTCATACTTTACGAGAGTTCAAAAAATTCTCATATTTCTGAAATATTCTCATAGTTGTCACACTTTGCAATTACCGTTCAATCTATCAACTCAGATATTACCTACGTAAAGGATTGTGTTTTGCATTTTTAATAGTTAGTTTAGTGTGAAGTCTATTTTCAAATAACCCTAGAGACAAATGGCTGGATGTGTGTTGTGGGCATGTTCGTTTGCCTAATATAAATTCAGTAATTTACTTTTGGTGAAGTTGATCAAACAACGAATTCAAATAACGAATTTCTTTCTCGAACAGATAATTAATTTAAATTGTTGAAAAACCGATGTAGATCATATTTGTAGGGTTCATGTGTTCGATATTTCTAAATTTTGTAATATGTAGGTATTTCTTTCGTTAAAATTTTTGACAGATCTAAATCTGAATCACTAACGATTTTTCAAAGTATACGCACAGTGTTCATTTGAAGGGTAAATTTCTGATTGGGTCTTGATTGGCAATGATCCTCAGTCAAATATTTTATAAATTCTCACATGTAGCAAACACATTGTGGGAATACATTATAATAAACACGATGGTATAACTTTGTTTAATTCCACTTTTTATTTTCTTATCCAACTAGTTTCGGTTCAACCTGAACCTTCTTCAGGGAAGAATAAAAATATACTGACAGTATATTTTTATTCTTCCCTGAAGAAGGTTCAGGTTGAACCGAAACTAGTTGGATAAGAAAATAAAAAGTGGAATTAAACAAAGTTATACCATCGTGTTTATTTTATAAATTCTTTCAGCTACACAAATTATACAATTATAATATTATGTAATTTTTAACGTGTCTGCGCTGGTTAAAAAAATGCAAGAGAAGGCATAGCACAAGTAAAATGACAAGCATTTTTTAGAGACTTAGAAACATCGTCTTCTTTTCATTTTCAAACCAAAACGTGAATCACTCATTTATTCTGCAGAGTTGTTTGGAAGGGCGTCATAAAAATCTTTATGTACCCACTTTCAAATATTCAGCTTGCCCGTTTCACTCCAAATATCAACAGTTAGTGGTTGTATTATGTGTGTTTTACTGTTGCATGTTGCAAATTACAATACACTCATTTCGTGAGGCGTTCTCGAAAGTATGCCATTGCAAAGGATTGGAGAATTGATTGACCAGTATCCCGGAATAAACTGCCACAAATTTCAAAAGTATTTTCGCGAATATATTGATCATTGTTTGTGATTTTCTTGGCAATGAAGTATGTATTACATTTGCATCGGGGATATCCACGATTTGCATGATATCAATGATTTATTGGTCGTATTAAAATATCTATACCGTCGTGTCTGGGGCAAAGACCGCATTTATTTTCACTTTGAACTAGCTCACCTGATTGTATTATTTCACATGACGATACAATGATAAGTCTGTACTTTAAAATCGCTTATAATTTATAAGGTGGATTAACAAATAAAACTGTTGCTTGGTAAACATTGTTGATCTGATGGAAATACGAACGGACCGATAGTATTTCGGTATTTGAAAATGTTTAATCAATTGCAAAGAAAGTAAGTTAAAATTGACCATAATTTGGACACAGATAAACGCCCACACTTCATTTCTATAGGTTTAAAAATAATAATTTTTTAATGTCCCGGTTTCGGACAAAGTGTTCCTTATTCAGGACCTTATGCAAATATTCATCCTTAATTAAGAATTTGTTTCCCTTGACGAAGGGACAGTTACACATATTTTTTTTTACATTGCTGCACGGAGGCGCCCGGAGGAAAATAATTATTTTTAGGAAAGGAAGGATAGGAAGTTCTGGTAAGGAGAAAGGTAAGAGGAGTGGGTAGGAATCTGGGGGTTAGTTTATCCAGGAGAGACGGACGTACCATCCATCCATCCCTCCCACTGTGGTGCAAGGCCATATTCCGAGACAGTCCTGCTGGAGTGGTCAAAAGGCCTCCCTCAACCAGTCTCACCCAATGAATCTTCATCCCCAAACATAGTGAACCACTTGAGGTGACTTATGGCAGAGGTTTTGGTTATCCAACAAATAGTTCCCCTATCAATAAATAGCGTCAGTGTCCATATCCGCTTACCTAATATATGTACTCTAATTTATGAATTTGACTGGAAGTCCTATTTTATCACGACCGTGTTGCCTTTCTTCTACATCTAAATTTATTTGTACGTACCATTTCCGTTTCAAAGTGGTAGTCGTGTAAAGATTACATTTTCAAGTGTGAAATCATCGTATTTATTTGGACTTTCTTATTTGCATTCTTTCAACATTATGTATGGTCTCTACCTTCCTGAAGAAAGTTTGAAAAATGATTCGTCATTGAGATTGTAATTGTTTCGTTGGACAAATTGTAAAATTCCTGTTATGTTACATAAAATATACGATTTACAATTCAGTGGGTGGGTTTGTAGTACGTACTAGCAAATCTTTTGTTTTCAGAAGAAATTTTGGTTTTTTATTTGTTAAATAAGAGAAAATTATATCAAACTTTTTAGGTGCTTTGGCTACTCTTCACAGATCTACTAGTAAGTTAGTTCTAACCAAATATATTGGGATACAAGTAGTTCTAATTAACACTGTATGTATGTACTTAGTTGGCCAAGAGAATGAGTTTGGCTGATGGCGATAGCGGACTCTAAGATAAGCTGACCTACGATAACAAATAATATTGATATGATAATCAAAAAACGAATATACCTACGTAGGAACGTACCGTATTTTTCGGTATCTGCTCTTGTAGTCTTTTTAACACCAAAAATGTGTAATTGTGATAAAACCCTGCAAAGAATTTTCGAAATTTCGCAATTTTTTAAATAATACGTAATCATTGTAATACGGAAGCCAAACAGCCTTGGATTGTTGGTTTGATTACAATTAGGTTATTGGTCATATTTTTTAATGCCGGATTTGGTTTTTACCAACCGCAAAGGTGCCTACACCATGTAGAGAAATCTTCCACAGCGAATGACCGTCATTACTTGACATTTCCAATTTTCGAGGTCGTGCAGCACAGCGTTTTGTAATAAAAACAAACAACACAAAAAATAATTATCACTTATCACACATCCCTTACAAAATATACAATGCAATATAGGCTGTTATAAAACTGTATTTGACTTAGTGATACTTGACATTATTTGGAGTAATATAAATGAAATTTGGTCTCCGGTGAAAATTTTGATTTGATACCTGACATTATTTGGAGTAAAAATGTAAAGAAATATTCACAGAAGACCTAATTTTTTCTTTTTTTTTTAACTTTATGAGTAAAACCTCAAATTGTAATATTTAATCAATGAAGACAATATGAGCGAAACTCAATCAAAAATCTGGAAACAGAAATTCGGAAAAAGATATTGGCAAGTCTGGGACTGGGACTCGGACCATGACCTCTCGCTTTCCGGGCGAACACGCTGTCCACTGCGCCAAGGTGTTCTTAGTCGAAGTATGATACAGTTAAAAATGACCTAATTGACACCTTTTAGTGGACAGCGCGCGCCCGGAAAGCGAGAGGTCCTGGGTTCGAGTCTCAGAGGTGCTAATATCTTTTTCGATTGAATATCGCTCATATTGTCTTCATTTGATTAAATATGACCTAAATTTCATTTATTTTTTTCCAAATAATGTCAGGAATCTCTGATCAACGTAAATCAAATACGTCTCTTAACACTCTGTATCATCTCTCAGATTCTGTGAATAACTTTTGCTAAATATCTAAAAACAGTTATGATATGACATCACCTACACTATGGCTATATTTTTATGCAAAAATGCATTATTTTTCAGCAGATTATAAGTCGATCTTTAATGCACGTACTTGCTTGCATTTTATTTATGGGCCATATTTTATTCAGGCTTTATGGATAATCCCACGAGTTCCAGGCAGATTCATGTTTGTATGATTTCACAATACAACGTCACACTTCCCACCTTTAGCAGAGTTCATCAAAAATCATATGATTCACTGATAAAGAGCCAGGAAATCGCAAGGCTACGTTTGAATTGGCGCGTACTCTCGATATTCAGTAGCCTTCCGTGTTGCTGATTACATCGAACAGAAAATCTCTAGTAGTGTGTGGTCTACGGCAAAATGGCTGAAAGTAAATAAGTTGAAACTGAACGTAAACAAAACACAATATATGGAAATAGGCAATAAAACGCGTAACACGGTGTTAAATTTGACAATTAATGATGAAAAAATTGAAAAAGTAAATGATATCAAATACCTGGGTGTGATACTCGAATCTAAAAAAACTAACTTTCGTGGCAAATTTTGAATATGTGCTAAAGAAGATATCTAAAAAAGTAAATTTTCTTAGAAGACTAAGAAGTAAATTAAACAGAAACACTACAGAGCTCGTTTATAAAACTATAGTTGCTCCATATTTTGATTACTGCTCTACGATGTTATATTCGGTCAATGAAGGAAATTTTAATAAGCTAGAAGTTATACAGAACAGAGCTATGAGATGTACAAATATGCAAGGGTTAATCAAATGAGAGAGGAGCTAAATTGGATTCTAATAAAAAAGAGACTGCTGTTTTATGTATTAATTTTTGTGCATAAAGTAATGAAAAACCAAATGCCTAAATACTTTAAATATGAAATTGTTTTTAATAGAGATGTACATAATTACGAAACAAGAAATTTAAATAGAGTTAGATTGCCACATTTGAAAAAATCAAAATTACAGAACTGCCTAATGTATAGAGGACTAAAGATTTATGATGAAATGCCTGAAAGTATGAAGAATGAAGAAAAAATGAATGTATTTAAAAAGAAATGTTATGCTTACTGTAAAAATATTTAAATTTATCTAATGAAATGTTACTTTGTGCTTATTAGTTTATATTCTTGTAGAATAAACTAGCTCAATAAATAATAAAAAATAAATAAAATAAAACTTTTCCGCTTTGAAAGAAAATTAATACCACATTTCAACTCCTCAGCCCCAGATAGGCCAATGAAAGTGATTATCTGTATCTTAGGCATCTGCGACCCAGCGTTTAATATCCTCAGATACAAATCATAGGTCGTGGGTTCGAATCCTAGCGTACGCATGTAAATTTATTTTTAAATACCATAATATTCATCTAATACTAGCGTAGACCTGTGAATATTATAAATGTAGGATTTGAGAAGCTGAAAGTATTAATAAAAAAAATATTTGTCTCAAACTTGAAAAGTTATCTATATATTAGACATCTGTCAAAAATGTAAACACTACCCATATACAAATTATTCATTAATTTATTAATGTTGATACATACTTGTATGAATCGTCCCTAGAATCAATTTCAAATTTGAATAGCAAAGCAAATCCCAGTTCTACAGTTTATTGAACCGGAGTTACACACAGACAAAGAGACACACCACAGAAATTATTATTTTTAATTGTTGCGATACATTCCTCAGCATTGCTTTAGGAAAAGACAACTATTCAGAGCCGATATGTTGTTAAAATATTGAATTTAAAAATGAATAACTGTATACATGGCCGTTTTTTAATTCAATCGCCTCAAGGAAATGCCTTTAGCCGTGTTTGGCGACCATTCTGATTAGATTCTCCATTCCATCTCATTCCTCTTGCCACTCTCTTCCACCACACCACATGCCTACCCCGATTGGGTAGACCTTAGTCCCATATCAGTTGGGAATCTTGAGCGGTATTAGATTTTAAAAAAGAAAAAATATCGATGTTCTGAAATGTTTGATCAATTTCACCAGAAGTGTAGATAAGAGAAAATGGAGCTTACTTCGGGTACATAGATAGTCCGCAGCACGCTTCTAAAGGTTTACCTAGTCAGTGGCTGATTGAATGATTGGAAAATATCCATATTGCATCTATGACGCGATATGTGACGATGTGTGACGTCATTCATCAAAGTCGTACCTACGTGAGATTCGGCAGGTGTTAATTTATGCATATATTATATCCCATGACAGCTCTGAAGTCAATTTTGTGAGATGCATTTATAACCATTAATCAAGCTTAATAATCATCCATCTTTCTGTAGATAGAAGTGAACTAATATTGCGTTAAAGTGATGAGTTTGTTGCCTGATTTTTTGTCTATTTATAATGCTAAAATCTGATGTAAGATGAAAAACTCTCCAACAGTGAGCTCTGGCGTTATGATTTTTGTTTAGCTATTTTTTCGCTTGAATTTCTACATAAATGCGATTAATTTTAATTCGCGACGTTACTTCCACATGTAAAAAGTAATTTATTTATTGACAAATAGTCCATTATCAATATAACAATAACACGAATAAAAAAAAGAGATGAAAGGAAAGTACGTATAAATGAAGAGCATTGACAATACACGTATAATATTATAAAAGTACATACAGTAGATAACTACAAGTAGCTTGAAGATGGATTTAAAAGGCTTTAAAAAATAACATTGCGTATCGACAGCCGAAAGTCATTAATGGAATTAGTTTAAAGGAATTTACAAATTAGTAATATTTAACTCAAAAATAAATAAAATTAATAGTTTTCCACACGAGCGATGAAGATTTCCGGGTTTGGTTTTGGTTTTCGATTCGGCCATTCGATTTAATTAATAGCAGAAACGGGCGGTCCGTTTGATAGATTCTCCCATCTTAACGAACGGGTTGCAATCTTTAGAGCACAGGCGTCGGGTGGGAATGCTATCCATGTTCTACCGGTATTTCAATGGAAGATGCTCTGAGGAACTAGCGTCATTGATCCCTTCGGCACCGGTGCATAGTCGGGAGACACGCCAAACGCGCGCCCAACAAATGTACACGGTTGACATTTGTCACATGAGAACGGGTCGTTTTTTCGACTCGTTCTTGAGTTCAACAGCTCGGCTATGGAACGATTTGCCGGCATCTGTGTTTCCTCCCTCCTACAACATGGGTCTCTTCAAGACCAATGTTCATTCCTTCCTCTCCTCAAAAAGACCCTCCACACAGCATCCCAGATGACATAGGCCCTGAGGGGAATTATTTTCCTCAAGGCCTCCTGTGTGGGGTTAATGTAAAAAAAAAAAAAAAAAGCATGTCTCCCAATATTAATACGGAAATACATTAAATGCTTACTGCAGTTTAAAGCCCATGAATCCACCTAGATGTTGCCGTTTATAACATGTTTTAATCTTTTATAAAAATAAAAAATAAATCTTTAAATTTGTAATTCATTTTAAATCATAAAAATCACCTATCTAAATTTGGGTAGATATCGCTCTAGTGGAAGAAAAATACAACAGGTGGACACGGAAAAAATAAAACAACTTCGAAGAAGAAAGAACACATTCATAATAGAAGGTGTTAACGTTGAGGATAAGTACAGATAAGTTTAGGTGGTAAATTCATACGAAGAGAATGATTAAAATTTTATTGCACAATTAAATTTAATTATGTGTTGAACGAGCAGTTTTAATGCCATGAAAAATTTAGAAATTTTCAGTATTTCCTTATTTATTTTTTATGGTCTGGTTACAGATATGTGAGAAATGGTATGAAAAATACATATGCAAGTAGTAGTAATAACAAATAGATAAAAGTAAGTGTACATGCATATATTGATGATTTAAAACCATACTAAATACGATAATATGGATCAAACAACATGCAATACGTGAAATTGTTGTGATAGTACAGCCAGAAAAGGTTGATAGGAAATAAAGTAAAGTAGAAGTTCAAAAAGGTCATGAGGGCAATTTCTAATGTTATAACATGCTTCAAAAGAAGGTGGCTATACTGTAAGTGACGTTGAAAACGTCAACATTGATTGGCGCGTTCTAATGGACAGAAGTCCTCGCTTTCGGACCATAAAAAGAACATGGGATCTCTCACGAGTGTACTTATTAGGAACATATTAGCCAACTTCTTTCACATCCGTAGAGTTCCAGAGAATAATTTTGAAAAAAAAGAGAATAATTCTAAATATATATATCAGAAAGGGCCTAAGGGCAATTAATGGAATGACTAGTATGTGGATTTGCGCATAGCCTTGCACCATTAGTTCCTTAAAATAGGCATACTTCCTACCAACGTACTATGTACCATTAATATCGACCAGACAAAATAATTGGCACTAATTTTCATTACGGCAGAAATATTTTATTAAAATGGTTTCGTCTTTTTAAATGCCATCTAAGCAACCGTGTTATAAATTATTTTAAAACAGAAGGTTTGTCTAAAACTTGTTTTATGTTTACATAATAGGTGTTTTAGAGGAATTTTGTCTAGAGATAACCGGCATACCTCCATTATGCATATAGGTATACGATAGCAACTTTATATACGTAATAAGATACATAATAGATAACTTGTACGCATTACTCCGTTATGTATACATTTTGCATGCTTGTTTTGTGCACACAATAACAGGTGACGGAAAAACGAGTTGTTTTCTGGAAAAACACTTTCGAACTTCCCCATTTATGTAGGCTGAAATACCCAACAATTCCACCATTTGAGGGATGACAAACGGGTGTTCTTTGATTTGGATTTCGTATGGAATCAAACTCGCAACCTTCAGATCCAAAGTACCTACATAATCCCTCATAACCATTGTACCACGGAGGTCGACGTTAGGGTAAGAACGATGCGATGTGACGTTTGACAACTAGTACCTACGTGAGTTTTAGCAGGTGCTAAACCTGCAAACACGTTACAGTTTATTTGCCATCAAATATGTGCTGCAATTGCTAAGCAATAAAAAAGTCTGATAACGTACGTACACCGTTTGGTCGAGTGAGGTAACAACAGAAGGTACAGATATAACTTGACGTAGGTTTGTAATACATGCAAGCAAAAGTAGAAAAGCAAAGGAAGGTATAAATATTGTTGTAACTGACGATTTAGTTCATACCAAAACTACCGAAAGCAAAGTACATATGGAACAAAGAATAGAAAGGCTTCTAATTATCTTAAATTTTTTAAATGATTTGATAGTCTGCACTTTGGTTAACCCAAACGCATCTGTTTTCCTGATACACCTGTGAATGTCATGTTTAGTGGACAATCGTTAAGATATGTAAACCTTACACCTCAAACCGTTTTGTAACACATTTATAAGCCATGATCTGCTTATCTGCAAAATGTATCACTTGAATATTAAAACAAAGTTGTCTTAGAAGACAACTCTAAATTAAACCTGCTTTTCATCATACCTCTACCGACAAAAATGTTACACCATGACGAGGCTTACATTATCTTAGCAGCGATCAAAGATACGGATAGTAGCAAGATCGTGTGTGGCGGATGTATCGAGTGCAATTTCATTTTCTACCGTTTGCATAAATGTATGATAATAAGAGCAAATAATAATACACGCATAGTGCTGATAGGCAGTAGGTGCAGCAACATGTATGATGTATATTATGTGACGTAGTGTATCAGGGATCAAATAATAGGTAATAAAGAATACCACAGCGTCAACAATAATATTGAATGCTCCATTCATTGTTGTGTTTTGTCTGTTTTGCCCGGCGCCAGTGCGTCATGTTATCGGTAATATTGGTTCCCAGTAAAACCAAAGAGTTGCTGTACGTTTTACGATCCAGCTGAAACTGAAAATCTCAATCGTTTCACCAACAGCATTTGCTCCAGTTCTGTGTAATCGCAATCACAAAACCCAAAGGATTTTCTCACATCAATAAATTCTCATATTGATTCTCAGATCGATACAAAGTGAAAGTTCGATGAACGTTGTTTGCTTTTGCTACAGTGGTTTTTAATAAAAATTCTTCGCGAACAAAGGGTGCGCGAAATTTCAAGGAATTCCTTATCGTTTTATGAGATTAACGCATGACCGTGAACTTAAGGAAAAAGTTCAACGTGTTGGAAGTGATCAATAAATTTATAACGAGTGTCCTCTGAGCTTCCGAAGCCAAAAGATTCTGCAACAAACGTTGGCGAGTATACGTGCAAGCATTTATCGTGTACACACACCTCTCTCAGTTTGTACCAGCGTGGTTTGTGGTCGCTGTTATTCTTGGTCATATTCTCACAGTTTATGTGTTGGAGCTATCTTTTTAGTGCCCATTTTAAACCCTTTGTTCCGTGCTCTCTTGTGCGAGAGGCTGGGTGTTTCATCTGTCAATCAGCACATCACCTTGCGCCAAAGAAACATTGTTGCTCTCGAAGCTTAATAACTCAGCAAATCGCAGGTAGTAATTACGTGTAGACAAAATAAGGTCATTCACGAGATCCGATAAATTTAAACACCCGAATGATAGTGATTAAAAATAAATTTATATTTAGTTTTTACTCTTATAAACTTGGAACTTAAATTCATGACATATTTACAAATTCCGTATCATCAATGACGACAAGATTATCAACCGAAATTCCAATGTTAAGTAAACACGCTGCAGCATTTTTTTTTATTTTCGTGCTTATTGTTTGGGTGCCAAATACTAAAATCTACGTACACCCAGAATTTTGTTGAATATTTTTGATAAAATAATTATGTCGCGTGTGGAAAACACAAGTGTTTTGAAAATGCAAATGGGGAAGCTTCATTGAAAACCTACTTCAAAGTGGAATTTCTAAGAATATTGGAAAAAACGCTTGAAGAATTGTTTTATTTACTGCAATCAGAAGTGCTTTTTGAGATGGTAAAGATATGATGCAGAATGGTTTAGTTGAGTATTGTGCACTTACGTATTTTCCGGAATCAATTTGAAAAGCTTAGGTTCAGTTGGTTAAGGTTTTAAAATTCATCCAAGTACCCAATACGCAACCCTTTGAGCAACATTGATATAACAAAAAACACTTAGAAAAACCTTTTTGAAAAGTTAAAGTTAGGTTAGATTTTTAGAATGTTTCCGGGTAGATACGTAGGTAGTGCGAATGGTATGCATTATTGGGTATTTCGTTTTGTCACATCTCTGAAGCGGCAGTTGCGATTGATTGATGGCGCGTTTCGTCATCCTTCCTAGCAGCAGGAACAGAGACAGGGAAAAGGGAACAGGGAACAATCCCGTCAGTGCGTGCGTGCGTGCGCATATATTTGCGAACAAGAACTGTTTTAAGTATAAGGGGGACAGGCGAGTCCGGCGGTCGCGGGGTGGGGCAGCCAACGGCCAACAGAGATCTATTTGCGACTGGGTTAATGAACCAACTAAGTGATCGCCACACGGCGGAACACTTGGCGAAACACGTGCATTTGGACAGCCACCGATTGTTGCAATATCGGCCATGGCATCTCAACGCCACCGGCAGGAATCAGAACACTTGTGACTAGACTATTACTACAGACCCAGACACTACTGGACAGAGGACACGAGGAACTAACTCCTGTCAACAGGAAGCGAAGCAAACACCAAAAGATCAAGAGCAAGTTAGTGTATGCAAAACAACGAAATTGCAGCAACTGAAGATTAGCTAAACGAAATGGATCATCCAAACATATTTATGAAAATTTTATAAACAATGCTTTTAAAGAAAAAAAACAAGTGGACACTGTTTATACTGATTTCAGTAAAGCATTTGATACAGTTTCCCATGAAATCTTAATTTGGAAATTAGGAAAGCTTGGTATACGCGGCAATATATTAGCCTGGTTTAAAAGCTATCTAACTGGAAGACAACAAATAGTTAGAATTAAATCCTCCCTGTCAGAAAAAATTAATGCAACAAGTGGAGTTCCACAGGGTTCACACCTTGGCCCAATCTTATTTATCTTGTTTATAAATGATCTTACAAAAATATTTCATGATGTATCTATCTTACTTTTTGCTGATGACCTCAAAATTTTTAAAATTATTGAAAATATTTATCATTGCAATATTCTTCAAGATAATATCAACAAATTGTTAATTTGGTGTATGGAAAATAGACTTTATTTAAATATCTCAAAATGTCAAATTGTTAGATTTTCTAGAATAAAAAATCCAGTGATATTTAATTACAACATTGATAACAATACTCTTCAGACATTAATGCAAATTAAAGACTTGGGCATCACTTTTCAATCAAATCTTTCATTTGTTAACCACATAACAGAAATCTGTAATAAGGGCTTAAAAATGTTGGGGTTTATAACTAGGCTAACTAGAAACTTTAACAATATAAAGTGTATTAAAATGTTATATTTTGCTTATGTTAGAAGCCAACTTGAGTACAATTCTCCTGTCTGGAATCCTCATTATAATATGCACGTACAAGCTGTTGAAAGAATACAAAACAAATTCTTACGTTTTCTAAATTTTAAAATGGGTATTTCAGCAAGTATGTTAAACTACAACACACTTTTAAACGATATGAATATGCTTAAATTGTCAGACAGAAGAATTTTCACTGACTTGGTATTTTTATATAAAATTCTAAATGATTTAGTTGATAGTCCGGTATTACTTGAATTGATAAGCTTCCGAATTCCACTTCGTAATACTAGAAGTCAGGATTTATTTCAGTGCAGAAATTCTGGGACTAACTATCATATGTATTCCTCTTTGCCCAGAATACTAATGGAGGGAAACAATTATACCAAGTCAGTGGACATCTTCAATTTATCTTTGAATAAATTTAAAATATTGTTATTGAGGCAGTTCAGTTATGTACAATAAAATGTTTTTTCTATGCTATATATGTAAAAGCCCCGAAAAAGGGCGTTTATTTATAAATAAATAAATAAATAAATAAATATTTCCTTTAATATGATGTAATATACTTTCACCGTTAATTCGATTATGAACCGTCTAATCCAGTTAACCTATTCAAATCTTTTCAAAATGCTTTCTGATAATACCCGCCAAAGAGAAAACAAATTAAAAAACAAATTGAGATTAAAGTACGAGACTTTGTGAGCACGTTCTTTGTTATAATGCATTCAAGATCTACGTGTATAATAAATAGAGTGCAGCAAATTCTGAAACATGAAAATTTGATCTATTTCAAGGTGTTTCATTGAAGCTTTACGAGGTCAATCTGACTTTTAAAGATATTATATTAAAAATATTGTTATGTCTGGTCGCTGAGCGAACCTTGTGGAATTCCCTTCGGTCACATTAGTTTCTCGTTTCATCCTAATTGCACTGCGGTTGGTTTGACGGATGCACTTCACATTGCGCGGACTGCGAGCCACCGAAAGGCGCATAACTGAAAATAATTATCTCGCGATGATCCACATACTAACCTAAAGTCCAACTGCTCGTTTTGGAGACGTGCGAATGTCAACTGCTCGTGCTTATTCTAAGTCCATTACACCTGTTTATTGTGTTCATGTCGAAATTATAACCTTAGCAGAAATATCAGAATCGTTGCTTCGAATGTTCATTTGAAAAGTATTACATAATTGAACAAACAATGTTGTATATTGGCTTATTTTTGGACATTTTGGAAGACTCATAGGCGATAACAAAAATGAAGTTGAAAGCTGTAAATGTTTATTTTGACTTTGAAACTCGCTATTGGAGTTTTCTGCTGTCAGTAAACAAATTTAGGCTTATATCATTGAAGAAGAAGATATTCTAATAAATCTCTCTCTCTCTTATTATCTTCCAGTATCTCTTGTTGTACCTAAATGAACGCTTTGAATAACTAGGTAAGATAAGACAAGAGATTCAGGGTTCAATTACCAGTTGCGACTGTTACCTTTTTTTCTACGTCTATATTCTTTTTCATTTTTTAAAAGTTTTATCAGTATTCTCTTCTTCTTCAATGATATATTACATTGATTGTTTAACCTTCGAAAGTTATTCCAATAAAAATGAAAATTTAGGCATCATGAAAATATTTCAAAAGCAAGAAATTTGTCAAGTAAAACAGTAGTTTTTTTTTTTCAAAAATGTTTTTTGCACAGAAATGAAGATTTCAGAAATCAGAAAATGTAAATCATGTTTCAATGATAATGAAAAACAGTTGCAAATATAAGTACTATCAGCAGAGTACATCGTGACAAAGTTATTATTAGAACTGTTTACCTGCTTGTGTTTTTTGAATAACTGAATAATCAATGCTTAATAAGTATTAAATTATTCTTCTACCAACATAAAAATGATTTGACATTATTTTTAGATATTCGTATAAAGGTTTGTAATTATCTAGGTACCTCTAGATAAATCACGGTAGTTATTTAATAGGTTATTAAGTAAAATTTACATTGAACGTATCGATGATCAGGTGTTAACAAATTTAACGGCAAAATAAATTAAAGGCTTTTCTCGCTATTATTTCTTGTACGTATAATGCCTACTTTAAAGATTTTAAAAGTAATGTATTAGTTTTTTAATGTGGCATAATTTTCACTGTTTCAACAAGACGTCATGTGACGGCACTTGCGCACTAAATACTTAGAGATTTTTAAAAAATATATTTCAGTGTTTTTCTCTGGCGATGGCCGCTGAAAAATGTACGCAAGAAGTTATTTTTACGTTTGTACGTAAAGAGTATTGACTGAGAATGTAACAAAAATAAACTAATGCTGCATGGAATTGCGACATTTTGTTTTAAGCATTGTGTAAGTTATGTAAAGGTAAACTAGATGAGTCATTACATCCAGCGTTCAGTTTGTTAATGCAAGAAGTAGATGAACATTATTGTCTGATGGACTTTTCTTCTTTTTGGGTTACTAAATCCTCCATTTTGAAATGGTCCTGGAATACTTCGTCATGAAGAAAAGAAGTGGTATTTTTCGATTTAAAGACGTAAGCAATTTTTTTATCCAATTATTACTTTTCGAAATACGATTTAGCAACAGTCAAAAAACAAATTACAATAATATTGGTTAGTGGTGAAGATTGTTCCCAGGGGCAGGATTAGTGCAATGCATAAATATTACATATTTCTAAATAGCAAAAATGAAATTAAACAAAGTAATATTGCAATAAAATAAAAGCAGAAAAGAAGAGAAAAATATTAAACACCAAAATTTATGCAATATGGGGGGATTTCAACTTATTAAACACAAAAATGTATGCAGTATGGGGGATTTAAACTTATTAAACACAAAAATGAATGCAGTATGGGCGGGGATTTCAACTTATTAAACACAAACATGTAAGCAGTATGGGGGGACTTCAAGGCTTCAACTTATTAAACATAAAAATGTAATGCAATATGGGGGGGATTTCAACTTATTAAACACAAAAATGTATGCAGTATAGGGGGGGGATTTCAACAAGGCCACCATGACAGAGATGATGGTATTCTTCGATTGGCTAATCTACGCCATAAGCTTCCCATGCGATGGTAGAGAAGTGCTATGAAATAGTCCACTCGTCTCTTCAGGAACATTGTCATAGCGCTGCAATATCACGGTAGGCGGAATAGTTGGCGATAAGCATTATGATGACTTTTAGTTTATGCCATTGGGATGCAGTGTAATCTACCCATAGTTCTGACGAATACAGCCATGTGCAAAATGTGTTGAATAATATCCAATGTAGCTACAAAATAGTAATACAATAAAGTTACGTATACAATTATTTCAGTATGAACATATCTACAAATGTAAATTATTTCACGATATGATATTATATCAGTAATTCCAACATAGCTCGTTTTCGGAAATCCCTGGAAAACAAAACTAAGTCTAATAAACTAAATAATTTTTAAACCAGTTTATAAAAAAATCATAACAAGAAATAAATAAGAAGTTATACAATTTTTTTTTTGTTAAATTACTGAAAATATCCGTAATAATTTTACACCATAACAAAAGCGTAGTCTGTAAGTTTCTGCGTTTGGTTCACTAGGCCAATCATGTCAATAGCGGTGACCGGCCAACTCGGAATGAAACCAACTCAGAACCATCTCAGATAAGTCATTTAGAGTGATAAAAAAATATAAATAAAAAATTGGTTAAATAGGTTAAGTTAGGTTAGGGTTATCGGCTAATTTAAAATTATTTTTTTATCACTCTAAATGACTTATCTGAGATGGTTCTGAGTTGGTTTCATTCTGAGTTGGCATGGAACCGTCAATAGCTCGTGTCAGGTTCGCGTCTCTCAGACGATTCGCGTTTTTTGCAAGGAGCTCTAGTGAGTTATGACACGCGTGTTCGATACTAATGCGTACCTGTCCAGGTGTCTAATAGACCTACACTATACGTCTTACAGACTACAGTGAGGTTTTTGATTGACTCAGCGGGTATATTATTGCACACAGACATGTTTACCTTGAAGTGTATTGATATTGCAAAAGGATTATTTGTGGTAATTTTGGATTCAAATTAAGATCGCTTAGTATAAAAAATATATAAGTAGTATTTTAAAATTGAATGTCGTTCAACTGTCATCGTGACATTTCTGTAAGTAATTTTTTTCGCACAAGTGGCTTTGGAAAAAAAATTCCCAATGGGCCTGTCAGCTTTGGGGATGTTGTGTGGAGGGTCTTTTTGAAGAAAGGAAGGAGTGAACACGGGTTATGATAAGCGACCCATGTAGCAACATGATCAATAGCTCTTGATCTCAACGGTAGTACAAACGACCCGTTCTCATGTGACAAATGTCGATGTGCGCGCATTGGCGTCCCGACTACGGTGCCAAAGGGATTAGTGATAGTTATTACGAATATTAGGAATAGTTCTTCAGAGCATCTTCCATTGAAATTCCGGTAAAACAAGGGCAACATTCCCACTGAGATACACAATCGATTTGGGAGATGAGAATATGGGTATCACTGCCCCGGGAACCATTTAATGGAAAACCAACACCCCTACCAGGTCTCCTGAATGCTTCGCTACTTTTGGTGACTTAGAAGGGGTGTCCGGGTTCATGGGGTGAGGTTTGTAAAGGTCTTGACGACAGATACGTTTATCCACCTACTGTGTGGCATGCCGGATCGGCAGAGACTGGTTGGGCAAGAAGTTTTAACTTCTCCAGCTGGACGTCAATCGAATCAGCCGGACGGATCGATCCATCGTCTTGCACCGCAGTTGGAGGGATGCATTCATCCATCCGTCACTCTTGGATACACTGACTCCCAGATACCCACCCCTAACACCTTTTTCCTTCCCAGAACTCCACCTCTTTCCCCTCCAAAAAGACCCACCACACGGAATACCCAAAGATTACATAGACCAGTTGAAATTTTTTCCTCAAGGCCGCCTCTGTAATGCTATTGTAATGAAAATATATTAAACGGACCGATATTAGTACCTCCATCACAGTGAAAATGCTTTTGGAAGAAAAAAACATCTCACACGTGTAAAAATAATCGATGCATTTTATAATTAAAAATTAAATTAAATCTGTTATTTCAGGTTTTGCTATGATTTTCCCTTTTACAATAAATTATTTACTAATATTTTACTAATGAGCGTATTCATTAATACCGGGCGGTCGGTTTTATAAAAGATTTGGGCCTCGTAATCGCCAAGTGGACTAGCAATTATAACTCTCACAGAATATTACTGTCAGATTTAAATGACTTCAGAATACAGGTAGTACTTATAACCTACACGACTGTATAATATAACATGTTTAAGACAAACGGTTGGTCGGCCTTTTTCATACAAAACTCAGAAGTTATTAAGAGGAATGACTGCGCCTACTTTTTCACACAAAACGTAAATTTAGATTTGACGCCAAAATACTTAACAAAACTGAAAAATTATGATTTTAATCAAAGGGTTAAATAAAACTTACAAGTCAAATCTTAAACATATTATTAAATCAATTTTTCACCATTTTGGAGACAACTTTGGTAATTTTTTGGGAGTTAATAATGGTGACCGGCCAACTCGGAATGAAACCAACTCAGAACCATCTCAGATAAGTCATTTTGAGTGATAAAAAAATATAGATTAAAAATTGGTTAAATAGGTTACGTTAGGTTAGGGTTATCGGCTAAATTAAAATTATTTTTTTCATAGCTTTTAATAACTTTTCAAGGAGGTGTTGAGTTGACTTTATTCTCACTTGGCATGGAACCGTTAATAATAGCTGTAAAAAGGTAATCTCGCCTTACCTTCCTTGTTGATATAATGAAATATTAAATTAAAATAAAATTTATTAAAAACATTTTGATGAGCTAAAATTTATCTTTTTAAATTTTTCGAAACTAATTTCAATCCAAAAAATACTTTTTTTAATGATAATTTAATATTTTTATTTTATATTTCATTATATCGGCATCACAAGTAGTATTGTTAGGGCAATATTACTGCTTTAATAATTAGGCGGCATCCATTAATTACGTGAGATGTTTTTTTTCAATTTAGATCCCCCCCCCCCTCATACACCATTAGACTTTTTCAGTCAAAATGGGACACTTCAAAAGAATTGAAACAATTTTATTTTTGATTGGTGAGTAAGATCTTACTGAAGTCCCCCCCCCCCTCCCATTTCATACTCACGTAATTAATGGATGACCCCTTATAATAAACTCACAAAAATTCTGAAGTTGCCTCTAAAATCATGAAAACTTAAATTCTTTAATGGCCGATGTTGTATAATTCAAAACACAATTGAATAATGTAGCACATATTCGTACTAGATATTTGCTATACATTTTTCATTAAAGGGGTAAATTTTCTGTTTGATTCTATTTTGGCCTCAAATACAAATTAAAGTATGAAGAAGTCAGTGCAACCGTTCCTCTTAATGACTTCTGTCTGTTACTAGGCCATATATTGTATCCGGAATCATCTATGCATAATTACCAAGAGATTAAATTATTCAGGTGAAAATCAATTAAGTGTTATTACCTGTCTACTGAAGGGTTTAAGAATCCAACTGATGCCCGATTCACACGGAGCGCGGTGCTTGTATTTCAGGCCAAGATAGCAAGCTAGTATGCCGGCGTCCTATCCTGACAAGATTCTGGCTTACTATCCTGGCTTGGCACAAATTAGAGCGCTTTATATGATGCTAGGAAATTTTAAGCCAATACCATTGCAATGCCTACGGTAACCACACCGTTTGCGTCTATCGTCGTAGGGAAAAATGAACAGCCTTAGTGGCAGAAACATTAAACTTAAGAAGGTCATTATTTAGCAGATTGTCATTGATTCGGTACATTTTTTGTAATGTTGAATTACGCGTAGACTTGTGTTTATAAGATGGGGCACTAGCATTCCACGGACATTTTTTATCACGAAACAATTGTACAAACTTTAAATTAATCTCGTTACAGAGTTTTGGCATTTTTAGAATCGTCTCGTGTGATAGAAAAAACATGGGCCATCGAAACCGGGCACCGTCACAGCCAATTATTTACCAGCTTTGGGTGGCTACACGAAGCTAAACACAATGTTAGGGTAGAAAGTTCGGTGGTGTGGGGCGCTACTTGCTCAGATAATAGAACCACATCTTATTAAACTATCCTGCCTTGAGACGCTTGCGTACTAGCTTCCTATCTAGCTTACTAGGCTAAGGCGGCGCTTCCCGCTCAAAAAGAAGAAGATGGAGAGATATGTAATTACGAATGCTGGACAGAGCGCGCTTATATTTTAAATGATAAAATTAAAGCGAAAAATGTGAAAATGCTTAATAAAACATGACTCGTTTAAAATATAGCAAAAATCTCGTGGAAGGCATCTTAAGTATCATTTAAAGAAACATTGTGAATTTTTTTCACAAAAATAACTTGTAAAGTAATAGAAATAGACTTTTTAATAATTTTCGGGGCATACTTTGCAATTTTTTTCTATCAGGGAATTTCATATAATTTGCATTTCGGCGTGGAACATATCTAGATATTATCTTCAAAAATAACATATATTTTTTTAAGAGCTTAAAACATTCAAATGTTTAAGGGAGATATGTAAGAAATCGGTAGAAATTCGGGTAGCGGCGGCTTAATAACAGAGCTAAGTCTGTCTACACGTAGCTAGTGTTACTAGCCTACTAGGTTACTAAAATAGTTTCCTGGCTTGAAATACTAGCCTCATCTGAACCGGGCATAATAGATATGAGTACCTACCTCAACTTATGATTTTGATTTTGAATGACGTCACGGATTTTTAAAAGCATTTAGAAAGTATGATTGCTAAATTTAAATATTACAGGACAACTTTTTTTAAGTAAACTGGTTATTTGCAGCGAAAAAATAGGATCTTATTTATTAAGAACAAGACTTATATAGCAGTCTTGACTCCTGACCTGAGGATGTTTTGCTTTTTTTTTTAATTTTTTGTATAATATCAGCTATTGATACTACCTACCATTTGCCCGAGAAAAGTACAAGTAATAGTTATAATCTTAATTCCTGTGTGTGCAATGAGCTAAATCGTACGAATAGTGAGTTATGGCGTCATGAAATTTGCAAGTTAACACAAGTGTTTTTAGGTTGCAAAGTCATTTCAATTACGAGCTATGGAACTTCGAAATATCAAAAAAATTTACAGGAAAATAACACACGCACAAGTGTTGTACGTCCCTTTTTTACATAGAAGGCCCTAGAAAACAATTTCCCTCAGTGCATGTGTCATCTTTGGGGATGCGGTGTGGAGGGTTTTTTTGTGGTAAGGAAGAAGTGAACCTGGGTCCTGAAGATGCCCAATTTGTAGGAGGGAGGAAACATCGTTCCGAAGCCGAGCTGTTAAGCTCAAGAACCAGTCTTAGAAACGACCCGTTCTCATGTGACAAATCACGGACGCGCGTTTTCATGTTTCCTGACTATGCACCGGTGCCGAAGGGATCAATGACGCTGGTTCCTCGGAGCATCATCCATTGAAATACCGGTTGAACAGGGACAGCATTCCCACCCGACGCCTATGCTTTAAAGATTGTAATCATACCTACCTGTCTTATCAGTTTAAAAATAGTTATGCATCACTTGGGTGCTAATAAACTTGTAATATGTATGTAAATTGATGCAAAAAAAAATCAAATTGAATTCATTGGAAACCTAAATTAACAAGTGTAATTACATAAAAATTTATTATAGGTAACGTCAAAATTTTGTACGCTTATTTAAAATTAGCGTAATAAATTATTTGTATGATTTAACGCCTCATTATTAAATATTTGTATAATGTTTTCAACACACGTCAAAAAAAATCAATAACTCGAAGATGTAAAAAATACAGGTAAAACGTGCATCTCATATAATACTCGTAATTCTTTAATAATGGTGGCAGTACACAAACTTACTGTGAATTTGTGAAGTACGATAACATACTAATTATTATCTGGCTGTATCAATTCAATTTAATGCTAATTCACTGAACCAATAATCAATACCAATTACGAGTCTTTTTAATTCAATTTAATCAGTTCGGGGAGGTCTGCAAATGCCGAAAAATGCTTTGCCGAAATTACAGGCCTTTAAAATAAGGTGGATTGTTCGTTATATCGTGCGTTCGTCGTTTATGGTCGTTTGAAACATAAAATTACTCGAAGTTAACTAATTTTAAATTGATTTTATGAACCGTTCAATCTAACAACAGTAGCTTAGTTTTTCATCAATAATTTAATGTATAAATAACAGCGGTTCTCAATATTTACGTCCTTTTATTTTAAAAAACATATATATTTTTTAAATTATCATTTTTATCAATTTGGGAGGCGGCATAACCAACGCCTCTGCCAAAGGTAACCCCAAGTGGTTCGCTACGTTTGGTGTCCTAGCAGGGGTCTAGAGTTCATTCATCATAATGATAAAATTGTTTATTGATATTTAAATTGTTTAATGTGTTTAAATTGTTTAAATGATTTAAATCGCTTAAAAATGCTTTAATATTAATATTTTCTCTATTTTAAAAACGATTTGAAATTTTAATTTTGTTTTGTTTTTAAAATGAATAAATTGAATCGGCGGCCGATTGAAAGAGACCCTTTGATCTCTCCTTTTGAACTCCCTCGACCCAATACCGCCTTGCACCGCTGTGGGAAGGATGGATTCATACATGTTACTCTCGGACACTGGAAACACTGACCCCCAAATACTTCTCACAGCTTCCTTTCATAAAAAGACCATCCCTACAGCATCCCCAAAGATGTCACAGGCCCTGAGAAAAATAAAAATAAATAGTGGCCGCAGGATAAAAAACTACGGTAAATGCAAGTCCCCATATTTTTTTCTCAACAAAGTTAATTAAATTGGTTCTTTTGGCGCCTGATTTTTTAGAGTAATAAATACGTTTTCAATTATGGTAAGCTTTTAACTACTTACATTTATTCCAACGATTTATTTGTATTTATTTATAATTTAATATATTTTTGTCAAATACCTTCGTAAATGTAGAAAAAAAGATAATATACCATCACCCTTGGTTTATGTCAGAATTATCGAAAAATTTGTATGTACATTGGTAAAATTGTGATATGTTACAAATTTCAAAGATATTTTGTTCTAACATAAATTTCACACCATGACAACCGATAAAAAACAAGCTTTAAATGACAAATATTAAATTCTTGTTTGTCATATTATTAATCAAATAATTAACCCAAAAACTGTGCATATTCAGCATGAGAATCAATAAAAACACTTTTACAAATTTGAAAAAAATTAACCATTTCCCCGGAACACTTTTCTAAATTTCACATTTAAATTCAAAGATTGCATCAACTTCACTAATTTTGAAAATACCGCAACTCTTCATTTTAAAGAAGGTCGTAAAGTATCTCAAGTCCCGCTGGAATGGCCATTATTTATCGTCATAATTATCAAGACCACCATTAAAATAGTATCCACTTATCATAAGCAACTGCCGGAATTTTCCACCAATAAGATATGATTTTTTACCTGAATCATAAAAATTCTTCAATATGTTATTGGTAATTATGAATTAATAAGAAAAGAGTCTCTCTGGAACCTGTCTAATAGGACCTTTAATATTCATAAGCAAGTTTAATTTGAATAAAGCTTACAATACATTAAAAAACTAAAATTATACTAACCGTGTGAAGGCGATTTTTCTATTTGTAAAATAGTTGCATAATTTTAAAATGCCACTAATAAATGGAAAATATTCTTAAATGAAAACTAATCACTTCGTATATACCACTTTTTAAAAATTATTTCTGGCTTTCACCCTTCAGGCCATCGTTTAAAATTTTGGAGAAAGGAAAGGTGAATTTAAATATTAATTTTATTTAAATGGGAAATTTTCAAAATTAAAAAGAATACTAGCTTTTACCCGCGGCTTCGCTCGCGTAAGGGATAATTACTGTAACGCTTACACTAATCAATTATTCACGCTCAATGAACTAAAATTTGCTTTGAATTTAAGTCTCTTTTGCAGAATTGGAAATGATTTTATTAAGAATTCAGATAATCTACCAACAATATAATATTTACGTTCAATGAAAATTATTCTAATTATTGTTTTCAAAATTGTTTATTTATTTGTCAAAATTTTAGACTACACCGTGATTTTTCATGGGTCTGCGCTACTATTTATACATACTGACAGGGGTAGCCCGACATTTCTCGCGACTAATATCTTCCACGCCCTGTGTATTTGTTTAAATTCCAAGAAATTCTTGTAATAATTTGTACATTGTCGTTCCAGGTTCCATTTACAAAATATTTACATTCCTCTAAAGATAGCAGTGAAGCAATTTTTATATTGGTCAATCGGTTTAATCGGAGACCCATTAATTTATGCACTCCGGGAGTCAATTTGCCTGTCGACATTTCAATGCGTTGATTGTCGATCGTTATTAGATATTTTAAACAATCTTCCGACTCTTCCTAAAGTACAAAACATTTATGAAGACATAAAAACTCTCCTAGGAACATTGCGAATTTGAAATTTCGAGTGAAAGGTTGGTTGTGTATTTTATATAAAGATGTATTGTGAATCGTGATCTGGTTAATATTTCCAAAAGTGAATCTGAATTTATCATCTATTCATCCTGATAACCAAGGATACAATACTGGCGGTGAGCTCTGGCGTCATGAAAAATAATTTTCCCATCTGGAATTTCAAGGCCAGCGCATTTCTTTTCAAGTTTGGAAAGTATTTTCATCGTGAGCTGTGAAGCTTCCGTAATTGTTGTAAGACATTGAGAAAATATGTCATAAGTTGATTCCTTGAACGTTTTCGGTTTCATTATTGTATTTGTTTTTTTATTCGAAAATATAAATTTAAAATTACTTGGTTCATCAATTCGTTAATTATTTTTGGGGTGTTATGCCGTGTTGCGCAACCTCCTTCTTTAGCCAACTTTTCGGACAGTTTTACAGTGTCCATCATCTGCACATCTGCCCCAATGATGGACACTGGTTGGCTAAAGAAGGAGGTTGCGCAACACGGCAAAACACCCCGAAAATAAATTACGATAATACTTTTAGCCGGAAAAATCTAAAATCATATCATTAAAGATACTGATTTCAGTTTTCTGTGGTGTGCATTATTCCTTCGTGAAATTCTTCACTTTCACTGAACTCAAACCTATTTAGAATGGTGACCGGCCAACTCGGAATGAAACCAACTCAGAACCATCTCAGATAAGTCATTTAGAGTGATAAAAAAATATATTTTAAAAATTGGTTAAATAGGTTATGTTAGGTTAGGGTTATCGGCAAATTTAGAATTATTTTTTTCATAGATTTTAATGACTTTTCAAGGAGGTGTTGAGTTGACATTATTCCCAGTTGGCATGGAACCATTTAGAATTTATGTGTCATTTTCAAAATTTCACCTTTTTGTGGGAAAAATAATAATTTAGACAATCAATTAAATTATTTTAATCACCTTTTTTCTGAATTGATTTTATAATATCCCGTCATTTTTCATGGGTCGAGAAAACTTTATAAATAAATAAAATCATGGTAAAAACACGTATTTTAAGTTATAATATGTAATCCATAAAAATCATGGCATTTAAGGGGTTAAGTTATTTAGTAAGTGATGTAAAAGTATTGTTTCGAAATCTCAATTTTTAAAGGAAGTCTAAACATTCAAGTCAGTCAAAGGAATCATTTTTATCCATGTTAAAAACGCATTTTTGTAAGGCTATAATTTTTACACATTACATACACAAACAAACAATTGCAATTGAAATAAGTGACTGTCTTTAAATTTAAGGAAAATATATTAAATAAATCTACAATGATAATAGTGTAAGATTTGAAGCTAATGTCATAAATCTCTTGAACGCCATTTGTAGTACAGCTTTTCGGCGATGTTTGAGCAGAGCGCATCGATGTTACTTGGTATATAAAAAAGAAACCAGTATGTAACGTTATTTGTTTTTTTGCTGCATTTTTTTATTATAATTTTTAAATATCAGACGAAATATCAAACGAAATTTGTCATTTACAATAAATGTCAAAATAATAAAAGCAATAAAAATTTTATGTTTTTTCACGAAAAATTCTCAAAGGTGTCTCAAAGTGTTCAATTTTTTTTATTTATAAATATTGATTGCCACTATTTATGAAAGCTTTATTAAAATAAACAATCAATAAGTATCACATGCCATATTTAATTTTAAAAAACAACAAACAATACAATATTTCCAAAGCAGGATAAGGCACTCGACTAGCAAGCCGGAGGTCGCGTGTTCGAATCCCAGCGTGCGCAAGTAAATTTTATTTAATTTATTTGTGTTATCTTCACAAATCATTTTTAAAAAAACATGTAGTATATTTGCGGCACGTTCCAAGATACTCTCAGTATCGACGTGGTGTAAGACCACCATTCAGAAATAAAACATTGCTTGAAATGGCTTTGGCCATGTTTGGTGACCAGATCTGAATAGCTAGGTATTTCTAGACCTACCTCTTTCCTATCTCCGTCCATTAGACCTGCGTGGTCTAACGGTAAGGCTCTTGACTCACAATCCGAAGGTCGCGGGATCGAATCCCGGGGTGGCAATAAATTTTATTTGATTAATTTGTGTTATTTCAAAATTAATTAATTAAAAATAACATGTAGTATATTTATGGCACATTCCAGAGTGGAAGATATTCTTAGTATCGCCCTGGTGTAAGACCACCATTCAGAATTAAAACGTTGCTTGAAATGGCTTTGGCCATGTTTAGTGACCAGATCTGAACAGCTAGGTATTTCTCCACCTCCTTCTCCCCCATCTCCTTCCATTCCCTACTACTTTCAGCCTCACAACATAACCCAATTGGGGGTGCCATGCTTCAGACGATTGTGAGCTTATAGGACTGCTGGGCGGTTTCACATAAACAATATATAAATATTTGCTTTAAAGCTGTATTAATAAATAATATATGTATTATAAGTTTGCTCCGCACGGGTATCGAATTCATAACCTCGCGACTCAAATTCATATTTTTATATTAAGGCTCCGTATACCCGCTCAAAAAGAAGAAGATGAATATTAAAACGATAAAATTGAAGCGAAAATTGTGAAAATGTTTGATAAAACACGACTCGTTTAAAATAGAGCAAAAATCTAGTGAGAAATATCTAAAATAGTATTTTAAGAAACACTGTGAATTTTTTTCATAAATAAAACTTCTAAAATAAGTGAAATGAATGTGTTTACAATAATTTTCGGAGCATACTTTGCGATTTTTTTTCTATCTACGTAATTTCATATAATTTGCGTTTCGGCGTGGGGAACGTCTAGTCAAAAAAAACCTATATTTTTTTAAGAGCTTAAAACTTCAAAAGGGGAGATATGTACGAAATGGGTAGAATTTCGGATAGCGGCGACTTAACCGCTTAAAATAATCTCCCTCCTAATTCATCTTTGGAGATGCTGTGTGGAGGATCTTTTGGGGGAGAGAAATAACATGTTCACTGCGGAAGGACATAGTCTTGAATTTATCCTTGTTGTGGGAGGGAGTAAATACAAAGTACGACAAATCGTTCCACAGCCGATCTGTTGAATTCAAGAACGAGTCGTAAAAACGACCCGATTGCGGCTATAATCGACGGTATGTCGATTATTCTTATCTCAATTGAAAACACATATTAATTTAATGAATGCCTAAAATACAGGCATAGGCAAATACAGTGCAAACACGGTAAAAAGATCAATTTGTTATAAAAAGCTTCCCTTTTAAGATCTCTTTAACCGTTCTGCATTCCGCGGTAAATGGCTACATACGAGTTTAAGTAAATAACACCGCCAAAGAACCGGCAATCTATTTCAATATTCAATATGATAATCCATAATTATATGTAATTTAAGCAAGTAGGCTTTTGCGTCGACACCGATAATATTATGGGCGAAAAAATCACAGTCACGCATATTGTAATTTGCCTCGTCCGGGATCGAGTCCACGACCGCCACTCGCTAAGTAAATGCTTCTCAAGGAAATATTATCTTGATAAATAATTTTATCAGAGTGACGTTATTCAGAGTTTTATCGCTGTTATAGATGAAAAATAAATTAAAAATCATTCAAAGCAAAAAGAATCCAGTGCAATATCTAAAGTAGAAAGAGTAAAAGTTACAAATAGCAACTTCTATTAATTCTAGATTCGATCTCCTTTTTTATTATCATTTACCGTTTGATACCGCACAGAGCTTTTGGATAAGCAGAAAAAAATAATAAAGTAAAGATTTTTTTATCTATTTTATCCTTTAATATCGGGAAAGCAGGTAAGAATTACAATTTTTTATTTAAAATAATTTTTTTTAATATAAGCGAAAAATTTAAGAAAGCAGTTTTTTTCTCGGAAAGGACAATCAGTGATTACGTACGTATCTCATTTTTTAACCTACCTATGGCCTATCCTAAGCGTATATAATAGAATATATTTTTTAAACTGATGGAATGTCAATTTCAGATTCGAAGATACTCTCAGTATCGCCCTGCTGTAAGATCAAAATTCAAAATTTAAATGTTACTTTTTTTTAATGAGCTCCACGCAGGAGGCTCTGCGGAAAATAATTTCCCTCAGGGCCTATATCATCCTTGGGGACGCTGTGTGGAGGGTTAAGGAAAAGGGGGAAAGGAGAGTTCTAGGAAGGAAAAGGGTGGGTAGGAATCTGGGGTTCAGTGTGTCCTGGTCATCCGCCTCTAAGACCTAGACAAACCTCACCCCATGAACCCGGGCACCCCTGCTAAATCACCAAACGTAGCGAACCACTTGGTGACACCACCACGTGACCTATGGCAGAGGTGTTGGTTATCCACTAAAGGTTCCCGGGGCGGCGGTAACCATTCCCGCCTCCCAAATGCTTGAAATGGCTTTAGCCGTGTTTGGTGACTAGATCTGAATAAACGGGTACTTTTCCACCATTTTCTTCATCTTCTTCCTAACAACATACCCCGATTGGGGATGCCATAGTCCTACTGTTTCCGTGCGGTTGGGCGCATTTGGGACCCTTGTGGCTGCACAAGGGCCCAAAATGGTCCCAAAAAAGCAAATTTAAAGAAACATCGCCGTTATAGTATGTTAAAAGAATATGGTAAATTATACGAATGAATAGAGAAGCTATGGAAAAATCCATCGCTACCATACGTGACGTCATTTTCCAGTCAGCTTTTATAAAATGATCACGCCTCCTCCCCACTTCAACACCTATTATATGTTCACCCATAATTTTTTTTTTTTTAATATTAAGTTAGTATTTGTTTAACCCTGAAGAAGGAAATATAGGCGTTAATATTTAAAAAAATAACGGTGGTTCTAAACAAAATAATATTGTTTTAAAATAATTATTTTTTATGAAATAAATTAATAATAAGTTTAATGAATTAAGCACTTACTTATAAAAGATTGTTTCCTCTCCTCAACTCCGCGTTGCGGTCCATTCATTGGCTGTCATGTAATCCAATAAGAATGCAATTCACTAATCACTTTTCACAAACCACTTTTGATGATGCTTTTTCATTAACCACTTTATTTTTCCTTGAACTGGATGTTGGACGCGTCATGCGTTACATTTCTGAAATACTTCTGGAAAGAAAAGGCGATCTCGTTAATTTCACTTTTAGTTCGGGCAACCGTCGCGACGTTGGGTTACATCACTTTTTCTACAGATTATAGAAATATGGAGAGATCTACATAATTTTCTGTGAGGAATATCTAAAGATATATGTGAATTTTTATTCTAAATTTGTACATCCCTTATTTGATCGTTGTGATATTTTCATCACAATTGTGACGATGATGTCACTCTCCTTCTCTAATTGGCAAAGCCTTTGATTAAGGGGTAATGTGTTCAAATCCCGACGAAGAACAAAAAATCCTGTACAACGATTAGTAAATATTTACTTAATTGCAATAGTTCAAAAAGTAGTTCAATTATGGAAAATACACGTCGTTTTAAATCAAAAACTACTATTTACTTCAAAGATGGTAAAAAATTCATTAATGTTCTATTTTTATTCAAATTTCAAAATTTCAGTCAATCTTGTGCAGCCATTTTGAATTTTTAGTATGAAATGACTTTTGGCTAAAGAATTCTTTTCAATCTAAATGCGTTATTTTTATTAAAACCCAAACTAAGAACCCAAAAATCCATTTTTGCATGTTTTATCATCTCGTTTTTTCGTGTAGTAATTAAGTTGAAACGAATTGTAATTTCCATTATATATGAATTCAGAATTGCAGCGGTTAAGTAAATATTTACCGAATACATATATATTTCATCTGAGTATATCTTTTTTTCGTTATTTGTTTTTAGGGTGCTATGCCGTGTTGCGCTACCTCCTTCTTTAGCCAATGTTTCGGACAGACATAATTACACATCTGCCCTGATGATGGACACTGTAACGCTGTCCGAAACGTTGGTTAAAGAAGAAGGTAGCGTAACACGGCATGACACCCCAAAAACAAATAACGAAAATACTTTTTGCCGTGAAAATCTAAAAACGTATCTGAGTATATCTTGTTTTTAAGAATTTTTTTGGAAAAGAAATGGCAATGGCAAATGGAATTTTTTCTGGAAAAGAAATGGCGCAGCCGGTAAAAACACTCGGAAACTCTTGCTCTCCGGGTTATATATAGTTCGTACAATTGAGTTAATCCTAAATACTAAATTGCATAATACGAATTGCCTATATTTTTATAGGCATTGGATAATGATGTATCAAAAAAAAACTATTGACGTGAATTATTGGAGTTTTTTGGTTTAGCAAAACTTTTTTTCTTTCCAATTAAATTGATACATCCTCTCGAGTTCTTTCATGATTAAAACCATTCTACGCGAATCTAAAAGGTATCTGTAAGATTAGATAAGGCACCTCGGACTTCAATCAAATAATCAATTTCGAAATAGGTATTGTTTCAGGGTTTTTTGTGAATAATCCGCCTGACCGGCATTTGATACAATACATAATGAAGCGAAAAGCGAAAACGCTGGCGTACGTGACGGAACGTTGCTTGCTAAAAAATCTCTCAGCCAATATGACGTTAATATTTGGCGTAAAAAATGTGTGAGCGAATTTAAAGCGAATCGCGAACAGACGACTCTGCGGGGAAATTTAGACGAAAATTATGCGTTGCATTAGAACTTATACTTGTGATAATAAAAATGTTTTTTTTTTCACAATTTTATGAATGTTTTATATCGTCTTTTTATAAATGTTATGATCGGTTTAAAAGTTGATTATTTCACCCTATAAGAGGTCAATGACCCATTTCAGGATCATAACATTTTGATAATAGATATTTTAAAGTTATGCAAAGTTTTGAAACTACTTTTCCAAAAAGTTGTGCGTTTTGGATTAAAAATATTTTATTCTGTCCCTGAAAATTTCTATTAGTATTATATTTGTGTTATTGGTATATATATATATATATTTTAATTTTTTTTAGAAATGTGTGTTAATAAGTAGAAAAAAAGTGGAGTTTTTTTTCAGTGGATTCATATCACTAAATAGATGAAACTAGTTTTTTCTATTCTGAAAGTTTCATAGAGTTCATAATCACTTCATCATTCATTAGAAAAAAAACAGTTTTGTAAAAAGTCACTCAAATGTCTTCAACACATAATATTCTTAAATTAGATCACTTTTGAAATATATTCAAAACATTTTTTAAAAGTCTTTCAAATATTTATTAACTTCATTTGATTCAAACAGAAATTTTCCGGAAAAAATTAGAACAGATTCAAATAAAATTTAAAGTCATAGAAAAAGTTTAAAAATAGATCGGTGATTAGACCGTTTAGTTTGAGGAAATTTTAAAATTGGAATTGGACTTTACTTTCTTCGGGAAAAGGCGACTGATTACGCGATTAATGTGCGTGTACACCGCTGGTGCGCTAGCGTGGCACGTGTTCACGGTACGGCTCGCCGGGTAAGACTGAGTTGGCTGCAGCCGGCAGCGCGAGCGGCCCGCGAGACCGGTAGAACGCCACCCGTAGACAGCGATTGTACTATTCCTTTGCTATTGCTATTATATAACCTGGCTAGGTATGCGATGCATTGTTAAAAGAAAATTTAAAGGAAATGTGCGGGAAAACCGCTTGGGACGCTGGATATCCCGCCATTGTTGAGTGAATGATGACTCGATTGGATTCAGATAGATTGTTGTATCGTAGGTAAACTTGGCTTGGGTAAACTTGATTTGCTCTTTTAAAGACAGTAATTCGAATGTTGCATAGGGTGACTTTTCCTACACTTTCGCTGTTTTCCAATTGGAAAAGTTTTCGGTTAGCATTTTTATGTTAAAAGTTTTAATTCACATTTTTCGATATTTTATATAACAAGAAAAACGGTTCTCCTAAAAAGCTTGAAAAATAATCATTACCCCTTCACAACGTCTGTAAATAAAAATAATTAATGTTCTGTTAAATATTTTAGAAGTATCCCAGTTCTGAGAAAGATTCCATGTTTTACAGCGTAATTTTTTATATGAATACCGTCTGGAGCCAGTGAGACGATCGAGGTCTGTTGTGATGCTAAAGGTAGTGGAGAGGGGAAGGAAACGGGGGGAGAGGGCGGTAGGGAAGTACCTGGTTATTCAGATTTTTTTTTTTAATGTGAATACCTCACAAGAGTCCCAGCTGATCCCATCTGGAGCCAGTAAGACTATGGCATCCCCAATTGGGGTATGTTGTGAGGCTGAAGGTGGTGGGGATGGGAAATAGATGCATCTCCTTGAACCACATTAGGGATGGATTTATGCATCCGTCACACTAAATCCTCAAATTCTAAACCCATCCCTCACAACCTTTTTGCTTCCCAGAAATTTCTATCATTCTTTTCTTAAAAAGACCCTTCACATACCAACCCCAAAAATGACATCAGGACATACTTAGTAAAAAGGGCCTAAAAAAAGTCGTGATTGGGGATGCCGTGTGGAGAGTCTTTTTATGAAAAGGAAGGGGTGAACCTTAATCTCGACGAGACCGTGTGTAAATAATGGGCGCGCGTTTGCTATGTTTCCCGACTGTGTACTGATGTCGAAGGTATCAAAGACGCGAGTTCCTCGGAGCATCTTCCATTGAAATACCGGTAGACCTCAGAAAGCATTCTCTACGCCTTTGCTTAAAGTTTGCAATCCTTTATTAAGAAAGGAGAATTTATCAAAAGGACCGCCCATTTCTGCACAGACTCGAGGATTTTTTTAAAAGTATTTTGGGGCTCCAGACCAGAGGTGGCTGCCAAATTTAACCGTGGAGCGCGCTTGCAACTTTGGGTTTTGTACTGTGGGCCTTGCGCAGTACACCCAACTTCTGAGATGCTAACCTAACACTGGCTTCGATGGAGTCTCGTACCTGAGCTAGTCACTTAGAGTTACACCAAGCATACTTAGTAGTTTTATGATCAGCATCAGGTAATTAAAATTGTTTTAAAAAATTATGCAATTCAGAAACTCCATTAAAATACAATGTGAAATTAGTAAAATCTTTAGGTACCTGCTTATTAATTTGCAGTTAAAAAAATGTATATTTTTTTCCTTTCACTGATTTATTTTCAAGACCGCATAAATGTTTTTGGAAGTGTTTTTTTTATAGCAGTCAAGATGAACATAATTAGTTTTAATCTAAAAACCAAATCGTTAATATGGATGACGAATGCAAGTCCGTTAAAGTTAAATGCAAAAATAAATCAGATTTTCTACTTCTGTTTTCACGTGCATAGGTCTTAAGTCCGAAATTATAAATATTTTTATTAAATAAAACGAAAACATAATTTACTTACCATTTTCGCATTTTTAACAAAAAATTTTAGTATGGTGGTACATTTTGTGAGACTTTATTTAAATAACTAGCTTTTAATAGTATTAACTAGTATTAGCTGAAAATACCACTGATTCATTCATTCATTCATTCATTCACTCACTCACTAACTCACTCACTCATTCATTCATCCATTCATTCGAATGGTTTAGCAACGCATAGGTATCTCATCTAGCTGTTACCCGACATTCTTTGCAATGCCATTCACAGAAATAAATTGTTTCTCCCTGCATGTCCTTTCCCGTACGTCCCCGTTCCCTTCCACCTTCTCCGCATTTCCCCTCTCTTGTCTCTTCCCTCTCCGTGAACCCCATTTTCCCCCTGCCTTTCCTTCCTGCCGTTAAAATATATGAAATACACACATTTTCATGTATGCAAACGCCACAGTTTACCATTATATTCAGCTAAAGTTACTCACAGACAATTTAGCTTTCTATTGGTTGAAGAATGTTTTAAATTGATTTAGAGGTTTAGACGTGAAAGCGTAACAAACAAACACACTCACTTTCGCATTTATTTATTATTTATTTAATATTATTTAAATGTTCACATGAGTGGCGTACACTTTGTGGGTGAAATAATTTAGTTTAATTTCACTTTATTATATTTTTTCGCCAACCGGTTTCGGTTCGATCTGAACCTTCATAAGGGTGAATGAAATATATTGAAATAAATATTGTTTATCTAAAAAAAACTATTAGCAACCCTTATGATAAGCGATATCCAAATTTTTGAAGAAGATACGGATTTATATATACTCGAATAATAAGAAAGGCTTAAGAGATAGTAATATACTACAAACAGAAAAAAAAGTTAAATTTTATTGTAAAACAATATATACTTAAAGAGGTATCACTCTTAACCTAATCCTATAAATTGTAAATGACTTAAAACTTAAATTAATTGATAAAATAAATAATCTATGCAATATTAGCGACACTCTTTGGTTGAGTAACCCAACGATAAAGTTGCAGATGATTTTTTTATAAATAGTATGATTATTACATAATGACAACTTTTATTTTATTGGTATAAAAAAAATGATCGGAACGTAAGGTGGGAAAACTCGACTAACATTTGTGGCAAAAATTGTTGAAGATATATTATTTTCTAAGGAAATTTCGATGACTTAAAATTAAATGGACGTTAATCGAAGCTAGGATAAATAACTAATTTTCTACAACAACACATAAATACTTGTCACACATAATCATAAGCACGTCAACACCTCAGCACAGGTTCTCCTAGTGAGGTGTTCACGAAACATACAATATTCCCCAAACACAGTTTTACCTTCTCAAACCTACCTTACACACAACATAATACTAAAAAAAAAAAATCTTTTTGCTTACTGCTACTGAAAATTAACGTTTTTTACTCCTATGTAAACCTCTGTAATCAATTGTAAAATTGTGTATTCAAGAATAGACATAAATAAAAAAATAAAAAATAAATAAATAAAAAAATATCAAGACATCGAGGGTTTGGAATGTCAAAGAAGAGCGATATCCGTTAGAGCAAGTATGCTGTCAAGGTGTTTTCACTTTTGCAGTCCAAACGTAAAAATAATACCATTCAACGCATTCTGCACATCGCTGTAAACGTCAGAACTGTGGTAGATCACACTGCATCCCAATAACGCATATTTCCAAATATTCCGCCTACCGAGATACTGCAGCGCTACGGAAATGTTCCTGGAGGGGCGAGTCCAGAATTTCAGAGCACTTCTCCACCACCACATGGGAAGCTTATGGCGCAGACTAGGCGGGCCTTCTGGAGACAGGAGACGGTCAAATATCCTCTATAATCGGCTGCTTGCGTACAGTTTAAGCTCAATGTTATTCAGTTTCATTTTTCATATTTTTCAGTGCTGATTTATTTTTATTTATGTGTGCATCGTTATTTCGAAGTATTGCAATGCTAACCTCTGATTACATTCTGGAATAATCTATTATTATTATTATTAGATAAATGGAAATAAAGCTGCGTGTAATGCTTTTTTGTGAATTTAGAGATATCAATTCCAAATGTTAAAAAAGCGTCCATCTTGTTTCAAAGAAACACTAATATTATTTAATAAAATACTTTTTTCTTCGTGTCAGTCGATCATTTCCTATTGAAAAATTTTCATTAATGAAATTCTTACCAACCGGTCGACAAAACGGTTTATAATTTCGTGGAAATTTTGTTTTCCGTTAGAAATTTGATATTAAAATGACATAAACACATGTATTTTTGTTTTAAGTAACGGTATTTCAAGATATGGTGATTAATCACCAGTTATCCATCAGTTTTAGGGATAATTAAACGAGAAGACGAATCAATCAAAGCAGTGGCTTTGCAAGCGCTCAGACAACCCGGACATTGAAACTGCGTTATATTTTTACCAGCTGTCTCCGGATTTGCTTGGGATTTACATATAGATATTTTTTTTTTTTTTAAATCAGACATAGACATTGTGAAAATTTGTTTGGAAAGTCAAGTGTGCAAATTTTTTAGATTTTAATACAAACCAATTTCATGCTACCCGCTTGTTATCCGCCCTTCACAGACACACTTCTTTATATAAATAAAAATATTTTACTCTGAATATAATAATATAATAATCTTATTATTAATAATATGTATAAATATTTAAAGCTGAATTGTATTGGTTTTTTGTAAGTACAACTTGTACTATTTCATTTCATTTCTTTTTTATGTTGTAATATTCTTTACCTAACGAGTCGATTGCATTCATATTTATTCTGTTTTATTGATTATGTAACAATGTAATTAATATTGTTAATTATATATTTGCTTCTATTCTTGTAAAAGCCTACTAGGGCGTTAATAAATATAAAATAAATCAGCTTAATTGAAAGATTTTAAATAATATTATTTTTCAAATGAGCCTATGTGTTACTTCTTCTGGGTAGATGGAATGTTTTAATATTAAATAATATTTACAAATTGAAGTAACTAATACTGCCAACTATCTGCCGCTGCCAAATGCATCATATATACCGACATTTCGTCATTGGGTTCAAAATTTTGAGTAAAAAAAAGTCAAAAGTTCCGCCTGGTTAAAACATTATTTAATCATGTGGGCCGCACTGGGCGCTTTGTCCTAGTGAGGCTACCCTCCCCACCCCAAATAATTAATAATTCTGAGCAAAATTAAAAAATATTTTTTTGACAATTATAAAATAATATAATTTATTAATGCATTTGAGATTTAAACTGAGTTTTGACATGATGATTGAATTATGCGCATGGCTATTATTAACCTTATTTTGTACATTAGCTCGGGGGCTACACGGAAGGCCTGAGGAAAATTATTTGGGAATTCTGTGTGGAGGGCAGAGACCCAGACTGAGGCGGGAAGACCAGGTAAGAGGGGATGCAGCACAGCTTCTCCAGATAATAAACTGGAAGTCAGCCGCTGCGGACAAGAGGAGTTGGTGAATGTTGCGGGAGGCCAAGGCTCGATATGGGCTGTAGCGCCATCGGAGAGAGAGTGTGGAAAGCCTTTTTAGGAATGGAAAGAGGAAGTTCTCGGAAGGAAGGGGGTATGAGGGGTGGGTAGGAACTGGGGTCAGTGTGTCCAAGAGAGACGGACGTACAAAGCCATTCCTCCCACTGCGGTACAAGGCGATGTTCCGAGAGTCCTGCTAGGGAGGTAAGAAGGTCTCCTTCGACCAGTCCGGCCACTAAACCGTGAATCACTTACTATAACCTATGGCAGGGGTGTATCGAATAAGTGGTTCCCGGTTGATTGTTGAATTGAAAGCTTCAACTGGGATGACTTTTCTTTAAATAACTATTTAACAATTGCAAAATAAAATTGCTATCTGTGCGTGAATTTTCTTAACTGGGCCTGGAATTTTATTGCTACGCCACTGACTGGAAGATGAATAGTAACCGTGTATTTTAAAAAAAAGTATGTCATAGAGACATCTACCGTTGAAATCATTTCCAATAAAATAGTCCTGCCACCTGACCACTGTGCTACGTGCATTCTACAGGTGATAAATATTATTTTGAGGTAATCAAATTATCATAAAAGTCTTGGATAAAATATCAAATGATGAACTGTTAATTAAAATTGCCAAATCCGTAGTTAATTCTATGTGGAGGGGGGATTCGACGCTTAGCATCGCCATGTTTTTTCTTGTTAAAAAATTATTGGAATCAGATTAGTTAGATGCTTTATGTTTTTTTTTTAATTTCGGTTGTAGGTCGTGTCTGATTTTACATTTTTTTTTCATTAACTTCACGTAAGAAATTCTGGGAAGGATCTTTGGGGATGCTGTGCGGGGGGACTTTTAACAACAAGGAATAAGAGGAACATCTGGGAAGGAAAAGGAGAAAAAGAAAAGTGACGGGGTGGGTAGGAATCTTGGGGTCAGTGTGTCCGACTGTGACGTATGAATCCAATGCGCCACAAGACGTTGGGGTCGAGAGAGTCCGATTGGAAAGTCAGAGGACCACCCTCATCCGGCCTCTCCCGATCCGGCCTGCCAAGTGAGCAATCGCATCCGCCACTAAGACCTGGACAAACCTCACTCCATAAACCCAGGAACCCCTGCTGAAGCCTCCAAACGTAGCGAATCACTCGGCGTGACCTAAAAATACAATATAAGGTAAAGTAAAAATATAAAGTTAATTAAAAATATAAAGTGAAGTTTGTTCTCAGTCCTACACAATAGGTATTCCTGTTCCGAGGCGGACTGTAGGTTGTTGTATGGGTGTTGATCATGCTGTCCTCCTCATCTAGTTTGTTTGTTTCCACAAAATAGAAATAGACAAAGTAAAAAGTGTTTATGTTTTTTATCTGTAAGTTGCGTTGGTGTTACTTTATAATTTTTATGATTTCCTCATCTTCATGTTTAGTTAGCCATATGTTGATATCTTTTTTTGACTTTTCTATCTCCATGGTGTTTTTAATTTCGATTGGAAGGGCATTTTATAATTCTGTAGCATGGAAATGATGATTTTTCTGACCAAAAGATGTATTTAATTTTGGAATGTTTGTTTTTTTTTTAGATTTTGTCCTTGTAGTATAAGTGTGTTGGTCATCAAGGTAATCTTTTTTTTTCTTTAAATTTAAGTAGTGCATTTTTTTAGTACAGTTTTATAATGCTGAACACATTGAATTTTTAAAAATTTCTTTCGATGGAGTTAATATAGGTACCTTCAGGATTATTTTTATTATTGCTTTTTGCGTTCGCAAGCTGCTTCGCGTGGACAAAGGTATACTAAAGGTGTTTGAAATGTAGATATCTCTAATTTGTCACCAAAAAATTATATTTATGTTACAAAGATAATCGACAATATTCGTTTTTGAAATGCGTGGAACCCGAGACAAATCCCACGATTTTTCATGAATCTGCGCTATTATATTATATTAGTGTGTTTATTGTTTATTGTTTATATTATACATGCATAAATATTAAGTTCATTTTCAAATTTTAATAATTGAATAAGAATATTGGGGTACCTAAAGATTTATTTTTTATCTGATTAAGAGTTTGAAATCGTTAAACCTTGCTTAACCCCAACGAATCATTAACCTTCGTGTGAAATAATACTTTAATACCACGCAGACATCATTAAACCATCATAAACAAAGCGTTTTTAGCCAACGGAAATTTGAGCCATACCAAATTTACGATCTCTTTTGAATTTCTACAAACACTCTCATCTTTGTATAAAGCAAACTTAAGTTTTCGCTGAATGTTGATTTTGTAAAGAAAATACAAGGAATTCTGCCGAACCGAAACATCTAAATTCTAGATGAAGGATGAACACAACTTTAGATGGCGCAGGTAATAATGTAGATATGTGAATTTGTAAACATTCCACAAACCTTATTCTCTCATCCCTCTGCTACCCAAGTTCCCTGGTACACCCCATTCCAGGTGACATTGGAGTCACCTTCAACATGCCGAAGTGAACTCGTGTTTTTCGGTTCAACAACCTTGTCAGAGGTCGTCAAGATTTTAAAATATGCAGAAACTGCGTGGAATTTTATACAAGTTATTTCAATTAAGTACCTTCCTGCACCTGTATAAATACCAAAAACCGATAGTTTTTTATGAGAATATTAATAATTAATTACGTTAGTTTTAAGCCTAAGAAATATTTTATTAATAATGTCTGATTCATTGCATTCATCAGTGACTAATTTAATGCAGTCGCTAAGTCGCTAGTCTGCACTCAAATTATTTTTGTTGGTGTTATTTTAAAAGTTTTTTAAGCTATAAAATGATTAAGTTCCCGATTTTTCCTGTCTGTACCTACGGCAGAAAATATCCTTAAACAGAACTTTTTTTTCTTCTTAAATCGGTTCCTTATTGCTGAGGATCGTGACCCCCACTCCATTATCCATGGTGGTGAAGGTTCCTCTGCTCCTCGTGGTTCTGCGATAGCTGCTTGGTCACTCCAGCGCATTGGTGACCTTCCTCTGATTCTCCTGCCTTCCGATTTCAGAGTGACTATGAGTTTCCCCATGTTGGAGAGTAACGTGTCCAAAGTATATAAAAATGTGTTGTAGAGAGACAGTTGGAAGCCTATTGTTATTCCTAGTTCTTTCAGAATGGACACATTTGCTCGTCTAGCTGTCCATAAAATCCTGAGCATTTTTTCTAGTACCACATTTTGAGGGCGTCTTTTACTGGCTCGAAGTGTCTATATCCATAGATGGATCCAATTTAAAATAAAAATTGATGCTCAGCAAAGCTAAAATATAATTCCATGACAGCTGATCCGCCGACAATTACCCCTTATATATAATATGCAGTCGGTTTAGGGAAAATACGGTTTATATTTATGTATACACAAAATATAACTAAGTGATCCGAAGCGATGTGCAGAAAAGATGTAGCGCCGAATAACAAAGTATTAAACATATTTTCATTTAAATGCATCAAGGAAAAATCTACTAGACTATATGCTGTGTATAACAGCGCATAAGTATAAAAAATCGACACTGTACATAAATTCGTTTGATGTTCTATTTCGTTGACTTGTTGGTTTGAGGATGTTAATATATAAACACTACGACTTTACAAGATAGACTTTATTGACTAGTGTTAACTCCATTGACATTACTTAGAGACTGTTTGAGACTGACTGACGACAATTATATTAAGGTAGCTCACTAGTGATGTGCGATACTACATAGTGATGTACAGTTCAATATCAACTTATTATTATGGATATTTTTGAAGTCGATTTTACGTTTGAAATTGGTAAATAATGCACAAAAAAATTATTATTTTATAGTAAACGTCATTTTGGGGGTCGGATCAACTGTCACGTAACAGTAAAATATAGTTTTCCTGGACGAATTTTCGATTGGTCAAAAAAAGTTAGGTTCAAGTTTTCAACAGATAAATAATACTAACAAATTTATCTAAAATATGATAAAGATGCTATCGCTAAGTTGGGTTGAGGGTCGTGGGTTCAACCCGCTGCTATCATTTCGCAAGCAACGTGGGCCGCTTATTATGATGCTAGTAGAAGAGTTCAAATATTGCCAGATCACTCTTAACCCGTAAATTACAAGGGAGTTCTGAAAATATAATAAATCGTGGAATGAAAATGCATAATCCATTATTCATAGACGTAAAACGGTACAAACGGTTGCTATCCACTTTTTTCTGGAAAAAAAATGTTTCTTGCCATCAACTTTACTTACACATAATTTGACTTGTGATCACGTTAAATGTAAAGCTTCCAAACTTGGCCGTTCTAATTCTGTTACCCCTGTCCAATTGAATCGAATATTGACGTGTTTAAGTTACAGTAATCAAATATAGCACTTAGTAAATAGTTTCCTCGGCCGTAGTTTTGGCTTACTGTCGTTAAATTGGGGGTTGAATATTTCAAATGTACCAACCTGTTCCTAACTAGTCGTTATTAATATCCGTCCCTCCTCCTCCTGAAACTGGGGTCGTTGAACACTTTGGGGGAAATCGTCAACGTAATAACTATAGAGGACGTATACTTTAACCATTTGAAGTAGATAATATATCAACAACTCTCAATGAAAATTAAAAGGTAACGATCGCAACATGAGAAGCGCATTTTGTGAGCGGGTATGGGTACCGCGGCCCAAGAAACCATTTATCGGATAACCAACACCTCTGCCATAGGTCACTCCAAGTGTTTCGCTTTTGCTAGCAGGGGGGTCCAGGTTCATGTGGTGAGGTTTGTTACGGTCTTGGCGGCCGATGTGTCTACCCATCTGCTGCGTGGCGAGCCGAATCGAGAGATGAGGAGGTCTTTTGACCTCTTCAGCCAGAATCTCTCGACCCATCGCCTTGCACCGCAGTTGAAGGGATGGATTCATACGTCCTCTTCTTCTTTTCCTTAAACAAGCCTCCATACAGCATCGCCTAAGATGACATAGACCCTGAGGGAAATTATTTTCCTCAGGGCCTCTTGTGTGGAGCTAATATTTAAAAAAAACTGTCCCCTAGTCTGGCCGAGGACTAGGACTAGACTCTAGGACTGGCGCATTTACCAGGTTGACCTTTTAAATTTTGTTATTTTTATCAATCTGATATTTCAATTTCAGAATTATCAACATTATCGTAAATTAATACTCATATTTTTTGGCTGCCATCTTTTCTAATTATGATTGCATGATTATTTTTCGTTTCGTCCAAGCTAGAAGCTAAAGATACAATTTTGAATTTATGAACGATGACGTCATAGAGTTGTTACCAGATAGACAGTGTGACAAATGCATGCTTTATTATTGTTATGATTGATGAGGGCATTGACTAATGCTAGAGTCCTAATGTACATATACATTTATTTATGGAAAGCTCAGTTATATTATTGGCTCATTGTGGTCCAACGTTTCAAGTGTTTTCAAGTCCGTTCAAAATGATTACAAAGTTCTGACGAATTTATTTTTAATCTAGAAAATGTCTCAGATAAACAACCGATTTTAGCGGAAAACCAGTGAGAAAATTCTTTAAAACAGAAGTTCTGACGATAATTTAATTGGTTAAGTAGAATTGTTTTCAATACTAATTTTAGTGCTGTGCAAATAGGTAGTGTATTTTTTTTGTTTTTAAATCTACTCTGTTATGTATTTAGCATGTACAAATTACGTAAGAAGAACCCACATATTATTATTTTTTTATGTTTTATGCTATCTGCAGTCCAAAAACTGATTTTTCAGTCTCTTTTATTGTATTTTATTTTTTTAAAGAAAGACAAACATTCCCGGGTTACGAATAGCCCAACACTGTTTGAAAATCTCCTACTACCACCACAGTAAGCCGAAAATGTTGCTTGAGTCGTGATGGAGGACTTAGCCAGCCGAGAAATCGAGCACGCGACGCCCGGGTGGGACCCAAATGCCATGCCCACTCAACCACTGACCGGTCATTCTTCACCTTTACTCCTAGGTACCAGGCGTAATACCCATTGAGGTTATTTTTGTTATCTAAACCTTTAACACTGTTTTTGACACCTGTATGCATTTAATTACAGAAAATGTAAAAAAAATAAAAGTCCTTGAGGGCGTTGATGATTAATAAATAAATATAATTAATAAATAAAAATTATTTGAAGATAATATTGTCCTAAATTTGAAATAAGTGATCGAATGACGTAAAATAAAAAGGTCCCAATGGCCGAGTTAGTTAAGATGAAGCTACACGTGAAAACCTATTAAGTTACTATTTAGATTAATCTTTACGACGAATCGGTTAGTAGCTTTTCTATGTATTGGAATTACAATAAAATTATTAATTACATAACAAAAAATATAAGCGAAAACCACTAAAAAATATGTTTTTGCATGACTTAACTATGAAGTAATAAGAGAAAGAATTTTTTTTAAATACCTCTTTATGGCTAAGACTATTTTTGAGGTTTTGTATGTTCTAACTTTTTTTCATTCTTTTAAAATTATGCACAAATAAATAAAAACCACTTTTTCGCTTATTTGCCTCGTGCAAATAAGATGCTCGATTTTAAATTTTGAAGGCATGAGAATCGAAATATTTCTAACGTTTATATTCCTCTTACGGCGCATGTACCGATAAAACAAGAGATTCGATTCCCTAATGCTACCGTTACCTTTTATCATTTTACTGAGTCTTATTCTGTTTCCTTTAGATTTATTAGTAGATATTATATTCTCCTTTGATGATAAAAACAGTCTCCTTTTTTAAATCTGAATACCGCCCAACAGTCCCAACATCCCGGAGGAGCCAGTGCGACTTTTTTTTTATTTATTTTTTTTATTTTTTTATTTTTTTTTATATTTTTTTTTTTATTTATTAACAATTTTTTGATACAGTTGGTAAAATTTTGTAATACAAACTTTTTATACAAACAGTTTTAAAAAAGTAGAGAATAACATAAATAGATTAGCAGATAAACCAAAAAAATCCCACATAGGCATCGCCAGTTCGTGTGTATACTTGAATGTTTTTAAGACAGATAATTAATTACTCATAAACATACAATGTATTGTAGAAGTTAAAAAAAATAAATTAATTTAAATACATAACTTTGAAATCACCAATTGGAATATGTGGCGAATTTGGAGGAAGTAGCGGGGGGGGGGAGATGGAAAAGAGGATGGTGGGAAATACCTAACTACTCGGTGTGGGATTGTTAGACAAACATAAAATTTAAGATAGGTAGTTAATTTTCTTTATTTTATGTTTACTTTTCAGACTTCAACGAGTGGTATTGGAGCAAATCAATCAGTAGATCCAACTTGCCAAGCCAAAAAAATCTAAGCAATATCAGAAGATGAAATCAATTTTGCGAGGAAGTATTTTTAAAACTTTGTTTAATCGTTTTTTAATAGCTGTTCCGTTTCTTTAAGTCATTAAAAATTATTCGCCTACTAAAACATAAAACCGCGTTCACGAACACAAATAAATCATTGACTGAACTAAAACACGTATTCTGGTATTTTAAATATAAAGAGGTTTTGAACTTGAACTTAACCCAAAAATTTGATGTACGTCATGCAGATAAACTTGCTGCTTTAAAAAATTCGGGAAAGTTTTCTGTCTGTCTAATGCTTTAGTAATACACTGTGTCTGGAATCTTGTAGTACGAGGGGAAACAGGTGAATCTACGTCACATTTTAGTCGATTTTGTTGTACTTACACCTTTTTTGGATTTCAGCTGTCGTTTTCGAGTATATCGAGCATGAAATTTAAGGTCTAAGGTAAATCTTTTAGGTCTTAGGTCGTTAGGGGGTTAATATCAACTGTTTAATGTATGTTTAAGGAAAGGCAGGAGAGGAAGCTATGGGAAGGAAAATGCTATGAAGGATCGATAGGAATCTGGGGCTCGATGAGTCCAGGAGTGACGGACGAATGAATTTATCCCTTCCACTGCGATGCAAGGCGATACGACGAGCGAGATGTCAAAAGGTCTCTCTCAACCTGTCTCTTCCTTTCCTGCTCTCCAATACCTGCACAGTAAGTAGGTGGGCAAACGCATCGCCACAGAGACCTAGACAAACCTCACCCCATGAATTCGGGCACTCCTGCTATTTACCAAACGTAGCGAACCACTTGTGGTGACCTATGGAAGGGGTGTTGGTTATCTAATATATTGCTGTCAAGTTATGTTAATAAGTTAACAAGATCGAATCCTGATTACGTCGCCCCTTTTTCCTATATTAGTGAATTTTATAAAAGCTAAATTTATTGAATTATTTAATCTCTTATTTTACATTTTTAGTGTGGTGTGGATCCTCAGGCTCTACATTTTGATCATCTAGAGTCCTGGGGTTTGGGAAATATGAAAATTGTTACAGTGTTAAGTCAACATAGTTAAGTTCCGATTATCGCTTATGGTCCGAAAGCGTTGTTTTGTTAGACTCTTGGATACCATCCTGTAACGAATGGGTACCCGTACAAAGGTTGTTCCTTTGTGTAACCTACCTAACAAGGGATGGCTGCTGGTGTTAGATCTCGATAGGAATGTCAAACAATGAACAATTAACACCCTCATTTGAATATACCGCTTGCTGGTGGTTTTGGTTAGTTAAACAGATTAAATTAAATTTTTGATGTCATGGGGGTGGAATCGAGGGATGAATGATAAGATCAAAAGTCTTAAAATTTCAAAGGTTATGTATTATTTCGTTGCTAGATAAATCTCGACTTAAAAGGTTACCTGGAATATTTTTTTGAACTTTGCGTTGAGGACTGATAAACTAAGCAAAAAAAAATAGTTTATTCATAACAAAATATTTTATTTAAGCTTAGCTGTAATAATATACTCTTGAATGATAATTTTTGAACCGTTTTTTTAGGCCTTAGAGCCTATGTCTTTTGAGGAAAGGAAGGAGAGTTCTGAAAATTAAAAAGATATGAGGGGTGGGTAAAAATTTGGGGACAGTGTGTCAGTGGAAGTGTGAGTTCATCCCTCCCACTGCGGTGCGAGGCAATTTTCCGAGAGAGTCCTCTGCAAGAGAGGTCAGATAAATGCATCCCCCCCAAGCTAAGAAAAATCTCACCATATGAACCCGAGCATACCTGCAAAGTTAAAAAACGTACAAACCACTTGGGGTGACCTGTGGTAGAGGTGTCAGTTATCCAACGAATGGTTCCCGAGGCGGTGATAACCATACCGCCTTCCAAATTGAAAAAAAAACTGTCACATATGTTTGTAAACAATTACTTTTGAATATTACATAAATATTTTCGTTATTGGGGTGTTATTGTTATTGTTTTTGGGGTGTTATGCCGTGTTGCGCCACCTCCTTCTTTAGCCAACGTTTCGGACAGCGTTACAGTGTCCATCATCAGGGCAGATGTGTAATTGTGATTACACATCTGATGTAAGCGTTACAGTGTCCGAAATGTTGGTAAAAGAAGGAGGTAGCGCAACACGGCATAACACCCCAAAAACAAATAACGAAAATACTTTTAGCCGTGAAAATCTAAAAACTTACATTATATCGCTAATTACAAAATACACCTTTTATAAGACTGCGAAATAAATTATCGTGATTGAGTAAGGGTGAAGTATATATTGTACAGTGAGGCGGGTTACTTATAAGTAAATAAATATGTGGCGTTCATACAACTATTTTCCGCCACTCAAAGAAATCGCGAGAAAGATCTACAAATCGCAATGCATTTGTTTACGTTTCACGCCAGCCAGCTAAGTACTTGTAACAGTCAGTCGCTGCCGGTACCTGCCGCCCGATAAATAATAATTTCGCCACCTTCGCGAAAGGTCGAGACTCGAGCGTGCATCCACGAACACAGTGACGAGTTCATACTAGCACCTTCCAGCGCACATATTGCCAGCGAACGGAAAGTTACTTGGCCGGTCGCTCCTATATAAGGCGGCGCACTAAACAACAAACTAGTCAGTCTCGCGACGCGCCAATCAACACAGTAGTCAGTCTCAATCCAACAGTCGCCTTTACATCTCGCCTCTCTACAGCGAAGCAGTGTGTAACTCCCAGTGCCCGGTGCATCCGCTCTCTTCCAGGGCAGCTTCCTTCGTGGACATCACAAGGACAACCTGCTGGTGTCTCCGCTCATCGAGTCACCGCCGTTCATCTCCGCAACGAGCGTCGAGCAACGGCCTGGACGATCAGGTCCTCTCCGCAACGAGCGTCGAGCAACACCCTGGTGACCTGCAGGCCCGTGGCCTGCTCCACCACAGCATCACCGACCTGCATCACTCATCATGACCGTGCACCCGCAACGCCTCACTCTACGGCACTTCGACATCTTCATGTTACATCGCACCGACCTCAGCTACGTAGCTCATGATTCAATAAACGACTGAACTCGCAACCAACTCGGATGCCTTTCATTTCTCTCACCGTCTCCGTCGACACCCGGAGTCCGTTCCCTCAAATATAATCAATAATAAAATAATAATTAAAAGTATATGGAAAAAAGTATAATCTTCCGGTTGCCGGCGAAGAAATAACAATTCAAATAAACTTAATTAAAATGGTCGCTTTAAAACATACCAATAATGTCATTAACTCGATAAAAAGATTTATATTTTCGTGATTATTTTTTGGTTATTTTCAACTTATAATTAAGTAGGTTTATTTTCCTTATTTAGTCAACGTCTCGCACAGCGTTGCAGTTCATCGGGGCAGATGTTGTATGCTGTAACGCTGTCCGAAACGTTGGCTAAAAAAGAAGGAAGCTCTACACGGCATAGTAACCCAAAATATAATCAGCGAAAATCCAAAAATCACATAATATTATACTTGCGTTATAATATGCTAACACAATTGTATTACTGGTCTATAATATAATCCATCGCAATTAACTAAAAAGCCAAAAATCCGATTTTAAAAGATAATTAGCTCAAAATTCATGAATTTTGCACAGCTCTTCATTGTCTAATTTCTAAGCAATTCAACTAATTTTCACTCGCGACTTGGTTATTTTATTTTTATTTTTTACCTTAGCTCCACACGGGAGGCCCTGAGGAATCAGCACAGAGATGCTGTGGAGGGTCTTTTTATTTTTTTATTCAAACACCCGTAGGTCTTTTACATAAAGTGTAGTACATGTTTTTGACAAAGTACATAAAATATAAGAAACAAAATATAGATATGAATAATAAAATATAAGAAACAAAATATAAGTTACGTGAAATATAAAAGGGAAAGGAAGGATAGAAAGTTCAGAAAATAGAAATAAGGAACAAAGGGTATGAGGGGTTGGTGGGAATCTGTGGGTAAAGTGTTCAAGAGTGACGGAGTTATGAATCCATCTCTCCATTGCGGTGCAAGGCGATGCGTTGAGAAAGTCCGGCTGGAGAGTTTAAAAGGTCTCCTTCAACCAGTCACTCCCGATCCGGCCGGCCAAGCCGTGGGTGGACAAACGCAACCGCCGGCAAAAGACCTAAGCAAAACTCACCCTCCCGGGCACCACTGCTAAGTCACCAAACGTGGCGAACCACTTGGGGTGTGACTTATGGCAGGGGTTTCGGTTATCCAATAAGTGGTTCCCGGAACGACGGTATCCAAACCTGAATTATTTTTTTTTTTTACATGAGCTCCACACAGGAGGCCCTAAGGAAAATAATTTCCCTCGGGGCCTATGTCATCTTTGGGGATGCTGTGTGGGGGGTTTTTTAAGGAAAGTAAGGGAAGGAGAGTTCTGCGAAGGAAGAGGGTTTAAGGGGTGGGTAGGAATCTGGGGTTCAGTGTGTCCTGGTCATCCACCTCCAAGACCTAGACAAACCTCACCTCACGAACCCGGGCACCCCCATTATGTCATAATGTACGAATAATTAATAAATAAGTAAACTTGCAAAGCACCTTTTGCCCGTCAATAATAAAAATTTGATGATTTATTATAGTTTTTTCCGATAAAAATATAAAATTTTCAAAAACCAGCTCATAATTTATTACCAAAACTTATTTAATAGCAAATAATAACTTACTGTTTTGGCTGTTTTCAATAACAATCATGTTCTTATTATTACCAATAAATTCTCGTTGAGAAAAATATTATTGTAGATTTGGGATATAGACCGAAATAAAAGTCAATCTCATTTACGGTCATATTGGTTTATTGAAGTGTGCGACCTTCTTCTCCACTGGTCTTTTTTATTTATATTAAGTTTAATGGCGCGGTCCATCTGTCGAATGGCCTCTTAAATTCTATGTGGCGCTCTAAATAAATGCCGAACGTGTAGGCAACGTATCTTCCAGCCGTTAATACAAGATTAAGTTGAATTTAAGTAATATCAACCGGAATCGATATGTTTTATATTATGTTTATGAATAATAATAACAATAAATCGATAATTATTTATATGTAGCCATTTTGGTAGAAAGTTGTCTCATTAATAATGGCACATTACAATTAGTTAATTGGATATTTATAATAATTATGATTGTGTATGCGGGGGAAGTGCAATGCATTCCATATTTCGAAAAAGTGGTTCGCTACGTTTGGTGATTTAGCAGGGGTGCCCGGGTTCATGGGGTGAGGTTTGTCTAGGCGGATGACCAGGACACACTGAACTCCAGATTCATACTCACCCCTTAAACCCTTTTCCTTCCCAGAACTCTCCTCCCCTTCCATTCCTTAAAAAAAACCTTTCCACACAGCATCCCCAAAGATGACATAGGCCCTGAGGGAAATTGTTTGCCTCAGAGCTCTTGTAAAAAAAAAACGAAACAGGAATTGGTCGAGGGGTAAGGCTCTTGACTCGCAATCGGAAGATCGAGTGATCAAATCCCGGCGTGCGTTCCAGAGTGGAAGATACTCTCAGTATCGTTTTGGTGTAAGACCACTACTCAGAATTAAAACGTTGCTTGAAATGGCTTTAAAATTGTTTGGTGACCAGATCTGAATAGCCAGTTATTTCCCCATGGCTTCACCTTCATCTTCCTCTACCCCATCTCCTTCCCCTCCCCATTATTTTTAGCCTCACAACATACCCCAATCGGGGTTGACATAGTCATCCAGACGGGAGCAGCTGGGACTTGTGAGGTATTCACACATTAAAAAAAAAACAAAATAACAATATGTACTCGTGCATAAAATAAAAATGGATCTAAGTGAATATATGAAAAACAATAATGTATGCAAGCAGCCGTTTATAAAGGATATTTGATCGTCTCCAGAAGGACGTAAAGAGGGACTCATCCAGGCAACCATGACAGAGGCGATGGTATTCTTCGATTGATGTAGTGTGCGTCATAAGCTTTCCACGCGGCTCCCCATGGAGAAGTGCCTTGTCCCTTCAAGAACGTTTCCGTAGCGCTGTAGTATCTCGGTAGGCAGAGTAGTTGGCGATAAGCATTATTGTAAGACTAAGCAATCTACTCACTGTCCTTACGTATACAGCGACATGCAGAATTCGTCGAGAAGTATTATTTTACAAAGATTTTTTTGATAAAGTTTTACTGGTTAGGCCCAAGCACGCACTTACACTTATACACACCTACTCTTACACATACATACTGTCGCTGCCTGGGATTTGGTAGTAATTATTGTTGCCAATTCCTTTATTCCTACCCATCCATTTGCCTACCCGTCCTTCCTTAATTCAGTGTCTGTAATAAACTGCCCGCCGCGTCATATAGTCATTTGCGCTCCGCTCCGCCTTTACCTAATTCCGCTATTAAAATAAAATAGTTCGCGCATGTTTACTGTGTGTTTACAATTGAAGACCAACGAGGGCCGGCCTACAGATTCCTTTTCGGTGAGTCCTTCCTCTCCAATACAATTATTTTACCATATTTTTCAGGCAGTGATGGTAGCCACAATCAAGGTTCATTTTTAACACACACACAGTAACAATTCCACTCTGCACGATCGCAAATCTCCTCCATCTTGGTCCTTCGAGCCGGATAATTTTGAACCATAAAATTAATAAAATCCAGCAGAGTGTGAATGCGTTTTATAATACCGCATATAAGTAAAAACCCGCATTCAACGGTTTGATATAGCTACATGAGTAATCTTGTTTCCTATACTAACTATGGTTGGAAATAACGTATTTACCCGCTTTTAGAATAAATAAATACAAAGCACTCCATTGATATTTGTTTTTGATAATTCATGTAATTGTATCTTGCTGATAAAATCGCATCTACCTACCTTAGAAATAGTACGATTATTTCTTATATTTGTATTATTGAGTATATCATTACAAATTGTAAATATAATTATAATTTGTCAATGATAATAAACGCAATAAATAACTTTGTTTACTCGGCGTGTTCTGTTAACCGTTTACATCGCGTTGTCAGTTTTAACCCCGTGAGGATCACAGTTAATTAATTGAACAAATTAAATATTAATTATTTCATTTCGCATAAATAATACAGACACATTATTTCTACCGCATTTTTTAGTTGTTTGACGTTTCATATTTTGTAAAATATAACCGGAATAAAGAAAATGGCTACGAGCGCGTCATCCGGATCGTCTCGGGACGAAAGACGTCTAAAACGTCTAAATGCTAAACTATCAGCTAGCTTTGCGAGCTTACAGTCGGTGTATGACAAGATAAGGAAAGCTTCGGAAAGCATTAACGATCGCCAATCCTTTTTATCAGGCGCAACTACTGTTGAAAAAATTCGTTCTGAATTTATAACCACTTTAGATGAAAAGGTGGATTGCGAATTGGAATTGAATCCGGAAGCAATCGCTGAATACGCTCAATTAAATGCATTTGAAGAACTCTTTGGTATTATTAAATATACCGAAGCAAATATGCTGTCAAATACAGTTGCGAAGCCTCGCCGTCAAATTAAGTTACCCGCCTTGGAAATAGCGTGCTTTAACGGGGATTTAGAAAATTGGTCTCTTTTCTATGAAACATATAATTCGGTTATACATTTGAATGATTCTCTGGATGATACGGATAAAATGCAGTATCTGATGTCTAAATTAACCGGAAAAGCGTTAAGTATTTGCAAAGCTATTACGCCTACAGGTACAAATTATCAAGTTATCTGGGACGCATTATGTACTAAGTATAATGATCAACGCGTTCTTGCTGAATTATACTTTGACCGATTGCTGAAATTATCTCCAGTTAACTCGGCCACGTCTGCTTCTTTAGAGAATTTTGCAGATGCATACTCCACTAACATCGCTGCGCTGAAGCAGTTAAAAATAAAAGACCTCGCAGAATTCATATTGCTGCAACTAGGTCTTAAACGTCTCGACATAGAAACTGTAAAGGCTTTCGAATCTTCTATTAAAAATAATGAAAATCTACCGTCCAGCGCGGAATTAATCGACTTTGTAAGGGTACAGCAACAAATTCTTAATCGCGCACAAATCACGCAACCGACTTGGCGAGCCGCGAGCCGTCTTGGCTCAAATAATAATTATACCGCTAAACCGCAAAAAACTAATTCCGCAAAGGCATTTATTAATGTCGAAAAAATCGATAATCACTCCATCGGAATTTGTTTCTGCTGTCAAAAGGGATCGCACCCTTTATACCAATGTTCTAAATTCATAAGTCTTGAACCACGCGAGCGATTTAACTGTATTAAGTCATCGAATATTCGAGTTTGTGTGAACTGTCTCAGTACTAGACACATCACGAAAGCTTGTAAATCAAAGAGTACATGCAAAACATGCGCGCTCAATCATCATACTTTGTTGCATTTCAAACAAACTGATGGGCGGAAGTCACAAACGGACCCAATACCGTCTCCCGCGTCACAAACAGATGCCGATAATGATAATTTAAATTCGTCGAATCCGGTTTCACTATGTGTAACAAATTCATGCCCTAGTGCAAATACTACTGCCCTCTTAGGAACGGCTGTTTGCACTACCAGAGACGCTAAGGGCCAGGTACGGACGATACGGGCTCTAATAGATAGCGGCTCCCAAAGGGACATAATTACGCGCAAATGCTGTTCACGCTTGAATCTTAAGGTGCGGTCATTTCCAAGTACTTACGTCACGGGAATAGGTGACGTAAGAAATGTGACAAATGGCGCAACTTGCTTAAAATTACTCTCCCGCTATGACATCACTCAGTCGTATACGATTAAACCATATGTAGTAGAAACCATAACCAGTGAGTTGCCTACTGTTAACGTTAACCGATCCGCCTTGTCGTATCTTGACAATTTGCCCTTAGCAGACACAACATTCTGCACGCCCGGTGAGATTGATATTATCTTGGGATGTGACATGTTTGCTCGCATTCTAAAGGCAAACAAAATATCAGGTTCTCTCGGCCAGCCATTTGCTATTGAAACTACTTTGGGATATCTCATCTTGGGTACTGCCCCAACGATGATTGAAAACCCAAGTATAAACGCCACGCAATCATTTTGTACGTTCACGCAAAATGATGAATTTTGCCTTTCGCGCTTCTTTGAATTGGAAGACATTCCAGATGAGAAGTTTTTAACGCCTGATGAACAAGAGTGTGAGGATATGTTTAAACTCACTACTTCTCGTGACACGGCAGGTCGTTATATCGTCGCGTTGCCGTTTCGAAACAGTCCCTCTGTTCTCGGTAAATCGTTACCTGCCGCCGAACGCAGATTTCGATCTCTCGAACGCCGCTTAATATCTCAACCCGCAATAAAGTTAGAATATGACAAAATATTGCGCGAATACCTACAGAAAGGGTACATTTCGCCGGTCGACAGTTCTGACTTACCGCATTACGTAATACCACATCACATTGTAGTTCGTGAAGATAAACTGACTACTAAAATTCGCATGGTGCTAGACGCTAGTATGAAATCCGATTCGGGTTACTCGCTTAATGACATCCTACATACAGGAAAGAATTTACAAGGTGATTTGTTTCGCATTATCCTCAATTTCCGATTATTCGCCATAGCTATAACCGCTGACATAAAACAAATGTATCTACAAATTGTGGTGCAAGAAGAATGCCGACGTTATCAGCGCATGCTGTACAGATTTAACGATAGTGACCCTTTGCAATTGTTTGAATTTAATCGCGTCATGTTCGGCATGTCTTGCAGTCCATTCCTTGCGATGCGTACGTTGCGTCAACTTGCGTTGCATGAAAAACCTCGTTTTCCACTTGCTGCAAACCTGGTGGAAAAGGGTTCATTCTACATGGACGATTTCGTCACCAGTTGCTCGTCGGTTGAGGAAGCTTCCGAGTTGTCTACGGAATTGATTCAACTATTCGCTGCTGGAGGATTCGACCTTGTAAAATTCTCTTCTAATTCTCCAAAGCTTTTATCCACGATTCCTACAGCTCGTCGTGTTAAGGAACATGTGGAATTTAATCCCGATGAAAACCTAAAAATACTAGGGCTTCATTGGATACCCGCTTCTGATCATTTCGTATTTGTCGTACACACCGACGAAAGAACGTGTACTAAACGAAACATTCTCTCAACGATTGCTCGTCTTTGGGATTTGATGGGTTTCGCCGCACCAGTTGTATTATTGGCTAAGCTGATAATTAAATCTCTATGGGAGTATAACCTGGATTGGGATGATACTCCTCCTGAAACAGTTGTCACACTTTGGCGACAGTTTAAAAAGGAATTGCCATTACTGCAATCTATTAAAATTCCTCGTTTTTTAGGAATCGAACCCCAGTGTGTATTAACGCTTATCGGGTTTTCAGACGCAAGCGAACGCGCATTTGGAGGTGTTATTTACCTACATGTTTACTGTCCGAATACTGATAAAACCACAATTAATTTATTATGCGCTAAATCCAAGGTCGCTCCGGCTAAGACGATTTCACTTGCGCGATTAGAACTATGTGGAGCGCTAGTACTTGCACGATTAATGCATACGGTCAGTAATAGCTACACATCAAATTCGAAAGCTCATACGACTTTAGCTTTTTGCGACAGCACGGTCACTCTAGCGTGGATAAATTCACCGCCCGCAAAATGGCAAACCTTCGTTGCCAACCGTGTCTCACAAATACAAAACCATCTGGGGGCTGAATGCTTCCATTATATAAAAGGTCAAGACAATCCCGCCGACTGCTTGTCGCGGGGTCTTACGCCCTCTCAGCTAATAGACCATCCGTTATGGTTTAACGGCCCCGTATTTGCCCAATTACCTAAAAGTGATTGGCCTTTACAACGTTTTGATACGAAATCTGTGACTGATCCTCCCGAACGGAAAACAAAAATTTTGATGTCCGTTCAAGACATTAACTGCCTCAAAACAATTGCTCCTCCGTTATTGTGTGCACTAGCCTCTCGTGTTAGCTCATGGCCGAAATTAATCCGAATAGTAATTTATGTTTTTCGTTTCATCAAGAAATTACCACGAGCGTTTGAATTAAACCATATCTTAGCTGCAGAAACCGCTGTTATTAAATCTATACAGGAAGAACATTTCTCCGAAGATATAAAGGCAGTCAAAGGTGGGAAGAAGGTTCGGCGAGCGATCGCAAAACTGAATCCGTTTATTCATGACGGAATTCTAAGGGTAGGAGGCAGATTGCGAAACGCGGAAACAGAATTTGACAGTCGTCATCCAATTCTTTTACCCGCTCGTGATCATGTAGTCAATCTAATAATAGACTACTATCACATCAGAAACCTACATACGGGTCCTACGTTACTGATGTCGCTGCTAAGGCAAAGATTTTGGATACTTTCTTCGCGTAATTTGGTTCGGAAACGTGTGCATCAGTGCAATACTTGCTTCAAAGTCAATCCCAAACCGCAATTCCCAATAATGGGAGATTTACCCGCATGCCGCGTCCGCGAAGCTAAGGCTTTTCTTCACACAGGGGTTGACTACGCGGGCCCGCTTCAAATAATTCCTTATAGACGTCGGGGGGTGCGAAGTCAAAAGGCATACATTTGCTTATTTATTTGCTTGGTGACCCGCGCAGTTCATATTGAACTCGCTTCGGATCTTTCCACCGAAGTCTTCCTCAACGCTTTCAAGCGTTTCCTTTCTCGTCGAGGTCCTGTGAGTATAATGTACTCCGATAACGGAACGAACTTTGTGGGAGCTAAATCCCATTTACGGTCTTTATTTGAACTTATAGAGTCACCCAATTATAAAAAGGAATTCTCAGACAACCTGTTGGAGAATCGAATCGAATGGAAGATGAATCCACCGCAAGCTCTTCACTTTGGTGGGATCTGGGAAAGTAACATTAAATGCCTGAAAGGTTATTTAAATAAAATAGTAGGCACCTCTCTACTGACGTATGAAGAGATGCAAACAGTGCTTTCTCAGATTGAAGCAATTCTTAATTCACGCCCGCTATCTGTACTTAGCGTTAACGACGTTTCGGCTCCATTGCCGCTAACCCCCGCGCATTTTTTAACGCTTACTCCCTTAAAATCTTTACCCGCTGCTGATTTGTCAGACGAGCCAGTCAACTTGGTACAACGCAAACATCTCGTGGATCGTCTTGTTCAGACGTTCTGGAACCGTTGGCGAATTGAGTATTTGAATACTTTGCCAGCTCGCCAGAAATGGAATACAAATGTGAATCCGGTAACGACAGGCACGGTAGTATTGATTAAGAGTGACAACATCGCGCCACTTCAATGGCCTATTGGGGTAATAGTCAATGTCTACCCCGGGGCAGATGGGGTGATCCGCGTTGCGGAAGTTAAAACTAACTCCGGAATATACCGCAGGGCAGTCGTTAAACTCTGTCCCTTACCGTCACAATAGATTTAACGACATTTTTAGAAGTAAGATCATAATAATTTTATTCTTAAAATCAATTAGGTTAGTTTCGTTGTTAAATAGGTACCAAACCCTACTTCTAGTTTTATCTACCGCAGGTTCAGTATTATTTATTGAATCCTTTCAAATCATATTTTTACGTTTCAATGTTTTTTATTTTTTATTTTCCTTGCTATATCGGTCAATTTGACCATTTGGTAAACGCATTTATATAACTAACATAAATATTTTCATAACTTTTACATAATTAATTACATTATACCGCGTGTTACAATTTTGTTTGCGCATTAAAACGTATTGGCACTCTTTTGGTTTATGGAAGTGGATTCTTTCATCCCCTTCCAGGCGGGGGGCATGGTTAGGCCCAAGCACGCACTTACACTTATACACACCTACTCTTACACATACATACTGTCGCTGCCTGGGATTTGGTAGTAATTATTGTTGCCAATTCCTTTATTCCTACCCATCCATTTGCCTACCCGTCCTTCCTTAATTCAGTGTCTGTAATAAACTGCCCGCCGCGTCATATAGTCATTTGCGCTCCGCTCCGCCTTTACCTAATTCCGCTATTAAAATAAAATAGTTCGCGCATGTTTACTGTGTGTTTACAATTGAAGACCAACGAGGGCCGGCCTACAGATTCCTTTTCGGTGAGTCCTTCCTCTCCAATACAATTATTTTACCATATTTTTCAGGCAGTGATGGTAGCCACAATCAAGGTTCATTTTTAACACACACACAGTAACAATTCCACTCTGCACGATCGCAAATCTCCTCCATTTACTGTTCAGACTCGTTCTATACAGTTTATTGTTAATAGCACTTCGTTTCAACTTAATTACTGAACTAAAGAATTATTAAAGGTACCGGAAATTAAAATGAATACATTTATATAATAGACAAACCTTACCATCGTGAAAACGGGCGCCTCTGCTAATTCCCTAAACTTAGCGAACCTTGGGGTGACTTACGGCAGAGGCGTTGTCGAAGAAATGCTCTGAGCCAACATTATCTTCATTTTTCATCCCTTCAGTCATATTTAACTGTTTCATACTTCGACTTAGAACAAACAACATCTTCATTTTGTTAATGCATATTTTTATATATTTCAACCAATAAAATATGCGTTAAGAAAATGACGATAAATGTTGGAAGTTCTTAATCGAAATATGATACAATATGACCAAAGGGGATAGGATCGAATTAGCTTAGTGGTTAGAGCAGAGCCCTGGCAAGGTTAGTTTCTGGGTTCAATTTCTAGATAGGACCGTAAATTTTGAGTATTATTGTCTTCAAATGGTTTCTGGACCGGCGGTACCCATACCATAATACGGCAAACAACGAAAACAAAAAACCTTGAAACGTGACAACATCATTAAAACTAAAATAAAATTTATTATTACATTCCTGTCGCTATTTTCTTACCTTGATTAAGACACGTAAAGTTTTTATGCCGAAAGCTCTCATAAATTGTCTGATTTATTGAACAAGCAGTACGTTTATAGCTTTCCTACCCGAATCAAATGTGTCCGTTTTTCTTTATGCTGTATTTGCTAGCAAGTATTTTAAATAATTTAATCTTCTGAAGTAAGGGGCATAAATAAAGTTAATCACGAGGGACCATGTCTTTCGAACCAGCGAAACAGCGCTGTGAATAATGCTTGGCAACATTACTTTTCCAAAAGTACGCCAAAGATTAAGTCATGCAGGAGCATTTTTTGTTTATGGTTTACGGGTTTCTTTTTTGAGGAAATCCTGAAAAAATGTAATAATTTATTAGGGTATTTTCAATTTTTTTTATTCTCGAAAAATCTAAGAAAAAAATTAGGGTAACGAAGTAATGTATGTTTTAAGGTTTTCACGGCCAAAAAGTATTTTTGTTATTGTTTTTGGGGTGTTATGCCGTGTTTCGCTATCTCCTTCTTTAGCCAACGTTTCGGACAGCGTTACAGTGTCCATCATCAGGGCAGATGAGTGATTCACTCATCTGCCCTGATGATGGACACTGTAACGCTGTCCGAAACGTTGGCTAAAGAAGGAGATAGCGAAACACGGCATAACACCCCAAAAACAATAACAAAAATAACGAAGTAATTTTTATTTTATATTTATGTTAGCGATGAATTTTGATAACGGTTTAAAAATTGCTATTTTTGATTTGCCGTCATAACGACGTGTTCGTTTTTATTCAACAATGAGGCGTTGTTGATGTTACACTCGCAAAGGTCGTGGATAACCGTCTAAAGGAAGGCGTTCACATCGTACGCATCGAACTACGTACGGATTCATTTTATAGTTAGTCAGACAAGTCGTCGCCTTAATTGTCCAAACGACCATTTTAGTTTTTGTTCAATCTCCACTTTTAAAATTAAAAATTATGTACAAAAAATTATAACTAACCACTTAATCAAGAATTATTTAAACTAATGAGACCTTTACCTATACGGAAATAGCTTTATCTCAAACACCTATCATAATGTCAGTTTGAAAACATCTTTTGAAAAGTCATCAGTTTGAAAACATCTTTTGGACAAAGAAATATGAAATTCAATGCGACAAAACTATACAACGCTCTACCAACTCAAACAAAAAAAATAACAGAAATAAATAAATTTAAAACAAAAGTAAAAATATGGTTGAGAGAACAAAGTGAAAATGAACTATCAAACATACTGAAGACCATGTAAAGACAACTGGATACTAAATACAAATGTGGAAAAACTACAGGCCGCCTCAGAACAGGGAACCCTAGTGAGGAGGACTGTGAAAAAAAAACTTTATAATACCTTAATATAATACAATTTATAAATACATTAAGTACAAATTTTGCCATAGATACTAATAAAAAAAAAATTAAAAAATGTTTCATTGAAATAATGAAAGAAAACCTTCTCCTCCTGTAAAATTGTCTAATGGTCGTTTGAACAATTAAGAACTAAGGCGACGAAGTGTGTCCACTGATCGTGTCAGCAATCCGAATATAGTAGACGCACTACGCCTAATAAATCCGTTCGATTCGATCCGTCGATATCTGTCAATCCGTCGTGTACTATGGAGACCTGTAGACGCTTCGCTTTTTTACTGGACAGTAGCGTTTTCTACATAATGATGAAAATCTTCATAACGACGTTGTAGCCAATTGGAACCGCTTTGGAATGCTCAGGTTTAGATCATTTTCAAAATCAATTAATAGATCATACGATGATCAGAATCAGAAAAATAAACTTTTGAACAGTATTCATAAAGTTCCCATTCGTCACCTTAATTATCGCTATCCACGAAACTCCACCATTTATATTTGTTTTGAAATAGTTTTGCCACCAGAAAGGAAGTTTATTATACTAAGCTACCTCATGTCAGAAGACGAGCACCACTAATAGGAATTTAAACGATGACTTTAGTTGTGGGGTTACCTCCATGGAAGATCTTGGCTCCTGGCCAAAAGGTCGAGATTTATCCCAAGAAATTAAGAATCAATTTGCTGACTCAATAATCAGATACTCCAGTTTTTTAATGCAGTACAGTTTTCGGCAATTTTCCAGCACATCTATTTTCCCTCTCCTCTCTCCTATTTCCTCCCGCCACACAGCATTCCCTAATTATCATCAATTTAATAGAAATATACTATTTACATCTGAAATAAGAGAACACATTTGGAAGGCGGGTATGGGTTCATTGGAAAACCAATACCTCTGTCATGGGTCAGGCCAAAGTCTCAGGTTCCCGGGTTCAAGGTTTATTCTGATCTTCGCGACGGATATGTCTGCCCACTAGTGGCGGGCTAGATTGGGAGAGGCCGGTTGAGGCAGACCCTTTGACCTCTCCAACCGGAATGTCTTGTTCCATCGCCTTACTCTGCAGAATTCATACGTCCGTCACTCCTGGCACATTGAACCCTTAGTACCTTTTCCTTCCTAGAACACTCTCTTCTCCCTATCCTTAAAAATATTTTCCACAAAGCATCCCTAAAGACGATAACGGCCTTGAGGGAATTTATTTTCCTAAACGTAAAAACACATAAATACTTGTCGCACATAAATAAACACGTAAACACCTCAGCACAGGTTCTCCTAGTGAGGTGTTCACGAAACATACAACAATACCTATCCACAGTTTCACCTTCACAAACCTACCTTACACCCAACATAATAAAATTGCAAAATATATTATTTAAAAATGTTTTCAAAATTGATCTATTATGTAAAAATGTTAATTAATAGGTAAATACTGTAATACATAGAAATAAATAAATAAATTCATTCAACTTTTCTAAATCATGTTTGCAATCTCACATTTTATGAAAATTCAAATTTTCCACAACAACATTTTAATATTGTTCACCAGTTTACGTAGATTTTTATTTGCAAAAGCTTCCTTTAAAAACATCTTTCATAAACAAAACATACCTATGCATTCCTCTTAAAATACACTAAAGTATGCGAAATCTCTCTTGCGAGAGTTGTGAGCTTTTGCAAGGTTAATGTCGAAGGCTAGACTAATTATTATTTATTATTTACATTGCGCTTCTTTAATTTTAATTGAAACCCACAAAAACCTTCCGCAGTCTTGAGCTTTCTACCACTTGGTATAGTTTCCACTCGTTAAACTACCCACATTAATCGCACTACTTTATCATCCCCCTCCTGTATAAAATGAGAGTTTCTGCATTATTTAAGAGAGGATTATCTTGAATTGGGACATTGATGGGCGATATAAAGAAACCTTTTTTATTCGTGCCTGTTACGGCGATAGAGTTTAATATGTGAGGTGGTTCTGCTTCTCTATCAACTGGGTAAAATTGCTAAATCTTGAAATTGTTTCTTTAAATGGGAGCAAATAAATGGCTTTAGTAGTTCTCTTGCGATATTCTAAATACATATTTTTCTAAGGCTAACTTCTTTCCACGTAAATAATACAAAACCAAGAAAAGATTTTTTTTATCAATTTATTACAATATTGTTTACGGAATAATCCAATAATAACTCAGCACGAACTATACCACGAACTGAGAAACAATTGAAATAAAAGAAGAGAATGATAGATACCTAGAGGCTAACTTCACCTGAATAAAGCAATGAGAAATTGCACAAATACAAACAGGAAGATATTTTATATAAGAACAAAGTTTTGATGGAATACATTAATGGCTGGAATTAAGCAATATACTTATTTTTTTTTGGTCAAATTGTAAACCTGAAGATGGTAAGGCTATACTTTTTTTTTCTTTTTTACATGAGTTCCACACAGGAGGCCTCGAGGAAAATTATTTCCCTCAGGGCCTATGTCATCTTTAGGGATGCTGTGTGGAGGGTTTTATTAAGGAAAGGAAGGGGAGGAGAGTTCTGGAAAGGAAAAGGGTTTAAGGGGTGGGATAAGGAAAGGTGGTAGGAATCTGGGGTTCAGTGTGTCTTGGTCATCCGCCTCCAAGACCTAGACAAACCTCACCCCATGAACCCGGGCACCCCTGCTAAATCACCAAACGTAGCGAACCACTTGGGGTGACCTATGGCAGAGGTGTTGGTTATCCAATAAAAGTTCCCGGGGCGGCGGTACCCATTCACGCCTCCCAAATTGTTAAACTTAAAAGTAATTTTTAAATCATTGAAGAATATTGTCGCGGGTACGATTCCTCGGCTGGCAAAGTACTCCATCACACTACAAGCAACATTTTCCATTTACTGTGGTGGTAGTAGGAGATTTTCAAATATTGTCAGGTTATTCGCAACTCGGAAATGTTTGTCTTTCTTTCTATTAAAAAAAATCTTCCTACATACATTTTCCACACTTCCTATCCATTTTTACTATTTTAATTACGATATAAAATATGTATAACTTAATATGAAACGTACAATCCAAATACCATTATTATCAAGCATCTTATGTTTAATTCAAATCTATAACTTTCATCTGCCATGACATGGGGACATCCCTGGCATGGCGGGTGAAATAATACTAAAAAAAGTGCCAAATGTACAAATGCATGAATCAAAAAAATTGAAAACAAGATTATCAATTTTACCAAGTAAGTGAAAGACAGCATATCTATAATGCGACAACTGTATTTGCGAAGACCTCTGAATGTTACTAATTTGTCTTCTAGAAACTTCACTTAAGAAATTTACAACTTAATGACGATATTTAACTAAGAGATCAATTTGTTATTCAACATTCTTGAGAAACGACCTACAGTCAAATATATGCGAATACATTATAATATGATGATGTTTTCAAAGATAACTTTATTGCGTAAATTTTTATTCCCGTGACAAATCATAATTCTGTCGATTCATATGTATAAATTGGTTAAATCAATTGATTTTTTTTTTATTATTAATGAAATATTTATTCTGTATTATGTTACCGTAAACATGTTATTAATACAAAATTTCACTTGTTTTATTTCTTTTTTATGAGTTTTAATAAAATGGAGTATCTTATTCGAGGTCATTATTAAACTGTCGGTTTTAAAATGCCTTCGAAGGCGATACAACTGACGAGCTTAAATTAACAAAAAATTTAAACTCTTAAAAAAATGATATTCGATTTGTACGAATTATTGTAGGAATAGGTTTTTTTTAAATATTTTAAATGTGACAGGAAATAATACTAAAGTGTTAAGAAAAAAGATTATTTCAAATTTTTATTTCTCTTAAGAGGAATATAAACGCCAGAAATATTTCGATTCTCATGCCTACAAATTTAAAAATCGCGCGTCGTATTTGCACGAAGTAAGTAAGCGAATAAGTGGTTTATATTTATTTTGTGCATAATTTTATAAGAATGAAAAAAAGTTAGAACATACAAAATCTCAATAATAGTCTAAGCCATAAAGGGGTATATTTATTAATTGTTTCTTACATTACTTCATAGTTAAGTCATGAAAAAACATTTTTTTTGTGGTTTACGCATATACTTTTTACTACGCAAATAATAATTTTATTGTAATTCCAATACATAGAAAAGCTAGTAAAAGCTTCAATTTATCCGTAACATATTTTTTGATGTTCATAATGTAAACCGATTCGTCGTAAAGATGAATCTAATAGTATCTAAATAGGACTTCACGTATAACCTCATCTTAAGTAGGCTAGTTTATTTAAATGAATGTTTAATGCAAATTAAAATAATGACCGTCAAAAATGGAAGAGACCTAATTTACTTTGTTCACTATAACCTACAACCTACGTTCATTACATTTACCATGATTATTTACATTTTGTATATCATGTGATTATTATCATAGAAATCTCGACAGATCCTTAGCGGTAGTGCAAGGGAAATAGAGTATAGAAAATGGAAAAATGATTTGTTGAAAATATGTGTCTTAGAAATTATCGAAATAATAAAATAAATTTTGAAGATATTATTCAGACAAATTTTTCTTCCGTCTATTTCTTTGGCTAGACTTTGCCGATTCCAAATGAAGTAGTATTTTATATTATGGTAATTTTATACCGTACTAAAAGAATGAAAATTTTACTTAACTCATCGAAAACAATCTTCAAAAGTAGTCATTCATCAGGGTGAATCAAATTTTATTCACGCCACAATAAATAATTTTTATTTAAGTACGTAAGACAGGCATTATGCCAAAATTTTTCAAATATTTGTGACGATAAGTGGAAGAAACTCTCAGTATGAAAGACCACCGATTGAAACGTTTCATGAAATGGCTTCAGCCATGTATGGTTGGAAGTGGAGAACTAGGGCTGAAGAGCCGGGGACTTCTTCGCTATACCTTCCCTAAACCCTATATCTCCCCACAGCATCACAACATACCCCAATCAGGGATGGTTGATTACTCCAATCGTTCTGACGGTTGATAGCAGTTGGGATTCTTGTGCGGTTTTCACTTTAAAAATTTAAATAAATGATTATTAAACAAATTACTTCGAATGATCTAATCATTTGATGCTGATGGAAATTTGACGTCTTGATATGAATGACCAGTCGTTACACTGCGGGTACTATACCAATCGGCTTCGGTGGCCGAGGGGAAAGGCTTTTGACTAATAATCCGGGGACGGGGATTGAAATCCTGGCGTGCAATTTTGATTAATTTGTGATATTTCACAAATGTATTCATTTTAAATGTTTAACATATTTGCGGCACGTTCCAGGGTAGAAGATACTCTCCTAGTATATAAGTATGGCCTCGGTGTAAGACCACCGTTTATAATTGAAACGTGCTTGAAAATGCTTTAGCCGTCTTTGGTGACCAGATCTGAACAGCCAGGTACTTCCCCACCTTCCTCTTTCCCATCTCCTTCCCCTCCCCACTACCTTCAATCTCACAACATACCCCAATTGGGGATGCAATAGTTTCAACGGCTCAGGCTCCACACGGCAGCATTTGGGACTTTTGTGAGGTATTCACATTAACAAAAAAACTATCTTATGATTTTCATAATATTTGAACAATATGGAGGTACTAAGTTTTAACCACTGTTTTATTGGCATAATATTTATTAACAAGTTTCAGGACCGCTGGATCCCAGATCAGGATATAAGTATACCAATGAAGGAACTGATATCCTGATGAAAAACCAGGTGATTCTGAAACATTTGATATATGAAAAAATATTAAAAATAACATCATTACCAACAGTACTATTTTAAATTAACTCCACACAGAAGGTCCTGAAGAAAACAATTTCCCTCGGGACCTACGTCATCTTTGGGGATGCTGTGTGGAGTGTCTTTTTTGGCGAAAAGAAGGAGAGGAAGTGCAGGGAAGGAATAGGGTATGAATCTTGGGGTCAAAGTGTCCGGATGCATAAGTCCATTCCGGCCGTTGTCTGGCTGGAAAGGTAAAAAGATCTTCTTCGACTAGTCTCCCCCGATCCGGCCAGCGACACAGTTGATGGGCAGACACATCCGTCGCCAAGATGCGGACAAACCTCACCCATGAAACTGTGCACCCCTGCTAGGTCACCAAACACAACGAACCACTTAACATGGCAGAGGTGTTAGTTATCCAATAAATGGTTCGCGGGGCGGTGATACCCATACCGCCTTCCGAAATGGACATAATATCCTGATGAAATAACAGATGGTTCTGAAACATGTTGATTATTATTATCATTAAAAACAGTTGTTAAATTAAGGGGTATTTCACCATCCTCTTCATAGATTATCCATAACAGTACATTTTCGATTTATTTATTTAAAAAGTCTGAGTTTTCTATTCGGTACTTAAACATAAGAACAGTTGCTAAATATAGGATAAGTTAGTCGAGTACTTTTTACTTGTTTCTAATATTTATTTATTTATTTTCGTTATCGTATGGATAAACTTTCAGGAGGAGGGTGAGATACCCCCTGCTGCTGCATTAAAACTTTCAGAAAGAAGAATTAACACAGATTTAATATTATTATATAAAATACTGCATTACAAAATTTACTGTCTTGAATTACTTCAATTAATCAACATCCATATTCTCAAAAGATCTTGCCGACACTTACTGCCCTTTTACTTTAACAACACCAGAACCCTCTCTTACCAAAATTCCTCGATTTACAGACTTCACAATCTCGGAAATAAATATTCTGATCTAGGAGATAAATTTCATCTTAAGAATAACCAGTATAAAAATTGTTTATTCCAATTCTTTTATACATCGAGACATAAATGGTCGTGGATAAATTGTGCAATTTTTATATTGTAATCCTTTAATGTGAGACTTCTTATCATTTTTACCAATGTATTTTATTTTATATTATGTGCTTTTGATTTTATATTTTTTTCATTACATTATATTATTTGCTTAATTGTTTTAGTTTTAAAGTATTTAAAATAACTGTGATACTTAACTTATACACAAAGAATATAAAAGCTCATTAGGGTGTGTAATAAATAAATAAATAAATAAATTATGATTATTGTTAATTTATTAAAAATGGTGCTGCAAAGTACTTGTAGGTACGTTGAAGAAGTGTTCATAGGATAGTTCAGATCGGAAGTGGTCCATCGCAACCGGCTAGACACCAGACAGTGAGACAGCCCCTCCACCGCTCAGCGCTGAGTAAATAAAGAGACCCTACTCTCCACTCTCTCAGTAATACACAGTGCACAGAGCGAGCTTTAAGCTCTGCTCCAGGAAATTAATCCTGTTGAGGCAGACGGCGACATGCCTCGAACCCGCCAAGGAATAATTCAATGATTTAGTGCGGTGGAGGTGCCAATTCTACATACTAATTTTCCCGTTTGAATATAGAGCCGTAGAGAAGACAAAACGTTGAAAAATTGTGAAAAAACATTTTTTATGACAAACAGAAACTAATTCTCGTTGTAAGACGCTGAATTTATATTCAGGAATGAATTATTTGTGATTGGTTACATAATTTTTTTTTTTATGTGAGTACCGCAAAAGAGTCCCATCTGGAGCCAGTAAGAATATCGCATCCCCAATTGGGGTCTGTTGTGAGGCTGAAAGTAGTGGGGAAGAGACGGAGATGGAAAGAGGAAAGAAGGTGGTTTTACAAATTTGGTCACCAAACACGGAAAAAGCCATCTCAAGTAACTTTCATTTCTGAATTGTGGTCTTACACCAGGGCGATGCTGAGAGTACACTCCACTCTGGAACGTGCCGCAAGTATGCTGTATATTATTTTTAATCAATTTATTATGAAGTAACACAAATTAATTAAATAAAATTTATTGCGCTACCCGAGATTTGAACCAGCGACCTTCGACTGCTAGTCGAGAGCCTTACATCTTGTCCTAGTAGGCCTTCAAAATTTAAAAAAAATATATAACAGGAGGAACATACAATTCATAGGTGAGAGGAAATAACAATTTTACAAAGGAGCTTACATATAAAAAATATAAATTTCATATACCGTGTAGACGAAAATAAAAGACAGGTTAAGTAGAACAAACAAACAATAGAAAACAATTAAAGAAAAAAGGAACAAGTTTATACAAATATGGATGATTACAACTAAATTAAAAAGAAAAGAAGAGAAAGGGAAACAAGACATAATTGAACATGACAAGAAAATTACATAGTTTCATCTTTAAACCTATTTAAAAAATATTCTTTTAAAACATTACTCTGAATTTTTTTATTTTGCTGGATTCCCTTGTACATATCGGGAAGCGAATTATAAAGAGTATAGGCAATGTAGTTCAGAGATTTTATCCCATATTTTGTAGTATGTATTTGAGGTACGCGGATTTTATTGCTATTTCGAGTATTGTGAGGGTGGATGTCTTGATTGTAAAGTGGCTTGATGTTAGTGTGAGTTGATTGTTGAGTAATTTGTAGGATGGTGCTTGTGATTTCATGTTTAGGAAGGATTGTTATTGGAAGAATACCGGAAACCGAATAGATATCTCTGAGATGGGTATCCCATGGAAGTCCAAAAACATTTCTGAGAGCACGATTTCGAACCACCTGCAGATCAGCTATCAATTTCTTTGATGCAAATCCCCAGAAAAAGCAGAGATAGGAGAGGTGTGAATGTACCATGGCATAGTAGACTGATGTTAGTAAAGGAGTAGTTAGTAATCCTTAGAGTCTATAAAATACACTAGTTATGGGAATAATTTTCTCCTTTACGTGATTTATGTGGAGATTCCACGAGAGTTGGGAATCAAATATTTTGTGCTCATTTTCTTATCGAGGCAGTTATCACCAACTTTGATATTGAGGTTGAATTTTTTTTTGTTACCGAAAAGTATATAATGAGATTTTTTTACGTTAAGAGTTAGTTTGTTTATTCTCAACCAGCTTGTGAGTTTAGAAACATCAACATTCATTTCCGTTTCGAGCTCCGCTAGGTTCAGTTTGTTATAAGGGATAAATAAAACTATTTAGGGATAAATAAAACTATTTAGGGATAAATAAAACTATTTAGGGATAAATAAAACTATTTAGGGATAAATAAAACTATTTAGGGATAAATAAAACTATTTAGGGATAAATAAAACTATTTAGGGATAAATAAAACTATTTAGGGATAAATAAAACTATTTAGGGATAAATAAAACTATTTAGGGATAAATAAAACTATTTAGGGATAAATAAAACTATTTAGGGATAAATAAAACTATTTAGGGATAAATAAAACTAAAAAGCAAATATAATTACAAATTACAATATAAAAATCAAACATAATATAAATATAAATATAAATACAAATAACAATATAAAAATAGAAAAAAATATATTTAAGGGATGAATAAAACTAATAAGGAAATATAAATACAAATAATATTATAAAAATTAAAAGTAAGCTGAAAAATAAAGAATAAAAATATATTATTGTAAAGATGATTGAAATTTTTTTTTTTTTATATGAAATACCGCACAAGAGTCCCAACTGCTCCCGTCTGGAGCCAGTGAGACTATGGCATCCCCAATTGGGGTATGTTGTGAGGCTGTAGGTAGTGGGGAGGGGAAGGAGATAGGGAAGAGGAAGGTGGGGAAGTACCTGGCTATTCAGATCTGGTCACTAAACACGGCTAAAGCCATTTCGAGCAACGTTTCAATTCTGAATGGTGGTCTTACACCAGGGCGATACTGATAGTATCTTCCACTCTGGAACGTGCCGCAAATATACTATGTAGTATTTTAAATGAATAAATTGTGAAATAACACAGATTAATCAAATAAAATTTATTTGCGCACGCCGGGTTCGAACCCGCGACCTTCGGATTGTGAGTCGAGAGTCTTGCCTCGGGACCACGGAGGCCGTGAAATAAAAATAAGTGAGTATTTCTTCTACACGAGTACATGTTTATTAAGGGATAAATATGGTATAGATAGATATGGTAGATATAATATGATATCCATTATGTACACATATGTCTCTTTCTTTCTACACATTGCTTCTCAAGATGTTAATTTCGTACTTTCTCACTGTTCCTTTATTTTATGTTTTGGCTCACACAATTTATTTTTTATCAGTTTGATTTATACCCTGATAATGCTTGTCTTAAGCAAAACCGATCGATATAAAAAAAAAAATGAATCATGGTTATAAACAAAGTAATTGTTTTATTTCATTAAAATTATCAAACCACAAAGTGATTACTTTCTACCAAAATATATATTTTTAACTATTTTAAAATAACACCTATTATATTCTATTAATCAATTAAAAAGTACCACGTCCTTGATAATTTTTTCATCCTTGGTGAGATTTTTTTAACAAAATGCCAAAATATTCAACTGAGCTTTTGTTTTTTATATATTTATTTTCCTTGCTTACTTTTTGGTTGAAATGTATAAGGCGACCGCAATAAGCAGTGCGCAGTTAGCGGGTTAAATGGCCCGTTGTATAACACGTTTACGGGTCGTGATTTTAACAGACTGCCTTCAACATTCGGTCCCCTATCGCACGCGCCGGATCCTTTGAATAATAATGGATGGTCGCTTTGAAAGCTCGTGCAAAGGATGGGAATTTCTGTTAACTTTAAACTTTTGCTATTTTATATTAGTTCCAATCGCAGCAGTTACTAATAAATTATTGAATAAATATCAATTATGTTTTTAGGTTTTCACGGCCAAAAAGTATATTTGTTATTGTTTTTGGGGTGTTACGCCGTGCTTCGCTAACTCCTTCTTTAGCCAACGTTTCGGACAGCGTTACAGTGTGCTCATCTGCCCTGATGATGGACACTGTAACGCTGTCCGAAACGTTGGCTAAAGAAGGAGTTAGCGAAACACGGCATAACACCCCAAAAACAATAACAAAAAAATATCAATTGTTAATAGTTAGGCTAATCTACGACTTCGATGCGGTTGACATTTGATAATTGATCATTTAATTGTAATTTTTAATTTAAAAAAAAAAGACAAACATTCTTGGAATAGCCTGTCAATATTTGAAAATCTCTTACTACCACCAAGGTAAGCGGAAAATGGACTTCAGCTAGCAGGAATTGAATTCAGAAGGCCTGACTCAAACTCATTACAATTGACTTGACGATGACAACTCAGCCACTGACCCATTAAGAGCCATTAACCAGCGGCTGACAATTTAAATTTCGTCGAACGATAATCTCGCGATCGTACCCTTGCAACTGTACAGGGCGGTTCCGGTGAGAAAGATTAATTATTCTCCATACCAGCATTTTAACATAATAACTATCTATTTTATTTCATTCAAAATTTGCTTTAACAAATATCTACATTTTTAAATGCTCAAACTCGTGATGATAAAACTATTAAAATGATTGATACTTTTTGTAATTATTTTTTGATCATAAGTATTTATAATTTTTCAATAATTTCTAAGCAAAATAAGAATGTAATATTTTTTTAATATATTAGTTTGTAAGACCGTAAATAAATAGACAAACTCAAGTATTTTCACAAAACAAGGGCGCGGATCTTCTTTCTTAATTTTTTTTAACTTTAATTAAAATTCTGAAAAGTAGCTTTCCAAAATAATTAATTGATTTATTTTACTGCATGATTACAAATGTATATTGTATAATACAAAATTTTGTTTGAAAATTTCACAAATCTGCCAACGACCTAAGGTAAAACCTTTTTGTACTAAAAATAAACATATTTTCTCAAATTTAAAAAAAAAAACTTTACTAGTTAAAAAAACAGTCTTTCGAAATCAATTTATGATTTTTTGTGGAAAAGAGTCAATACGTCTAAAATTTGATTTAAAAATGACATATTTCCGGTTTTGTCTGGTTATTCCCTCTTAAAGCGATTGACAATTGAGACATCCCATTGAGGGGGAATGTTTATTTTTTATGTGAATACCGCACAAGAGTTCCAATTGCTCCCTTCTAGAGCCAGTCAGACTATAGCATCCCCAAATAGGGTAAGTTGTGAGGCTGAAGCTAATGGGGAGTGGAACGAGTTGGACTAGGGCAGAGGTTCCCAAACTTTTTTTTCTCGTGGACCACTTTCAAAATTTTACTGGTTTTGGAGGACCCCCTGCTGCAAGATTTCTACCATATTCCCAAAACTCGACATGCGTTGTACTGAATATTGAATATAACGCTGGAATTGTGGTCTGTCCCAACGGAGGGGGGGGTAGTAATATGATATGCGACAGGGGGCGGGATGGGATATGGACACGGGGTGGGTCTCAATATGACAATTTTTCACCGAAATACGAGTAGATTTAGGAAGATAGTACCTGCCTACATTGACAGGTCAAGCCAAGCCTGTACTGATGTGCAGGTTTTTACAAGTAACAGTCGCTGACCTTCTTAAAATACACTACTCAAAAACATTAAGGGAGGGTTTAAAAAAAGGAATTAAAAAAGAAATTAATGCTAAATAAACAAGCTATCTGATCCATATGCCGGCCTAACTGAAATTTTTTTAATTATTTTTATTTTCAAACTAATTTTTTCGCGCTATCTGTTAGGATTGCATGAGAACCTTATCACCTAAAAAATTTTAGCCATAAATCGGAAAATTAGAATTTTAAAGCTGGAAAATACTTTTTATAAAGTCTCAATATGACCATTTTTCACCAAAATACAGCCTGTCAAAAATCATCCAAAAATTTAGAATTTTTTTTGCTCCCTTAATTTTTTTTGAGTAGTGTATTATCTGCCTTTATTGATAGGTAAAGCCAAGCTAACATTTTTGTTCTTTACTATCGAAACCAGATTTTTTTCGTGGACCCGCACTTACAACTTGTGGACCACCATTTTTCTCTCATGCCTTCGTGGACCCCCGTGGAGTCTCCCGTGGACCCCTGGGGGTCCACCTGGACCACTTTGGGAATCACCGGACTAGGGGAAGTTTCAATTCTGAATGTTCAGGGCGATATAGAGAGCAACTTCCAGCTATTTTCCAATATTTTTCTAGTTACTGAGCATCGCCATATGTATTTGCTTTCATCCAAATAAATAGTACAATCTATTCATTCATGAAAAATATTACTTTGATGTTTTTTTTTTATATTTGATGAGTCCGAAAATAGTTGTGTGCACGGATAAACATTTGTACGTTTTGATTAATGTTGCAAAACAAAGCAACAACTTTTCTAAAAAGTTTATTTTGATAGTTAATTATATTTACAAGATAATTCATTCAACGGCACCATTTCCCTTGTCATGATATGGTTTGCGGGGCATCTGTTTTACCTTGTGCTAACTGCTGGCTGGATAGGTCTAAATACGGCTGAAGTTTTCGGTACTGTTCAGGGTTTTGTATGGTGGATTCTTCTTTAGAGTTCAAACACTGTTGATTTTTATGTCGAGTCATTTATTTTTACAGACTTTTATACAATTGAAGCACAACAACAATGGTAAAATATTTAAATTAAGTTACTAGTTTTACTAGGAAAGCCTAGGTGCTTTTAACAAGATTCTTTTACAGTAGAAAGAAGAAAAAATGTGACAAAGACAGCCTTTTTATTGCAAAAAACGGCTATAATAAATGAACGAGATATACGATTGTGTAGAGTGGATTGATATTTATTTATTTATTTATTTATAAATAAACGCCCTTTTTCGGGGCTTTTACATATATAGCATAGAAAAAACATTTTATTGTACATAACTGAACTGCCTCAATAACAATATTTTATATTTATTCAAAGATAAATTGAAGATGTCCACTGACTTGGTATAATTGTTTCCCTCCATTAGTATTCTGGGCAAAAAGGAATACATATGATAGTTAGTTCCAGAATTTCTGCACTGAAATAAATCCTGACTTCTAGTATTACGAAGTGGAATTCGGAAGCTTATCAATTCAAGTAATACCGGACTATCAACTAAATCATTTAGAATTTTATATAAAAATACCAAGTCAGTGAAAATTCTTCTGTCTGACAATTTAAGCATATTCATATCGTTTAAAAGTGTGTTGTAGTTTAACATATTTGCTGAAATACCCATTTTAAAATTTAGAAAACGTAAGAATTTGTTTTGTATTCTTTCAACAGCTTGTACGTGCATATTATAATGAGGATTCCAGACAGGAGAATTGTACTCAAGTTGGCTTCTAACATAAGCAAAATATAACATTTTAATACACTTTATATTGTTAAAGTTTCTAGTTAGCCTAGTTATAAACCCCAACATTTTTAAGCCCTTATTACAGATTTCTGTTATGTGGTTAACAAATGAAAGATTTGATTGAAAAGTGATGCCCAAGTCTTTAATTTGCATTAATGTCTGAAGAGCATTGTTATCAATGTTGTAATTAAATATCACTGGATTTTTTATTCTAGAAAATCTAACAATTTGACATTTTGAGATATTTAAATAAAGTCTATTTTCCATACACCAAATTAACAATTTGTTGATATTATCTTGAAGAATGTTGCAATGATAAATATTTTCAATAATTTTAAAAATTTTGAGGTCATCAGCAAAAAGTAAGATAGATACATCATGAAATATTTTTGTAAGATCATTTATAAACAAGATAAATAAGATTGGGCCAAGATGTGATATGTTTGTGTATTAAGAATAACTGGCAAAGGACCTTGATTTGTGTTGCTATCACTGCTTGAAATGATAAAAATACTTGTGGCATAGAAAGGAAAGGACTCACCGAGAGGATGAAAGAACTTGTAGGCTGGCTATGCCCTCGTCTGCTTTCTCTCCCATCCAACTGGCACAAACAGCAATAGGAGCGAGTTTCGTTTATTTGATAATATACGGTGGAGTTATTTTAATAGCGGAGCACAATGGCTATATGATACGCTGCGGCGGGCGGTTATTACAGAACTGAGTAAGAATTGACGGATAGGCAATAGGGATAGGTAGGAAAGGAATTTGCAACAATATTAATACCAATCCCAAGCAGTGACAGTATGTATGCGTGCTATGTAGGTATGTGTATGTGTAGGTATGTGTATGGGCGTAACCAATAAACTTGCCAGTAACAATAGTACCCTTTACACACAGAGTTCGGAGCGGGTCGTGCCCCGCACCACTTCAGCCACCGCGCCGCGCAGAAAAGTCTCACAGTGAACTGCGCTGTAAACCGTTATCTTACTTTCGGTCTTTACTTTTCTGCGCGGCGGCCTGAAGTGGCGCGGGGCACGTCCCGCTCCGAACTCTGCGTGTAAAGGGTACTAATGATTGTCGATATAACAGGAAATTAACTAACAGAGGCCTCTGACGGCCGATAATCAAACTAATTGAGTATGATTCACAGACAATAGATGTCACTCATTGTCTGATTCATAAAAGTTTTAACAGGTACTAAAGGATATGAATAGTGGAATTCGATTTGTTTTTGCTTTGGATCCTAAAAACCCTAAATAAGGACAGTTCTAGTTTTTAATGTAATTTTCATATTATTGTCATAATCATTAAAAAAATAACGCAAATATTTGATCTCGAAAAACCCGCGATTCCCGACCATATTGGGGGTAAAAACGTAGATGCCAGTTTGTTGGCCAATGATATTTTTTTCGAATAATGAAAACTAGAAGTGTCTTCCGCACAAATTTAACTGGAAACAAATATTCCATTAAGCATTTAGCCAAAGAACAAACCAATATTTGGCCAATCGGGCCGTAAATTTCCTATACTAAACTGTTTTTCACCATGATTAAGAAATTCAATTGGGATGAAAATCTACGATGTCTGTAATAAAAACTTCGTCATATTTGTCCATTTGGACAAATGTTTGTCTATTCGGCCAATCCCAACGTGCGAAACTCATTAAATCTGTCCATTTTCGCAAAATATCGTCAAATCTATCCATTTTGACAATTCCACCATAAAAAATTTGTCAATTAGGACAATTTTTTGACCATTCGGATAATCCCAATGTTAAAAGTATCGAAAAAATGTGTCCATTTGGACAATTATTTTTCCAATCGAACTCAATTTGGGAGGCGGGAATAGGTACTGCCGTCCCGGGAACCTTTATTGGATAACCAACACCTCTGCCATAGGTCACCCCAAGTGGTTCGCTACGTTTGGTGATTTAGCAGGAGTGCCCGGGTTCATGGGGTGAGGTTTGTCTAGGTCTTGGAGGCGGACGACCAGGACACACTGAACCCCAGATTCTTACCCACCCGTTAAACCCTTTTCCTTCCCAGAATTCTCCTCCACTTCCTTTCCTTAAAAAAAACCCTCCACACAGCATATCCAAAGACGACATAGGCCCTGAGGGAGATTATTTTCCTCAGGGCCTCCTGTGTGGAGCTCATGTAAAAAAAATCTAATTTGTAAAATAACCTCAAATTAGTCCATTTGGACAATTATTTGTATTGTAATCTTTTACGCCAGATATTGTGGTGAATATGTTATTAATCATATGATCATCGCGGGATCACGTGGTATGCGCTCAATCTCCTCTGTTACCGTGCTGCTAGAAAGAGACGGAGTGCGCATCTCCTAACCCGTGCTGGCTGAATGTGTCGTTGGTTTTTTTTATCGTAATAGAACCGAATTAAAGCAATTCCAAAAGATGGCGCCATTTTTTTTAATTGAATGTACTATTGAAGTAAATGAATGTAGAACTAAATCTTAAATAAATTTAATGAATTTACGTTAACAGAGTGTGATTAGCATCCCCTGGCAGGTTTAAGTACTACGGATTTGTAATTATTATTGTAACTGGCAGTTGTGAATAATAATATCACGCAGCTGTATTATTGCAGCTATATGCATATTCCATATGACATCATTGCCTGTCACGGTTAGTTTGTCCCGGTGACTAGCTGTCACTGGATCACAGTGGATCCGAGCAACCGGCTGTTTTTGGAACCAGTTCTTATCGAATTTATAAAAAGGTCACCAACACTCAAATTGGTCGAAGTCGAACCAAAAGCCGCAGGGCCTAGCAGCAAAAACCTGCGGAGCGGTTTTTTAACTGCTAATCGTTTATTAAAAATAACAAAATATTATTCTTCGCATTCAATTAAGTAAATTGTAAAACAGTGAACACCAGTCAATTAATCACTCTTTAACTTTCCCAGCTGCCAGAGGCACTCTCCCTTGCAAAAATAATTCACTGTTATTTCAAGTTTACCCCCACAAAGATAATTCACACTTAATGTACTCTCAGTTGTTCCTTGTACGGATTTAATGGGAGAAATGTCTAACGCCTTTATTGGTATGTACATTGTACACTGAAAACATCTCTAGAAGCGTGATTTAGACCGATTTTAAAGAAAACTTACATCGCCAATTAATATGTACAGAGTGTTAAGCCGCCGCTACCCGAATTTCCCGATTTCTTACATATCTCCCTTAAAAATTTGAAGTATTTAAGCTCTTAAAAAAATATATGTTATTTTTGAAGATAATACCTAGATGCGTTTCACACCGAAACGCAAATTATATGAAATTCCCTCGATAGAAAAAAATCGCAAAGTATGCTTCGAAAATAATTTAAAACAAGTCTATTTCTATTATTTTACAAGTTATATTTGTGAAAAAATTCACAATGTTTCTTTAAATGATACTTTTTATACCTTCCATGAGATTTTTGCTCTATTTTAAACGATTCCCAATTTTCGCATCAATTTTGTCATTGAAAATATTGGCGCGCTCTGTCCAACATTCGCAATTACATATCTCTCCATCTTCTTCTTTTTGGACCGGGAAGCGTCGCCTTAAGTCACCAAAGAAGCGAACCACCTGCGGTGACCTATGGCAGAAGTGTTGGTTATCCAATAAATGGTTCCCGGGGCGGCAGTATCCATACCCGCCTCCCAAATTATATACATGAAACCTTTCGATTAGTACGTCTCAGACAGTTCAACGAAATTAATTTATTTGCTTAGAAAAAATTGAAAATTCAAATTTTTGTTCATTTCCAGCATAAGTATGAAAAATTGAACTTACTCCGACACACAGTCCTACCCGTTTATCTTGTCAGAGGATATGTAAGTTTATACGACCGCTTCAACGCAAGCTCATTTTGAAGAATAGCGGAAGTGCGAATTTTCGTAAAAGAACTTTGGCAACTTATCTTAGTTTATGACCTTCAGGGCTGAAAATAATTTATTTTTGACTTTTTAAAATTACAACTCAAGTTCGCGTCAATGTCTGTATTGTTTTGAGTGACAACATTATTGTTGCAAAAATAAGACATGTTTAAATGCCTGTAAGTGGAGCTTTGAAAGCATATCATCTTAACCTCTCCACGAGTATGGACGAAACGGTTCGGCGAAGCGAAAAAATGCCCAGAAGGGTGTGGATGAAACGTTTCGTCCGCGGCTATTATCCAAATACTGTCATATTTAATTAAACTGTTTGACTTGAAGTGGCTTCTATTGACATCCGCGCGTAGTTTGTTGAAGTTTTGGAAGACATACCTACAATACCAGCTTCACAGTTTTAGTTTAAAAATTATTTTTGCGAGAGAGAGGAAGGAAGCAGTTTTTTTGTATGAACATTTTTTTTCGATGTTGGTTTATTTTCGTGGATTAATGTCGACAACCTTTTAATTCAAAATATAATATTATTTTTAGTTAATCTACGATAATTTACACAAAAATATATAAAATATGAACCAAAAAAAACTCACTCCTCACGTATAGTTTTGTTCGCCAAAACTCACTCGCGGGGAGGTTAAATCAGAACATTATGTATTTATCGGTAGTTAAATGTATATTTAATGAGTCTCAACAAAGGTCAGTAAAGTTGTACTATATGAGAGAGATAACTGTTGCCCGTTCGTTTACGAAGATAGCCGATGATATCCGATTGTCAGATGGGCGCCTTCAGTGACCATTTCTCTCGTGGCAGATCTACTCAGAGCATCGTTTAAAACGGACATTAAGTCCAGCTAAATATTCATTGTGAACAAGACGGTAATCAACACGACTCGTAACCTGAGGAATCGAAGTATCATTGAAACTCCCGATCATTATAGTTGTACTGTTTGTTCATCAGAGAAAACAACATTTCACCACAGGCACTATAATAAAATTACTGCAGTAATTCATTTTCAGAATTACCCTTGAAATATTTTTTTTTTACGGGGCACTTTATCTTTTGAAGTAAGTAGGTACCTTCTCTCAACCACTATGAAAACTTAATGTAATTTCGTCTGGGCGTATAAATTTATTGCCTCCTCTGAAGTACCATAAATACTTGGGCGTCTTTCGAATTAGGTGCCAAGTTACTGAGCATTTATTTTCCCTTGCATTTCATGGAAAGTAAAATAATAGTGTTTATCCAACTGGAAAATTTGGAACAGCGAAAGCCTTATTCCTAGGCCCTCAAACATGTTTCATCATTATACACCGTTTAGTGAATATATTTGTGCGAATTTTTATCACCAATTTTTTTCATGAAAATGTATTTTATATATGGAGTTAATAGTGACAGTAAAATTAGTTTTTCGATTTCTTCAAAAATGACGAAGTAATGAGCTTTCAAAGTGAACTAGGGAGAAGGTATGCAATGGTGTCTCATGTCATCACACGAAACACGATTTAGTACAATTTATAATTCTAAAGACAGTGCTGCAGTACTGTGTATTCGAAATTTTCCTAAAATTCCAATAGCTCTATCCCCAGCACGCTCTAATTAATATGAAACAGTGGTGATAAATGTATTAAGGTGATATTTAAAAGAATTCATAATTTTCTCTTTCATAGATGGCGCGAGTTCAATCTATATATCTATATAATATATAAATCAAAATGTGTTTGGGGATTAGGGGATTAGGGACTATGTTTTGTTATATTAGGCATAGGAAATATTTGAAACTTTCAAGATACCCTTTCTTCTGGATTATTACAACCACATGAAATCATCTGAAAAGCTTTTTAATCTTAACTGTCAAAAATTTGAGAATGACATTTTGCAAAACAATGATTGTTAAGTCAAAATTCAATTTTCAAAACTCTTTACATTAATTAATTAATTTGAAGTACTAACGTAATAATTTGAATCAAACAAGAATTATAAATATTTTAAATAGGTACCTATGTTAGGTACCGACTTTGATTGATTGTTCTTATAATATTTGATTGTTCCTATAATATACAAAAATGAATATTTGTAAAATATGAAAATTTGAATTAAAATAATTGTAATAGGTGGCACGCGAGCTGTTTGAAAACTGGATGTACTGGGAATGAATATATAGAACGCGGGAGGGGGATTAGCGGGACGGGGGAGCGGGAGAGTGGAGAGGGGCGATGGAAGGCGGGAAAGGTGGAAGGGGAACGCGGGAGGGGAAGGGATGGGAATGCGGGGGGGGGGGAACTCACGGGAAAGGACATGCCGGGGGAAACAATTTATTTCTTTGAATATGACATTGCAACGCATGCCGGGAACCAGCTAGTTATTTATAAAATCTAAAATAAGAGACCTGGGAGTTATATTAGACGTAAAACTACGATTTGTACAGCACACGTAACAAACACAGTATAAAAACATTGACATTTTTAGTGAGAACTATTAAAAACTTTAATTCACTTCCTCTCATGAAAATTTTATTTGCCTCATTAGTTTGTAGCCAATTTGAGCATTCCGTTATTTTTTCCGATTAAATTCGTATCAAAAATGTCGAAAGAATTCAGTGAAAGTTTCTAGGATTTATTAATTTTAAGTTAAATACACACATAGAACAAATCAATTACACTTTTTATTAAATACCTAACGAACACTGGAGGATCGGCGAAGGATAAGCAACTATGTTTCTATGTTAAAATTGTAAATTCGGAACTCGACTCTTGCAAACTCCAGAGTACAGTCATTTTAAGAGTATCTACTGGACTCACCAGGCGTAAAGACCTATTTCAATGTCACATTCACAAACAAATTATGTAGAAAAGTCGTCAATTCCTAGCTTTCATAGTTTAGTAAACATATTTATAAAAAATTTAGACATTCTTAAAGAAATAATTTCGATGCTTAAAACATAGTTAAACATTTTTTGTCAACAAATTATTTCTTTTAAATTCTATCCAATTTTAAACCACTGTAATGTAAGAAATTACTTTTCGCAACCTATTGTTTATTACTAACCCGTTTGTAAACAATAATGTGAATATTACAGACCCAATGTAAAAGCCCCGTGGGCATATAAATGATTAAATAAAAGTTAATATATTTGTGAAAAATATGAAATTTCAGTCTCAACAAATCAGTTCCAATTTTGAAAAAAAAAATAATTATAATAATCTGTTAAAAATATTATTTTATAGGTAGGATATTTTATCGCCTCTCCAAACAAACACTTACAATTTTGAAAATGATGACACTTAAATTCAAAGCAAAAGTTCCAGAGTTCATTGAACTGGAGTTACAGACATACATTTATAATTCCGTCGATCACTTAATATGAGTTTTTTTAGTTCGATTAATCGATTTGATCGAGTTAATCGATTTAGTCGATTATGCCGTGTTCCCTCGTGTAGATCGTGTATTTCAAAAACCGTTTATGGGAAGTAGAAATACGCACCTTTAAATGTGCTTTCAAATTAAACTGTGCGTGCAGGCGTACTCCACGTCATAGCTTTATTAGAACGTTTGTCCCCTAAATAAAAAGCAATCAATATCATCTGACACGCAAACTAATTTTACGTCGCTCCTAAGTGAAAAGACAATAATATCTTCGAATTTCAAGTGCAAGTTAAAGTTTCTTTCACTTATATAAGTTTATATATATTCTTAAAAACTAAAAAATATATTCTTAAAGACTAATGGTATATAGCTGCTGACCCTGTACAAATCGTAAGTGCGCCTTACTGTTGAATTTGACAGCCACTCTCGTCGGAAGCCCCAAAATATTTCATGGTCTGTGCAGAAAAAAACCTGCGGTGAATTTGATAAATTCCTCTATCTTAACGGATTGCAATCTTTAGAGCACACGCGTCCGGTGGGAATACTGTTCTTGTTTTATAGGTATTTCAATGTATGATGCTCCGAGGAACTTGCGTCATTGATCCCATCGCAACCGGTACATAGTCAGGAAACAAGCAAATCGCTCGCCCAATTGTGAAATTTGTCACGTGAGAACGGGTCGTTTCTACGAGTGGTCAAGAACGCCATTCAACAGCTAGGGTGTGGAATAATATGTCGGTCTCTATCTCTTCAAGACCAATGTTCACCCTTCCTCTAATCAAAAAGACCCTCCACGCAGCTTTCCAAAAGATGACCGATAAAAACTGATAGAAGTTATTTTCCTCAGGGACTCCTTTATAGATTTATTGAAAAGAAATATACTAATTGAATTAATTTTCGCATCGCAGAATTGCTTATAATATAATTATAATGACACTAATTTAACAATGAAAATGTTATGTACGTGCAAGTACAATAAATACATATTAGATATTTTTATCTCATTTAGACTTCACAAAATCACAGTCAAATTATATAACGATTCGTTTGCTAAATTTAAAATCACAACAGAAACAACATTATAAAGAGGTAGAACGTTGTTTGCTAAATTTAAAATCACAACAGAAACAACATTATAAAGAGGTAGAACGTTGCGTTAAGTAAAAATATTAAACGCTGAAGCGAAAAACTCGTTCATTTTGACGCCAGGAAAGCTAAAAATAAACAACAAACAACAATCACCAGAGAAAATAAAGCTGCAGTGTTTATATTTGCAGCTAACTCCTTACTAATACTTTCAGAGGGTCTTCAAATAACTCCCACAAGCCAAAAGCAGGCCGATTTCCGACTTCAAACCCGAAATAGAAAGCCATTTGGTAAAAATATCGCCATCGATATTGTCTGTTAAATGGCCACCACTCACGTGCAATGGTTTATTTTTACATCGATATTTATTTATTTATTTGTAAGAGACAAACAGCTTTTACATTAAATATAGATACATACATATAAAATTAAATTAAGTTTAGCCAAAAAGGTCTCCTATGTTAAAATTATTTGAAGATGGAGTTTTGTTAGATCTAAAAATAATTTTTGGTGAGGAGGAGAGGAATAGGAAAATAGGATAAGGATAGGAGATGCTCCCGATACATTCCACAATCTTGTATTAATTTTCAATCGTACGCGTTACTTCTATTCGGTATTTCGGAAGGGTATTGTTAAAAATGTCTATATTGTAAAATGTTGTGTTATATTGCGCACATTAACGGGGAATCGGGGATTTTTTTCTAATGTTAGCTCTACATGATGGTAAATGAAATAAGTCGGATTTTCTTGTTGATCTTGTCGGAATATGAATTTTTATTAAGTCGGTAAGCTCTGGCGAGTCCAGGCCATTATTCAAAATTTTAAATAACAAGGTTTGGTCTAAAATTAAGCGTCGTGTATAGAGGGAGTTGAAGTTGTGAAATTTAATAGATTCGGTGTAATTTGAAAAGTGTAAGTTTTGTTTATAATTTATGTGTTTAAAATATTTTTTTTGAATACTTTCGATTCTTTCGACATGATCTTGGTAGAAAGGAGTCTAGATCAGTGTGCAGTGTTCTAAGTGGGGACGGAAGTACGCTGTGTAAAGGGAATAAAGAGTTTTAATGTTGCGGAAAGGTTTTGTTATACGAATTATAAATCCCAGCATTTTGTTGGCTTTGTTGATGATTTCGTCAGTGTGTTGTATAAAGTTTAATTTTAATTCCAGTATTACCCCAAGATCCCTGATGGATTCTACTTCTTTAATTTGTGTCCCGTTTATTGTGTACTCGATATGTTGATACAAGAGGGTAATTTGAAGAAATATGTGATCGATATTGTAGAGAAGATTTCTGGTTGTAAAGGTAACACTTAATTACTAATTAGAAACTAGATTTAAATATATTATAAAGGTAATGTAAAAAAAATATATATATTTATGAAGAATTTTAATCCATTCTCTTAACCGATACCTACATATCATAACTACCTACATTCACACATTAGGTGTAGTTGTTGCCAGTTGTGGTTTAAATTAATTTTAGATGGCTTGGTTGTATCAATTTTTTGTTGTGTTCATTCGTAGAATTTCATTTTTTTTATTTAATGTAATATATTTATTATAAAGTTCTGCGTGTGTTTTAGATTTTTATTATTGTGACTGCTTCGGCTTACTAGGCCATTTTCAAATTGTGGTTTTTTTTTTTTTTTTTTTTTTTTTTTTTTTTTTTTTTTTTTTTTTTTTTTTTTTTTAATAATAGTTTGCGTATTACGTGTGTTTTGTTTTTAGGTTCAACATTTGCCTGGAGTATTTCTGATGAAGCAAGCACCATCAATGGTAAATAATAATATATATATATTTTTTTACATGAATACCACACAAGAGTCCCAACTGCTCCCGTCTGGAGCCAATGAGGATAAGTTGTGAGGCTGAAGGTAGTGGGGAGGGGAAGGAGATAGGGAGGAGGAAGGTGGGGAAGTACCTGGCTATTCAGATCTGGTCACTAAACACGGCTAAAGCCATTTCAAGCAACGTTTCAATTCTGAATGGTGGTCTTACACCAGGGCGATACTGATAGTATCTTCCACTCTGGAACGTGCCGCAAATATACTATATATTATTTTAAATGAATAAATTGTGAAATAACACAAATTAATCAAATAAAATTTATCTGCGCACGCCGGGTTCGAACCCGCGACCTTCGGATTGTGAGTCGAGAGTCTTGCCTCGAGACCACGGAGGCCGTGGTTAGACCACTTTTAAATAAGTCAATAGAGTTCACGTCATTATTAAACAATTAAGACCACGACAACATTTAATGTGGGAGAATACAGATTTCAAAGTATCCCACAAAATAAATAATCTATTTTCACAATTATTATTTTCTCGGTAAATCGGTAATAAATCAATTTAGGCACAAAAGTTATGATTCTAAATTATTTTCAAAATCGAAATTTAGATTATAAATAAGCAGTCTCAAAGTGGTCAAACCACGGTTTGAAAATGGCTTAGTAAGCCATTTTTTAAAAGAGACTTTGTTGTAAGTCAGATTAAAATTGAAATACGTATCGAAACTTTGTAATGAATTAATACATTTTTCGATTATATGAATCGTGTGTAGATACTAATAAATCATTTTAAACAGCATAAAAATAAAAATTGGCTACGGATAAATAAAATCATGTAGTCTCATGTGGCCTAAACAAGTAGTCTCAATGTGGCCTACTACTGTGGCCTACTAATAAACACAGTTTGATATTGGCCTTAAATGCCAAAACAGCCGACACAGTAATAAAAATTACAATACTTACATAATTTAAAAAGATTTTATTTACTTTAGATTTAAAAAAAATGCAATAACAATAAGTAAGGCATTTAATCCTACGCAGGATGAAATTTTCCATGTTACTCGTGAAATTTAAGATTTTTGTGAAATTAATTAAAGCCTTGTATTTTCAATAGCTACTTTTCGATTCGTACTAGTGTAGTTATGCTGAGTTCATCAACGCTATCCTTTTCACGTAAATATCGCACAAGAGTCCCAATGGGGGATGCTGGTGGGGAGAGAAGGAAATGCGGAAGAGGAAGGGTGAGGAAATACCCTGATAACAACCAACCTCGGCACCAAAAGAAGAAAAATAATTTAACATAAATCTGTCCTGGACGGCTACTCACAGTGCCCTAACTGCCTAAAAGATATCTACGACTCTGCCCACTAGCCGATAAATATCATCTTTAGATTAACACACCCAGAAAATGTAAAATTCGTGTTGAATCGATCGTTAGTTTCAATTAGGTACTAAAAATATCACAGGTTTATTCACACAAGATTGCTAGTCACAAGGTATTAACTTTTAATGTGAATTCGGAAGCGTTGTTAATTCAGCGCTCACCAAACAGATTCCTTCGAGCTATTTTATTTGCTGCTTGAGGTGATTTATGGGATGAAGTTGCAGACAAGAGCATGTAAATACTAGAAACAAGGTGTGAAACTACAAGAGACACATTCTAGGGTTCTAATAGAAGAAAAATAGAGAGATAGAGAAGTGGATAAAGGTAGTTCCGCAAATAAACCGTTGTTGAAGCATTTACAACTAAACAAATGTAAATGCTTTTATACCCATTGATTGCGAAACCGGATCTGTGTTTTTCAGGGCTTTTTTACAGAACTGTATTGGGCGTTTCACAGTAATTTTTTCAAACTGATTCCCATGTGGAAACTATACCATATGATATGATAAACCATGATTTGTAAAAATAACAAAATATGACAAAACTTCGCTTAACACGATAATTATTTAGAAAGTTGCCATAAGAAAAGGAATATTATTTTTGGGACTATAATATCAACAAATTTCGGAGGCGGGTGCGGGTACCGCCGCCCTCGGAACCATTTATTGGATAACCAACACCTCTGCCATAGCGGTTCCCGGTTTCATGAGAAGAGGTTTGTCGAGGTCTTGACGGCGAAGACGTTTGCCCGTGATCGGAGGGAGACCTTTTGATCTCTTTTGATCTCTAGCAGGGCTCTCTCGGAACATCGCCTTGCACCGCAGTGGGAGGGATGGATTCATCCGTCCGTTACTCTTGAATACATTGACCGCCAAATTTCTACCCACCGCTTTTTCTTTTCCAGAACTTCCTCTCTTTCCTTTCCTAAAAAAACCCTTCACACAGCATCCCCAAAGATGATGTAGGCCCTGAGAGGAAATGTTTTTCTCATATATTTCTCCTATGTGGAGTTAATGTAAGAAAAAGCTTTTTGCGAGCTTTAATCTATTATTTGATGATTTTCATTCGCATTTTGTGCCCAGCAATCATTACCTACCAGCCCATCCAAGCTTGCCAGCAAATTACATCCATGAACCGTTCATAATATTGCAGAAAAAAATAATTTGATCTTGATTACCAAGGGAGCTAGATCCATTATTAAGACATGTACCCATTTACAATTCGAAAAACATTTCAAGTTAAGCTAAGATATAAATTCTGTGTAGATAAACTAAATCAAGTTTTTTCACTAACATGCACTTTTTTCACGCAGATAATAGCCGTTATTATCATCGTCCATCGATATATCTATAAAAAGATTACATGCATCGTCCCCCAATCATAATATCTACAAGCTGGTCGTATTTTGCGCAGTTTTTTACAGATTGATATGCCAATTTGTAAATTGTAGAGTGCATTTGGTGTGAAATTATTAATCCAATATCTCATAACATAGATTCGCTATCTGCTTTGTCTGCAGGGGATGGAATGTGTATAAAAAGTGGTATATTTTGGTGTTATGCGTAGATTTGAACTCGATAATTTTTTTTAATTAAACGCCAAAGCCGAGATATAATCCATGAATCATTAAAAAGCGCGAAAAAACAGTAGTCATTGTTTATTGTGTCAAATAATTGTAAGAGATGCATGTTACGACGTTATCGTCGTTATATAATACCATGTTGTTGGTAGCAAATTTGCTTTGATTTATTTTATCAATGCTTGTTAACCCTAGAAGACTAATATCAGTGATATCGACTAACACTGTCTGCATTTTATGATTTATCTCTCTAACGAACGCGCCGAGGAGGCGTACCTCCGTAAGCCATTCGTACCTACATAGAGAAACTTAATATATTATAATAAAACAAATATAACACTTATTTCCACTTTAATTTATTTGACCGTAACCGGTTTCAGCTAGTTAAAGCCATCTTCAGACTGGTACAAATTATTTTTAGCCTATGGTTTAAGTACATAATATATGGGGGAGGGGGAGGGAGGTGGTTTACAAGGATTTTAATCAATTATATTAATTGCATTTGTTACCAAGTAGCCTTTGACTATCGAATTTCTAATTATTTTGGTTATTCCAGTTGGCTTATTTCCTTGGGTTTGTAGCTCTTCAATATTGTTCGGGGAAAACCTTACAAGTAATATGAAACGGAAAAGAAAGAACGAGAAAAAAACTTTTATTTTCGTGATATTTCTCGAAAAGATATAGCTTTCAGGTTAGGTTAGGTTAGGTTAGGTTAGGTTAGACTAGGCTAATATTAAATCGGTAAGATACTTTAAACCAAAAACAAGTTTTTATTTTTTATCAATTTCATAAAATAAAAACATTTTGTGAGTGTTTACTAAATATGTTTTGAAGGGTAAAAAAAATTGTGATGCCATTTAGTAATTTGGAGAGCGTAGCTATAGCACTCACATAGGGGGGTTCGACCTTAAAAGGGGGAGTTGATCCTTAGGGGTGGGCAATGTAGAAAGGGGGGAGGGGTTGAAGATTTTATTTTGGAACCTGTGTTTGCCGCTATTTATTATTTACATCTTTGATGGTGAAAAAAGTATGATTGTATTTTCCAGGAATGTAATCTATGAGCTAGTACGGAGGGGGGGTTAAGGGGGTTTGAACCCCCCCCCCCTTATTTGCGCCTTTGGTTAAGGTACCTACCTACATCAAACACAACGTCAGTATTACAATATACTAGGGAGGGCATCAATACAAAATGAGCTAAACAACAAAAGTCTGCTGTAGGGCCTGTCGATTGATTCGTAAAAAAAATGGGAAAAACTTTCAATAAGTCTATTTTTAACATTAGCTCCCCTCAGGGCCTATGTCATCTTTGGGGATGCTGTGTGGAGGGTCTTTTTAGGAAAGGGAGGATAGTTCTCGGAAAAAAAAAGGCCAAGGATGGGTAGGAATCTGAGAGTCGGTGTGTTAAGGAACAACGTACGTACGAATCCATCCCTCCCACTACGGTGCAAAGCGATGTTCCGAGAGTCCTGTCGCAGAGGTTAAAAGGCCTCCCTCATCCAATCTATCCCGATAAAGCCACGCAGTTGGTGCGCAGACACATCCGCCGCCAAGATTGAGTCAAATCTCACCCCCGTGAACTCGGGCACCTCTGATAAGTCACCAAACGTTGCGAACCACTTGAAATGACCTATGGCAGAGGTATCGGTAATCCAATAAATGGTTCCGGCGAAGGCGGTGATCGTACTTTCAAATTACAAATGTACGCTGCAATTATCATGAACGTTCTAGTAAAAGGTACCTATACAATTCAATGCAAGTAGATCTAATGTTACCGCATTAAATTGCGAAAATCCTGTGCTCCTTCAGATGGCACTAAACTAGGAAATTTTATATATCTCCCCATATCGTGGTCCCATAATTGATGAATCTTAATCGAATGCACGCCAAAGGCCCACTATTAGTCTACGCTGACGCTGATGTTATTCAAATTACCTACCTTAACGCTGAAGAAATTAACAAATACCTCTTTAAAGTCAGGTAACCATCATTAAAACATCGGAAAATTATTTTTTCATGTATAAATGCACATGCTACTGCCATCTGTCGGCGAATAGTGAAAACTTAATGGCGATTTTTGCGCACATTGAACGAAAATAGTAATAAAATGTATTATTTTTGTACGCTCGATTACCTCTTATCGATTGCAATGATTGCCGATTAGAATCATGTAATATCTAGATATAACGCTAGCGTAGACCCGTGAGAAATCAAGGGATATTATAATTGCGGGTTTTGTAAAACTGAAAGTATTTTTAATATTTTTTTCTCAGCACTGTCTTTGGAAAGAAGAAATTTTAAACTTGAAAAACTACATCCATACAATGAAATTATAAAAATAGAAGACACATATTCATACTAATCGAACAAAAATATTATCACCGCTTATGAAAAGAATAGCCGTTCAAAGATTATGTATACGAACGAGCCGGTAAAATATGTCCACTGGATCTAGTTCAGTGAAATCACAAGCGTTGTTTCAGTAACACACTTCATTCATACAAGTATAAATATAAAATATAGGCATGCATTTTAATTTTTTTTTTTAATTTTTGGAATAACAAATTATAATAGTTAATTTTTTATTCATTATCTTATTCCAGAAATAAATTTAAAATATTCTTCCTAGACTCGTAAAAAAGTCAATAGGTGTCGTACATTAAAATAAAAATGAATTCATTTATCCAAGACACCACCTAGATTGCATTTAGTTCGGGAAGAATCTTGCAATCATACATAAAGATAGCTGCCAATAAAAAATATGCTTTAAGAAAATGAAGGTAATGTTGGTGGTTCTTAGTCGAAGTATGATGAAGTTAAATATGACAGAAGGGGATAGAGTCCCGTTAGCTCAATGGTAGAGCAGAGCCCCGGCAAGGCTAAGGTACTGGGTTCAATTCCTAGATGCGACCAAATCTTTTTCTGGTTTCTCTACATCAAATCGTTTGAGAGTTGCTTATATTGTCTTCAATGATTAAAGAATTATTACAATATAAAATAATTTTAGTACGTTACTTTATTGTGATAACACGTTCCAATTTTTAATATTAAAAGTTCATTGAATTTGAATAATGTAACGCATTAAAGTGACAGACGGCGCTAGTATAACACTTTTTGCAAGATATGCTTTAAAATATTAAGATGGATTAATTGTTTGCACCTGTGCACATTCAATATGAATATGAATACTTATAAATGCTTTAGTCCATAAACAGACTCAAATCTTCCAAGAAAGGCTTATAATCACAATATTGGTTTGAGTCACCAATACAATATTGTATCTGTTCTATTGTAATCTTCCAAGAAAGGCTTATGATCACAATATTGGTTTGAGTCACCAATACAATATTGTATCTGTTCTATTGTAATCTTCCAAGAAAGGCTTATGATCACAATATTGGTTTGAGTCACCAATACAATATTGTATCTGTTCTATTGTAATCTTCCAAGAAAGGCTTATGATCACAATATTGGTTTGAGTCACCAATACAATATTGTATCTGTTCTATTGTAATCTTCCAAGAAAGGCTTATGATCACAATATTGGTTTGAGTCACCAATACAATATTGTATCTGTTCTATTGTAATCTTCCAAGAAAGGCTTATAATCACAATATTGGTTTGAGTCACCAATACAATATTGTATCTGTTCTATTGTAATCTTCCAAGAAAGGCTTATGATCACAATATTGGTTTGAGTCACCAATACAATATTGTATCTGTTCTATTGTAATCTTCCAAGAAAGGCTTATGATCACAATATTGGTTTGAGTCACCAATACAATATTGTATCTGTTCTATTGTAATCTTCCAAGAAAGGCTTATGATCACAATATTGGTTTGAGTCACCAATACAATATTGTATCTGTTCTATTGTAATCTTCCAAGAAAGGCTTATGATCACAATATTGGTTTGAGTCACCAATACAGTATTGTATCTGTTAGCTTTTCTTGAAAGATTTGAGTTTGTTTATGGGTTAAACTATTTATTCATATTAAAATACTGTTAAACTATTTAGCAAACAATTAAATAATCTAAATATTTGTAAGCATTACTTGCGAAAAGCGTACGTTCCTAAACCTATGACCTGACCTTTATGACATTTTCTCGGGCTCTAATGCACTGAATCGCCTGAAACTTTGGATTCTCACTAGAAACTATGGTCTTTATACAATCTCTCAAAAAAAAATTCTATATCCTTTCGTGAATAAATTATCATTTTAATGGGCTTGTAAGGCTTGGGGTCGATCTTCAACAAGCGTTTTCTCAGACACTAATGCACCGAACTGCCGAAGCTTTGGATTCTCACTAGAAACTATGGTCTTTATATCCCTCAAATAATCTATTTTTCCAAAAATCACCATTTTAATGGGCGTATTGGAAGGCTTTGGGTCGATTTTAAATAGTCGTTTTCACAGGCTCTAATGCACTGAATATTCGAGAAACATTGGATTCTCGCCAGAAACTATGCTCCTTATATATATCCCACAAAATATCTGCTTAAAGTAGCTTTCATAAAAAAATCATCATTTTAATGGGCGTAATATAAGGCTTGGGGTCGATCTTCAATAGAGGTTTTCTCAGGATCTAAAGCACCCGAACCGCCTGGAATTTTGAATTTTTTCTAAAAACTAAGGTCTTTATTGGTATCCCTCAAATAATCTGCTTATAGTAGCATTTTTGGAAAAATCAACATTTTGATGGTCATAAAAGTCTTGAGGTCGCTCTTCAATGAAAGTTTTCTTAGGTTCTAATGCACCGAACCGCCTGAAACTTAGGATCGATCTCTTATGAACCCGATCCCTTAAAAAATCTGCTTAAAGTCGCATTTTTGGAAAAATGATCATTTTAATGGGCGTATTGTAAGGCTTGGGTAGAGGTTTTCTCAGGCTCTAGTGTCTAATGCACCGAACCACCTGAAACTTTGGATTCTCACTAGGAACTATGGTCTTTATAAAAAAACTTCTTAAGTAGCATTTTTGGAAAAATCAACATTTTGATGGGCGTAAGGCTAGGGGTCGATCTTCAATGGAAATTTTCTCAGGCTCTGACGCACCGAACCACCTGAAACTTTTTGACTAGATTGATCTGTTATTGAACTGATCACTCATTTAACGGGCTTATTGTAAGGCTGGTCGATATTCAATAGATATTTTCTCAGGCTCTAATGCACCGTACCAGACTTTATAACTATTTCTCAAAAAATCTGATTAAAGTAGCATTTTCGCAAAAATCATCATTATAATGGGCGTATTGTAAGGGTTGGGGTCGACCTTCAACAGGCGTTTTCTGACACTCTAAATCACCGTGCCGCCTGAAACTAAAAGCTGAACAATGACCCATTTTTAATCAATGTTATAAAAATAAAATAGTATGAATTTACAAAAATCTATGGACAATTTTTTTATTATTATTGTTATTACTTACCAACCATGCACCTATATTATACATTTAATATTACAGATAATTTATATTTTCACTGTTGGAATAATAATGACCACTTTAAAAAACGGCAAAAGCGTCTCACATCATTTCACATAACACATCATTTTCCTTATGCACAATGTTACCTAAGTTAATAAATTGCGCAGAGTTCGACTTACTAGTCATAAGAAATAATTGTTAATTTAATATGTATTTATATAAGCGAGCTAACCATGATTTATCTAAAGGATAACCTGTTCCATGAAAACAGGATTTCCCTACAGATTCATATTCTACTGATATTTTATAATGCAGATTACTTTGAATACGCAATAAATCATTTTTAAATTTTATTTCAACATGATGAGTTAAACCTCAATTAGTAATATTTAATCACTGAAGACAATGCTAGCGACTCTCATTCCAAAAATTTACAAAAAAAAAACAGAAAAAGACACGGTCGCATTTAGGAATTGAACCCACGTCCTTAGACTTGCCGGGGCGCTGCTTTACCACTGAGTTAATGGGCTCCTATATAATTTTCTGTTAAAATATTATTATATTAAGGTAAGGAGGTACTAAACTTGTCTAAATTTATTCTACACACAATCAATTCCAATTTTGAAAATGTCACCTAAATTCAAATCAAATCCCAGTTTCCGTGTTTGTTGAACCAGAGTAACGCAGGACAGACCATAAACCTAAAAAGCCCTTGTCAGAGCATTAGTGCGATTTTGAATGAATGACATTGAAGCCAAATATAGGGTGAGGGGAAATTATTTGGCAGCCATCTTGTATGACAAACTTTTAAGTGATTTGTACGCAAAGTTGTATTGTAATAATAATAATAATAATAATAATGTTTTGATAATGCATGTGGGGAGGATAGTGCAATCCCACACTTCCCATATAATTATACATATTTACACAACAGATTTTTTAAATAAAGAACTAAGTTGGTACATTGAATATGAAAAACAAAATAATTAAAAAAATATTAAAAAATAAATAAATAATCAATTCATGTAGGGCGTGGTCTGGGGTGAGCTCGGGACCAGCGCTCACTCAGGAGTGGGGTTTGGTGCTGGAATGCTGCGGTCATCACTGTATTGTCGGAAGCCATTAGCTGCATCCTGGCTCCAGTGACCCGATGTCTCATCAGACCGGTGAATCCGTGCAATCCTAGTTCCGTGAACATTGTTGATGCACTGCTATATCTTCTGAATCCAAATATAATTCTGCATGCATCATTATATTGGATTCGGAGTCGTTCCATCGAGGTTGTTTGGTAGTTACACCATGTTTCACATGTATATAGTAGTACAAAATGCATTGAACAATGTTTTTTTACATATATAAAATTAATGAACTATTTTATTTTTCCATTGTTAACGCAGTTATAACGGCTTATGATTATTTTTTGGGTATTTGAAGAAACAGGGAATGGGACATGTCATCAAAAAAATAAATCAAAAAAATAAATCAAAAAAATAAATTAAAAATGTAAAATTACATTTTCAAACACATTTCTCCTCACCCCGCGGTTCAAATTTTCTTCGCAATGCTTTGTCCATGGCCTTTTAAGTTCATAACACATAACTGAATTTAGCATTTTTTAATACAAAATTAGTTTTCCAATAGCTATTTTTGTAAGAATCGATGAATTTTGAATCCTGTAAGATTGCGAAGTAAGAAAAGATCTTCACAATGATTCTAATATTTACTCTAACTACTTTGTTGGTAGCGAGATAACAGCTATTTAACAAGAATAATGTGGAAATTAAACAAGTCCAACTCGGAACTGCAGTATCCAACAGGTTCAGCGCTTCATCTCAAAGGACCATTGATCGGAGATGAAGATGCGATCAGCGATGGGATTCCTATCGAAGATTTGTAACGCGAAGCAAATCCAATAGTCCCCGATCCTTGATCCTATCACAACCAGGACCAAAAACAATAAAAACACCCAACCAGATCTTATCTTTTAATTAAAACAATGTTTATTGTATTGTATACTAAACCTAATACAAGTGGGAACAGCTTATTGTGTTAACTATTTGGTACAACGTCCAATTCAAAATGTACAAGTTTGTTTTTATTATGTACTGTAAAATGGGTGACTTAATAAATTTTCAACTCTTACTAAATTACTTTTTTATCTAAACATTTTTTTTTGGAAGGTTTTAAGTTACATTTATTGCACGTATTTTTAAACAATGGAAATATATGCAAAAAGACTTACACAATATGGTTTGGGGAGATAAAAAAAAAACATGGTGATCAAGGTCACTTTTCGTAGAAGTTTGACTTTGAAACAATTTTTTTTAAAGCTCGTAATACAAATCCGAATAAATGTTTAAAAAATGCGAATTTGAATAAAAACATATATACAGAATGTAACAGCACGAACCCGAAGGATTTTAACCAGCGATTTATCCTGAGCATTTTCAGAATTAAAAAAATAGATGTCATTTTGATGTCGGATGATATTTTGTGTCTATTAAAAACAAAAAACATATTTTTCAATCACAAGTCGCCATTGAACCCACTTTGCAGCGGGATCATGCGATACGCGCGCTGTTTCGTGCGTTACCGTGCTTATTAAGTGACTCGCTAGGCTCCTGTCGCGCTACTCTCATGACTGTAGTTGCGACGTGTGTATTTCATCGGACAACAAAATGACATTTACTTTTTTACTCCAAATATGCTTAGGAATCGCTGGTTAAAATCTTTTGGGTACATGTTCTTACACTCTACATTTATCGATAGACACTGATAAACTTTACAATATAAATGACACGAAATTCTTATAAAATGTATCTACATTTTTTTCTATCTGAAAATATACATTTTTTTTAAATCAGCTTCTCAATTCAGCCATTGATAAATTTAAATACATCTAAAACCAACTAATTTGACTTCCTTTCTGAAAAATCTTTAAATAGACAAGTGCATGAATGAATTAATAGCGAGATGCAAGTAATTTCTGATAGGTAGCGAGACTAAAAAGAGGACTTCTGCCTATCAGAACGACTCAATTGCATAATGATTCTGCATTTACCATCGACATTTCAACGTCATTTACAGACAATTCAGACATTCTTTTGACGTATGTCATAAAATATTAAAACTGGCTCATGCCTTTTTATACTTATGTATACCTCAAATTTGTAATCTTCGAGATATATTGACATGAAAATTAAATAAAAATCTGCGATGATCCTCGATTCAAAAGTCCCCTCGTTTTACGGTAAACTTCCTAAATATTTATTTTATCTTATTATTTGGTGTTTTTCATCGGCGTGTTTTGTTTGTAATTAAAAAAGGCTTTCATTAAGATGTTTCCTTAGAGTCCACAGGTACCGAATTAGAACTTAAACTTGTAGCAAGGTTTGTAGATTGATGCAAATGGTATTACGTCACTTAACGTTTGTGGTTATAAAATAATTGTAGTCCTTACCAACCAACCAACGTAGACCCGTAAAAATCACGGGATTTTGTAATTGTACGATTTGTGAAGGTGGAAGTTTATGTGAAGAACATATCAGAACAAGGACATTTGCTGCAGAATGACCAAGAAAAAAATATTCACGAATACGCAACACATAGTTACAAATTTTTCTTGAATATTTTTTCTTGATCAATTATTTAATAGGGAATAACCAGACAAAACCGGAAATTTGCCATTTTTAAATCGAATTTTAGACGTATTGACTCTTTTCCACAAAAAATTATTGATTTCGAAAGACTGTTCTTTTATCAAGTAAAGCTATTTTTTTAATTTTGAGAAAAAATATTTTTTTTAGTACAATAATGTTTTACCCTAGATCGTTGGCAGATTTGTTAAATTTTCAAACAAAATTTTGTATAATACAACATACATTTCAAATCATATAATCATGCAGTTAAATAAATCAATAAATTATTTGCGAAAGCTACTTTTCAGTATTTTAATTTAAGTTTAAATAAAATCGTAAAAAAATCCGCGCCCTTGTTTTGTGACGAAAAAACTTCAGTTTGTCTATTTATTTACGTCTTACAAAATAATATATTTAAAAAAAATGACATTCTTATTTTGTTTAGATATTATTGAAAAATTATAAATACTTATGATCAAAAAATATTTACCAAAAGTACATAATTTTAATTGTTTTATCATCACGAGTTTGAGCATTTTTGAATGTGGGTATTTATCAAAGCAAATTTGGAATGAAATAAAATCGATAATGAGTTATTATGTTAAAATGCTGGTATGGAAAATAATTAATCTTTCTCATCGGAACCGCCCTTTACCCTTGCAAGGGTACGATCGCAAGATCATCGTTCGACGAAATTTAAATTCTCGGCCGCTAGTTATTATTACCTCTTAAGTTTTCAAATTTTGTCTGAATTCTTGACACATGACTTCCAAATTTGAAAATGACGTTTAAAATATTGTTATTTCACCAGGAGCATCATTAAGGATGGGTTGTTTCAAAAAATTTGATGGATTCATCAAATATTTGAAGTTGATTTTCACGTTCTGTGTAGGTTCTATTCAAGTTCTGTTATTATATTGTTATAGGACTGCTTCTTTACAAAACTGAAATAATCACAGAATTTGAACAGAACTTACACAGAACGTGAAAATCAACTTCAAATATTTGATGAATCCATCAAATTTTTTGAAACAACCCGTCCTAAACCTTGATTTAAATGTGCTGTGAACATTTTTGATTGAAATGTTAATATCTGTGCACATCCTAATGGCAATTTCTTTCATGTAATAGTTGTTACACTAAATGTTTCAAACATAAATAAATAGAGAACACTCAAAAGTTTTCAAGTTGTTATCTACTGGTTATCCTGTTGTAAGTTAAGTTTTGTGATGATTCGTAAGTATTACTCGTTTAGCTTGAACCTTATCAACCAAAAAACTGTTAGCTATATTGAGTAATAATATCGTGATTTTATATTCATCATTTGCGCCAAGGCAAACAAGATATTAGTGCATTACTAACTGCCATTTACATAATAGGTGTATAAATCCTCCCATTTCTAACCTTTTGAGATTATTTATGAGACCAAAGATTAATAATATTGAAAGCGATTCGTTCATTGCAGCGTTATTTACGCATTTTACAAAAATGCGTCAATTACACAAGTAATTGACGCATTTTTTGTTAACTTCAGGTCCTTAAGAAAATATTTTCCTTAAGGGCCTTTCGTCTTTGGGGTTGCTGTATGGAGGGTTTTTTGACGACCGGCGTAGTCCAGCGGTAAGGCTCTTGACTCGCATTCCGAAGGTCACGGGATCGAATCCCAGCGAGGCAAACAGATTTTATTTGAATAATTTGAGTTATTTCACAATTTATTCATTTAAAATAATATTTAGTAGGTATATTCGCAGCACGTTCCAGAGTGGAAGATACTCTCAGTGTCGCCCTGGTGTAAGACCACCATTCAGAATTGAAACGTTGCTTGAAATGGCTTTAGCCGTGTTTGGTGACCAGATCTGAATAGCCAGGTACTTCCGACCTTCCTCTCCCCATCTCCTTCCCCTCCCCACGACCTTCATCCTACCAAAATACCCCCAATTGGGGATGCCATAGTCTCACTGGCTCCATACGAGAGCAGTTGGGACTCTTGTGCGGCATTCAATAAAAAAATAATAATAAGTAATTGATAAAAATAAAAAATTAAATTAATTTTTCCTGTCCAGAAATTTCCTATTTTATTACAAATTTTTCGTTTTACTCTGTTGCAATAATATTTGACTACGTTTTCTAACTGCGCAACATTTTGTAAGGTATTTGTAATTATTCCTAATCATTATTATAACATAAAAAAACCACTTTGATATCATGTTATTGCATTTTAATAATTAAACTGGTAGTATATTTATTACTACTAAAAGTTATGGGTTTTCTATTGGTAACTTATTTTATGTTTTAATAAACCCAATGCGGCGGTTTGTGCGTTATTCTAATTTCATGCAATAAATTTGTTAGTATCTGACATTTGGCCCATAAACGAAACAATTTTAATGTTTAATTTTTAACTATGAAAAATTACGGGATATTATATTTATTGTAGGATTTGAGAAGCTGACGGTGACCAGGAGTGGCGTTTGGTGCCGGTAGGCTGCGGTCACCATCTTGTAAAATTCAGTTAGTCCTGCGGCGAAATAGATATAAAATATAGACTAATCATTTGCTTATTTAGTTGTCTTATTTATTAAGTAGTAATTATTTGCTTCAGAGTTTGCTCATTTTAGACGGATGAAAACTGTCGTAGGTATATTCCAAATTCAAAAATACTGTCGTCCTTTATTATAATTTTCATATAATTAAAAATAATTCTTAAACTTCCTCTTTCTACCAGCACTGATACGATCTTCAATGCTATCAACGTTATGGATATAAAGCAGCTGTTTGCAGAGACCATTTTCGTTAATTTTCGAGTAATTTCGAACCAAAAATAAAGAACTTATTTTAAAGAAGAAACGATCTTTGGAGAAAAACATTTAAAAAATTTTTTTAACTTAACAACCTAAAAATAATATTCTACGCACTGCTAACCCATTTATTAATTCAATATTATATCAACAAACTGAAATTCACACTGAAGTTATACTTGTCAGTTGTCAGGAATAATTAAGTAAATAATTGGCTGTTTTTCTTTTCCTTTAAATTTATTATCATTCTATTTTCATCTCTGTTTTATTTATGTTTCTAATTACTCTCTTATGTGTTCAATATTTGAGTATATAACCGAACCCTATATACGTTCAACTACACATATAGATGATCCAGAAGTTTCAATTGTTCCTTCGTCTTATATTATTTATTATATTACCTATTGCATAATGTTATTCTATTTTCCTTATAATTAGTGTAACTCGCTCACCAAGCACAAGAACTAGTTTCTTCTTTGTTGAGATTGCGATTATAAATATATTTTTACCGATATGTAATTTATATAACACCACTGTACCAACTTATGTTTATCTATATTAAATTAAATATAAAATAAAAATAAAAAAGCATGGCTTGCAAAATAAACAATACACTACCATCTGTGATTAGAGCAAAAACAATTACCAAAATTCAAACACGAAAAAAAGAATTCGATTACAAACATAGGACTTCCCACTATTGCAAACATCTGTAAAACAAATCACACTTAGATATGAATATCAACATACAACAACCTTATCTAAATAAAATAATATAATCCTTCAAATGTAACCTACATAATTATTATTTCAATATCTATTTTACTTCATCTTTTTTCCTACATTTGTAATATTATATACGCTTTAAAGGATAAACCCACGCTTCATATTACCAATCTTTTTTTAATTTTATTGGAAGACAGTTCTATCGACCACAAAGAAAGAAAGTTAAAATGTATTTAATAATAGAATTCACGTAACAACGTTTGTACCTCCTACGTCTCGACACAGATTTATCCTAGTGAGACAAGCATCGAAAAAGCACCTGTAATCAAACTTTACACAGACCAATAAAATAAATTAAAATTACAATATATCCAACAGTTTTATGAAGTTTCTTTAAAATGCATTAGATAACTGCATTTCTTCTTGAGCATTATTATTGACATTTTATTTATTTTGATTGAAGTAGGTAATAAAATATTTATTTAATTATGAATACTTCTTATGACATGAGTACCAGTTTGTTAAGACGAGTAGGCGGAAGGAAACGAACAGTTGTTTCCGTGTTCATAGGATGCTAGGAAAAATAATAAAAATATTTTAAAAGTTTATTTTTTAAACAACACAGAACAGGGAATTTTCAGCTAGTATATGTAATACCCAAATTAACAGTTTAGTAAGAATATTATGTATACAATGAAATTTTATGATTTTTTTTAATTTTATGTTTTTTTTTCACCACTGGAGCGCTTTTTGCCACAATATGGCACTATTCAAAATACCTCGGATTGCTTTGCTGCCAATTTTGGCATATTTTCCCTTATTTTTAAATAATTAAGTAGAAGTTTACGATTTTCTAATATTTTTTTTATAAATCCTACGAATATGTGATAACCGACAAAAGATGGATGAATTCATTGGCTAAATAGAACTATAATCAGTTTGTATGTCTCTACATTAAAATTCGGAGGTATGATGTCTTTTGGGCGGAAAATATTCAAAATTACCACCAAAAAATGTCGAGCAATCGGAGAAAAAAGTTTTAAATTGCGCTGTCGCTTCTGTGGAATTGTCATTACTATATCTCTTTTGACGATTTTCGTAAAAATTTACACGTGGGTCCAGAGGTCGCTAGTTCAAAACCTGACATAACAAATAAAAATACAATACTATTTTTATGATTTTTTAAATATTAAATTAAAAGTTTTTCACACATGTCATTTTAACTGTTTTTTACGATAATAGTAAGTAAATAAAATACTCTAAGCATCGCTATATTCATTGATTATTCATCGAAGAAGAAGAAAATATTAAACGAAATATGAAAGTTAACGGTCGCAACTGAGAATCGAAACCAGGATCTCTTGTCTTACCGAGCTTTGACCATTGCGACCTATTTATTTTAGGTAATTTTTGTCGATGGCATATTTAAAATTCATTCAAATTAAAATTTAAATTTTTTTATGTTTTTTTCTGTTACATGCTTCATTTAGATCAGTGATTCCCAAAGTGGTCCAGGGGTCCACGGGAGACTCAACGGGGGTCTACGTTGGCGTGATAAAATAATGGAGGTTCACAAGTTGTAACTTTGGCTTGGCTTTACCTATCAATGTAGGCAGATAAAACACTACTCTAAAAAATTAAGGGAGCAAAAAAAATTCCAAATCCGGTGATTTTCCGGTGATTTTTGACAGGCTGTATTTCAAAGATGAAAAATGGTCGTATTGAGACTTTAAAAAAAGCATTTTGAAGCTTTAAGTTTCAGAATTTTTGCAAAATTTTTTTAGGAGCTACGATTCTTGTGCAAACCGCGACAATCGTGCAATCCAACGTGCAATCTAACAGACAGCGCAAAAAAATAAATTTAAAATTTTTGATGAGTTTTGGGAATATGGTAGAAATGTAGCAGTAGGGGTCCACCGAAACCAGTAAAATTTTGAAAGTGGTCTACGAGAAAAAAGTTTGGGAACCTCTGATTTAGATTTATTAGTATATCCCCTTCTTGAATGATGCATTACTCTTATGGGTACAGCCTTCAAAGGTTGTTAAAATAGTTATTCCAATACCTTTGAATATTAATTAATTGCGCCATAACAACGAAAACTCGTTAGATTTCGCAGATTAGGGCTTAAGTATTTTTGTCTTTATCAAAATAATCATTGTTTTCAGTTTATTTTAAATATGTACCTACACTGCACGAAATGAATAAAATCCTTCAAATTCCCCAGAGTGAAAAGTTTAACGTTTTCGTAACATCGTGTTTTGTCGAGTAACAAAGAGAGAATAACCAGACAAAACCAAATATGTCATTTTTAAATCAACTTTTAGACGGGTTGAATCTTTTCCACAAAAATTATAAATTGATTTCGAAAGACTGCTCTTTTATCTAGTGAAGCTATTATTTTTAGTACAATAAGGTTTTATATATATTTTTAGTACAATAAGGTTTACCGTAGGTCGTTGGCAGATTTGTTAAATTTTCAAACAATTCTTTTTAGTATGTAACATACATTTCAAATCATAGAGATAATCATGCAGCAAAATAAATCAATATTTATACTTAGGTCGTTAAGATTCTGAATATATTTTAGGGTTTATTGTCGTCTTAAGACAAAAAAGGAAAATCCTTCGGATATCGGAAGGCGTCCTACTATAAGAATTGGCGTCAAAAGCGCAGCTCGTTAGCGCGATACGGAATACTGAATTCAAGAACTGTCAAAATGAAATTTATGAATAATGTCAATGTCGTATACGACCGATAAACACGCGTTACGCCGCGCCGTCGCAAAACATACAGAATAACCCTTCTGAGCAAAAATGTTGAAAAGCCTGTTAAAGGGGTTATGTTTGATTGAAAATTTCTCCAGTGAAAACGAATCAATTAAGATTATAAAGTTGGTGATTTCCCATACACTGTTGTTGTTATGTTTAATAACACCCTGTAAACATGAGTGGGTACCTGCTGGGCACTTGCAGTGAGTGCGTATGGAATGCCGCGGTACAGTTAAGGTTGCATCTAATTAAAGCCACCTGACAACTCTACACCACACACCTCAAGTGCATTAAACAAGTTACCTGTAGAGTACATAGCATTGGTATCCAACCTTTTGGCTTCCATAGATCATTATTTTAATTTTGACGAATAATAATGGTCTTATTAAAAAATAATAATATGAATTGCGCATATCTGAAATATAAAGGAGCAGCTTTCCAAATCGGCTTTATTTACTAAACAAAATGTTAGCTTTTTTTATTCAATGCGATGAAAACAGTTCGTTTTGTGTACACCACTTACCTAATCAACATTTTAATTTTATATTTTTGTTTTTCATGACACCATTAACTACTTAATTAATGATAACTCTTCCTAATGTTTTTCTATATAAACAGGTACTTATTTGTTTATATTCATTCATCTATTGTTATTTTTTTCATTTTATCCTGACGAAAAAAAACCATCGGTTGTTTTAAACATGTTGATAACTTTTATTAAATAAGTGGTGTACGAGGAGTGATTTGTCTTCATTTGATAAAAATGAATCCACCAAGTGAATTTGCGATGATTGGAAAGATTTTTTTCTTTATATTTAAATTTTATCTCGCTTATATCTCCATTTTATATAACTTTCCTAGAAAATTAAGACTTTATGTGATTCTTAATATTTAATGTATAATTTGAAAATATTAAATCATAAAAAAAATTATTATAATATCCACGCACAGGCTTTGTCTTTGTGGAATTTTTTGTTTACAGTTATTTTTTTTTTTCGTTTTATTTATTATGTGTTTTCGTTTCATATTAACCCTGTATTTTATAACTTGCCCGATGTAACAAAAATTTTAAATTAAAAAAAAAGCTTAAAACTGTTCAATCAACATCTTGTTGAGAACGTAATAAAACTGTTTGCTATTTGAGCATTTTGATTTTTTTATTTACTATCTCACCTAAATTCTAAGTTCGGACTCGATTTACTCAAAAACAAAAGCTCCAATCAAAAAACCTTATATCGCAAAATCGACACCCGTTCACTCGCCTGTCTTTTGATTGTATTGCGAGTTTCCAGACATCATGTTATAGTTTGAAATTTGGAATCCCTAAAATCAAGTAATATATTTTACGCCGTAACTGTATATTTGTGTGGGCTGCGATACTATCTGTCCAGGGCCGATGGTTTAACATCCCTACTGCAGAGCATCTCTGCTTTAGACTATACTAAGAACCTTCAATGGTGGTCTATACAACGGTCCACCATTTCAGAATCCTTTCGTATTATTTGTTTGAGGATCTTCTTTCATGGGTGAAATCATAGCTAATCAAAGGCAACATCTTCTTTATGATATTTTTATTTTTATCTCTATTGGTTTGTCTACAAATTGTTAGTTTACTCTTTTTTCCAGTACTTTGTGTAGGCTTTCGGGGGTATCAATATCGTTATCAGTAGGGTGTAATTGAAGACCCAATGTGAAAGTTTAAATCCGAGTTAATACGATATGAAAGTAATAACATAACACAAGAAACAATAATAACAATACCACTTCGGAAGCAACGTCATAAAGACAATGATAAATGGATTATGTATTTAGCCTATTTTTGGGGAGAGATCACATAAAATTGATAAATAAAATTATTAATCACTTACTTGAAAGTAAAGAATTTTTAAAAACGCGGGCCACGAAGTGTTTTATTTTACAAGAAACATTTAAAAAAATCAGTAGAGCAATTTCTATTGCTATTTCTGTAGTGCTATTTCTGTAATTAATCAGTAGTGCTATTTCTGTCACCAAATGATACGTCTTCGTTAAAAACAGTAGAGCAACATAGTGCTATTTCTGTCACGAAATGAACCGCAAAAATCGCATTATCATTATGGTCAAAGTTGGATATAAACAGTTTTAGAGAGATTAAAAACCAAGTTTTTGAATTTCATGAATTTTTGCGTTCATCATTTTACTGTAGACGCTTCCAAAATGTGAAATATTACCTTGATCAAAATGTTTTAGAACTTTATTCATAAAATCTAAAATACAAGTGTTTTCATCACTATCGATATGATCCCCTTCAAAATACTCCCCATCGACTGCAACGCACTTACGCCAGCGCTTGATCCAATCCTCAAAACACTGCTGATAATCATTTTTCGGTCTGTACATCAGCCGTTTTCGATTTTTTCATGACATCTTCTCGGGTGCTGTAACACTTTCCGTGAAGCGGTTTTTTAAGTCGGTTGAAAGGGAAAAAGTCGCATGGAGTCAGATCACGTGAATTCGAAGGCTGCTGGATAGTATTCACGTTGTTTTTGGTGAAAATTTCACGGATAACGAACGTGTTGTGCGACGGTGCGTTATCGTGGTGCAAAATTGATACCATTTTAAAACTTGTAAAACATCGAAAACACGCACAAAGGTAGATGTGCTCAGTAAAGTATAACGTTTACAAATGACAAACTATGACACTGAAATTTGGAGAAAAGCGTAATGACGGATCAAGTTCCTTAAAATAGATTAGTATCTTTTAACATTTATGATCGCATGGGTCCGTTTATACGTCTGCAGTATAAAAATTTGTAAGAGTCTTTCACACTAAGATATAAATAAAGATATACATAATGACACGTTCAGATTTTTAGATGAGACGTGAAGCCAAAAAGTAGGATCCACTTTCGTACATCCAAAGATTGGCCTTCAACGCTCCCAACGTTCCCAACGCTGTTAAGCCGAACGACTAAAAACGACGGAAATTGCAAAATCCAGCCTACCCTCACCTATTATCGCGTTCTAATAATTGTGGAACATTTTTCGATGAGAAATTTATCTAACAATCTGTCACCTAAAACAACAACTTCAAATTGATGATTTATATCTCATCACTAGTACCTAATATAGTAAGACTGGCAATTCGCAACTGCAAAACCTATTAATCAACTCAAATAATACCTTGATTATCGTGCGAAATTTTGTACCTCATTTTTTTGCATGACATGCACGATGCACACTTCCCGAGTTTCTTGAATTCGCAAAATTACTTGTCAAAACATAACATATTTATTATCTTCGTGTTTTGAGGTACTTTATCAAAGTCGTCAATAATTATTGTGTGTTCTATTTTTTCTTTTATATTCGGTGTAAACGGGATGTAATACTTCTCCGGAAGATGAAGTAATTACTAGATAGTCTAAACTCTAAATACTTATTACACGAATGAAATAATGTACATAAAATTTTGCAACAGATTAGATTACTTCCCTTTTCTAGTAAACACATCATGTACCAACAATTAGTCCAAAACAGAAGAAAACAAGAAACCTATTTTTAAAAAATTGTTATGAACTTAGTGAGTGTCAAAAAAGCTATCATTGAAATCACTTTTTTCAGTTAATATTTACTTCGAATTGGTTTACATTATAAATATCAAAAAATATGCTTTGGATACCAAATTGAAGCTTTTCGCACAGTTTCGCTTGAGTAGAATTAAAATAAAATTTGTTAATTTCGTCCTGTAAAGTATATGCGTAAACTACATTTTATTTTTAATAATTAAATATGCACGCATACAAAGTTATATTGTTTCAATGAAATAATTAAAAACACTTTGTTTTTACCACAATAAACTTTATTTTAAAGTCAACATGTTTCAAGAACGATGTTCTCTTCATCAGGACATAAAATGTACATTTTATGTCCTGATGAAGAGAACATCGTTCTTGAAACATGTTGACTTTAAAATAAAGTTTATTGTGGTAAAAACAAAGTGTTTTTAATTATTTCATTAATAAAATGGTGCCACAAAGTGAATTTGCAAAATTTGAAGAAGTTATATTGTTTCATTTATTTGTAATGGATAACCACAAAGTTATAGCTACATTCAAAAGTAAAAGATTATTTGTGACTATATTTTGTTCCCTTTGATTAACTTTTGCGCTTTCTAATGAAATTATTCACAAAATAAATAAAAATCACTTTTGCGCAAATTGACAATTTCTAGACTCCGCTTACTAATTTATTGCTGTGTATATTATATTATAATATTACCTATATTCGTGGTGATAACTTACCAAGATTTGTCATATATTTCGTTGTTTTGGCAAGGCAAAAATGTGTATATTCTTAGCATACCTTATCACCATGAGTTTGGGTAATTGGCATAAAAATTGTTTGGAAAACGGAGTCTGTAAACCGTCGATTTACCCGAGAAATGGGTTTTTATTTACTCTGTGATTATTATTATTTTTTTTAATTTTAGCTATGCAATTGTAGTTTTTTTAAGTTTTTCTTATATACGTTAAAACATTTCTGATGAAAAAACGCATTTTTTGCGCGTATATTTTTCATAAAATAGTTAACAATTTATGTTAATTTTACTTGAGCCAGACGATAGTAAAAGCTTTAGTTCTTGGAAACCAATTTTTTTGGTCTTCACAATGTAAACTGATTCGTAGTAAAATAGTGATTAATTTAGCTTCGCCTGGGAAATGGTAAGTTTTGTATGTGAGGAAGTTCGTAGAAACAATATTTTAGCACCTTATTTTTCATCTCCATAACAAAGATACTGAATGTATGGGGTCCCAGGGTCTGGTCTCCCGATAATCTGCTGTCAGTTGTAAGGTGAGCAGCTTCGTCGACTTCTTCGTTTCCACTCCAAGGGATTCCGTACAGAGAGAGGTTATGATTTGCTTTGAGATGTATCCTTTACTTAGTAAAACACTTGAGGTTTACTTGGATATTGTTGTAAAACTTTGAATTTATTCAGATGAATAGTAATTTTACTAAAGAGATTTAATTCTCATATGAGTACTAGGGCTTTAATTTGCAGAATGAGTTGCGAGAAATTAGAACAGCTACATAACAGCTATTTAATAACACAAAAGTGAAAATTGAAAGAATAATCACAGACAAATGAGAGCGTCGACAAAAAATGCATCGAAATATTTAGCAAAAGGTGGCACACACGTTAAAGTTATGTGTAAAAGAGTCTACACTTCGAAATTAAGCAAAATGATAAAATATAAAATGCTAATTACTAAATGAATTTAAATATCAGATATAGAACAACACAACACTCAACGCTGAATAGTATAATACTATCACTTATTCTTTATCAATCGTGGTATAATGTCTCTATCATCACTTCACGCATCGTCTCTGACACTTATAAAACCTTAAGTCGATATTATATTCACCTTATCACCGCCACGATCTAAAGGATTCAACAAACCGTCTCCAGATACAAATCTCCTGGGCTGGAGAAAGTGATGAAGTATAGTGATGAAGTGTAAATTTTGTAACATGTAATTATGGAAGAAAGAGACTTTAAAATATTTGGTTAAATATCTTCATCGCCGAGGATCATCTTCAAAAGCTCCGGGGTGAAAGATCAGTGTGATGATTTATGAGCGACGTGATAAACACCAGTCTGATCCGTAATTTGTTGTGCATATAAAAGTAAAACCTTTTTTATGGTGCATATATTACTTTGGATTCGAGTTGTTACTGCATTTAGAATCTACTGCATATCAATATCGCGTCTGAACAAGGTAATAGTTGCGTTGCTTTAATGTAGTGTGATGAATGGGTTATAGGTTTTAACGGTATCTGGATAATGTCGGAGGTGTGAAAATTAATCTTTAAATTACTATCTGCATATATAAATTAAACATATTTTTGTTTTTGTATTTCTTGGGCATTAACTATGTAACAATTTCTAGACATTTTGTTTTTTGAAGAGTTTTATTAAATGTACATTTGTTACTTAAATTTAATTTTTCCGCTTTCCCCCTCCCCCAAAATCACCCCTCCCACTACTCCCACCTAATTAATCTTTGGTACTTGCATTTAATTTTTAAGTTAGTTTTAATTCTGCTCGTGAATGATACGGTTGTATCGAAACCGGTCGCGGAAAAATTAAATTTAAGTAACAAATGTACATTTAATAAAACTCTTCAAAAAACAAAAAGTAATTTTTTTTATGCGGTTGTAAATTTTTTTTCTTTATGTTTTGTTGAATAATGGTTTTGAGACGGTTCTAAAAATTATTTTTATTTGCACTCCTGACAGCGGTTTTTCGCCTTCCTAACTTTAATTTTTTTTCTATAATTTTTGTTATTAAACGTTGCTCAAGCATTTCGCAATAAAATTCCATGTGAGAATAACTGCATTCTGACCTCGACACTGTGCAGAAATGGGCGGTCCGTTTGATAGATTCTCCCACCTTAACGAACGGATTGCAATCTTTAAAACACAGGCGTCGGGTGGGAATGCTATCCATGTTCTACCGGTATTTCAATGGGAGATGCTCTGTGGAACTAGCGTCATTAATCCCTTCGGCACCGGTGCATAGTCGGGAGACACGCCAAACGCGCGCTCAACATATGTACACGGTTGACATTTGTCACTTGAGAACGGGTCATTTTTTCAACTCGTTCTTGAGTTCAACAGCTCGACTATGGAACGATTTGCCGGCTTCTGTGTTTCCTCCCTCCTACTACATGGGTCTCTTTAAGACCAATGTTCATTCCTTCCTCCCCTCAAAAGGACCCTCCACACAGCATCCCAGATGACATAAGCCCTGAGGGAAATTATTTTCCTCAGGGCCTTCTGTGTGGAGTTAGTGTAAAAAAAAAAATATTGAATGTAAACAAATATTTGATAATACTGATTGATGATTGATATTGATTGATTGACATACTCGCAGATCGATCCCCGTCAACTGAGAAACCCCGAAACTTTCTATATTACCTTCCAAAGAACCAATATAACCTTCTGCCAATCCCCTCGGGACTTAACAAAATTTCTCGAATTTCTAATTTTCATTTGATTTCACTTAAAACAACTTTTAAGACTCTTTTTTTTGTTGTTACGTATGCACCTATTGTTTTTTTCCTACACATACCGTTGTTGGATGGTTGCTATCTAGTCTTGGTAATTTTTTGTTGAATGTTTTCTGTTTGTTGTGTAGGAGATTGTCAGTGTGTAGGTACGGCGGGAGGATATCGATCAGATTTTTAAGCAAATCTATTATTTTATTCAGAGATTAATGAAATTTTGCAAACTTGATCTTCAAAAACAAAAGAAAGGTCAAGTATCTAAGTCTGATTTCGAAAAACTCTGTGGAGAGCCCGGGCAACGCCGGGACGAACTAGTTATAAATAATATTAAATAAAGAAATGTGAATTACCATTGAATGGATTTTCACACATTACGTATATAAAATGTGGAAAACCATTATATTATATCGATAGCGGAAATTTTAAATGTTGTAAAGGACACAGAGTTGTTGTTGAGTTAAAAATATGATTTTATTACATTATATTTTTTTTTATATTTTATTATATTTATGTAATTTTTCTCAGTTTTTTTCTTCTCTTTCGATCTGCGTCATCGAGATATTTCTAGAAAAATAAGTGTCTTTTACGTGTTTATTTTAAAACTTAATTATTTACTACTATTAACCTCTCCACGAGTATGGCCGAAACGGTTCGGCGAAGCGAAAAATGCCCAGAAGAGTATGGCCGAAACGTTTCGTCCGCGGCTATTATTCAAATGCCGTCATATTTAATGAAAATATTTGACTTATGGTGGTATCTACCGACATATGCGCGTAGTTGGTCAAAGTTTTGGAAGACATACCTACAATACGGACTTCATAGTTTTAGTTCAAAAATTCTTTTTGAGTCATTTTGCGATCGTCAGAGGAAGGAAGCAGTTTTTTTTTGTACGGACATGCATTTTTTCGATATTGGTTTATTTTCGTAGATTGATGTCGATGACGTTTTAATTCAAAACATAATATTATTTTTATTTATTCTTTGATAATAATTTATAAACAAAATTTAAAAAAAATGAACCAAAAAAAACTCACTCCTTACGTACAGTTTTGTTCGCCGAAACTCACTCGCGGAGACGTTAAAGATAAATACAAAAACGTTAAGTATTGAGAAAGATCTAATCAATTTTATTTTATAAAAAAATAAATAATTATCCACAAAAGGAAATATTTTTTAAAAAATTTAAAAAAACACTCTTTTCGCTCTCCGGAACAATTAAAATTTTATCCTTTATAGCATTTCAAATTTCCGTGATCGATATAAAATCACCAGGCAAGTACAAATCACAAAATACTAGAAAAAGGTAAATCCAAAAATACATTACTTATTCTGACTGGTCATATCCTCAGTATGTACTGGATGCCAGCATTTAATCGGGAGTAAAATGACAACGTCGTGTGTTTTACGTTCATTTTTATTAAGATCTCTTCTTCAGAGGAGATTGAGACATCAAGTTTCAATTTCCATATGAGAAAGGATATTTAAACCACGTGGGATTCTAGACTGTAGTGTGCGGCGTTATAACGTTATGCTATAAATAATCTAACATCTTATTCTACCACCTTCTTCGACATTGACAATCTTACTCGATTATCGTAATTATGAAGTTTTATCACGTATCTCAAATTACACACGAAGAAAAAAATATGTTGAGATCACGCATTCTGTCAGAGGCTCCCAAACTTTTTAACCGATTCTTCATCTAACCACTGTAGCGAGAGCGCAATTTAAAACTTTTTTCTCCGATTGCTCGACATTTTTTGGTGATCATTTTGAATATTTTCCGCCCAAATTAAAAAAAATCATTTCTCCGAATTATATTATGGAGACTTACAAACTGATTATAAATCTATACAGACTAATTATAATTAATAGATTAATTAATTATAATATAGACAAACTAATTATAATCTACTTCTACTTAATTACTTACAAATTAAATACAAACGAATATTATCATAAATAAATAATTGTGGAATACCCAATTCGCTATTCTGAAAGAGTGGCCCTGCTAACTTTTTTTTTATTTGACTTTCTAATTCAGATAAATATTTTATCTCTTTAATTTAGGTCAACTCATTAGAGATCTTTTTCTGCTAATATTTAAAATTAAGACTTTTACCTTTATGATAGAGGAATGTGGTAACTTTTTATTGAATTTTCCAGAACACAAATTTAAATTCATTCAAATTGTAAGTAATTACAACAAGAACAAAGTTTTTTTCATCACCTTATCCTATTCGGGTCGGGGACCTACTGCATCGACAAGTATCATCGACAAATATCATTGACAAATATCATCGACTGCATCGACAAATATCATCGACAAGTATCCTCCATACGTCCCTGTCTTGTGCTGATTGTTCGGTTTCCGTCCATGGCAGTCCCATCCTCTCCTCACACAGTTTCTGGAGTTGCCTCGCCGAACTGTGTCTGGGGCGGCCCACTGGACGTCTATCCTCTGGAATCGCACTCAATATTTTCCTAGGAATCCGGTCATCTTAGTACGAGCCCAAGCCACCTCAGTTGCGATTTTTCTATAAAGAGTAACAGCGGTTCAATGTTTAGATCATCTCGGATCGTCGAGTTTCTTATTTCCCATTTCCTAACCCCTCCAACTCCTCTCAGGTACATCATTTCGACAGCTTCGATTCTTGAGAGTGTTCGTTTAGCATCCATATCTGGTGACCGTAAGTAAGCGTCGGGCGGTGTATCGTTTTAAACACAGCCATCTTTGTCTTGATACTCAGCTTGACTTTCCTTATCACTGAGCTGTAGAGAGGACGCAACACATTGTTGTGCAACATCCATCTGTTTCAGCTGAGTCCAATTAGCGAGTATGTTGCACTGAGTTTGGTCCCTACCTATAACCATCACCTCTGTTTTTGAAGTACTTCGTAATAAGTTTTTTCAACTTTTCAAATTTTTCCACGAGCCCAATGTTTGAAATAACCTGACTAGAACCATTGCTATGACCGTCCAAAGACCTGTTCCCAGTGTTTAAAGCCATTCCTCACAGCTTGCCAAACTTTAAAAGAAATAGTTGAATTGAGAATTACTTCCGCTGGCCAAGAAAGTGACGCTGCAGTATTTATGGCCGTCCACCGCTACGCAGAGGCCATGCAATCTGGCCAAATGTCGTTTATCTCAGGCTTCTGAGGACCAAAAACCAGACGCATAAGTCAAGATTATTTATAACGCAATCTTCCAACTTTTCATTTCATTACCTTAATGGCTCATTAAATCGTACTATCGGAAGATATATTGTTATGCTGAAAGATGCTATCTTTGCAATTTTAAAGCGCATGGTATGCGTTTTGAAAAAAACCTGTGTTACCGCATAGTTACATACGCATACACCAACAATAACCCTCGAACAGTAACCGTCGCCTTAGTTCTTAATTGTCCAAACGACCATTAGAAAATTTTACAGGAGGAGAAGGTTTTCTTTCATTATTTCAATGAAACATTATGACAGGTGTTTAAGATAAAGCTATTTCTGTAAAGGTAAAGGTCTCATTAGTTTAAATAATTCTTAGCTAAGTAATTAACGATCATTTTTCATACTTTATTTTTAATTTTAAAGTGGAGATTGAATACAAACTAAAATGGTCGTTTGGACAATTAAGAACTGAGGTGACGAGTTGGCTTTGATAAATAAAATTAGAATACCTTTTTTATTTGGAATTTCAAGGTCTAATTACTAATTTATAGTGGTACAAAACAAACAATTTGTTCAGGAATAGAATTATATTAAAGTCAATTTCGGTGATCACATCTATTTATTTATTTATTGGTGATAATATATTACATAACATTTATAATATATTACTCCCAATGAGTTTAATAAAACTCATTTCATCAATCTACTGTTTTTTTTCTGTATATAGGTAATGATTATTCCGTAAATGTATTGACTAATAATTTAAATGTGATATTTTGAAAGTGATGATAAAAATAAAATTACATTTTTATCTGCTAATATCCATAGGTAATGTAGATCACTTTCCTTAAATGATTTTTTCTTTATTTATGAACAATTCTACTTTACAACAGATTTTTTATTGTAAATTTGGCTGAACGACTTATTTCTATAAATTCTTCTTCGTCCAAAAATTATTTCTGTTAATTCATTGTTTATTTTATCTGCTTCATTTATTTGTATCACTGTTACTTTACAATTTCATTAAACCCAATAACTTTCATGCTAAAATTTTTATTCATTACTCAAATGAATTAGGATTTTATCTTTTCCATGCCCAGGCAGCACATATATAGGATCCCATATCATACAATTGTTACTATTATACATGTGTAAAAATAACGTGCTCGTATATTATTAATATCTTATTGCTTTTGAAAAAATAAATAAATTAAAAAGAAAATTGTAAATAACTGACAGGCTTTATTAACGTTCCCAAATCTTTTGCAATTTAATCATAATAGTATTGAATATAGAAAAGAAAAAAATATTAAAAGAGAAACATGTTAAATATTTTATTATTTTTGTTAAAACTATCCATTATTTTGAACTTAATCATCTGTGACGGAGTGTCTAATTTTTTTTATGTGAATACCGCTCAAGAGACCCAACTGCTCCCGTCTGGAGCCAGTGAGACGATGGCATCCTCAAGTGGTGTTATGTTGAGAGGCTCAAAGCAATGGGGAGGGGAAGGAGATGGGAAAGAGGAAGGTGGCGAAGTACCTGGCTATGCAGATCTGGTCACCAAACACGGCTAAAGCCATTTCAGGCAACTTTTCAAAGCTGAACGGTGATTTTACATCAGGGCGATACCGAGAGTGTCTTCTTAATCAAATAAAATTTATTTCCGCACTCGGGATTTGAACCCGCGACCTTCGGATTGCAAGTCGAGAGCCTTACCCTTTGACCATGGAAGCCGTCAAATCTAATCTTTAAAACATACATTACGTTTAAACGTACAAAAAAACAGTAAGCATCTTGTAAATTTCTGCTATGAATGTATTATTATGCGTGACAGCTGTTTCGCCTTTGTATATAATACCCAGTTTGATAATATTAAAATAATAGTGTGACATTTTGATAATGCCTCCAGAAGGTGAAATAGAGTTAGAGGGGGACATCTAGGTCTGCTAGCCAGATAATAGTACAGCTGACAGCTAAAACACGTAACAGAATTTGTTATATGTTAATAAAAAATAAAATGGAGTTCTACAAAATAAACTAATTAAAAATAAATAAATTAAGAAAACGTGGTAGTATTAGGTACTTTAATAAATTAGATTTTTATAAATAAAAAGAACCTCATCATTTAAATGCTTTAAATCGGGTTACATTTTCATATCAAATCCAGAACTTTAATTGAGAACGAACCTTGACATCAGAACGAATTTGTATTTGGTTAGTTTTAGTCACAGATGTTTCATCTTGCTGCCATCGGCATTTTATCAAAATTCTACCTGTTTGTCTATTCCAAATAAAACAACAATAATTCAGGCATTCCGTGAACAATCTCAAAAAGCTTTAAAAAATCCATTCAGGGAGTGTCCGCCCTATCGTTTAACGTGATATTAAACTCAGATATATTACACCTTTGGTTCCATTGTTGTAAAACGAGTCCATTCATTTCCTACCAAAATAATGGCCAGAAAAAACGTTCAAGTCAACAATTCATCCCAAATCATCCCCCTATATAACTTTAATGGCCTCATTTCTGGACAATGACCACAATAAAAAGACAAGTCTAGGACAAGGATCTCGTGCAGGGGTTGAGAAACTAAAAACTTTCGACGTTCAGAAATCGACAACCTTTCAATGACGGCGAGTGAAAAAGTTTTTTTTAACAGTTATCAAGTCTTCTGTTCCAACAAAATCTATAATGTTCCGATTCCAAACCACATACTACCAATCTATCTTTCTGTCCTTCTTTGACATTCGTCCATTCGAATCATCGTACTTCCCGCTCGTGATGTATTTCAATTTTATAATAATAATAATTGGATTATTGTAGAGCGCCATTTTTGTGGAAAATTACCTCAGAGGCGCTACGCTAATTACGCGATGATATTTAAGTTACGCCTATTTTACCTCCGTATTTTGGGAATATGATATAATTTTTTTTTCGGCGAATCACTACCCCGTCCCGACGAAACCCAATAGGCAATTATGGCAACCCTACATATGACTTACTAGTAAAAAGTTTTAAGCGGAAGCAGTCACAGTGGAGTTCTAATGTCTAACAATGAGTAGATGTCCCAGAAAGACACGGCAAAGTCCGATCAAATACGTAAAATTCAATTCAATGGAACCATTTACTGGATAATTAGGGAACCATTACTGATGATTATAATAGGGCATCCCAAGTGGTTCGCTACGTTTTGTGATTTAGCACTAGAGATCATGGGATGAGGTTTGTCTAGGTCTTGACGGTGAATGCGTTTGCCCACCTACTGCGTGGTGGGCCGGATCGGGAGAGACTGGTTGAAGCATTATCTCGTTCCCATCGGCAGTGAGAGGGATGGATTCATACGTCCATCACTTCTTGACACATTAACCCCATGGTTCCTGCCCTTCTCTCAGACCTTTTCCCTTCCCAGAACTTTTTTTGAAGTGAAACTTCTTTAGCGGCGTTTATGATTCGGAATTTAGATGAAACGGAAATTATGCATTGGCACCTGTGAAGCATCACACTGCGCCTATTGGCCGATTTGATTATGATGTCACTTTTAAGGGCTCCTATTGGTTGAGATATAAAACGGAAATGACGCTATGTCCTAGGTCTGCGCTCATTGGCTGCTTTGATTAAGACCTCACTTTTCAAGGCTTGAGATTGTTTTGGTAAAGTTTCGCTTCTACTGTGTGTGAGTTGCATTCGTATGTTTTCCCTAAAAAGACCCTCCACACAGCATCCCCAAAGATGACATAGGTGCTGAGTGATTTGTTTTCATCGGGGCTTCCTGTGTGGAGCTAATGTAAAAATATATTAAAAACAAACGCACTGCGACAAGCCGAGAGTCAGCATAACGGAAGCTGCATAAGACGATGCATGAATGTGAATGAAGCGAGAGCATGCCAAGATTTATTGTGGCGTTCCATATTCTCTGCACATTTAAAAAAGGCTCATTGGTTAATTAGTTAGTAGATCACAGGTAACTTGCAGTTAACATGTGGCAAAAAAGTAATATAGGTACATACCATATGTTTCAGTGTATCCCACATCAGCAGGTGTTATAACAGAGGATCTTTAACCTGAAGTCTAAGACTTCCTGTGCTCCCAGTAGATGATCATCCACACAAAACTGGGGAAAGTTTAACCAGAAGCTGTGGGAGGACAATGCTATGAAGCCACCGAAGTAGATCAGAAAAGGACGCCTGGGGGCGCCTTGTCGAAGCAATGGATCACAAAACAGACTCAGAAAATTGGGCGAATTAACGATGGTTTTACAGATTCAAGATAAAACAGATGATGCCGTTGATATTTTACCTGATAATCGCTTGTTTTTTTTTTTTTTAGTTTTCTTTATTCATTGAATTGTTTGTTACATGAATTTTAGGATTTTACGACATCCATGCTAGGCACATGCCCGTGTTGTGGTGGTCGAGTTTTATTCAACACAATTTTGAAGTCTTTTTTATAAATTTAATTTAATAATGTTATTAAGTTCTGCAAGTAATTTAGTTTTAATATTTGTGACAGCTGTTTCGGCTTACAAGGCCATTTTCAAACGGTCTTTGTCAAATGACAAATGGCCTTGTAAGCCGAAACAGCTGTCTTAAAATAAAAACTAAAATACTTGCATAACAATAATAAAAACTTAATGTATTTTAAAATAATTTTTTTAAATTAAATGGAGTTCTACGAATTAAACACAAAAAACAATTAACATTTTTTTAAATTAAGGCATGCACCACCTCATAAAAAAAATTTGAATCAGGCCGCTAACAATAATACTCCTTACATAGATGGCGATGGGGTTTAAATTCCCGTATAACACCAGCCCCCTAATCATCATAAGGTATATTAATACGTGAAGCAAAAACTTTCTACCCCTTTTTACGGGATGGAGGAGTATGAAATTTTGCACACTTATGGTTTATATAGAGGAGGAGTGCAGAATGCTAATATTTTTTTAAAATTATGCATAAAAAATACATTAAATCAATAAAAAAATACATTACAATTATGGTCGAATTTCGACCATTGGGCGACCAGAAGCTGATTTATGAAAAGACATCGCCAAAAGGCGTGCTTTATTTTATTTTGAGATTATTAATATTTTACAATTATTTTCTAAAGAATTTAATTTTCCACATTATACAATAAATAGTAAATTCGTAAATAGGAAATTTTGAACTTTGAAACGGTTTTGATAGGCCAGATACTTTATTTTTTTCTGGGTTTTTAAAAAGACTTGAGTACCATTCATTATTTCAAAGGAAAATATGTGTTCTACGCGCTCTACGTAATTTGAACATCTAAAATATTAAATTTTCACATGTAGCAAACACATTGTGGGAATACATAATTATAATAAACACGATGGTATAACTTTGTTTAATTCCACTTTTTATTTTCTTATCCAACTAGTTTCGGTTCAACCTGAACCTTCTTCAGGGAAGAATAAAAATATACTAATATACAGTACATTTTTATTCTTCCCTGATGAAGGTTCAGGTTGAACCGAAACTAGTTGGATAAGAAAATAAAAAGTGGAATTAAACAAAGTTATACCATCGTGTTTATTATATCTAAAATATTATTAAGCGCTCTAATTTTCAAACCCAAAACACACAATTTTGCATTATTTAGTAGTGCATCACCTTAAGTCTTGCTTTAACACTACATTTTTGCAACTAATTACTACTTTATCACCTTTATTTTCATCGATTGATAGTAGTTTAGATAAATTGTAAAACTAAATACTGTTTTTCATTATATTCTTATGCACATTTTATGAAAAGGCTTTTATGACACAATTATTAGTTACCTAAGTTTTAGAAAATAAATACACGAACACGATACGCATGATTTAGCTAATACTTCACTTTATTATAAATTTAAATCAATGCTTAGGTTGACAACCATATTTTAAATGGCCCCAAGGATGTTACGCATCCAGTTTAATGTTATTCAACGAATTACTCTTCAAAAGCAACTAAAAGACAAGATCCATATAACGTGTGTACTTATTTACATATTGACTTAATAATAATTGCTTTGCAATTACTGTTGATATAGACGCTGCGTTGAAATAATATTGTTAATAGACGCCTTCATTAATCTTTCATACAATGTGGATGTCCTTATCAATTCTAGAATTATTTAAAACATAAACGTGTTTGTCGGCACCTAATCTCTTTGTATATTACTTTAGTTAAATAAATACATTTTTAGTAATAGTGTGGGGAAGATATGATCACTTTAGATTAGATAGTATTAACACGGCAAGTACCACCGACATTCATTAGAATTGTTTGCAAAACTGTTTATTTTAACACGTTCTAGTATAACAGCACGCTACTTTACACACCAAACTTCAAGACCAGAAATCGTCGCAATTTCAGGACAGAAAAGGACACCTCCTCCCGCATCTTTCTCTTTCGTTTACCATTGTAAAGGCAGTAACTTCGCGAGAATTGAATGTACCATGTTCAGGCCGGTCTTAAAGTTTGACAATGATTTTAACCAGAGACTCGTGAGTATATTTGTAGTAAAAAATTTAGATGTCATTCCGCCATCTGAAGTTTTTTTTTTTCAAATAAAAATATAGTCTACACCTGGGGTCCCCAACCCTTTAATCGCCGCGGACCGGTGAACAGTTAATAATTATACCGCGGCCCCGCTGAGGAGGGGGGGGGGGGGGGGGGTGGGGCTTTGATTGTTTATATTTTATATATTAAAAATGTAAATATCTCTTAAAATATAGTAAATGCAGGATTATGATTATGGTTAATCCTTCATTATACATTTACAAATTAATTATAAACATAATAATAAGCTTTCTTTGGTAGAAGAATTTTGTTGAAACACGATATAAATTCACCAATTTAATAAAACACGTATCAATAGGTACCTGTGTCACGTGTTCTCGATAAAACGAATCCACTTGCATTTGGGCAAGCAGAATATAGCAGCGGTGACTCACGTCGTTGCGTCTCACTCAAGTTCTTTACGTTTTATATGCGAGTGCGCAAGATGGAAGCCCAGTCGTGTTTTTTACTTCGAATGTATTGTGTTGTCGGCAACTTGGCGTGAAGGGGTTGTCAACTGAATAATAATTTTTTGTCGATATAATTATTTAATTTTTTATTGGGTACGTTCGATTTTTTTACGTAATTTTTATCTTTAAGCAGGGCCTTGAGTGGCCCGGTACCATTTGATCCACAGACCGGTCCGCGGACCGGAGGTTGGTCTACACCAATTATATATGTATAGTCTATTTTCTATTCGAATATCGACATCGTTGCAGTTCTTCAAGAAGCTCTGAAGCGGATGGTTGCTGACTGCACAGTTAACCGCACAACATCATAATTGATGGGATTTACAATGCGAGGGATACTTTCTTTACTATATACATTACGTGACGGCACGTACCCGAAGGATTTGAACCAGCGATTTCTGAGCATTTTAGTATCATTTTGCTGTCCGATGATATTTTTTTCAACTAAAAACCATAAAAATATTTTTCCACCACACTTCGTAACTTAGTGGGGTGTAGCCAAGCTAGTCACATAATACGCACTCCGTCTCGTTCCAGCAACACTTTATCGCGAAACAGCACGCGTATCACGTGATCCCGTCGCGACGTGTAGGAGTCAGTGATAACATGTGATTGAAAAATATATTTTTGTTTTTAGTATTTTTAAAAATATCATCGGGCGATATAATAATAATGCTCAGAAATCGCCGATTAAAATCTTTCGGGTACGTGCTGTATAAATACCTTTGAGGCACTGCTGAAAACCAGCTGCATCAGCTATAATAATATATGGAAGATATCCAGATATTTTATTATAGCTGAGCGGTGACCCTTTTTTTCATAGAATAACTTTAAAAAATATAAGATGTGTAAATATGAAACAATCTATTGTCATTAATATAATTGAAAGCTGATACTCAGTCAATGTCCGATTATAACATCCCGTGATTTTTCACGGGTTTTTGGTATTATAAAATATTTTTGACACCTTATAAAGGTCACGAATCATTATTACTGAACTTGAAACTGTGCTGTGTTTTTGGGGTTAGTCGTTTTCACAATAGATTCATTTATTTGACATTTTACCAAGTTTATCCATTATGATTGCTGAACTTCAAATAAGAGTTATGTAATTAATTAATTAAGGTTGTTCTTTGATCACCCCTCATTGAACCCTTTTGATGTATATCGGGAGGTTTTTACGATAGCGCTCGCCCCAATAAGGCGTGTCTTATGAGGGTGCTTAAACAATAAAACTTAAAAAGAAGCACCGCGCGAGCCTTATCTTGGGCCATCATCAGATGGGGTATTATAACTTGCATTTTAGAAGCCTCTCGTTTTATACAGGAAAAGTTCAAAACGAGGAAGTGTTTGAATGTCAAGGGTCTCATAAATATGACAGAATGACAGGAAAATAAAAACGTCAATTGGAAATTTTTTTTAAACTAGGTTCTTCTATTGTAATAATAATAGTTTATTCCAGAATGTACAAAGAGGTAGAGCCATGCAATACACTATTAAGGAAGAAGACAACACTAATGGTCTAAATGAAAATATGAAAGACAACAAGACACAGAAAAATAAAAAGATAACGGTGGCAACTGGGACTCGAACCCAGAACCTCTCGTCTTACCGGAACAAAAGCCTTACCAATTCGGCTTTTGCCATCTTTAATTTAAACGAGTTCTGTTCTGGGTTCTAGTTCCAGTTGCGACCGTTATCTTTTTTTATTTGACTATGTCTCGTTCTCTTCTTGGGTCTGGAGCCCCAAAATACCTGCAACCCTTGCCTGTGCAGAAACAGGCGTTCCGTTTGAAAGATTCTCCTATCATAATAAATGGATTGCAATCTTTAGAGAATAGGTCGTCGTCCCGGTATTTTAACGCTAGATGCTCCGAAGAACTCGTAAAAGCGTCATTGATCCCTTCTGCATCGGTGCATAGTCGAGAAACAAGGATTAAAGCGCGACCAATATCTGTCACATAAGAACGGATCGTTTCTACGACTCATTCTTGTATTCAAAAACTTAGCTGTGGAATGATTTAAAAGTCTCTTCAAGATCCAGTTCCCTCTTTCCTTTCCTCAAAAAACTTTAAAAGCTCATTCACACACAGCTATAAAGCTGCGAGCAGATATCTGTTGAACCGAGAGCGCTTATCTTTTGTACTTTCACACGACGCTATTAAATATTTCTTCCTGTGGTAGGAAAGGGGGTCAGTTGAATTAGGGAGCGGCAACGGAATGCACATTTTTTGTACTGAAATCCGTCAACTACACATCTGTCATCCACCGGTCTAGGCAGCTCCGTTATTACAATGACCCCCTCTCCTGTTTTCGTCGGAGAGGGGGGGTTTATCTTTTGGCATATCACCTCTGGAGCAGTTACATCGTAAGATGTGTATTGTCTATGATTGAACCGCTTAGATGTAAACGGTCTGAAGGGATTGTCTGGAGAGCGTTATTTGGCGTACGATGATCTTTTATATTTTATAGCTGTGTGTGAACCAGCTCTACTAATGCAAAAAAACGTTAGAATCTAGGTATTAGATAGCTTTTAAAGAAATTACCTCAAATTCGCTTTTGGTACTTGATTACCTGTGTAGCTATATTGCATAATATCTTTCGTCATAAAATAATCAAGAAAAATCCAACGTTTTAAATAATCTGCTAGGAATTTCTACTATACTTTTTCACTTTGTTGTAAGTATCTTAAAGGCAAAAATTATTATGATTTACATGAATATTATAACTAGACAAAATTAAATTTTGAAATGTACGATTTATTCCTTTGATTGGGCCACAAAGGAAATTAGTGAAAGCGTTGCATTATTGTGACCGTAACCAAAACGCTTTATGTAATAATATCGGTTTGTAAGGCGCCCAACCGAGCACTGAGCGCTGAACAGTTATCAGCAGGTGAGCGGAGATTTTGAATCGATCCTTAGAGAACCAAATAGGGCACCCATTGATCATCTGACACGGTCAATATCTAATCTAGGCTGACCTATATTTCCAATAATCGAACAATCAGACTATTGACTCCCAGTGTGCCGCACTTCCCTAGATTTTATGGAATGTTGAACCTTAAAAAATGCTCCTAGGGTATTGAAATGCATTTGGTTAGCTTGGCAAGGAAATAATTTATCTTGATGTTATTCTTGCTTGAAGTTTCGCCACTTGCAAATGGCTTGTTCTTCTTTTTAACTGACTTAACTTTTACCACTCTGTCACTTTTCCACCACTCGGTCACATTTTGTTTTTACTATAAATGGATTCTCTCTGGATCTCAGAGGGGAAATTGTAGCAAGGGGGGAAGGAGGCCTAAAATGCCTATTGGGGGTGACAAACACGAGCTGCGTGTATACCTATTTCAAATGACAACCCACACGACAGAATTAACGTACGACATAAAAGTTGTATGAGACAAGTTTTTGAGATTTTTTAAAATATTTTATTAAACATCATTAAAAATAATAATCGCTGTTATTTGATAGGTACCTTTGGGAGTTTAAAAATAGTTTTATATTTTATGTCGTCATATTCCATGTCAAACGCCATAAAGCAAACAAAAAATAGCGGCATTTATAAACTCCAGTGTGACGAATTCAACGACGGGGGGTGGGTAACAGCGACAGTGACAGCAATTTGGTAAAATACCTATTGCTCAATAAAGTTTCAAAGAATTTTAAAGCAAATCGAATGAATTTTTACTTGTTTAAAAATGAAAGTTTTAATTTGTCTCGTTATGTTTTTGAATTTATATTACAACCGCACAAGAATCTGAGTTCCCAGAACCAGTGGCACTGAGACCCGGTCTAAGAGTCCGGTTGGAGAAGTGAAAGGACTTCCCAACCAGCCTCTCCCGATCCGGCCCGCCACGCGACTAGCAGGCAGGTGCACCCGCCGCCAAGACGTGAACAGACATCACCCCATGAACCCGGGCTCTTCTGCTTAGTTACCAAATGTAGCGAACCTAATCGAACGTAATCTACGGCAGAGGTCATCCAATAAGTGCCATACCAAATTACATACTCAAAATGCTTTTTTTAAATCTTAAACTTAACACTTAGGATGGGTTGTTTCAAAAAATTTGACGAATTCGTCAAATATTTGACGTTAATTTTCACGTTCTGTGTAAGTTCTATTCAAGTTCTGTGATGATTTTAGTTTTGTGAAGCAGCTGGCCTATGATGATAAAAAAACAGAACTCGAAAAGAACTTACGCAGAACCTGAAAATTAACTTCAAATATTTGATGAACTCATCAAATTTTTTGAAACAACCCGTCCTTAATGTGTGTATAGATGAAGTATTTTATAAATTCATACCACCTGAACAATTTAAAATGGGACACCTGACCTTTGACTTCTGAGGTTCAGATTTATCACGTTATGAAGCTTATTTTTTTTTTAAACGAAGGGTGAAATTATGAGAGATCATCCCATTATTTAATGTCCCGTCCTGTCAAGACCTTCATTAATACTTTGGGGTCAATTTTACGGAAGATCTCACGGAGCTCGATGTAAATCTGAACCTTCGACCTGATTTGAAATGAAAACGAAACGAATCGTAAAACGGGCACGTTACACACACTGTCAATTTGTGATTTAATATTTCTAAATTAATTTTTTTGTATATTTTTGGAATAACTTGATTTTGGAGGCGAGTATGGGTACAGCTATCCCTAACCATTTTATTATTTGAATGGAAAAAAAACTTTGTAAATATTATCAATATGTTTGAATGGAAAAAAAAACTTTGTAAATATTATCAATATGAAATTAATATTGAATATATTGATCTTATCCTGATGAAGAAAACATAGTTTTCGAAATATGTTGATAGTATAGTGGTTTTTACAAAGTTTTTTTTTTCATTTAATTAAAAATGATACCACAAAGAATATTTACAAAGTTTGAAGATTTAATTATTTATTAACACCTGTACCCTTCGCCTCTACCAGGTCACCCCAAGTGGTTCACTACGTTTCATACTTCTTGCTAATTTTTTTTAGCAGTGATACCCGGGTTCATGGAGCGAGGTTGGTCTAGGTCAGGGGTCGGAATTTGCGGCTCTTTGCATAGGCGTCTTCGGTTCTTCAGACAGCAATTGCAATTTCACCTCTACTCAACCAGCATTATGAGATGGAGCCGCCGAACAATTATTTTTTTATTTCTTCAAAATAGGCATATTTACTTTGGGGTGTCATCATTAATTTTATGAAAAACAAATACCTTTGTATAATAAATGAAATAGTGGTTTTTTTGTTAATAAAATAGTGGTGTTATACAAAGGTATTTGTTTTTCATAAAATTATTTTTTTGTATTCCGGACACAAAACTGGTTTTAATTTAATTAGGAATCTACGCGCAAGTCTGTTTATAGAAACATGCAATCGGGCAGAAATGTGATATTACAATAAGAATGTAGATAACACAAAGCAAATCGTAAATACCGTTCCACAACATTTTTACCGCAGTACGATTACAACCCCCCTCCCCCTCCCCCCGTTATAATATGGCTTTCTGATATATTTTTTATCCTGTTTCTTTGACAAATTGGCTCTTCTAACTTGACAAACTGCCCACTCCTGATCTAGGTCTAGGTGGCGGCGAACGAGTCTACCCACCTACTGCGTGGAGGGCCGGATCGAGAGAGACTGGTTGAGGAAGGCCTTCTGACCTCTCCAGCCGGATTCTATCGACCCATCGCCTTGCATCGCAGTTGGAGGGTGGATTTATACATGCGTTCCTGGAAACACTGGCCCGTAGATTCCTACTCACCCCTCATACATTTTTTTCTTTCCAGATCTTCCTTAGAACAATATTACCAACTCTTTATTTTCGTCATAAAAACCAGTTGAATGAACTCAGAATTTTCGAATATGAAACAAAAACCAAATATAATTTATTCAACAAACTTTCATGTTTTCTAATGATCCGAGGCCAGGGCAAATAAAAAATAACACGAAACTTTCAATTTCAAATTACATCCTTTGCGGCTTCATTAGTTCCAAAAAGTGGAATATATTAAGGTTTTTTAAATGGACACGTGTGATAATATAATGAAAGGTCCTATTTATCAAACAGCCAAATGACCCTTTGTTATCCTTCGTCCTAATTTGTACCTTTAGGGTGCAGTGAGGTGATACCATCAATAATTTATTTTCAAAATCATCTTTCCGTGTATTTTTTTTTCCAGGCATTTTTTCTTATTTTTAATAATAATGTGGTCCTGCCGCTGAGAGTTCCATTGTAGACACCCTTTTCTGGTACATATTCGTATATTGTAAGGGAAAAATGAGATGTACAATGAAAATTGCTGTAATGTTTTTGACTCATTAACTTAGGATGGGTTATTTTACAGAATTTGAACAATTCATCCAATTTCAAAGTTAATATGTTTTTCTGTGAAGACGACAACTTTGGCAATTATTTGTGTTAATGATATTTAGTATTTACTATTTTGCTCTATTTACGACATAAATAAGATAAATATAAAAATAAAAAAAAGTTTAAATGATAATAAAAAGCATTTTGATGTGCTTAAATTTAAATTACAAACACCGATTTACATTGGAGCACAAATTTGTCGTTTCTAAATCGTCTAAACATCTTTCTAACATCCAAAAAAAACTTTTTTTTATTTTATTTTTCACATCTGTGAACGTATACGTGAATGTATACGGCAAGATTATTTTTTAATAATTCCGATTAACTCACAAAAAAATGCCAAAGTTTTCTATAAAGTCACACAAAACCGAATTCTTCAATAGCGTATATATGCCATAATTTTGAAAAAAATCAATAAAGTAGCAGGATCCATAGACATTTTTGATTTAAAAAATAAAAATTCAGTTTGGTTAGGTATTTTGGCCTCAAATCCAAAATTAAGAGGAATATAAACGCTAGAAATATTTCGATTCTCATGCCTTCAAAATTTTAAATCGAGCGTCTTATTTGCACGAGGCAAGCAAGCGAACAATGGTTTTTATTTATTTTGTGCATAATTTTATAAGAATGAAAAAAATTTTAACATACAAAACCTAAAAAATAGTCTTAGCCATAGAGGGGTTTTTTTATTGTTTCTTATAAGTACTTCATAGTTAAGTTATGCAAAAACTTTTTTTTTTTGTGATTTACGCTTATATTTTTTGTTATGTAATTAATAATTTTATTGTAATTCCTGTACAGAAAAGCCAGTAAAAGCTTCAATTTATCCGTAACATATTTTTTGATGTTCATAATATAAACCGATTCGTCGTAAAGATTAATCTAACGAGGTGTGTAGAAGCAAAGGCAGCAAACTCCACTTTCGTTTTTTTTTAAAGGCGAAAAACACATCGATATCTTTGCTTTTGATACATAGTTTCAAACTCTGATTTTGATGAGAGAAAGCTGACAAACTCAGCTTTCTCCCATCAAAATCAGAGTTTGAAAATGTGTATTCTAAATAGGATAGCTTCATCTTAATGCGTTGTTCCGGTAAGACAGAGATCCTGGGTTCGATTCCCAATTTCGACCGTTTCCTTTTTATTTTCTTTCTGTTTCATCTAGATCTAGTTTAGATTTATTACTTTTATCTTCTTCTTCAATGGAGTTCTACGAATGGAGTTCTTCTCTAAATGGAGTTCTACGAATTAAACACAAAAACAATTAATAAATTAGTTCTCCTTCAATGATGATTATAATTCTGATAGTCGCTGTGAATCATTAATGTGTTTTATAGATTTTATCAAATTGAGAGCAGCCGGTGCAAATTATTGACAAATATTATTTTTTGAAGAGGAATTTTATCTTGATGGGAAGATGAATAATTGCGCCTCGTTAAGAGGAAACGTGGGCCTCTATTTGTCATACCTTCGTAAATGATTCACTATCTGCATTGTAGTGAAATCACATAATTAGATCCACAATAAGATAGGGTTCTTATCTAGGTATTTTGTCGAAAAAATATGATGTTTTATAATCGTAGTATAACTAAATTGGGATAGGTACCTACCTACCCAACTAATTCTATAATTATTTGTTTTTATGCGTATAGATCAATATGCTTTGCAGTCGATGACGTCTCTAGTGTATATACGAGGCTTAGATAGTATTATTAGCGCGCGAAAGATTTTAAAGTGCCACGTGACCAAATCAGTGCCAGAGAAGCAAACAACAGTTTGCAAATGGTGGCGATTGTTGTTGATACTCGTTTTTACTACTAATATGCGTGTTGTTTTACCGCGATCAAATTAAATTAAACAGAGTGATTAGGCTAGTTTAAACTAGCTAATAACTAATAATTAATTTACTTGAATAAAATATTACCATAGACAATGAAACACTTTTGTCTTCCGTTTTCATTGCAATTTTATTTTAAAAATATATAAATAAATTATTGTCACACCGCATTTAAAAATACTGTTTGTTTATAATATTGAACCCAGTGTTGATGTTCCTGATTTTGTTTAAAAAGTCTTTAATTATCAAGTCAATGGTTCATTTGAACACAACACTAGAACATTTATGATATTATTAGAAATTACTTCAATCTGTTCAATCACTTCACTACAATTTCCTTCTAAATATCTCTGTTATGTGTCCAGTCGTAAATCAACACCGAAATAGACGTTACTAGGATTACAAATAAAATTAATATGAACCAATCGAAGCACTCCGTTTGTTGCAAATCGTATTTTAGACGCTTCCACATTATATCATTGGGACGTTTTGACTTCAAAACCACTCAAAAATTATTGTAATTTTGCAGCATGCAATAGCGTCGCATTAGTGTTTCTAATAAATTATCAATTGATTTGTTTTTTAAAAGAAACTGACCATCTGAAATGTAAAATGTTTTATGTCAGATTTGAAAGGACTTTTGTTTTTAAATGCTGTTCATTCGAACTAAGTAATTGGTAATTTTAAATGTAAAAATGAACTAGGTACCTACCTCATTTTTATTTTCATGTTCTTTTACAAAAAAACTAATATTAATCTTATTTAATTGGGAATGGTTTCATTTGATTTAGGATGAATTAAGGCCCCGTACCCGAGCACGAAAAGAAGAAGATGGAGAGATATGTAATTACGAATGTTGGAGAGAGCGCGCTAATATTTCAAACGATAAAAGTGAAGCGAAAATTGTGAAAATTTTTAATAAAACACGACTCGTTTAGAATAGAGCAAAAATCTCGTGGGGGTTGTCTAAAACAACGTTCAAAGAAACACTGTGAATATACACTGTGACTGGTCAATGGTTGAGTGGGCATCCCGTTTGGGTCCCACCCGGGCGTCCCGTGTTCGATTCCTCGACTGGCTAAATCCTCCATCACAACACAAGCAACATTTTCGGCTTTCTGTGGTGGTAGTACGAGATTTTCAAACATTTTTGGGTTATTCGTAACCCGGGAATGTTTGTCTTTCTTTTAAAAAAAAAATATATAACTTGTTAAATAATAGAGACAGGCATGAAAATAAATAATTTCGTAGCATACTTGACGATTTTTTCTATCGTGGGAAATTCATATAATTTGCGTTTCGGCGTGGGGGTTGTATAGATATTATCTTCAAAAATAACATATATTTTTTTAAGAGCTTAAAAACTTCAAATGTTCAAGGGAGATTTGCAAAAAATCGGTAGAAATTGGGATAGTGCCGCCTTAAAATGTTACCTCATTCAACCTAGTTTGTAAAAACCTGAACTATGCAGGGTGTTAGGGGGCGTACTTGACTTATTTTACCAGAGATTTCTGATATTATTTGGAGTAAGAAATGTAAATGAAATTTTTGTTTTCGGTGACTTTTTAATTTCTTTTTTTTCAAAATCAAACAAAAAATCACTGCTTACTTAGCCGGGTAAGCGCCAAACCCCTCACCCTACCTCTAACTGTAAAACCCTAGAGATTTTTTATGTTTTTACATAAATCAAAATGTCACCGGAGGCCAAAATTTCATTTAAAGTTTTTATTCCAAATAAGGAATCACTGGTTAAAGTAAGTTAAAGTTGCTTAATGCCCTGTCTTTTACCTAAGATTTAATTACTGAAGTTTGGTAAGTTACCGTGGGTAATCTCCAATTTATCTTAATCACTGAACACAACAATCGATAGATTTGTATTGTGGGCACAGCTGTGTCCCAGAAGTAAGCTATTTTTTTCCTTAGGTAGGTACTTCTAGTGCGATTGACCAAACGTTTTCAAATGTCGAAATTCTTTCTTAATCAGAAATTTCAATTTGTAATGATTCGAAAAATTCTGCTTGTGTACTTTGTAATCTGATTAAGTAATTATTTGAAAGATGTTGATAATTTTTTTATTAAATAGTGGTGATCTGGGGAGTGGAAAACTGTGATATTTTGAATTTAAGAAAAATTAATAACGTATCTATCTATCTATACTTATACTTATCTATACTTAATATTATAAAGGCGAAACTGCATGCTTTTGTTACGCTTTTACGAATAAACAAACAAACCGATTTTAAAAATTCTTTCACCAATAGAAAGCTGAAAGCTACATTATATGCGAGTAATACAGGCAGTATATTGGTAAGCTCTGGCGTTATGAAATTATAAATATTAATATATTATAGTTATTATACGTTTTATGTCCCTGACAAAGGCGAGTTATTGCTAACGTCAGAAGAAAAGCAAAACAAATCGTAGCCGGGGAAACGATGTTGATAAATTTGCGGGAAATTTTATTTCAGGCGTCGTAGTTAATACATGTATGTACGCGCATAACATCCGAACGACTGCACCAAATTGGATAATTTTTTTTGTTCGTTATTTTGTATAAAATACTGGTGAGCCCTGGCATTATGAAATTTTCAATAGGTGGCACGCGAACTGTTTGAAAACTGAATATACTGGGACTGAATGTATGGAATGCGAGGAGAACTCGTGTAGGGGGTTCACGAGAGGGGGGGGTAGAGGGGAACCAGGGACTGGGGAGGGGAACCTGGGAGGGGGGAGGGGATCTCGGGAGGGGGCTTCGCGAGACGGGGTAAGGGGGGGAGTGGAGTGGGGAGAGGGAGGTGGAGGAGGCGGAGTGGGAACGCGAGAGGGATTTAATGTTTATACAAATCTACAGCTTTATTCCGAGATTGATGAAATTTTGCATACTTAACTTTCAAAACAGGAGGAAGGACACAGTTTACATGAGATTTCCGAAAACCACCCCTTCCCCTTTTCCCATCCCCTGTAGCAGAATTTTGATACTTCTTGATGAAATTTTGCACACTTGACGTTCAAAATCTGATTTCTAAAAGCTCTGCGTCAAGCCCTGGCAACGCCGGGACTTCACCTGGTTCCATATAATTTAGGAGAATCTATCTAAGAAAACACACATAACTTAATTACGAACTTCATATCTTTTTACATTATCTCCACAAAGGAGGTTCGGAGGGAAAAAAATCCCTAATGGCCTATGACATTTTGGGGGTGCTGTGTGGAGGGTCTTTTCAATGAAAGGAATGAGAGAAAGTTCTGGGAAGGAAAAATATACGAGGGGTGGGTAGGAATCTGGGGTCAAAGGAGAGACGAACGTATGAATCCTCCCACTGCGGCGGAAGGCTATGGGTCGAGAGAGTCGGATTGCGACGGCCTCCGTGATCGAAAGGGAAGGCTCTCGACAAGCAATCCAAAGTAAATTTTATTTGATAAATTAAATGTTATTTCACAAATTAATAATTTTAAATAATGTTATGGTATATTTTCGGCACGTTTCAGAATTGAAGACGCTTTCATCATCGGCACGGTGTAAAACCTCTAAATTAAACGTTGAACCACCGAATTAAACGTTGCTTGAAAGGGCTGTATTCGTGTTTAGTGACCAGATCTGAATCGCCAGGTACTCCCCAACTTGCTCTTCCGCATATCCCTCCCCCTCCCACAAGCCTTCACCACTACAACACACCCTAATTGGGGATGCCATTCTCACTGGCTCTAGATGGGTGGGATTAACAAAAAAAAAAATTTTTCAGAAGTTGATTGATGCAATTTATCGTTAACATTACCATACAGTGATTAAGTAGAGAAGATTATTAATACCTGAAATAAAATATGATCTCATTGATTCGTATGAAAACAATTGTTTTTACCTAATTAAGATATCACTTTTTTAAATATATTTGACATAATAATGTTATCTTTTAATTTTTTTTAATTAATGTGCTATTTTAATTTGTCTTTCACAAATCACGAAAGATAACTTATAAATGTTTAGGGGTAAAATCAGGCTGTTGTGGACTCTCTCTCATCATTGGGTGAGTGATATTGAAATCAAACAGAGTAAGAGATTTCATATATATATCGATTTATTTATCTATGTAGTCGAAGGCGTCGCCACTGTTCACATTGAAGATACAATTAAACTGTGGATTTAAAAATAATGTTTAATTAAATGAAGAAAATATTAGCGAAAATCTGGAAACAGAAATATCATAAAAAAATATTGGCACCTCTGGGACTCGAACGCAGGACCTTCGGCTTTCCAGACCGCGACTCTACCAACTGAGCTAAGGTATCCCTATCCGATCCGGTCACTTTTAACTATCATACTTCATTTTTTACTGCATCATACCAACATTATCTTCATCTTCTTAAGGCACATTTTATTGACTGCTATTTTTATGTATGATTGCAAATTAAAATAAATTTTCATCCTACACTTGCAGAAAACTCAAAAGATGTCGCATATTAAAAATAAAAATGGAAAAAATTTATCCAAGATCCAGATAGCAATTAGTTCGGGTTTGAATCTTGATTCGGGACAACGGGACTATAGAAGTTTCACTTCAAAAGTCATCGAAAAAGTCACCGGTGAACAAAATTTCATTTACATTTTTTAATCCAAATAATGTTTTTGTAATTTGTAATTTTTAGTCTGAAATCTCTGGTTAAAGTAAGTCAAGTACGTCCCTTAACATCCTGTATGTAGGTACATAGAATCTATGAAATAAATCAGAGAAAACAGGCTTTTTGTGCAATAGAAACCCAGAGTTGAGCCCACTTAAACTTTCGATCTATGAAATAGAGTAAATAAACCATAGAACAGACAGGTGGTAACTGAACATTAGTAATATTTCGATTTCCCGAATAAAATTATTATATTTTCTTATAAACTAAATATCGTAAACACACAATGGCAAATTCAACACGCTGCAATGACAAAAAGGTATTACCTGATAACATTGTTATAGGTACCATTTGTATTACGTTCAACCATGTAGGTAGGTACTTATTATGTTTGTATTTAACTATTATTATTACTTCATTACTCACTAATTACTTACCTAATCCCCATTTTTTTTTAAATCCACATAAAATAAATAAGTCATACTACACATTCAAATTCAATCACTACCTCCAGAAGGATACCTGACGATCTCCTCACTTAGAGCCGCTTTGTAATTATTGTATCATTCACTTGCTTACGTATTGGCTCTATAATATGTGTATAAATGTATATGTGTGTGCATGTACAAGTACGCATATATATATTTGTTTCTAAAATGTGTTTGGCAAATTCTGAATAATATTGGCAAATTCAAAATTATATTGGGAAGACTTCTAGAAATTTCAACATTAGAGTTAAGAAACATCTAAGATGTTTAAATAATAATAATTTGCCAACCACATTTTAGAAACAAGTCATTCTTTGATATTAATAAAGGTTTAAAAATTTTACACACTAACACAACGGGTATACAATTAGATAATTTAGAAATTTGAGAAATTAGGAAAAGTGTTAATAGTAAATTAAATATTATAAATAACCAAACGTTTTTTTTTAAATAGCCATCTTTTAAATTTATTTTCGTATTAATGCTTATATTTATAATAATTTATTTTGTTATTTAGACTTCCTGTTTTATTTCAAAAGATTTTTTATTATGTTAATGTAATTTTTTACCCATCCTAAAATAATTTTTTATTTTATTATATATTATTGTTTTTTATGATATTTTAAGTAATTAATCACCTCTCCTTCCTAATATTTTGTCTATGTTCTTATTTGTCTATACTTGTTTGTCTTTTGTTATTTTTTATTAACTTATTATCCTGACGAAGAAAACATAGTTTTCGAAACATGTCGATATTGTTAATTAAATAGTGGTGTACACAAAGTTATTTGTTTTCATTGAATTAATAATGACGCCACAAACTGAATTTGCAAGGTTTGAAGAAAAAATAAAAAATTCTACCAATATCCCCAACAACTTCATACTCTCACAACAGTGGTGTGCAGTTCATAAAGACTGAAAAGCTGCGACAACCTGAAGAACAAACCATAAAAATAAATTAAAATTTAATGGGGAAAATACGATCAAAATATTTTTTTACATGAATTTTGTAAGGAAATTGTACAATCTTTTATTCCAGTGTTAGCAACATAATCGTGGGAAGGCGATCGTAAAATTAACATTTTCATAAATCAAGGCACATTTTATAGCCGAACTTGAAAACTACACGATGCCTTCTTCTTCATAGAGCAATGCACGTCACTGCTTCATAGGTAGATTAATAATACGAAAATTCCTAGATAGGTACCAATTCATTATACCGTACAATTCGTTCACAAGATCTTATCGAACGATACCATTGTTTAGAAGATTTTATAATATTTATAAAACAATGTAAGTAAAATGAAAATAATTTTGATTAGATATCTAAATAATTATAATTAGTTATTAGATAAATACTCAACACACAGGCCTTTTATAGATAAATGATGCAAACTAAAAATAATAAAAATAATTAATTTAGGAGGCGGGTGTGGATACCACCATTTATTGTATAACAAATACCTCTGCCATAGGTGCGCCTGCCTACAGCGGTTTAGGGAGATCCTTTGACCTCTCCAGTTGGTTTCTCTCGACTGGATTCTGGATTCATACCTCTAACTCTAATGGATACACTAGACACCTAGATTCTTACCCTCCATACCTTTTTTCTTCCCAGAACTTCCAATCCTTCCTGTCTTTAGAAAGACCCTCCACACACCATCCCTCAAAGCCCTGAGGAAAAAAAATTTCAAATCCTTCTGTGTGAGGTTAATGTAATAAAAAGTTACGGTAGGATCCTATTTTGTGTAGAATGTAATCAACATTTGAATATGACCATGTGCGACATTTTGCATGTTTTGTTCCTGCTTTTGACACGTTAATTACGGCAGTTAATGGGGCTCAAGCGGCGCTTTCGTGGTTGAAACATCATCGATGGTTTTCCAGCATTAAATTTAATACTAATCATATTTGTATGTGAGTAAGGTAGGCTAGGCGGAGCTTATGCACCTATATTAAACACACACCTCTGAATGTATTAGAAGGAAAACGCACAGAGTGGGACTGATAATGATAATTTCAATTAATTTTAAGAATATTTAACATTTTTCTAAGCATGAAGTATAATGAATTTGAAACACTTTGACCATTATACTAAATTAGTTAGTTATTTACATTACTAACATTTAAAACATACTGCAACAAGCCGTATAATTGTTATGAAGATTTCCATATGTAAATTGATTAGTACTTTGATCTCGAATAATTTCTCATTCCTGCTTCGTCTCTTACTAATTAGGGCGAGGGATTCTATTGGTAAGTTTTTTACCCCACCGCTCAAGCTTAAATATGTGATTCCTGGAAGGGGTGTCATAGCTTTGATGACTGATAAAAGATTAAGTTTTAGCGCTAGAGAGAAGTTGCTTCCCGGTGCGTACCGCGCTACTTCAAGTGAAACCATGGCACGACTGACTGCTTCTGAGTTCAGCTAACCCAGAGAGAAAATACTCGTTGAAACTCTTTTGGTAAAACGAACGGTTAAGGTAACACTTAAGTACTAGTGAAAAGTTATTGTTATTATACTGTCTGGTATTATTGAACTGCTATAAATATCACACTTACAAATTGATTGTACCCAAAATAACGATTATTTAAAAATTGTTATAAAAATAAAAACTCTGTTTAATTCACATTTTGTTTTATTTAACATAAAAATAAACACAATAGAAATAAAATAATTCAGTTTAGTTGCTATAAATATCATAAAATAAATAAATAATTTGATGTAGTAACATTTTTTTTCACTGTATTACTACATTTGATGATGCTTGTCCTTTTTGACTTCTGTTGATATTTCGTTTAGATTTTATGATGATTGATTATTTGATTTTGAAGCCACTTTCGGAGTCGTTCTGAAGCATCCATTTTGCAGTGATTTAGTGTCGATCAGGTGAGAAAAACTATACACAATACGACTGCGATGATGATAGCGATGATGAGGAAGATTCCCAGTCCACACGTCAGGATGTTGCAAGCTGTGCAGGCCAAACAACCAGCACATTTGCAAATGGTGCCACACATCGTGAAGCAGCAAACGTATCACTAAAACAAGCGATACAGTGATGCTATAACTCTGCAATCAAGTCACTTCTGTTTTGGCCACACTTCACAGTCAAAACACTGGCCAGAGATTCTGTTCGTGGTGTTCCTCAGGTCAGATACTAGTTTCCACTAACTGCTGTGATTTTTTTCACCACTTATAATAACCACGTAATGTTAGATAATATTGTGTTATCTTGCCGATCTTATCTGGACGGAATGCGTGATAAAATTATTGATTGATATATGTCTTATTTATCACAGCGCAAACAAAAAACGTAATAGCACATGAAATCACCGCCAGATAAACTAATGGGAATACCATCAAATTTAATATTGAAGCAGGACCGTAACTATATTGAATATAAACTGATTTAAATAAAATGTTGTTTCGTATTATAGGCGCAACTAGAATTGACCCAAACAACACACACCAGCAGCCATTGTACCCAATCCTACTGATCAACTGTTGAGCCGAAATTTTGGCACAAACTCTGACTCTCCTCCTCTGACCAACAGGCAAACCTAGCAATACTAAACAAATCACTTGGCTGATCGGACACTCGGTTTGATTGATCGAAAGTTGGAGACAACATCCATAGGAGCGAGTAAGTACTTCTGTGTTTGCGTCAACTCTAGCTGCGATTCCTAATAAATGAGATATTTCATTATTACTTAACGATCACTGGAACAATTATCAAAAACAATTTGTTAATTTTAAAGGAATATTCAATGAAAAGTTTTTGATTTTAACTAACTCGAACTAAACAACACGATAGAGTTAAAAACTATGACCCCGAGACCTAAGCGAGCTAATACGTAAGTCACAAAGTCTACGTACAAGTTACACGAGCAAAAAAATTTAAACAACTAACGAAGAATGCTTTTATCGCATAAGATTTTATTATAAGAAAATTTCTTTGGGCAGGTACTTACGTATTACCTACAGCTTGACAAAGTTAACTTTATAGTCGCTTATAGCGTGTTTCTGCCTCATCGGTTTGATAAAACCTATGAAATTCAACTTTCTACAGTGCTACACGCATAAGTCAACTAAAAGGGAGGGCACTGGTGTCTATGATATAATAATAGTAGATGTAGTTGCCAGATTAAAATACAAAAATTTAGCTTTAGTTCGTGTTTACGCCACCGCCAACTTATACGTGTAGCTCAATATTCTATAATGTACAATCAAACATAGAGTAGAGCAAATTTCATTTTCGTAGGAAGTGTCGGATTGTACTAACACCCACACATTCCGGAATAAAGAATATAAAAAGATTTAATTTAATTTAAATAGATTTATCGGTTTCCAGAGTCTAGCACGAATGCCACAAAAACTTGAGAAAAATGTTTCATGCATCTCTTTTCGTAGGTTTTTCTATTTTCTATCGCTTGACAAAATCAAAATAATATATGGAGAAACGTAACTGAAAACATTTTCACAATGTTTAAAACAAAAATCAATCCGTAAAAGCCTATTTTTAATGTTCTATACCTAGTTTTAATTTTCATAATATGACAGGCACGACCTAGTAACCAATTTCAGAGAAATGCGTGTGTGTGGAGCAGTGGCGGTCCGTGAGTTGTAGACGGCGACGCATCCACATTACAGTATATCTTCTATATACAAAAAGCTGAAATTTTGTAAAAAAAAAATCGTTTTCAGCTACAACAACATCAGTAACGTCGTATTTTTCAATCTTAGCTATCTAAAGCACTGAAAACTCACGGACTGCCACTGGTATGCAGGTATGTGCGTGAGTGCCACCAAAATTTTATAGACTGTACTGTCATCGACAGTGAGTCTATCTGCCGAGTTTTAGCTCGATCGAAGTGGGTTAATTTCCACTTCCAAGATTTGAATTCTTTCGCGCAAACAAAATCGAAATTTAAATAGATTTATTTAAAAACTAGCTAATATTCTGGGTCATCTGCAAAGATGTCAAGCTGTTATATAATAGTAACTACCCTATTTATTGCAAAAATTACGTAATGCCAGTCCTTGAAAAGGAATACATTGATTGTATAATCTACCCAGGAAGGTAAATACAAAAATTACATATTTTAAGCATTTTGCTATCTGAGTGAAGTGATTCATTTTTTAATAATTTATCAAAACGCAAACATTAGAATCGTAATCACATTACATAACGACTGATATATTTGACAAATTTTTGTACTTCCTATATTTACTCATAAAAGGTATATAACATAGACATATGACTAGTATTCATATGTCTGTGGTGTATAACTTTAATGGAATAGAAGAAAAATAGAACGTATCGGTAAGGTGTTGTTCGTGGGCCAAAAGTAAGATAATTTTTTTCTCTACTTTATTTCTTGAACAGATAATCAATTTCATTGACATATCTGGGGCCTAGCAGTCAAAATGTCTTTTGTAAAATTATTTTTCCTGCAAATCAGTATAGATTACAGTTCTAGTAATTTCAGTGATTTTGTTCAGTGATTCATACTATTTGAGTTATGACTTATAACATCGGTAAGAACACGCTATTTTTTTTAATGCTATACTAATGTATGGTAGTGTTTTTTTTTTACAATAGCTCCACACGAGAGGCCCTGAGGAAAACAATTTCCGTCAGGGCCTATATCATCTTTGGGAACGCTGTGTGGAGGGCAGTAGGGTAGCTAGAGGAGGCGGTGGGGGCGGCCCGCCCCGGGTGCCACCCGTTGGCGGGTGACACCCGACACTGATACAGAGAAGGCATGGAATACCATCGTTCGTTACGTTTTGTATCGTTATTGTTGCAGTTTCTATTGAGGTTCTTCAAGAAAAAGTAAGCTAGGCATTCATTTACCATCTTTAAATATCATTGTTTAGTATTCCGATACTTAATCACAATTCTTCATCATTGCAGCTGAGTGACCATCTTCTAACCCGAATTTCCGAATAATAAAGTCAATTCCATTTTCGGACTTACAGTCGGAACGGTGAATAAGATTTTTGTGATATTCGAGAAACCGTAGAGGGATGAGACCTCCTTACTAACCATCTCTAACAAGTTATATCATTAGTGATATGACCGGTACACTTTATATTATATAGGGTTATTCTACAATGAGTATTGCCCCCTCAAATCTCAAAGCAAAATGTCAAAGACAATCACAAAAAATAAACACAAACATCGTGTAATGTTTTCAAAATTGGAATGATTATGATCACACTAGAAGTGGCTTACTCCGAAATTAAAATAATTTCGAAAAGATGGTATTATGTAAGTAGGTAGGTACTAATAAATTTAAGTTTTGTTTGAAAGCCAGTAACCGATGTTGAGTATACAAACTACAATGTATTTTTTTTAAAAAGCAAAACGAACAGATATAGGAAATGTTCTTCAATAATGTTAACTCAACACCTACTTGAAAAGTCATTAAAATGTATGAAAAAAATAATTTTAAATTAGCCGATAACCCTAACCTAACATAACCTATTTAATCCATTTTTTATAAATATTTTTTTATCACTCCAAATGACTTATCTGAGATGGTTCTGAGTTGGTTTCATTCCGAGTTGGCCGGTCACCGTTCTTCTAATACAGTTCGTTAAAAAATCTTCAAGTCGAAATATCCAGTTTTGAAGAAAAGAACAGGAGAATACTGAACCTCGATATTGATGATTCTATGTAAGTGTAATCAGCCTGAGGAGGTGCAGTACCTTCCTCTCTGTATTTGGGGGGATAGCGGCGACAGTGACAGCAACAGTTTGATAAAATACTTGTTCAAATTTCTTTGCGGCCGTGTTTCCTCTTATTTTTTTCCCTTACCTTTACTTGAGGAGGTATTCTAGTCTAGAAATTTGTTTTTTCATATTTTGATAGTTTAGATACGAATATCTCTCTAAAAAGATTTTTCGAAATTCAAATTGTTTTTAAAGTTATAATCACTTAAATTTATTTTTCTTAATTCCTACAATAATTACATTTGTACTGATAAAGAATCTACCTTTTTTATTTTTCAAATGACCAGAAGGGTGGAAATCGTGACAAGACGGTCACTCTTTTTTCCCTCTACTTCAACAGCATGTAACCGTGAAATACATTTTTTTTTGTGAATAAAAAAGTAAGAAAAATATACTTTTAAAAATGCATGGTTAAAATATTAAATGTTTTTTTTATCGACCGTCAAAAAACTAAATAATTTTAAATTATTATTAATTTAATTATTTGCATCAAAATACTTATAATAGAATCAAAACCCTCTACATAATATGTATAACATGAAGACGGCTCTACCACGAGCAGCACTATCTCAAAAAAGTTAGTAAAAAAATGTGAACCTAAATCGTAGTTTCGTCAGTTCATAAATTATAAAACCACGAGTGACATCTCTTGGTGAAAATAAAAACTAGTCATCTATTTAAATTAAAAGCAAAAATAAGTTCGGTGTGAAACTTTGCTATTTTATGCCCAGGTATTTGATCGGTAGGTATTTACACAATTACGGAATACACAATGTATTGTTTTTGTACCAGTCAAGTGGTATCAAAAACAATTTATTTAGTCATTTTTTTACTATGAGGCCGGCTATTCTGCTAGGCCCTGTAAGCACTTCTTTGAGATAAGCCCTGAATTTTAAACTGTTTACCAAACGTACACGAAATACCCAGGTAGACGCGACTAACTCGGAAAAAAATTCAATTACACTGAAATAATCGATTTTGTGTCACAAAATATATCTCATAGATACGTAGAAACTTTATTATACGCATAGATAGCACAAGTAAAGGAAAGACCTAGATATCCTAATTTGGGGTGACTTTTAACACGAAGGTAATTATTAAATATTATTATGAAAATTTTGTTAGTACTTACCGTTTCGATTGTCCATTTACGTAAAAAAAACAGTTTTCAAATTATTATAAAATAAACAAACTCTGAGTAACAAATACATCTATTAAAAATACCTACAGCAGAAGAGATAAACTTGTAGGATATTTTTCGTTTGCCTGAAGTAAGGTCATTTTTCCTCTACTCTTGAGTGAACTCGATAAAATTTCTTCAATTATCGACATTATTTCTTGAGCAGGCAATCGATTTTATTGGCCTGTCTTGGGCCTAGGAGACGAAAGTTCTTCTTTTTTTTCATTAGATCCACACAGAATCTAGGAAAATAATTCCACAGGGCCAATGTCATCTTTGAAGAAGCCCTGTGGAGTCTTTTTAGGGGAAGGAAAGAGAGGAAGTTCTGGGAAGGAAAAAGGTATGAGAGGTAGGTAGGAATTTGGGGATTAGTGTATGAGAGGTAGGTAGGAATTTGGGGATCAGTGTATGAGAGGTAGGTAGGAATCTGGGGATCAGGAGTATGAATGAATCCATCCGTTCTACTGCGGTGCAAGGCAATGTTCCGAGAGAGTCTTGCTGGAGAGGTCAAAAGATCTCCCTCTCCCGATCCGGCCTGCCACGCTGTTGGTGGGCATACACATCTGCCGCCAAGTTCCGGACAAACCTGACCCCATGACCTGGGCACCCCTGCTAAGTCACCAAACGGAGTGAACCACGGGATAACCTAGAGCAGGCGAGTTATCCAATAAATGTTTCGGAGCGGCGGTACCCATACCCGCCTCCCAAATTAAAAATGTGTTCTGTAAAATGAATTTTCCTTCATAAAGAACAACACAGATTACAATTCTGTAATTTACTGTTCATAGTTTTGTACTATGATTTAAAACTTACATTCCATTTAAAAAAAAACACTTCGAATGTCACTTAACATGATATATTTTTACATATAACCAGCACAATCATCACACTGATCACCCCTATTATAACAAGGATAATCCCGATGCCACATGAACATGTTAAAAAATCAAAGTTTATACAACCAACCCGGCAACACGGACATAACATCATAAACCATGCACAAATCAATAATATTACTAGTCTTTTAATTCTTCACGAGATACCTTGGTCACGACACTTTTTCACGCCATCGAAACCGATAACATTACAAAGTTATTTTCTGTTACAGCTACCATAATAGTTATTAATCTCCTTGGTTTTCCTTAATAACCACCACATATTAGTTGTTATTAATTAGTAATAAACAGTACACCGTATTACGTGATTATACAAATAATCGATCATTATTTCGCTCATCTCACAGCTAAACGTCAAAGAAATCATAAAATAAAACAAGGTGTAATGTTTTCAAATTTAGAATAAGATTCCACTAGAAGTGATTCTAGGTAGGTACTGTGAGTAAGAACTCTTAAATTAAAATAATTTCGACAATATGTTGTTGTCTGTAAAATAAGAGTAGAAATTAAAAAAAAATGGAACTACAAAATTTGAAGGCTGGTATCACCAATTTACCTGTCAAATATTCTTTTAAAGTGTAATGACACTGAAAATACACATTTGAAAAAACATTTTTTATGTTGTTAAAAAATAAATTAAAATCGAACAAGCACTGTAATTAAGGTACCTACTTAATGACATAAATTTGATTAAATTGCGTTTTACATAGTGATTGGCTTTCATTTAATTAAACATAAATTTGAATTTAACAGTACGCAGAAAGAAAAAATCATGGGGAGTTTAGTTACATTACTTTTAGATCTGAATGAGTTAAATATATTCAGATCTAAAATTAGAGATATGATCTAAAGCCCGGGCAACGCGAGGTACTTTAGCTAATATTAAATAAGTGTGAGCTAAATTTCTAAAGTGTGCTTTATATTTTATTACAATATCGTTATTCTTCATTATATTTTAATAACAATTCTGATTTTCAGATCAATGGGTACCTATCTATATTGCAATGAAAAAATATTTTTTTCACTTTTATGACTTTTTAATTTTTTATTTTTTTTTATTTTTTTTTATTATTTTTTTTTTTTTTATTTATTAGCAAAAACAGCATTACACCAATATATTGCAAAAACGGTTATACAAGATACATAATCATTACGTTTACAGTTAAAACAATTATTTAATAAGTGCTATTTCACGCTTAAAATCATTGCAGGAAATGTGGAAAATATCCACATTTCCTGCAAGGCAGTTAATTAACCTAGTAAGTCTTCCCAGGGGCATCACCATTGGTAAGTTAATTCTGCACCTGGGAAGAATCAAAAGCCTGTGATGGCGACCTCGCGTGAAATTATCCGGGACATAGAATCCTATTTCAGCCAGAATATCTGGTACCGATATAAAACCATTTAGAAGCTTATATGCCTTCAGCAGTAATGCGACATCTCTTCTGGAACTAAGGCTGCAGATACCCAGCATTCCCGAGATAAATGCTGTTATAAAAATGTAGATTACACAGCTTTACATTAACACCAAGAGTTAAATGTTTAATATTGCCATTTGATCAACAGTGGCGTCCTCCTATGTTTTCTACTCTTATTAGACAGACAATATGTTATGTTATTTGAGCTTAAGTAGGTAGGAACTAATAAATTTAAACAGCCTATTTTCTTTTCGTTAGTTATTTATTTATTTCAAAATGGTGCTATAAAATAATCAAAGCCCTGTAATATATATAAGGAAAGCTACCATAGGCAGCATTATCTAAAAAATAGTTCCTAAACAGTTCGTAGATTACAAATAATATATCAAAAACAATATTTTACTATGAGACCGGTTGTTCTGCTAGGCCTTGTAAGAACTTTTTTGAAATGAGTCCTGAATTTTATCTAACCCAAACCAAGGCGTGACTAATTTGAAAAAGAACTTAACTATTATACTGATGAACCTAAATAATCGATTCGACATCACACAAAATAATATATCTTATAGACAGAACATTTCGACGGTCCCGAGAACAATGTCAGATCTGCCAAAAATTGAAAATCGTTTGGTTGTCTTATTTTGTTGATTTGAAAGTCCATTGTTTCGCTCGCCATACATTCCCAATGGGAATATATGGCGAGTGATATGCAGAAATAGGCCAAGCTATATCTTTTATAGCTGTGGGTGAACACGCTCTTAGTTCTCAAAGCTCGTTCACACACAGCTATAAATCTGCGAGCAGATATCTGTTATGCGAGCGCTTATCTTTTGTACTTTCACACGACGCTATCAAATATTTCTTCCTGTGGTAGGAGAGGGGGTCATTTTAATTGTAGAGCGGCAACGGAATGCACATTTTTTGTTCTGGAATCTGTCATCCACCGGTCTAGGCAGTTTCGTAATTACAATGATCCCCTCTCCTGTTTTCGTCGGAGAGGGGGAGGCTTATCTTTTGGTATATCGCCTCTGGAGCGGTTCCGTCATAAGATGTGTATTGTCTTTGATTGATCTGCGCTTAAAACCGCTAGGTGTGAACGGTCTGAAGGGATTGTATGGAAAGCGTTATTTGGCGTGCTGTGATCTTTTATATTTGATAGCTGTGTGTGAACCAGCTCAATGTAAAAAACAGAAAAAATGCAGAAACTAAAATTTAAACAGCTCTACTGCAAACTGCAAAATCGCACATCCGATATCGTTCTTCAGGATCGTCGTCGATTTGAAAGCACAAGCAAACAAAGGGTCCGTTTATACCGACAAATTGAGTGCTATGTGTGCTGTGGTATCAGTCGGCTTATATTGTCAGGACTCCTACCAGAGAGCAACTTGACAAGGCTAGTAATGAGAAACATTCGAGAAAATTTCGGGGCCATATTATTGCTTTTAGGTAAGATTTGTGTTTTGGTGAATTAAAAAAATTTAAAATTTTGTACGTAAGTACAAAGAAAAAATATATTTCGGTACAATATAGGTTATTTGGATATCTAGAAATGTCACATTCGTATAATAGCTAAAGTGGTAGTAAAAACTACAATCGCAAATAAGAGTAAAAAAATACACAAGAATATACTCCATGTTGACCACAAACATAAACCAACGGCCGTCGCCGCCTCCTCTTCATCTGTTGCATTTTCAGCGACAACACGCCCTGATGCAGAACGAAACACATGGCGCACCGGACAACACGGACAAGGGATCAATAAACACATTACACTATAATTATTGATGTCCTCTTTTAGTTTTATGCTAAAATTACCCCATGTTCCATTAATTCATCACTCCGAATTGCTCCCATTGCTCAGGGCTTGCTATTTCTTAAGATATTGTAAATCCGTTAATTTGCGTCTTCTTCACAGGCTGCAGGGTAAGTTTTGCGTGTACAACATTATTTGTACAGTATTGTTTTTACACTCAAATAATAATATGTTAATATATATTACAATATTATGGTTGACTTTTTAAAGAGTAAGAAAAGCAACCAAAACAATAAGTATCAAATTAAAAACATTGATTGAAATAGTACCCTAACCTTCGATTTTTTTGACATTTGAATATTTTGGTTTTGTGAAAATTCGTATTTGGAAATATGAACACATAAAAGTATCACCTAAGTCAGAGAGGTGCCAACCACAAACAAATACTCTATAAGGCCGCCCGCAGATGAGAGACTAAAGTTGCGGCGACGCATCTATTTCAAAATTCATGCAAATTCAAAAAGTCTACAACTAAATATTTCTCGTGCGCAATGTTGCTAACTCACTTTTTAGAATAAAGTCAAACGACGCGAAACCCGAAAAAGAGCTAAGATCTTGTACAGCCTTAATTTGGGATCAAATAATTAAACAGTTGGGATCAATTAATTAAACAAATTCGTCATCCTGGGATGGGAGAGGTTGCTGGAAATTTTCGAAAAAGAGAAAATAATAAACCGGTTTTTTCGAATTTTGGTGTATCCAGGGGAAGGGTGCCAAAGCAGTAGCATAGTGGGGGGCGGCGGGGGCAGCCCGCACCGGGTACCACCCGATGGGGGGGGAGACATCTGACCGGGAAACGCACCAAACCGACTGAAATTTTGGATTCGTAGTGAAAGCCATGATCTGTACACGAATCAATCAAAGTCTGACAAAAGAACAATTTTTGGAATATTCATCATCACTACGGGCGTAAGACTTGGAGACGAACTTCAAAAACCTTTTTCTAAGGCCCCATGGCACCGATCCGGCTGAAAATGTGAATTCTTACGGAAATCCATGGTCTGTACACGAATCAATCAAAAAATCTACAAAAAGAAAAAAAATGGAAAATTCATCATTTCTACCTGCGTACTGTAAGACTTGGGGTCAAACTTCAGAAGTAGTTTTCTCAGGCCCTGTGGCGCCGAACCGATTGCAATTACAAATTCTAACTGAAAACCATGGTCTGTACACGAATCAATCAAAAAATCTTCCAAAAGAAATATTTTTGGAAAATTCATCATCCCTACGGGCGTTTTGTAAGACTTGGTATCGAATTTCAAAGGTCGTTTTCTCAGGCCCTATGGCACCGATCCGACCGAAATATTGGATTCTTATTAAAATCCATGGTCTGTACACGAATCAATGAAACAATCTTCAAATATAAATATTTTAGAAAAATTCATTATTTCTTCGGGCGTTTTGTGAGACTTGGGGTCGAACTTCAAAATTCTTTTTCTCAGGCCCTACGGCACCGATCTGACTAAAAATTTGAATCCTTTCTGAAATCCATGGTCCATACACGAATTAATCAAAAAATCTTCCCAAAGAAATATTTTTGGAAAATCCATCATCTCTACGTGCGTTTTGAAAGACTAGGGGTCGAAGGTCAAAAGTCGTTTTCTCAGGCCCTATGGCACCGATCTGACTGAAATATTGGATTCTTAGTGAAATCCATGGTCTGTACACGGGTCAATCAAAAAATCTACCACAAGAGAAATTTTAGGAAAATTCATCATTTCTACGAGCGTATTTTTATTTGGGATCGAACTTAAAAAATCGTTTTCTCGGGCCCTATGGCACCGAATCGAATAATATTTTGGATTCTTAGTACAATCCATGGTCTGTACACGAATCAATCACAAAATCTTCCAAAAGAAATATTTTTGGAAAATTCATCATCCCTACGGGCGTTTTGTAAGACTTGGTATCGAATTTCAAAGGTCGTTTTCTCAGGCCCTATGGCACCGATCCGACCGAAATATTGGATTCTTATTGAAATCCATGGTCTGTACACGAATCAATGAAACAATCTTCAAATATAAATATTTTAGAAAAATTCATTATTTCTTCGGGCGTTTTGTAGGACTTGGGGTCGAACTTTAAAAACCTTTTTCTCAGGCCCTACGACACCGATCCGACTGAAAATTTGAATTCTTACTGAAATCCATAGTCTGTACACGAATCAATCAAAAAATCTTCCCAAAGAAATTTTCGGAAAATTCATCACCCCAACGCATCGACCAGCCATTATTGATCGAAGCCCCAACGGGTGTTTTGTAAGACTTGGGATCGAATTTCAAAGGTCGTTTTCTCAGGCCCTATGGCACCGATCTGACCGAAATATTGGATTCTTATTAAAATCCATGGTCTGTACACGAATCAATGAAACAATCTTCAAAAAATATTTTTGGAAAATTCATTATTTCTTCGGGCGTTTTGTGAGACTTGGGGTCGAACTTCAAAGGTCGTTTTCTCAGGCCATACGACATCGATCCGACTGAAAATTTGAATTTTTACTGAAATCCATGGTCTGTACACGAGTCATTCAAAAAATCTACCAAAAGAGAAATTTTCGGAAAATTCATCATTTCTACGAGCGTATTTTGACTTGGAGTCGAACTTAAAAAGTCGTTTTCTCGGGCCCTATGGCACCGAATCGAATAATATTTTGAATTCTTAGTAAAATCCATGGTCTGAAGACGATTCAATAAAAAAAATCTTCCCAAAGAAATATTTTTGAAAATTCATCTTTTCCACGAGCGGTTTGTAAGACTTGGGGTCGAACGTCAAAAACCGTTTTCTCAGGCCCTACAGCACCGATCCGACTGAAAATTTGAATTCTTACTGAAATCCATAGTCTGTACACGAGTTAATCAAAAAATCTATCAAAAGAGAAATATTCGGAAAATTCATCATTTCTACGAGCGTATTTTGACTTGGGGTGGAACTTTAAAAGTTGTTTTCTTGGGCCCTATGGCACCGATTCGAATGATATTTTGGATTGTTAGTCAAATCCATGGTCTGAACACGAATCAATGAAAAAACCTCAAAAAGAAATATTTTTGTAATATTAGTCATCACTACAGGCGTTATGTAGGACTTGGGGTCGAACTTCAAAAACCTTTTTCTCAGGCCCTAAGACACCAATCCGACTGAAAATTTGAATTCTTACTGAAATCCTAGGGTTTTGAAAGACTAGGGATCGAACTTCAAAAGTCGTTTTCTCAGGCCCTATGGCACCGATCTGACTGAAATGTTGGATTCTTAGTGAAATCTATGGTCTGTATACGAATCAATCAAAAAATCTTCAAAAAACAAATTGGAAAATTCATCATTTCTTCGGGCGTTTGGAAAGACTTGGGGTCGAACTTCAAATGTCGTTTTCTGAGACCCTATGGCACCGATCCGACTGAAATATTGGATTCTTAGTAAAAACCATTTTTACACGAATCTTTGAAAATTTTTCCAAAGAAATATTTTTGGAAAATTCATCACCCCTGAAGGCGTTTTGAAAGACTTGGGGTCGAACTTCAAAGGTCATTTTCTCGGGCCTTATGGCACCGAATCGACTGATGTTTTGGATTTTTAGTAAAATCCATGGTCTGAACACGAATCAATGAAAAAAACCTTCCAAAAGAAATATTTTTGTAATATTAGTCATCACTACGGGCGTTATGTAGGACTTGGGGTCGAACTTCAAAAACCTTTTTTTCAGGCCCTACGACACCGATCCGACTGAAAATTTGAATTCTTACTGAAATCTGTGGTCTGTACACGAATCAATCAAAAAATCTTCCCAAAGAAATATTTTTGAAAATTCATAATTTCCACGAGCGGTTTGTAAGACTTGTGGTCGAACGTCAAAAACCGTTTTCTCAGGCCCTACAGCACCGATGCGACTGAAAATTTGAATTCTTTCTGAAATCCATGGTCTGTACACGAGTCAATCAAAAAATCTACCAAAAAATAAATTTTCGGAAAATTCATCATTTCTATGAGCGTATTTTGACTTGGGGTCGAACTTAAAAAGTTGTTTTCTCGGGCCCTATGGCACCGAATCGACTGATATTTTGGATTCTTAGTAAAATCGTTTTCGTTTCCAAAGAAATATTTTTGGAAAATTCATTATTTCTTCGGGCGTTTTGTGAGACTTGTGGTCGAACTTCAAAGGTCGTTTTCTCAGGCCATACGACATCGATCCGACTGAAAATTTGAATTCTTTCTGAAATCCATGGTCTGTACATGAGTCAATCAAAAAATCTACCAGAAGAGAAAATTTCGGAAAATTCATCATTTCTACGAGCGTATTTTGACTTGGGGTCGAACTTAAAAAGTCGTTTTCTCGGGCCCTATGGCACCGAATCGACTGATATTTTGGATTCTTAGTAAAATCGTTTTCGTTTCCAAAGAAATAATTTTGGAATATTCTTCATCACTACGTGCGTTTTGTAAGACTTGGGGTCGAACTTCAAAAACCTTTTTCTCAGGCCCTACGGCAACCGATCCGACTGAAAATTTGTATTCTTTTTGAAATCCATGGTCTGTACACGAATAAATCAAAAAATCTTCCCAAAGAAATACTTTTGGAAATTTCATCATTTCTACCGGCGGTGTTTTGTAAGGCTCCAACTCGAGTGGCTTTCTCAGTCCCTATTCCCTAATGCACTGAACTGACAGAAATTTTGGATTCTTACTTAAAATCGTGTTTTTTACACGACTCAATCAAAAAATGATTTTAAAAATGCCAAATTTTCAGTCTGAACATTAACCGGTTCTTAAATTCATGCCTCCTTAATTTAATTTTTTTTTAAAAAGGGAGCTAGATTTTAGTCCGGTCAATATAAACATTTCAAAAAGCGAAATTTTTAGAATCGTTATATCTCAGAAATTTTCATTCTTAAAAAAAAAATCAGTGTGTGCAATTCACACGCGGTAGAAGTGAAACTTCAGAAAACTAAAGAAGACAAGAGTGTAGAATTATTATATATAATGTGAAGGATTATATGCAAGAATCGAACATATTTAGTAGTTACAAGAATATATATAGTACATACATATTCATTTGAATACAATAAAAATAGAGAGGTGATTGGAAGTGTGGGTAAATACTTAAAAGAGAGCTATCATTTAAATGAAGGAAGAGATGAAGAACAGTAAATAGTAAATCCTTTCAAATCTATTTATGGAATTAAATTTCACATGATACTATTTTTTTATATATTTTATATGTATTAGTTCGTGTGCAAATTGTTTTCTGTCTATGTGTGATTTATTTTAAGATGTTTGCAGTAGTGTGGCGTCCAATCCATTTAAATACATCCATTTCTTTACGTCTTGTTTGAATTTTGTCAAGGATTCAGTTTGTCTAATTGTAGCTGGTAGAGTATTGTATAGTTTGTAAGCTATGCATTTGAGTTGTCTTTGTCCAAAGGTAGTTTTGGAAAAAGGAGTTTGGTGAAGTTCTTTGTTTTTGGCTCGGATATTGTGCATTGTTGTATGATGTTTTGTTGTTTTTGTGTAAATTAACTAATATGGATCTTGCGTACAGTTGTTTAATACCATACAGTTGTTTTAACCATAGTGCGCAAATTGCCGGCCGCGTAAAAAACTTACCTGCAAATCCCAAATAGAGTACAAAAGATCGTGCTTGTTTCCAAAATTGTATATTTTGTTTCACTATTTAACTAGATATTTTTTACAAATGTATTAAAATAACTCACTTCTCTCAAATTTAGCATCGCTACACCGTCGCTGCGAACGTTTTGGAGGTGGGCATGGGTACCGCCGCCCCGGGAACCATTTATTGGATAACCAACACCTCTGCTATAGGTCACCCCAAGTGATTCGCTACGTTTGGTGACTTAGCAGGGTTCATGGGGTGAGGTTTGTCCGGGTCTTGGCGGTGGATGTGTCTGCCCACTAGCTGCATGGCAGGCCGGATCGAAAGAGGATGTTTTGGAGAGTCCCTTTGACTTACTCTCGGAATATCGCCTTGCACCGCAGTGAGAGGGATGGATTCATAAGTCTGTCACTCCTGGACACTGACACTGTCACTCCTAGATTCCAACCCACCTTTCATCATACCCTTTTCCTTCCCAGAACTTTCTCTCCTTCCTTTCTTAAAAACACCCTCCACACAGCATCCCCCAAGATGACATAGGCCCTCAGGGCATTTTTTGTCCTCAGGGCCTTCTGTGTGGAGCAAATGTAAAAAAAAATCAATCTGCACAGAAAAGTCCCGCAATGGCCTGCGCTGCAAACCTTTGCCGTATTTTAACGAACTTTACTTTTCTGCGCAGGGCCTGGTTATTTCAATGTGCGCTCTTCGGTTGTCAATGTATGTGTAGTTTATTAAGAATTGTCGAAACCTACTGGCGCCAAAAAATGATCACGTAGTTTGCCTCCAGCTCTTTGAAATTTTACCCAGATTTCAAAAAGGCAAGTCTGTGGTTTTAGTGAATCGATTTAATACAAATAAATAGGTACATAATAAAAATATATATTTTGAAACGTAGGCTATTTAGTCATCTAGAGCTATTACGTTTTTAAATACGCTAAAGTGGTAGAAAGAATTACAATCGCTAATACTAAAAGAAAAAAAATCTCCATGACCACTGCCCATGTTGAGCACAAACACAGTCCAATAGCCGTTGCAGTCTCATCATCGGTTCCGGCCACAGGCCCTATCACAGGAGGCACTAGACGACACGGACATGAAATCAGTGAACACATTACACTAATATTGATGTCCTCTTTTAGTTGTATGCTTGAACCCCATTGCCCAATAATTAATCAATTCGAAGAATTACAATGTCATCGTCATGGCGTGGCTCATTATTCTGAAGTTTTCGATATTGTAAATCAGTTGATCTTCTTCTATTTAACATTATTTTCATCGTCTATTTAACATTATTTTCATCGTTTTTTTCACACTTGTGCTATAATAAATATGTAATTTTATTATTATAATTAATATATACAGTATAGGTTACTTTTTTAAAGATTAAAATTCGCAGAAAAACAATAGCGATGCAAAAAACATTCATTGGAGTAGTCCAAAACTTCGATTTTTTGACATTTGATTTTGATTTGTGAAAATTTTAAATTTGGAAGTACAAAAAATAAAATGATCACTAGGTGTAAAAATTAGGGTGCTGTTTTCTTCGTCCGGTGCTGATATGTATGGCAGTAGGACACACACGGCAGAACCAACGAGCCAAATAGCTCCGCGCCGAGCCAAAACTCTTCGTGCGTGGGGAAACTCAGGTGGTTTATCGCGGTTCGGCCGCCTCCGCTTGATATTCGGCAAGTTCAAAATCCACCGAGCCCAGCCAAAAATCCGTGATTCGGCTCGGCCATATGTGGCAAATATCCGAACCAATGGCTCGCCGGCCAAATCCCGAGCCAAAATTTTATTCTGGTAAACGTATTTTTATACTTACACAGGAAAACAATCTGAAATGGGTTACGGTTACAAACAAACCAAGTCTTCCTTTTTCTTGATTAATTTTGTTTTATATTTCTCAATTCATTATTAAATAAATTAATTGACACTCCAAACTCCAATCGCCATATTCACCAACTATTTTGCAAAAATGCCTTCAAATCCTAAAAAAATTATCTTTAACGTATCAAATAGTAGTCATATTGAGCAAATAAAAAACTACACCAGCGGACCAGCGCCATCTGTTTCGAGGTTTCCAGATTACCTGCCCTTTATTTCGTAGATGTTTTTGAACACAATATGACGATCACAAATGAACCACGCCCGATGAAGTGTTTTTCTTTAGTCTATGATTAAACAATCCGAGACAATGACAAAAATCGTAAGCTTGTGTATGGCTTTTAGGATCATGGGTGACATGGGTAATAAAACGTGGCTACTAACCGTGTCTATTGTGACAATTTCTGTTTCAATGTCAGCTTTAAATTTTAGCGCATACCACACCTACTTACCTACTCCCGTCTCAAAACTTAGGGGGGAAGTTTGTACAGTGATGCCTCGTGAGCGATGCTTGGTCGTCAACCTGTGTGCAATCTGTTGTCACCAACCAGCTTAAGTTTGGTTTCGGTTTCCTCGTGAGCGAGTGGCCTTCAGCATTTGTTCAATAAATTAACCATAAATACTTATAGAATAAATCAGGTGAGATCGCGCCATTAAGCCTCTTGCATATATAGATTTATAAAAATCTGTTCACAACAAAACGTTTCCTCGTCAACGCCAAAAGTTTGTTGAAGTTTGGTGACTACAATCATTATCTTCTTTATTGGCGTCCCATTGCTTCGACGAATAATCTAAATTTATAAAACGTGGTTGTATATTATCATGAAAGTATATTTACATAATTGATGATCGTGGATATGATGGGTTTCCATTTAACATAGCTAAAAAAGTAACAAAAATAATAATAATAAATAAAAAGAATAAAAAAAACATGCAGGCTCCGCATGTTCCACACAAACACACGTCAATGGCCGACTGCTGGCTCCGAGTCCGCTGGGCTTCGTTCTCATCATCAGTCACGACTACTACTGGGCAACAGAGTGGACAAGGAAATGGAATCAATAAACACATAATGCCATTACTATCTTTTATAAATTTTCTGTAAAAATTAGCCCATTGCACCATTCACAACTCCAGAATCACTCTTTAATATTTTCGGTATTACTTATTCGTCCTTCCTAAGGGTGAAATAAATAATGCTTCTTTCGTTGTTTTTGTTCTATTTTTCTTCAAAAATAACCAATTATTTCACAAATCTTTAACTAGAGTTCACTCTTTAATGTAATTTGATGGGAATCAAATTACGTAGATTTATGACTGAAAGGGTATATGTTTTTCAACTTGCTTTTATTATTGTGGCTGCTGTCTTTGAAAAGTACATTACTTTAAAAAATATATCACTTACGAAGTTCAAATATTAAAATTACATAGGTATTCTTTTAATAATAGGTTTTGTCAGAGAAAAATAGCAAAACAAACATTTATTAGGTTAGCTGAAAACTGAAAATTTTATGACAGTTGATTGTTATTGTTGTTTTATGTGAATGTTTCAAATTTTGAATTGCGAAAACATGAAACGGTCGCCTACGTACGATATTTCTAAATTCGATATTATTTTATTATGCACATTGCACGTACATCCCTAATCCCTACCTACCCTACCTACGAACGTTGTGATATTTTCTATGGCGAATGTCGCTGACAATTTTTTCGGGATTAGTATATTTATGATTTTTTCCAGGGGGGTATAACTTCGATATAAATCTTCAACCGAGTGACGTCACACGGCGCCACCGTGTGACGTCACTCGATTCACGGCGGGACCAATGGATTTGTTATTGAATTGTATGTTTTGACGTTTGCTACGAGTACATCGTTATGGCGGTTTATTTACCCATAAGATTGCTTCCTAAATAATTAAATGTCGGCGCGGTGGGAAATGAGCAGACTTTAATATATTGATAACTCGATTTTGAGAATTCGTGCATGTGCTTGTAGCTCAAACTATCGCGAAATGGTAAATTTCGCGATTGCAAAAGTGTAAAATGACGCCGTACCTAGCTCACTTCTTGAAATCATGCAACTCTCGTGTAAACAGGATTCATTGTAACCAAATTACAGGTACACATATATATTGATTACTTATATGAAATTCTAAGCTCCTTTCGTCCTGTTATTTTCTAAATGTGGAGTTTATTATAACGCATTTAATTTCAATCATTTCATAGTGCAAGGGTACATTTTTTGCAGAGTTAAACCTTGTTTTCATGCATTTATTTTGTTTTGTTTTGATCTGTCTGTCGTGATGTGTCTCATGAGAGTTGTTTTGATTAATGTTTTCAGTTCGAAACACACAATGCCCAAACAAATGACGGATATACAGCCTATTGTCAGGATGTCTACTTTCTTCCCTGTCAGCTGTCAGGCTGGTGCATAAATATACCAAACCACCCACTGGTTGGTCTGGTGGTGGCTACTAGTGCTGGAGTACACTCATTTCCTTGGAGTGCACAACCCACGAGTGATGGCCCGTGCCCTGTCTGGGTACGTGTGCATTTTACTTTATTATTATAAATTATTACATAGGTAAAGATATACGTATATTATAAGGATAAGCTCGCTTGATGGTGAACTTTATCCACCAGATGCAGTATGACGATTTTAACATATCTTAGATATTTTTATTAAAATTCATTTATTTTGATGCACATCTAAAAGCATTAATTTAGTATCTTAATGATGTTATGATTGTTTGTTGTAGATATATAATTGTCATGTCAGGAGATGTGGGGCGGATGTGTCCCATTACTTTGTGCCGCCGCTGTTCTTGAGAGAACACAAGAAGGAATCCATGGACTGGACCAGGAAACGACAGGAACAAGTCACTCAGCACGGTCGCCTTTTCTATTCTGTACTTTATATTATTTGTACTATTTTTATCAGTAGAGTGAGTACGAAAACAGTGTGCAATACAGTTGTGAATGATGAATACTAAGAGCAGGTGAATGAGTTTATATGTCGCGGGACGTATATTTACGGCTGATAGAGATATTGAAAGAAGGGTAAATGCAGGTAACTCCATTAACGGAGGGTTGAATGCCGTTGGAGCTAACAAAAAACTCTCTAAAGAAGCGAAGTTAACAGTCCACAATGGAGTACTGTACCTGATGTACGGCAGTGAAGATGAGAGGAAAGATGAAAGTAGACTAAATGCCGTAGAAATGAGATCCCTGAGGCGTGTGTGGTAAAACCTTGTATGGTCCTTTATATTTTCTGCCTGTACAGAGTGTAAATAAAACGATGTAGGTATACTTTTACACAGCAGACCGTTTATTGGTCAAATCGTTGTACGTATGGTTTCATATCAGTGATGGATGAACCGGTGGATGCGATTTTAAGCCTTAAGATGAAGCCATGCGACGTATTGCAAAATCATACAAAATCGTGTATTTTTGTTTTGAAAATTTAATCGCTTGGAAGTATTATATATGCTTCAATTAAATACTGCGTGTAGAACGTATCTTGGCCCTTAAAAATATCGGTCATTTTTTTTATAAGTCTTTTGATAAGCTTAGAAAAAAATAAAGTATTAGGTCTATAAAAAAACACTTTCAAGTGCAAACTCTCCTACTTATAAACCCTTTTTCGGATTTAGTTTTATTGCATAATGTGGCAAATTTAGTTTCTTTTATGATAATCGCGAAAAAAGTTGATATTTATGCATGAACTTCACGAAATAAAATAAAATGTGCATTTTCGCGTTGTTATTTTTGACGTCAATCAAGACCGCCGGCATTCGACAAAAATGTTATTTCAAAGTGAACCTTATGCCATGGACATAAGGACCACACAATCGTCACCGCCTTTTTGTCGCATTCTCCACCCAACCGTTGTGGTGGACAGACCAGTCTTCGATTCAGTGACTCTCTGCGCCGTAAAATGTTATTCGAGTTTACGTACTATCGATTTTTAAATTTCCTAATTATATATGTAGATGTTTGAATGAACCGGTTAACCACTTTATAATTTACTTTATTTATATAATAATACTCGTATTTGAAAAAAATATATATAATTCTGTTGCCAAATGTCGTTGGAAGTAGGCAATAACTTTGCCTATGATTTGACATTTACAATTTTAAATCTGGCGCGCTTTTGAGTATTAAACAGTGACAACAGTACCGCACAGTGAGCAAATTTCAATACATGGTTAACAATGTAATATTAATAAATTCGTTTCATTTTCCGTATAAAACGACTTCCTTGAAGTACTCGATTCACATTTTGAATAAGTTATATTATTTTTATTTAAAAAAACACGATTTTTAAAATTCCGCCGTAACATTAATGAACTTAATTATTTTTACGTTGTTAACACTGGCATAAATCTAACTATGCACATCAAATCTCCGTAGAAGAGAAACGTATTAACTTTAATTAATTAACTTTTATTGCCAAGTTCTTACTTTCGGGGAATGACTAAATATATTTTTTTGTTTATTAATACCTAAATTACAGTCCGAAGCTTTCCCGTTCAGTTGTTAACCGCCAAGCTGTTGGTGAATATTTTTGTTGAAAATTGTTATTTCCAATATTTTTATTTTTAAATAAATGCAAATTGTTCAGAAGAATTTTAAACAATCCAATTTATTAGCAGTTCAAATATAATTGTAGGCCTCCTGGTCAAATGTATTTGACGGCCTCCGTGTTTGAGGGGAAAGGCTCTCGTCTAGCGATCCGATGGTTGCGGGTTCAAATAATTAAATATAATATATTATGGTATATTTATGGCATGTTCCGGAATGGAAGATACTCTCAGTATCGCCCTGGTGTAAGACCAACATTCGAAATTGATACGTTGCTTAGTGACCAGATCTGAATAGTGAGGTACTTCCCCACCTTCCTCTTCCCAATCTCTTTCTCTTCCTCGCTACCTTCAGCCTCACAACATACCCCAATTGGGGATGCCATAGTCTCACCGACTCCAAATAGCAGAAGTTGAGACTCTTGTGCAGGCGCGGCTGGCGCAAACGTTCAATGGTGCGCTGAACCGCCAACAAAATTGAACAACAATTTACCTTATTTCGGCTCTTTGTATTTCTATGTAATGTGTTTAATTATAAAATTGAGCACAATCTTTAAATATAATCACAATTAATTACCTATCTAACAATGTTTTGCGGCCAAATAAACGCAGTGTTCCCGCCCGCCCGCCCCCTAATACGGCGGCTAGGAACGAGGAACCGAGGAACCGAGGTAGGTACATACCAATCCGCGCGCCAGAACAAAGCGCCCCGTAGCTTGAATGAAGCTCGTAGTAAAAAATCCCAAAACGTCGAAATATCTCGTACTAAACCAGTCATGGGCAAAGTACGGCCCGCGGGCCAAGTCCGGCCCTTCAGGCTAGTCAATCCGGCCCGCGACATTGTTTTGAATAACCCTACCACAAATTACCAATTGACGAGTTTTCGGACGAGTTTGGGATTTAAAAGACGACTCTTTCATGGAAGAAAAAGGAATGGACGAATGTGAACATATGGAAGATATTGTATGGCTTTCAGACTTTGCATTTTTACAGATCTCAGATACATCAATAAATTTAAACTTAAACTCCAAGGAAGAAATCAATTAATCAGTGATATTTGGGATCATATCAGGTATTTCAAAATGCAATTGAATCTATTTTCCAAACAACTAGTCAAGAAAGACTTTACTCATTTTCCAAGACTAAAAACTATTGCAGTTAGGGAGGACCAACTTAAGAACTATGAGAAAAGCGTGAAATGTCTTCAGGAAGAATTTGAACGAAGATTCCAAGACTTCAAAGTTATAGAACAGGACCTGGACATTTTTAGCACGCCATTTAATATAGATTGTGAATCAGTCAAACCAGAATTGCAGCTCAAACTGATTGAGTTGCAATGTAACACTGAATTGAAGCAACTGTTTCTCAACGTATCCAAAATTGAGTTCTACAAGGCCCTGTCAAAATCAAGTTTGCCAAACCTGAAATTTCACGCTCAGAAGATAATTGCGATGTTTGCATCTTCCTACATCTGTGAACAAGTGTTTCTTACTATGAAGCTTCGCAAAAACAGCGTTAGAAACCGATTGACTGACCACCACTGCGAATCAGCTCATCCCAGTTTCTACCAGATTATGAAAAACTTTTAGAAGGTCAGTCACAGTTTCATCTGTCACATACGCCTTCATACTCTTCTAAAGAATAATTAATTTTTGTTACTTTTTGCCTTTGTAGCATATAACATACTTAATATTATGTTTGATGTAAAAATTAAAAAATAAAGTATATCACTTTTAAAAAATTATTTTATTAAATTGTTTTCCGGCCCGCCTAGATAATTTTTGGCCATTTCGTTAAAAAGTTTGCCCATCTCTGTACTAAACGTATCTAAAAAACGACTAACCGCGCGCCGCACGGCCACCCGAAGATCTTCGGGATTCTTCGGAAATATTCCGAAACTTTGGTTCTAGCGAAAGTAGGGTTTGAACAAGATAATATTAAGTAATAATATTTCTCTTCTAAAACGCAACCATTAGTCAAAGGGTCAGTTATGCGTTCGCACGATTTTATCTTGTTCGAGCTCTTGGGATATACCTTTTTGAGATTATTATTTGTTTGTTTGACAGTTGAAAATGACATTTTGTTTGTGTGCGTTTTTTGTCACCTATTGCGAACTTTATAGGTCGTCAGTAACAGACAGTAAATACCTGCGACCGCTGGCGATCTACTCCTCTAAGTGAAATGTTTCTTGTGTGTTCATTATTGCGTTTTTAATATTATTGGAAGGTGGAGTCTTTTATTTTTATTTTATTATTTATTTATTTATGTCTATTCTTGAATACACAATTTTACAATTGATTACAGAGGTTTACAAAGGAGTACAAAAAAACGTTAATTTTCAGTAGCAGTAAGCAAAAAGTTTTTTTTTTTTTTTTAAGTATTATGTTGGGTGTAATGTAGGTTTGAGAAGGTAAAACTGTGTGTTGGTAATATTGTATGTTTCGTGAACACCTCACTAGGAGAACCTGTGCTGAGGTGTTGACGTGCTTATGATTAAGTGGGACAAGTATTTATGTGTGTTGTAGAAAATTAGTTATTTAATTATTATTTTTTTTTTATACATTTTATTATCGCATACACTGATTATTTAGAATGAAAAAATATGTATAAAATACAAATCCATATATACACATTTATGCACATGTTTATATTTATAGACATACATACATATAAAGTTGCACACACCTACACATATTTATTAATTAAAATAACTGTAAATTGCAAATTAATAACTACCTAAAAAATTATATTTAAAAAAAAATTTAAAAATTCAAAATTATTAAACATTTTTGATTAATAAACTATACAATTCTTAAGTACGTTCAAATGTTTTATAAACCTAGTCTATTCCGTGCGAAGGAGAGCGGTTCATCTTGGTTCATGGGTTTAAAAAACAGTCTTTTCTGCCTCCTGTAAAATTTGATAAATGAAAGTTACTTGTTCTACAAATTTGTTAATTTTACCGTGTATTTTGATAATCATAAATAAGTATTCAATATAATTATAATGTTCATATTTTTCACAAATTTTACCACAGTGTATTTGAGGGCGGAACTCGGGATTTATGAGCCTGACGCCCCTTGTCTATTATTGGTTGTCAAGTTTTCTCAAGTATTTTATAATCCCTCGCAAAACAGACGATTTCGAATTTTTCAAGGACTATGGGATCACCTTAAGTTGTTTAGCCAATAGTTTGTCTACTTTGTAATGCGAGGCTAATCGTAATGAGTAAGATTAAGAAAGGGACCCTCACATGTTTTGGGCACGTAGAGCGAATGAACGAAGCATGGAATGTAAGTACGTTCATTTGACGTAGATGTGAGTGGTAGATGAAGTCGGGGACGGAGAGGAAGAATATTTTCTATATTTCTACAAATGTTTTTCGCTTTTTTGAATTTCCTGTTTGTTGTTATCTGTATTAATATATATTAATACATAAATAAATAAAATACTTGAACATGTAATTATGAGTTAAATTTCTGTTACAGAGAAATGTAAAAAATTGATATTGTCGTAGGAAGGCACATTCATATTTGAATTATTTGTTCTCATATTTCCTGTTTCTGTGTTAATATATTATACACCTCTAAATGATTTTTGTGATACAAACCTTATAGGTTTTCCATTTAAAATATTAACCTATATACACACCAAGATATTTACTTTTGGAAGTTAGACTAAGTTATAGAACATGCTTGATTGCAATTAGTTCTGCTACATTTACTTTGGTGTATTATAATTTTTTATTCTGGTTTTTATTTAAACTTATTGATAAAGAAAGCGATAAATTTTGGTTTTTCAGTATTTTGTGCTTATATTGTATTTCCGGTTTATGTCTTATCTGTTTTTATATTTAAATACATGCATAAATAAAAAACTAAAACATCTAATTCAGGGTTTTTCATTTTTCTGCTGAAACCATATTTCATTTATTTTTTAAATAGTAATTTAGGCTAAAAAATTGGGTAAGTACCGAAAGAGATATTCGTATATTGTCTATGGTCGAGTTTTTTTTGTGTCCTCAACTTTTGTCTATGGTATGTATGACGTCACACGGCGCCGCCAGATATTGGTATATATATATATATACGTACGTATATATAGTTAAACAGTGTCGAAACCTTGCCCATACAAAAAGCACGGAGTTATCAATCTAATGTATGGTTCATTTATGAATTTTTCTATGTAACTTGGTCATGTTGAAGACGTGCCGCGCTTTATTCAGAAATAAAAGTATTCCTGTTTCTTATCTCAAAACCTTTGAAACCAAAAACAGATTTATTCTTCCCAAAAATATGTCTGACAATAATTGCAAACGGTCAAAGCGAATCAAGGTGGGAATTTTAATTCATAGTTTGTCATTCAGCGCACTTTCGAACGCTTTCAGTGACGTTTTGACAACCTCAAAACATCCTACTTCTGAAATATTTAATAATTTTTATGTCCTACCCTTTTTTCAGATTGGAACTCACGATGGTATGTTCCACTGTGATGAGGTTCTTGCATGCTATTTACTGAAGCAACTTCCAGAGTATTCTGATGCCGAAATTATCCGAACCCGGGACCCGGCTAAGCTACAAGAATGTGATATTGTGGTCGACGTTGGCGGTGTGTTCGATAAAAGCATCCACAGATACGATCATCATCAAAGGGAATTCAAAGAAACTATGAGCAGTTTATACCCCACTTCTAAAAACTTCAACATCAGGTGACATGGTCCTTTCCTAAAATACTTTTTTAAAACATTATCAGCCTTTGAATAATAACAGGACAATTTTACAGTTCCGTTTAGTAAGAAAATCACCCCAAGGGCAAGGGCGCTAAACGCTTACATTTTTGTAGGTTGTAGTTTTTTGACATTTTTATGTTTTTCTAAATAATATGACAATTTGATGTAACCACTCGGTAAAGTTACCGAATGCCTCTGCACGCACACAAGGATTATTTTTTTAAATCTTGCGTAGCATACAGCACTTTGGGAGGCGGATGTGGATTCCGCCATTGGATTGTATGTGGAACTATTTATTGGATAACCAACACTTGCCATAGGTCACCATAAGTGGTTCCCTACGTTTGGTGACTTAGCAGGGGTGCCTGAGTTCAAGTGAGGTTTGTCCGGGTCTTGGCGGTGGATGCGTCCACCCACCAACTGCATGGCAAGCCAGATTGGAAGACACTGGTTGAGGGAGACCTCTCCAGTAGGACTCTCGGAACTTTGCCTTGCACCGCAGTGAGAGGGATGGATTTATACATCCTTCATTCCTGAACAATGACCCTCAGATTCCTACCCACCCACTTCCTCTTTCTTTCCTAAAAAGACCTTCCAGACGGCATTCTCAAGATGACAAAGGCCCTGAATGGAATTATTTTCCTGTGTGGAGCTAGTGTAAAAAAAAAGCGAAATTTGGCAACTTTACTAACCACTCGACAAACGAATTGCAAAAATAACAGTGAACATAATTTGAAGATTTTTTTCATTCAAGTAATAAATAGCCATGAAAGAATTCACAAATAACAAATGTAACTTTATTTTGCTAAAAATAACAACAAAAAACTATGAAGTCTATAAAAATACAGACATGAAGTCATACAGAAGCAGCGCAGCTACTTGTTCTTTTCAAAATTTTCTCAATATAAGTCTGAAATTTGCAGTAAAAACTTTTTCCCAAGTTTGGAGACAGGAGCAAGTTGGTACCAGCCGTGAGAGTCACACTTAATTGACCTTTCAAGCTGAAGGTCTTTGTAAAACTTTCATACTCCAATCATTGCTAAACACGCCCAAATTAGATGAAGTTACACTCCGTTTCGGCTTAATTAGTATACATGTTAGGTTTTTAGTTTGGGTTATTTTTTATTTGCATATTTAGGAAACAAACGGTCATACTTTAAAGAATAAACAACAAACATTTGTTTGTTCTAGACCAAACCGTATTGAAAGAATCGCCCCCTCTACTACAGTAAAATTATCCGTTGTTTCTTGCCGTAATTACGTTGAAACGAAATGTTTTTTAAATAATTTGTGCATGGTAGCAAAGCCATGATATTAATACCCATCGTTTTAATGCGGTTTATTTAATAAAATTAAATAACTTTTTACAGGTTGAGCTCTGCAGGGCTCATCTATGTTCATTTCGGCGAGCGGATTATCAGAGGAAAAGTCAGCCTCGGAGATGAAGCCATTAAAATCATCTACGAGAAGATCTATGAGTCTCTCATCCAGGAGATTGATGCCATCGACAATGGCGTCATGATGTGCGAAGGAGAACCCCTTTACAGAATATCCTCCGATGTCAGCTCGCGCGTCAAGAGATTGAACGCCGACTGGAATGCCCCAAAGGGTTACGACGCACAAGAAAAGTTTGAAGAAGCGATGGATCTCGTGGGAAGTGAATTCCTTGATAAGGTTTCATATTTTACTAGTTCCTGGTGGCCCGCTAGGGATGTGGTTGAGCAAGCTATCAAGAAGAGATTTGATGTTCATGCTAGCGGTGAGATCATTCAGTTGGAGACTATTGCTCCTTGGACAGAGCATCTGTTTGACCTGGAAAAGGTACTGGACATTGTGGGCAGCATCAAGTTCTGTTTGTTTGAGGATGAGAAGGGAAACTGGAGGGTGCAGTGCGTGCCTATCAAGACTGGAAGTTTTGTGTGCAGGTGAGAATCTATATCTATAGTGTCCCGGTGTGAGTTTGTTTTTTAAGCTTTATTTTACAGTTTTATTCTAAGATTGATGAAATTTTGCACACTTGACTTTCAAAACAGGTAGACTGTATGTATAACTGTCTGTCTACATAAGATTTCAAAAAATCACCCCACACTCCTTAAAGCAGAATTTTAATGATTCTTGATTAAATTTTGCACTTTTGACGTTCAAATTAAGAGGAAAATTATTACTGACTACATCTGATTTTGAGAAACTCTGCATAAAGTTCAAGCAACACCGGGACTTCAGCTGGTCTTATTATTAAATATTCAGCAAAATTTTTACCGAAACAAATTAATTAGTAGTTTTCAGTTGTAATGTTACGACGAAGAACAAAAACTGAACTGTACGCTGACTTGAGTTGACTGATAGACTGTCTGCTTGATGCCGCCTTTTATAGCACAGCCGACGGAATTGGTAAGTTCGAGAAAGGCTGGTAATTTAGCGTGCACTCAACGAAACGTCAGGATTTTAATGGCCGGTGAACAATGTACTCTTGACGAGTATTAGAGGTACTTGCTTCTAGCATGGTCGATGCAACCAAGTGGCGGTGCAAGTATTTTGTGCAGAGCGGGCACGTATTTTTGTGGGTTGAATGTGGGCCGCCATACATATAAAATTATTACGTAACTTTTTCTGCTCATTTATTTTTCACTGAAATATGGAGTCAACTACCACAGCAGAGCAGTAAGCTCCTCGACTCCTAAAAAAAAAAAATTATGGATTTTATTTCACACTGAATTTGTAAAACAACATAAATCATGCATCTCAATTCGATCATTATCACCTCGTTGAGATACCACATTCAGAATCGGAATGGTGTTAATGGCTTTAGATATATTTAGTGACCAGATCTGAATATTCATCTTCTTCCCCTTCTGCACTTCCTTTAGCTTAACAACAGTTTCTAAATGTGTATGCCATAGTTCTGGCTGGCTCCAAACAGATTAAAATTTTGTGGAGAATTACATAAATAAAAAGGTTTTTAATTAATATTGTCTTTCTTTTCAGGAAATTCTTGAAAAGCGAATGGCAGGGCGTCAGAGATGCAGATTTAGAAAAAGTGTCAGGAATCGAAGGATGTATGTTCGTCCATGCAACGGGATTTATTGGAGGGAACAAAACAAGAGAGGGAGCTCTTGAAATGGCCGTGAAAAGTCTCAATGCGTGATATTAACACGTAATGTGCAATGGCTACAGTTTCGGAAGAAAACCATAATTTATTATCATGATGAAGAATACTTATTTTTAAGTTTTATATTTTGAATTTATTTAAGTATATTTTTTTTTACTTAATTATTTGATCTGTTCATTTTTCATTTATATAAATCAATCACTCAAGAGAAATATTATTGATTGATTTATTTAGTTATGATGTAAGAATAGTTGTGATAATAATATAGTATGTTTTGAATATTTCGTCACTTCATTTGGATAGGGTTCTAACTGCAATTTACAATGGTAAGGACTTTGATACCTAAGAACATGTGCTTAGGTGTCAAAGTCCTTAGCGCGGTAAGGCGTAGATAGAACCTTATCCAACTAAGGTGACGATTTGTATGTGCATAATATTTTCATTATCCTCAATCAACTTTTACACAAAATAATGCATTTTTTAAATAAATGAAATCAATCTGAAATCAGGTTATTTTTATAACTAATTTTATTATTCTTAAACACAAACATAAATAAATTTATGTCAAAAAGTACACATCTGTCCAAAAAAATTATTAACAATTTGATTTGAAAAATACAAAGTAGTTTGTAGACACAATATTAAATATCGTTTTAAAAATAATTTTTCATACATCCGTCGTAATCAAGTACAAATAGATCCTTGGAATTTTAAATTTGAAAAGTTACGTAAACTTTATACACTGCTAGAAACTTTAGATGCTTCTTTTTCAACAATTTCACTCACAACGGCTTCGTCTGATTTGGCAAATTCCGTTGTTGTTTCTGAAATTTTTCCATTTACTTCTGCTACGGGTGTTTTTGTTTCTAAAAGTTCTTCTACGGCTGCTTTTGTTTCTGCAATTTCTATGACTGCTTTTGTTTCTAAGACTTTCGCTTTTGTTTCTACGATTTTTTCTTCATCATCGTCGTCGTCACTGTCGTCAGCTTCCATGTCGTCTTCTGGTTTCTTATCGCCATCTCGAACGTCATAAGCGTGAAGAGGCAAGACCTCCAACCAGGTCTTCATACTGAGTTCGTCCTTTTCGACGTTGACGATAGTGGGATAGATGAAATCCTCTTTGAATTTCTTAAGTTCTTCTTGCACGTCCGTCCAAACTAAAGGTTTGTGAATACCGTCACTTCCGTAGCGCTTATTGTATCGATCGTAATGTATCTGAAAACAGAGGTAAAAAGTTATTGTTCTGAGAAAAGAGATTCATGCTCAATTTCCTGAGTGTTAGAAAGTTTCTTCCACCGACAGTCTTGAGAACAAGACCTATGCACAAGCAACCACTCAATGACAACCACTGTGAACTTTACTAGTGGATCTGGACTCCTGTAAAAAGGACACATGGGAGACAGGGCAATGAGCCAATGGCCTGAGTGCAATTTGGAACTATTCTGTTTCCTAATAAATAACAATGATGGTCATAATTAGTTGAATTAGGGACAATGGGACTAAGCTTAATAGTTGTTGGCATCCGGTACTTGGCGCCGAAAACCACATTAATTTAGTTACAAATTAAATTATTAGTGGTATAGAGACAACAACAACACGGAATCACCTCTATATACATAAATTCACACTTCACCACAATCTACACATCTGCCCTGATGATGGACACCATTATGCTGTCCGAAAAGTTGGGTAAAGAAGAAAGCGCAAAACTGCACAATAACCCAAAAATTAATCACAATATCAGTGATGCCGTTCAACCTCCAGTAAAAAATACACAACTAGAAGAAGTTATCATGATTTTCATCTTTTCTTACATTTCCTTAACCTAAAAGATATGTAAGTACATCAATGACTAAATAAAAAATACCCTAAAAGAGGACTTAGCGTACTCATAAAACATTCTGTCCAAACGGTTACAAAACATAGCAGCCGAAATGAAAACAATATTTATTACTTACATAAACTGAATAATAATAACCATGCAGACGATTTGAATGTAATGCCATGTTTGTATAACCGAATGAGAATGTTCAGAATGCAGATAGTGAGTGCGGTGTGGTGGGGATTTGGCGCGGGGCAACCAGGCCACACGCCAGTGTTGCGTTTAATTTCCGGATCGTGCGTAAAATAGTTCTTCACGACTGCAGCACCCTGGAGACCTTACTTTACAGACGGCCCTCGTATTTGGATCGTTAAACCAAGTCCCTTTGTTAGGTATTTTGTTAAATTAATTGAAATACATATTGGCTTATATTGATCTTCAATAGTGAAAAATCTCAAGAATGCCCAACAATTGAATTTGGGAGACACCTGTGGGCTGGAGTCCCAAAATATTTGATTCTGTGCAAAGGAGGGCGTTCTGTCTGACCGATTGCCATCTCTAATGCACAGACGCAATGTAGGCATGCTGAGTCTGTTCTACAGCATTTTAATGGAGCCTGCACTAAGGAGCTAGCAGCATTGATCCCCTGTGCACTGGTGCACATGCGTCGACAGATACAAGCGGAATATCTGTTCACAGGTTTATATTGGCTTCGTGAGAATGGGCTATTTCTTCGACATTTTTTTGTGTGAGTAGGCATTTGTGGAACGAGCTATCTGTTTTTCCTTCCCCATATAATGCAGACCTTTTTAAGACCATTAATCACACCCATCCTAGAGTGCTCTTGTTAGGTGTCACATTGAAAAAAAAGCACCTAAAATATTGTTAGTCAAGTTTACCGTGATATTTTTCTTGAAAAAAAAGACAGTAAATTACCTGATCCAAGACTAGACCCAATCCAGGAGCGGTGGGGACATCAAGGCGGTCAACTGTCCAACATCTATCAACGGTTTCTTCACCGGTCAGTCCTCTCACCACGGCTAAACTTAACCCCACCATCTTCCTGATTTGGTGCAGCATAAAACTCTGACCCTGAAAACCATGCACAAATTATAAGACTTATTTTCGCATAAATTGAATTGCGTGGACAAATTTCATGCTCAGACCAAAATAAATTTCGAATTAACAAAATAATGGCAGAATATAATATCATGTACCTTCACTTTGATAATAACAAACTCCAGTCCATTGGCAACAAAAGGTTCTTCACATTTTAATGACATCACGTAGCGCTTCGATGATGGGTCGAAAAATTCTCTGAAAGTTAATAAAACGTAATTATAATGTAACTAAATTTATCATGTTGCATGAAAAAAGCACTATTTTATGTAGATAACATAAATCTTTGTTATAATCATAGTTTCGCGATGCCATTTGGTCCCCGATGGGTTTGTTCTGCTTCCCGCCAATTGGCGAAGCCAAGACAAAACAAGGAGAAACCCTAACTATTCGAGTGCATACCAAGTGAGAGCCGTCAAAATAAACATCACAATATAACAAGCCGTAAGTACCATTGTGAGATACTTTGCTGTTGGTTTGGGGCATTCAATCTCATTGGGGATCACAGGCAGTCAAACGCGCAGAGAGGATATTACGCTCCTATTCTGATCCCGTTGGCACTAAAGCCGCGTCACCTTACAAATCGACGGTCCCGAAGAACAATGTCGGATCTGACAAAAATTGAAAATCGTCCTGTTGGCTTATTTAATGGCTTATCTTGTTGATTTTTAAAGTCTATTTTTTCGGATTTTTTAATGAAATGTCAAAGATCAAAACGACTATATTTCTTGATACCAAAACCAATAAAAATGCAGAAACGAAACTAAAGAGCTCTACCGCAGAACAACAAAATTGCACATCCGACATTGTTCTTCGGGACCGTCGAAATATAAAACTTAGTGTAGTGCAGTTTTGTGCAATTTCACTTCAAGTGTGCAGATATACAAAAATCATGCATATCAATTATTATTCAGCTGTGGTGAGAAAAATATATTTGTACAAAAGTCTTGGTTTTCCCTAGGCTTCAGTTGTGATTAGAATTGGATGGCTCTGCTGGGAAGAACATGTAGCAATGGCGGAAGATAGTCCACTATCAAATATTAGTCTATAATAAGCCTGTAGGATGAGGAAAGGTGTTGGAAGGTTCAAACGAGTAGACAGGTAAAGGTGAACACAGCGCAAGGATGCCCAAAGGAGCATAGAAGTTGAAGGGAGAAGCATAAGACACGTAACCAGCAAGAGTTTGCCAGGACTCCACAAATAAGTTGTAGATTGTGATGATCTGAGTAATGTGGAATTCCACACTCCCAAATGCTGGGATCAATAAACTAGGACACTGTATTCGGCAGAAGAAGATAAGAAAAAAAGAAAGATTGGGTGAACTTGGCTAGAAGGATTTGGCCGTTGAATGTAGCTGAATCCATTTCACGTTTCAAGCAACGTTTTAATGATGATTGGTGGTTCTTATATTAGAAAATATCTTATACAAAAGAAGTTAGTTACGCATTACAGTGAAAAATAACTCACTTTCTGCTGGTAAAATTGTGAAAATTCTTGGTTCCTTCAAACTTCTTCAGTACGTTATTAACGTTAGTGATAGTCTCTGGCGTGACTCGGTATTCAAAATGATTTTCAATCTCCTTGGTGTGGTGTTCAAAGGCGTATGTGGGCAGCATGTAAATATACGTCCGGGCGTCACATTGCGCCTTTGAATTAAAACCTTTGGTTACTCGCTCTATGGAGAACACCCGAATCTCTGGGGGCAAGTTGGCATTGATTTCTGGTACATCAACTATATCAGCTGAAAAAATAATGGATACATTAAAATACTGGGAAATGTATGTAGGGTTTAGCAGGGGGTAACGCAGGGCATCACATGGTGGTACAAGCGGAGAGGTGTCATATATCAAGCCCACATATCTATCTACATAATCTAGGAGAAGCGAGAAAGAAAAGCTAGAAGAGACACTTGATGGCTTTGAAATCATTGTGACTGATGCCCCGTTTGCCCTGATGAGAGCCAATCTCCAATAGGAGGTGGCAACATAAAAAGTATTTTTTCGTAGTGAGTTTTAATACCACACTTAATTGAAAAATATAAATATAAAATAAAAAATACATGAAATCTTATCACAATTAATTTTTGGGCGTTATGCCGTGTTGTGCTTCCTCCTTATTAACCCTTAGCGGAACTTTTGACATTTTTTTTACTTCAAAATTTTGAACTGAACAACAAAAATGTCAGTAAATAAGATGTTATTCAAATTTTTTATGAAGATTTTGACAACGGCAAATGTTTGGCAGTTTTAGTTACTTCAATATACATGTGTTATTTTTAAAATCTCACTGCTACACTTAGTTATAATTATTTTGTATGCGTTATTCCGCTAAGGGTTAAGCCAACGTTTTGAACAGCATAACAGTGTCCATCATCAGGGTAGATGTACAGAAGGAGGAAGCACAACACAGCATAATAACCTAAAAAATAATCACAATAATACTTTTGGCGTCTTGATAATATGGTGTCTTGTCGGTGTCACTTTAGCTTGAGATATACTTTTCATTTCTATTGAACAGTGACACTTCTGAAAAGTGGTATGAAGTCATTTTTTAATTAAAAAAATGTGATGAAAAAAATAAAATTAGCCTAAAAAACTTAATAAGCCATCGTCCCACAGGGTCGGTATTGATAAGCAATCGACATAAATTGAAGACCCTGTGCAGAAAATTCCCACGATGACTGCGCTGCAAACTTTACTTTTTTGCGCAGTGCCTTTGGTTTATGCCGATTGCTTACCAATACCAACTAACATGCGTTATTTTCCATTTCCGGTTACTGAAATAGTTGTTTCTCATTGTTATCTAACTGATGCCAAGCGTTTTTTTAAATAAAATATGCCTATTAAGTGTGTCCCCTGCATCTGTATTTTATTTACTGCAGATTTTCTGCTTCACAGCAACTATAAAGTAGAAAAAACTGTAGCTTATTAAAAATGTGTGACGTACGTAATTTTAAGGAGACAACTTGCATAGCAGCTGACACTCCCTTATCAGTTCTAGCGGCTCTCTGGAACTGGATGGTTTGAATTTGACCAAAGGCCTCATCCGTTATATGTTTGGTTGCCAATAACGCCTTCAGCAGATCTTCTTCTATGGTCTTCATTCCAGGATTTCTATAAAATAAGATGAAATCAGTTTTTTGCTCTTGTTGCATCTCATCGCATCATGCAATACTTAATAATGGACTCATAAACGGATCAGACACTAGACAAATCAGACAACTACTCGGTATGGACAGAAACTCGCTGAGGGAACTGGTAGGACTACTAACGGGACACTGCCATCTCAGGAGACACATGCAGTTTTTGGGAGTGGAAAACACCAATAGATGCAGGAAATGTGAAGAGGATGAATAGACTCCAATTCAGCGGTGGTGCAATGTCTCATTCTGATGGGAACAAGGCTCAGATACCTGGGAAGACATCTTGTGGAATCGAAGATATGGCCAATATCCAATGACAACCCTGGTGATCTTTAAGAAAGGGACCAGTTACTAAAGGAGTAATTACTACAAGAAACAACTATTTACATAGGGGGAGATAGTAAAAGATGCATTAAGGATTCACATGTTTTGACGCTATGTTTTTTATCTTGTTAGTTGACCGAAAGGTTCCGCTTCTATCTAAAACATGCACAAATTATTATAACCGAAAATAAGAACCTAATCATCTATTTTGTGCATGTTTTTCCCCCGACGCAAACAGTTGTTCCCTGAACTAATTAAGTTGAATATCAATAATTTGGACATAGCATAGTACGGAAATTTTAGCTTTGAAATAATTGAGCAACAAAAACAAACCTTTGCATTCCATAATATTTGACTCCAGAATAAGCAAAGAGCATGGCCATTTTCTTTCTCTTTACGCGCTCGAAGGGCTCAGTGCAGGTTCTCTTCTCTTGAACTTCATTGTTCCTCTTCTCTTCCCACTTCCTCTTCTTAATTCTACCATTGTATCTGGTTTTTTCTTTGTTTAAACGTTCAACTTTAATCGTCTCCATATCCATGTAGTAAATACTGGATAAAATGCTATTTAATTTCGGATCATCGCCTGAGAAAAAGAAGAAGTTGTTATTTAAAAAAACAACGAAGTATTTACAGAAAACAAACCAGACGGCAGACAAGGCCGCCGGTAACGAAACAATAAAAACTGGAGTTATATTTTATACCTATTTTGTGAGAATAACTGTTAATTTTAAAGTTATTTTTTACACTATTCACTATTTTACTAACAAAATTAAACATTTAGTGGAGATGTTATTTTACAGGTTAGTTTTGTAATCCATTTCCATAAACCATGAGTTTAGTCGTAGAGCAAATGTCAAATTATTTTAGGCTATTGGTAAAATGTTTCTAGCCTACATTGTTCCTGCACGGTTCCTACTGCGGCTCGGGTATTTTTTTTATCGCACAAGAGCCCTCTCCCGGGATCCAGTGGGATCATTTCATCACCAATTAGGATATGTTGTGAGACTGAAGATAGTGGGGAGGGGAAAGAGATAGGTGGAGAAAGGTTAGGAAATACCTGGCCCTGCATATCTGGTCACCAAACGCGGCTAAAGCCACTTCGAGCACACCAGGGTGATACTGAGAGTATTTACCACTCACAAATATACTATATTGCTGTTATTAATAAACGTGTTTTAAATTTGAACATACTTTTGGTTATTGAACCCAGGATTTGTCTTTCCACTTAGCCATTGGGTTGGACCTATTAAATTTATCATTTTTGTAATAAAATTACATAAATTAAATAGGTCCAACCCAATGGCCGAGTGGTAAGGCGTTGTCCCAGTAAGACAAAGATCCTGAGTTCGATTTTCATTTGCGATCGTTACCTTTTTATTTTCTGTCTTGTTTTCTTTCATGTTTCGTTTACGTTTAATAGTTGCATCTTCTTCTTCAATGATTGAATTACATTTATTTGTGCATGCCAGGACTTGCAACCGCGACCTCCACATTCATAGTTGAGGAGCCTAACTTCTAACTGCTCGACCACGGAGGTCGTCATAATGTCTATGGCATAAAATTAAACAAATTATTGCTTGTGGCTTAGAAAACTTCTTTGATTGGTGGAGATTTTAGAAAGTTGTAAATATTTTCAAAGAGATGGCGAATACTTGTTTTGCCTCAGGCAAAATATGGAATTTATGCTAAATCTGAAACCCGTCAATTATTTGATTTAAATAACTTCGTTTCTCGATGTAATATTATGGACGTTTTTTGTGATGAAAAGATTCAAATAGTTGTGCGGTGTTTTTTCTACCGTTTATTATTGTCTTATAAACAAGTTGACGTGGTGTCGTTTTGACATATAAACATTATAGTTTCCATACATTCTGAATAAAGATAGCGATGTCTTTATTGTGTTGTGTTACGTCCGAAGTGTTCGAGACTTCGACAGAAAATGGAGCTGGGGAAACTAGCCGACAGCCCAGCAAGTTATGAGTGAATAAGATTGCACAAAGTTACTGGAGATAAGTCGTCTCACGATGCACCCTCACAGACGTCGAAAAAAGCGACCCAACTACGGTGTCAGGACCGTAGAAGTGAGTAGGGGACACAATGGATTTGGTTTCACTATATCTGGACAGCAACCTTGCATCTTATCATGTATAGTAGCAGATTCTCCGGCAGATGCTGCTGGTTTAAGAGCTGGAGACTTTCTCATATCTGTCAATGGCGCAAATGTCTCCAAGTTGCCACACGATGCAGTGGTTCAACTGATCGGCAATTCTGTCGGGGTCATCAAAATGGCTATAGCTGAGAATTATTTCTCCGACAGCTCCGATGAAGATATTCTGAATGGACGCTCTGCACATAGCAATAGGCAGAGGCCTAAGTATCCTCATGCATACAAATCCCGAATGCAAAGAGCCGGAAGAGCCTCGAACTTTAGCTCTAATGTTATAAAAACTGCCAATAATGTTGCCATAGATCACGATAATGCAAGTAAAGATTGCAAACCTTCCACTAGTGTTAGTAATAAAGAAATTATTCTGCTTTCAAAGCCAGCCTTGCCACTTTCTGGTTCGTCGCATTGTGTAATTATAAATCCTAGCATTAATAATAAGAATGATATTAATAATGTAAGTGCAATGGTTAATCCTGGTTTGGAGCAAGTACGTGCCATAAAAGTTATTAGGGACCTGAGAACTGGAGCTATGTTTGAAGAAGTCAATGGAACGCATATGGAATTAGGTAGGAAAATATATTTTTTTTCTTCTCTTTGTTTGATGTATAAAAATAATAATAATATTTGGATGATTTATTATAGCGCCATTTTTCTGTAAAATCACCTCAAGGGCCCTGTACAAACCTACAATATATTTCTAGAATCTAGAAAAACTACAAACTAGACAAATAATTAAAAACAACTTATTGCTAAAAATTGCATCCACCGGTTCATCGACTTTCCACTTTTTGTTTATTATATTCCATTTTTGTATTACAGCATTTTAAATTATTTATCTTGGAAGGAATACTGCCCAAATGCTACGTTAGTTGTAAGCAGTCATTTGTTGTAACATTTTTCTAAAATGATTTATTTATCAATGTTCCCCACATGGGCTCCATAAAACTTCAAAATCAATATCACAAAAACTTAAGCAGGCAGCGCGCACATTTATTAAATTAAATTAATATGTTTTTGCACTGCTGCGCAAATCAGATGAGAAATCTCTAGTCTGATTCCTTAACCGCTAGAAATATTCTAGTATTCACAATTACACATCTGCCCTGATGATGGACACTGTAACGCTGTCCGAAACGTTGGCTAAAGAAGGAGGTAGCGTAACACAGCATAACACCCCAAAAACAAATAACAAAAAAAGCTAGAAATATTATTTTCTAAAAGTGTATCTCTCATTTTCAGATTGCGGGACACTGAATCAAATAGTCTTCATGGAAAAGCCGAACCCCTCAGAAAGCAACATCAGCAAACCCCCCGCTGCTGAAGCCCGGCTAGAACCAACTGTCAAGATTGTAGAGAGGGAAACATCAGTTGAATACAGAGCTATTGTGGGGTACTTGGGAACCATTGAGATGCCCAAACAAATTGCCACTAGCTCCAAATTACAAACAGTCAGAAGTTGTATACGAAAAATGCGCCAAGAAAAACGAACTCCTTGTACAGTCTTAATGACGATCCTTCCATCTTGTATGACCTTGAGGAGTAGCTCTGGAGAATTGTTGGCAGAATACCCCGCCAAGAGACTCAACTATGTCAGCTGCAGCTCGGAAAACGACTATCGATTCTTCGGATTGGTTACAAGTGCCAGCTACCCTATAGAAGTCAATGACTTGGAAGGTCCAGATAAAAGAAACAAAGACCCGTGTAGAGAAGAAGCTCAGAAGGGTTATGACATTGCTATTTCTAACAGTTGTCATGTCTTCATGATTGATACCCAAATCGTTGAGCACCAAAACCACATAAAGAAAGCAGACAGTTTCAAAATTTGTTGCACTGTCGACCCCATCGCGGGTGTTTGTTTAGAATTTCCTAACAACTCTGAATATATTGTAAACATCATAAGAATCATGTATTCTTTGAAGCCTCCAAACGGATTCTCAGCTAAGGGCAACCTTGAAAATATATCTCGTCTTCCAGTGGATCGGAAGTCCTGCAGTCCACGTGGCTCCAATTTCGTGAGGAAAGTTAACCGCCCCAAGTTCTTTCACGACTCGAGACTCAAGGTCAGAATTGATCATTCAGTGAATCCCAACGGACACCAAGTCAATGAGGTATATAGGATAGAACGAGCAAATGAAAACCTTCCTAGAAACATCAACAGACAAGAGCCAGAAGTGGGACAAATGAATGGAGTCGATTTTATTGCAAACTCTCCACAGCCCAGTAATCATAGTGAGATAACAACTACGTCAAGCAATAGTGATTCTGGAATCGGTTTCCATAACGATTGCCAAAACATTTCAGATCGAATTCTTGTTGTAGATTTTCCCAACCCCGTGCATAACAATTTTAATATGAATGTTCCTTATGTCAATCCTGGATTCAATCCCAGAGAAAAAGCTCTCCCACTTAGAGAAAACAACGGAAGACCTGGAGGAGTTGTCGGATTAGACATTGATGTGGATGGACAGTACCTATCCAACACCACCCCAGTTGTTGAAGGTTTCAGCGGTCAGGGCAGACCCTTAAACACGGGGGATCCTGTCCTTTTAGGAAACATACAGAGCCAGCCATCTCTACAAAATATATTCTTATCTAAAAAAAATGAGGGTGAACCGTCTCATTCAAAGAAGACGGGAAAACATTGTGTCAGTATCGAAGAATTAAAAAACCCCTCTACATCAAACGCTCAATATTTGTACTCTCTGACGGATATACAAAAGCACGCTATTAGAAATAAGTTAGCTGTTAGAGCCATGCCTGACAAATATAATGGAAATGAATCTCGCAAAAGTGACGCTGGCAAATATCCTATTAAAATTAACGTTCACGATCATCCCCAACACTTGATGCCGAAGGGATTGTTCCATCAAAGATCTCCCATGCACAGAGACGAATCTCCGCACTATGATCCTGTTTATTCGGATGGCCTAGCTTGTTATGAAGAACATCATTACGAAATCATCTATCCTGATGAACACAACATGTGCAATGAAAATGTAGCCAACTCCAAGAAATGCTCAAATAAATCAAAGTATAATATGAATGATTATCATCAAAAAGGTTCACATGATATATACACTGAAAGATCTATAGATGTTCCAGATTGTGATGCTGATTATTACATCGAAGGAGACAACTTGAACAACAGTTCCATAGCAACTTGCTCCTACGACGATATGAGTGTAACATCCTCGAAGAGTCACGATTGTAGCGGGAAAAAAAGTAATTTCTCCGTCGACGACATATCTTTGTACAGCTCAAAAAGCCACGACGAAGTTGCAGCAAATTCTTCCAAGATCAAATCATCTAAACCTCACAAGCTACAAACTTCGGTGGATGACATATTAATATTCGGATTGAACTCTAAACAGAAAATCTTACCCAAAATAAACTCCACGAAAGGTGACAATGATAATAATGTTTTCTTACATCCAAGGAATATTGTTAAATTGAGAGTTAAAAAGAATAAGAAATCAATGTTTTCTAAATCTAAGAACAATGCCGGGATGAATAACGAGCAATCAATCGATGAAGTGAAGAAGAAATGTGATAGTAAAGAATCTCTTTTGAAGTATAAACTCAGTCCCAAAGTGTTTGGCCTATCGCGGCCCAGTGCAAGTGTGGAGGACATCTGCAAGTCTTCAGCCCGGAGGGAGATTAACAGAGAAGTCAACTGGGGCCATCTTGAAGGTACTACAAGTGAACCAGATCTCCGGGATTGCAAATCCCATCACTATTTCAGGGTAAGTCTCTTTTCTATGCGTATTTATCACTGATTTAGTTTTACCGAATTTTATTATGTTGTGTTCATTTTTCAAATCCGATGTTATCATTATTTTTGGATATAGACCTCCATTTTAGTTTTGCCATTTTTTCGCAGATTTTATTTTTCCATTCAATTCTGACAGTTATCTGTAGATTGTTTGCTCATCATTTCCACAACTCTTTGTTGTGATCTTTTTTCTTGCGTTAAAATAATTTTTTGAGATTTTAAAAACACATGTAATTTTGTTATATCTATGGTGAGCGATTCAACAGCCATGGTATCGATTAATTAAATCACGAGGGTTTATGAACGCGATCATGTCATGAGAATTAGGCAGTACCCCTATCTTAGTCATTGGTGTAATAAATTAGTAATTACCATAATGCTCCTGTAGGTGTTACCATGTTATGCAGTATTTTACATACATTACGTTCAATCTGCTGGTACTTGTCTAGTCTAGTTGATTTTATGCTCCACGATGTTCTATTTTAAAACATAGCAAATGCTTTTTCTTTGATTATTTAATCTGTGAGTGAGCACTGAATGCGCTTTTATGAACACACACTTCAAATATATCTGTAGTATGGAATACATTTATTAATCGTTTGTCTTTTAAAGACCTCTGAAGTGATTTTGCTGTTAAATTATTGATAAAGTGTAACCGCAAGTAATCCGCTCAGGCAGGAGGGCACCATTGAAACCAACAAGTCATCCTCTCAGAAGATAGGCATACCTTAGTGGTGTATATTATAGTAAGTAATAAATAACTGCTGACCCTCTGCAAATCCTTACTAGAGTTACAGGCAGTATGTTTAATGGAGAGCAATGCAAATAAATATTGGCTTCTATTATATGGCGTCTGGCCTCCGGTACGTCAGTATCCGCAGCTCTCCACACAGCGTAGGACCGTAAGGAGTGGAGGAACCTTGTCCACCATGGAAATTAGAGTAGGGTTGTAGTAGAAATAGTCGATACTCGGCGGCAATAAGGAACCGACTTGAGAAGACATATTACATGGATTGTACGAGTTTCGAAAAACTGTATTAAACAACGGGGCAAGAAGTTACAGTTTGGTATTTCAAATTTCCCATTTGTTATCATTTTCACAGTGATCATTTTTTTTTCATTTTAACCACTCCGACTCTTAAGTTTGTTTTCAAGACAATACGTCAATAGCAGTCAAGTACAATAAGCTTGTTTTCAAGCTAACGTGTGTGTTCCCACAGAAATGGTCTTAACTCCGTTTTTGTTCTGGTGACAACCTTAAAAAAAAAAGGATAATTTCTATAATAAGACAACGCTTCACATCTCTATTCAAAGTTGTCCATAGAAATAGATAAGAAATACTAATTTTGTAGAAACAGTTTTGACCCGCCAAAACGAATATGTGCCGTTAGACTAAGTTAATTTTTTATTAAATATTTTTGTAAGAAATGAGGTGATAAAATTGTTTATCATACATTTGTCTAATGAAATAATTTTTTTTTTAAGTTTTTAGTACTGTTTTCACATAAAAACATCATGCGAGTCATTACAATTTTTTATGTTTGCATCCTTTTACAAATTTTAATATTTATTTGTAATAATACAATTTGAAAGCATATCACATTTCAAAAACAGTTTTTAGTATTTAGCTACGCTCAGAAATATTTAATTTATTGAGCTAATTGTGAAGTGGAAATAACACAATTTTTATAAATCTGACAGTTCGTTTAAGACAAAAAACTTGCACAATTGCGAAAAACCGGAGTGGTTAAATTTAACATTCCTGTTGCATTATTTTTCTGACTAATTTGTAGTGGAACGTAGAGGTCTCTGAATTGCTCTTTAATTATTTAATCAATGCTGGTCATCATATATCAGAGCTAATAATTCACTGCAATGGAATAGTAAGTCCCCTTCTCAAACTTTTTTTTAATATTAGCTCCACAGTAAAATGAGCCCGTTTACAATGAGCCACGCCCAGAGTAAAATTATTCCCCTCAGGGCCTGTATCATTTCTGGGAATGCTGTCTTTTTTAGGAAATGAAGGAGAGGAAGTTCTGGGAAGGAAAAGGGTATAGAGTGTATAGTAATTTGGGGATTAGTGTGTCCAAGAGTGACAGTTGAATGAATCCATCCCTGCGGTGCAAGGTGATGTTCTGAGAGAGCCCTGCTGGAGAGGTCAAAAGGTCTTCTTCAACCTGTCTCTCCCGCACTGGGCTTCCACGCAGTTGGTGGGAAGATGCATTTGCCGCGAAGACCCAAATAAACCCCACCCCATGAACCCAGGAACACCTGCTAAGTCACCAAACGTAGCGACCTATGGCAGAAGTTTTGGTTATCCAATAAATGATTCCTGGGGCAGCCCACCTCTCAGATTGTATTCTACTAATTAAATACAGTATTTCTTCAATGTATAAACCAATAAACTAGTATGAATACTAAAATTTTATATTTTACTTTCCATTTTTATCGTTCTCTTCAATCTGAGACAACTTTGATGCTCATATATACGTTTTGTCGATAATTGCCGACTGACGATATTATCCATATTTAATGTAAAAGGGTGTGGCATGACGGGAACCTTGCTAATGGGGTCTCTGCTCATTTTTAATGTGCCAATGTCCATAATAACATTACAACTTGTCCATCATTTATACGGTTCACATTTTCCTGAAGAGTAACATGGGTCATTTTATCAACTTGTTTTTCTCCTCTAGGTGCCGCTTTCTTTTCTTTTGCCTGTCAATTTTAAAGTGGTTCGAAGATTGGATTTTCATTTCAAAAAAATATTTTATTTATTTTGGATTTCATAGGATTCGCACCTCCGTTCGGTGGATGTCTTTTTCTCTGGCCACGATTTGTCAGGCGCCTTACCCGCTGCGCTACGGGAATTTACCGCATTATGTTAGAACCGACGATCCGTCAAATAATAAATTTTAGTGACGCACTTCCATTTCATCAGAACTTCAAAACACTAACGCGGCTAAAGAAGTTTCACTTCAAAAATTCTTTTGTCTGGATTCTCCAAACAAACATTTCCAATTTTGAAACAGAAGAGTAAATTCATAGCAAAAGTTCAAGAGTTGCACATTGTGTGCTTCTAGATATTTTATTCCTGTTTGCTTTTATTTTAATTTTCCCAGAGCTAGGATATATGTATGTATTTTATTTGGCACCTAGGTTCCTGATTCAATTAATATCAATAGCCTTACAAGATTTGTTTGGATGTTAATTTACAGTTTGAGAATCCTTGTTATTAATTTAGATCCCATGTCCCAAGGCTGGTGACAATTAACTGTTGACTTCAATAATGCGCCTTATGTCTCTGTTAAAATACCTTTGGTGCAGTCATGGATAGCTTTTTCTAACGTCGACAACTTGCCCGAACAAAGAAAGTAATCAATATTTTAGTTAAAATTAATAATTAATGTTATAAATGTGCAAATCGTGGACAATACACGAGTAGTACCTGTTGTTGAACCGGTTTATTAACACTTTATTATAATACTTAACCCGTTGTATGCGGACGACACAACAGTTGTCTTCCAAACGTGTGTCAATGAAAAAGTGGGGCATACAGGAGCACCTAACGTGGAACACCGCGCTTTAGGGTTAATGAATATTTTTGCCAAAGTTAGTACATTGCGTTTTTGACATGTCCCATGATTAAGATTTTGATATTGGAAAGTTATGTATTTTTGACATGAAAATGTATTAATTTAATTTATTTAGTCAGTTAAATACAATTGACGAACCTGTGTATATTTTTAATTAATTATTTAGATCGAAAGGAAGTGTGTTTTTACCATGTCCCATTTCTGCATTCAATGAACCAAAGTCTGATTTAGAAATTAGTTTTAAGTGTATTAGATTAATTTTGTGGTGTCTTACATAGTTTAAATAATTTATTTTTTGGAAAATGAACAGTTTTTACGTAAATTTGGACCAACATTAAAAAAAATCACATTTAAAATTTTGGGTATAGAATCCGTAATTGAGGTGAAAACTTCTTTAGCACCGTTGTGATTTAAAACTCGTTGAAAGGAAAAATAGCGACACTAAAAAGAGAACTGAACTGCACCAGCAACAATCTTTTGCATTTTTTAAGTGATATATTGAAGATGTCCACTGAAGAATCCACATGATTTCCCTCCATTGGTATTCTGGTCAATGAGGAGTAAAAGGAGTAAAAAAATTCCGAGCACACGCACAAAACCCACCAAAGTTTCATCGCAATCGGATGAATGGTAGAAGAAATAATTTCATAACGCACCATCATCTTGTGCAGGCAAGCGCACGACAAATCACCAAAGTTGCAATCGGAAGAATGGTTTAGGCAACGCATAAGGGACAAACAAAGAAACATTCATTTCTATATAATAAGATTATGTATTGTGAAAAAGGGAAAATGTGTTGAAAATTAGATTTGTTTTAATAAAAACAATTGTTAATTAAAACAAACAAAAACCTACAACTAAAGATAAGACCAATAATAAACTAGGAAAACAATACACATCATTCCATGACTAAATTAACATGATAATTATTAGATACATACTGGTGTTGTTTGTTATGCGTAATGCCTCATTCAGACGTTTCAGTTGGTCAACACTCTGTTGAATGTCACTTGAACTAATATCGACAAGTGTGAACACTCTTTCAACCATTTTGATCATGTTTTTAGTTGACATCTTGTTCAATAAAAGTTGATCAACTAAAATTGATAGCTCGAAACGCAGCAAGGGAATCAACTAACATTTTGGCTTAACCCGAAAACCGCTCAACAAATCAGGTCAGAAATCATCCACCCTGTGCGGCTTGATTTTAATATTTATGTTTTTCAAAAATAAGATAATCCTGGATCAAGAATTATTTATTTTTTCAAAGTAAATATGTACATAAGTTGTTTGGAATTCAAAATTTTTACCCAAAATTTTTCTTTTCTCAATGTTTTTTAATTTTTTTTTTAAATTATAAATTAACTTGAGAAAATGTTTATTTGTTAAGATTTCCATTTAGTTATAAATAATTGGAAAAATTGTGTCTGATATCATGGAAATTGAAATCTATTCTGTTTATTTGCCCACACCTTTTGATTAAAAATATCAGTTTGATTGGGTATTTTAACATAATTTTTTTTATATTTATTGTTTCGTAAAAGCACAATATTTTGCGGTTGGTTCCATTTTACATAACAAAATATTTTAGTTTTTTATGGAGGGGTTTGTTGTGCTTAGGAAACTTTTGATTTTTTTTTTCCAAAAAAAGTTGAAAGAAAATGTGTTCATTATTTTTATCTCTTTCAATGATAACTTTTGTTATGGGTTATTGACAATATTCACAAAATAATATAAAATACTAACACAAATCGAAATCGAAACACAACGCCATCTGCTGGATGGTTACCCAATATAGATAACCAAGTATTGTCGATAAATTAACAAAATTAATTAGTCGATAAATTAACTCACACCGCCATATGTTAGATACTTTATGTAATTTACAAATAATTACAAAGTATTGTCCTATAACAAACATTTTACGCAGTTCTACAAGAATTCGGTCTACAAGTCATTGATAAGAGTTCCACTCTTTTCCACGAACATTTAATTCGCCATAATAAATATTGCGGTCAATGACCAAGATAAAACTATCCTTTCTTTTAAGTTGGGCCAAATAGCCGTTAGTTAGTTAGCCAAATTTAGCCAAATAGCCGTTAGTTAGTTAGCCAAATTTCACCAAACTCGGATAAGTAGTTTCGGAGTTTATCTGAACAACATCGTGACGCGAGAATTTTTATATAAAGATATATATTTCAATGTGAAAGAACCATTGTCAATATTGATGTTATGCTTTTAATGATTTTAATTTTCAGTATCTTATTATTATTTAGAATCAACAGCTAATCAATTATTGCGAAAATGAAATGATATAAATATACGATCATATATTATTAATTAAATTTACTTGAGAAGCTTGCCCTGTCGAGTGTCGACATATTAGTAGAAAAAAATTACACAATATTTGACGATTACGTAATTTAAAGTAAGTAGCAGGTATTCGATTATAATCATTATTAGTATTGATATAATAATATTATACGGGTGTTTTTTTTTTTTGCATATACTTTGCAGTGGTCGATTAGAATAGATTTTTAAACCTCGATCAGAAAAGGAGTCTTAGCGTGATAATTTTTAGTAATTTTACCTATCAAAATTTGCCTCGATGACTACTTACAATTCTAAAGACTGATGATACAAACAGAATTTGCAACTAATCTTTTTTGCAATATTTTTTTGCGATTATTTTTTAAAATTTGATTTTCGTCTGTGTCCTAAAATCATCAACCATAATAATTTCGGTTGTCTGTGATGTGCGTTAGTTATTACTGCGTGGTATCTGGTTCAATGATGTTAATTTAGCATTGAATGTAAGTGTCATTTTTAAAATTGAAATTGATTGTTTGAAGAATTCAGACAAGCGATAAAGTAACCCACCTACCTATCTGTAATAATATAATATTTTTAAAAGAAATTTATCTTTAGCGCCATTTTTAAAATTGGAACTGATTTGTCGAAAATTCAGGCTGTCCCGTGATTTTTAATGTTATTGTAATTTTTTAAATTTAAATTAATTGTTTGAAGAATTCAGACGAGCGATAAAGTACCTACCTATCCATAATAACATAATATTTTTTTAAAGAAATTTATCTTAAGTGCCATTTTCAAAATTGAAACTGATTTGTCGAGAATTCAGGCTATCCAGTGATTTTTCCGGATCTGCACTACTTTATAATAAAAATGTGAACGTTAACTCAAAAGCAAAAATAAATTCAGTTTCAAAATTAAAAGATGTATTGAAGAAGAAAAAAGCAATAAAACAAAAATTTTATTACATAAAAGAATAAAACATACACACGTAAGACACAATACACATCAATATATACAATCGTAATTCATAATACATGCCTTTTTTTTCATTACTGACTTAATATTTTATTTAAATTTATTACTTTTTCTTATTCAATTTTTTATTATGAAATGGGGGCCTCAGCACGGCTAAGGCATTCAGTGAGGCCAACATTATTAAATCATCATCAGTCAGTGTATTAATACGTGAAGCAAAAACTTTGTACCCCTTTTTACTAAAATTGCGCGGACGGAGGAGTATGAAATTTCGCACACTTATAGTTTATGTAGAGAAGGAGTGCAGAATGCTAATATATATTTTTTTAAATTATGCGTAAAAAATACGTTAAATTAATAAAAAAAAACATTACTCATTAAATTAATTATGGTCGAATTTCGACCGTTGGGCGACCTCTAGTTATATTGTAAACTGTTAAATTATAAATAAATTAAATAAATAGTTTTTAAAAAAATAATTAAATACAATTAAATAAATTCAATTAAAAATAATTTAACAGAATTAAATAAATAGTTTTTAAAAAAAAAAAATTTAACTATTATCATTAATTTTGTCTATAGATTTTTGTGACATCCTGTATGTGCAATATCAATACCAGGTAAATAAGTACCCACATAAATTGTAAAATGAACAAGTTTCGCAGATCACCACATGAATGCTATCATAAAGTGTGAAGCCTTATCAATAAGTGCTTGTTTTGATAAAGCGTTGAATTTTTATCAACTATCTCAGTGTATTCCGGATATTGGTGAAAAACACACATTATCGCGTGCACTTTACCGATTTTGCTAAGTGATTCGTCTTTATTTGTTTTGTACGCAGATTTCAGTGAAATCTAAAAATAAGGGTATTTTTCCGTAGTTTTTTTTTGTTTAAAAGAAAGTGATTTAGTGGTATTGAATGATTTTAACACATGTAATAAATCTGGATTGTGTAATAATTATTTTTATGTACAGTAATAATATTATAATCAGTGGTGTATCTCGTTCATAATTTTCAGAATTAAAACAAGGTGTCAAATCTTATTCATAGATTTCAATTGACCTTAAGGTTTAAATTATATATCTTAAGATTAAGTTACATCCGCTATAATTACTCACAAAATGTAGATAGTATTTGTTAACCCTAGAATCCAAAATTAATTCTCCTTATTAATTAATATATTTTTTAAATCTTACTTCTAATAAACTTTTGAAAATTTCCATATCTATACTAATATTATAAATGCGAAACTGCGTGTTTGTTTGTTACGCTTTCACGCATTAACCAATAAACCGATTTTTTAAATTCTTTCACCAATAGAAAGCTAAATTATATGCGAGTACTATAGGCTGTATATAATGGAAAGCTCGGGCGTTATGAAAGTATAAATATTAATATATTGTATTTATTATACGTTTTCTGTCACTAACAAAGTTATTGCTAACGTCAGAAGACAAATCGCTGCAGTGGAAACGATGTTGATATATTTAAATAAAAATAAATCTCCGAAATAATTCTTAATTAATAATCGATAATTCTTTTTTCTTTGAACTCCGGCATTATGAAATTTAGAAGGCACGTGAGCTGTTTGAAAACTGAATGTACCGGGAATGAATGTATGGAATTTGGGAGGGGGGAGGGGGGGTGTGGAGGAGGCGCGGGGCTATTCACTGTGACCCGGCAGCTATTATCCCGACCGTTGGGCCCCTCAAAATTTATAAATTAGTCAAAGTATATATATTTTTTGTTGACAACAATTTCACATCTACAATCGATTTAAAAAATAAGTTGATATTGAAACGAATTTATTTATAGTGTCCTGTGTATAGACAAGTAGTTGATTGATGAAATCCTTGATTGAATGAAATTTTATTTTTATACTTTTGTTATTCGGCGGTACATCCTCTCTGCACACCTCTTCCGGGATACAGTTATATTTTGTTCAAGTAGGTATATCGTATTTTCCCTAAACCGTACGCATATTGTATATAAGAATGCCGGGGGGCTAACTTTCGGGGAATCAACTGTCATGGAATCGCTATTCACAAATCAAACTATCTTAAAACCTGTGAATATTTTTAGAAATTTCGAGAACTATGAAAAGGATTAGATTTACGTGATAAACTAGCAGGATTAAATAAATTACTTTAAAATAATTGCACCATAATACGCATGTTGCAGAATTTCTCTACTACGGGCCATCTAGAAAGTGAAGAATTTTTTAATAGTTATTAAGTTTTTGAGTTTTTCGAAATTGTTGAGGAATTTATTTCTTGAAGATAAAATATAAAGTTGTTAAAATAACACTCGGTCTCGGAGGGTTAGGATTAGTTTAGACCTCTAGATTGTTATCATTTACTGATATCATTATTTGAAGAATAATATTTTCACTATCTTTGAAAGGTTCTCAATCATTTTATAGCACTGCGACTGTTTCCCAATGTTTTCTGAACGTTCCACTTCGTTTCAAGGTTTCATTTATTTTTTTATGTCAGTTCTCTCTACGTGCACACTAATTACTCAGTTTCAAAGCTTTACTTAATTTGTTTAGCTTGTCAACTCTTTCTCGTGTTTTCCAATTCAAATAGATACGTGTGTACATAACCGCTTTATTTCAAAGATTTACCACCTTTTTGAAGCTTGTCTAGTCTTTCTCGATGTTTTATAAATATTGTTAACACATTTTTGTACTTAACCACTTTACGAGTATTTCAACACTTCACCGCCTTTTTAAAACTAGTCTAGCCTTTCTCAGTGTTTTCTATATATACTATTAAACATTCTTGTTTACCTTTCTCAGAGTTTTCTACATCTAGTTAAACATATTTTTTTACATGCTTTTTTTAAACTTCCCCTCCTTTTTGAAGCTTGTCTAGTCTTTCTCGATGTTGTCTAAATTTTGTTTGTAAACACAGTTGTGTACTTAACCACTTTATTTCAAAACTTCATCACCTTTTTAAATCTAGTCTAGCCTTTGTCGGTGTTTTCTATATACTAACAATTTTGTGTACCTTTCTCGGTGTTTTGTAAATCTTGTTCAACATCATTATGTTCATAATCGCTTTATTTAAAAAATTCACTTTCTTTTCAAAGCTAGTCATTTCTCGATGTTTTCTAAATATAGTTAAACATATTGGTGTGCGTACTGCGTTACTGCGTACTACGTACTGCTTTACTTCAAAGCTTCGCTACATTTTTAAAGCTTGTTTACAAGATTCATTTTGTCAAGTCTTTCACGATATTTTTTAAATCTTTTTCAACATACTTGTGTAAACAATCGCTTTTTATTTAAAGCTTTACTTTCTTCTTAAAGTTTGTCAAGCCTTTCGCGATGTTTTCTAAATTTTATTAAACATAATTGTGTGTACGTAACCGTATTATTTCAAAGATGCACTTTCTTTTTTAAGCTTGACAAGCATTACTCGATGTTTTCTAAATCTTATTAAAAGTAATTGTTTACATAATCGCTTTTTTTTAAGCTTTAATTGTTTTTCTTACTTTTCAAAGCATGCCAACTCCCTACCTTTTACTTTTTAATGTCACTCCCTGTTCTTAACTCGTTTAAGACGACAATAAATAAAGAAAAAAAGAAGAAGAAAAAAAATAATGTGGGAATCTTAACGACATAGGTGAAGGAAGCTTGTAAACAAATATACGCCCACGGCACGACGTATTAGACGAACGTACGGTCGAATTCGCCATAGCGGGCCTGGATATTCGACCTTTCGGCCGCGTTCATTTTAATTAATTCTGAAGAACGTGTTACAAATATTTAAGATGTTTCTAAATGTTTCCCTCCCGAAGTTATTAATAAATTGTCTAGAAAAATAAAATCTGGTGCTTACCGCTAACTTTATAGTTGAAAAACTGGTTACAAAATTTTAAAATAGTTGTACGTAAAATATATTAAAGGTAAGGTATTGTTTTTATTAATTTTAAATGTAAAGAACTTACATCCCCAGTGGTCTGTTGGAATAAAAAAAAAAATATAGTTACGAATTCGCCGGAAATGATTAAAATGTGAGTTTTGAGCAAACAAAAAAAAATTATTAGGGTTGTGTATTGTGTACCGCCTAATATCGGGAATATCATCTGTAGTGAAACATTAATATCGTCTGTAGTTGTAGTCAATTAACTTCAATAAAGCAATAATTCAGTCCCGCGGTGACCGCCTCTCATGTAATCAAGGGACAGACATCTTGTCTCTCCCATATGGAACGAAAAGCTCCGGAATATAGGGGATGAAGTTACTTTAATAATAACAATATTTGGATTATTTCTACAGAGCTATTTTCGTGAGAAAATCAAGTCAAGGGCGCTTTGTTTATTTATGTTCTCTTTCTTGGTGTTAAATATAATTTTTCTTAATTAGTGACAAACTTGAGTACAGTTACAAAAAGCTTACATTTATGTACAATGCGGCAATTTAATTTTTTTTTTTCAAAAAAATATCAAAATGCTTTATAAGGTTTCGGATAGTCTTGGAGTGTTTATCGGCGTAAATATGTAGTTTATATATAACTACCTTTTTTACCCGCGGCTTCGCTCGTATGGTATTAGGGGGAAATTACTGTAGCGCTTGCACTTATCAATTATCCCCCTCCCGCATTCCATACATTCATTCTCGATACATTCAGTTTTCAAACAGCTCGCGTGTCAGAAATTTAGGTAAATTTCAAAATGCCAGAGCTCACCAGTATTAAAAAAAAGAATTATCAAATTTGTTTCAGTCGTTCGGAAGTTATGCGCGTACCAACATTTCGAAGATTCATTTTTATTTATATAGATAGATATTAACTATGACGCCTGAAATAAAATAAAAATGTATCATCATCGTTTCCACGGCAACGATTTGTTTTCTGACGTTAGCAATAACTCGCTTTTGTTAGCGACAGAAAACTTATAAAAAATATAATGTATTAATAATTATAATTTCGTAACGCCAGAGCTTACCATTATACACAGTCTATAGTACTCGCATACAATTATAAGTATAGATTGTACATGCTGATGTTCCTACTCATATTTCAATATTTATTTATGATATATTTAAAGTAAAATTGAGCTTAATGCACCATTTTTATGTAATTTTTTAAGACATATTTAATAGTTGCGTATTTTCGTCTGGTTCAAGAAAATCCATTACGATGGCAGTTCGGAAAAAAAATACAATTTCTTACTAGTGATGGCAACGATCAGTGTTATAGTTATAAATAATATTCATTTTTCAAATTATGAGTGAAGTGAAGTTTTAACGTGCTGCAACATGTCAAATTTCTTTGGTTACATTTTGCGGAAGGTTCATTCCGTGGATGATCTATTGGTATGTTTAATTTTTCTATTTTGGTTTTGGTTCGTCATTTGTGCGTCTTCAGAGTAGCGATGGGCATAATCGAGAGACTTTTTAAAAGTGTTCTCAAAAATACTGATTCTAAATTGTTGGAAAATTCATTCCGGTGATTATTATTGGAAATATTTGAATATTAGTGTTGTGAAGCACGGTATGTGCAATGTGCATGTCTGAAAAACAACGTTCGTCGAACTTGTTGTCGCATTTTTTACAGACGTTAGAGTAGATAGATTATTCCCATCACTAATTGAAAGTCGATTATTCTCATCACTACCTGATTATTAATTATATTACTATACTGGCCATAATTTTTCAAATGTTTTTTTTTTTTGTCGTTTTTCATCTTCATTTTTTTAATTTTACAATCATACCGAACAACTATTACGTTACAATTTGTCTCAATATCAGTACTTTTAACGTGATTGTCGATTGAGGTTAATTTTCTCTCGGTGGTACAATTGTCCATCGGTTTGAAAGGATTAATCCTTTAATCCCCGCTGAGCGTTGAAATGTCAAAATAACGTTTTTTGTGTTTTTTTTTTACATTTGCTTCAAAAAGTAGGCCCTGGGAAAAATAATTTCTATGTCGTCTTTGGGGATGCTGTGTGGAAGGTCTTTTTGAGGAGGATGGAGTAAACATGGGTTTTGAAGGAAGGAAATGGTTGTAAGGGAAAAGAAACACAGAGGTCGGCAAATCATGTCCCAGCCGAGCTGTTGAACTCAAAAACGAGTCGTAGAAACGACCCGCTCTCATGTAGAACGCTCAGTCAAAAAATATTAATGAAATGAATGAGTAATTCTTCGACAACACTTCTGTTATGGCGCTCATTTTTCGTTGCTAAAAGCGGTTGCCAGTGCTGCTGTTTTGATTCGTATCTATATTAAAGTGATTTATTTTTGGGATTTACGCCGATTTTGCAACGTTTCGGAGATTCCACATCAGCCCCTATGATGGACATATAATGCTTTCCGAAACTTGGCTAAAGAAAGGGATAGCATAATCTGCATAATAGCCCAAAAATAAATCATTATAATACTTTTGGCCGTGAAAATTTCAAATCATTTCCGAATCTGTATTCTTTATATTTTTTAAAACCTTAAATCAGATGGAGGGCATTTGAATAATCGTTATTTAACGTAAACCGCTTTTCTCCTGCTTCCCTTAACCCAACAAAAGTATTTCCACTAGAAATGTGATAGGTCAATTGTCAGGAAGGCGCTATGCCGAAGACACGAGTTAAATTATTACTTGTATTGTGTTCGACCCAAACATTCGCGTAAATTGTGCGTAAAATAATACACAACCTAACAAAACAAACATTATCTTCAGATTATCATTTATGATAAACAAACAAAAAGAAAAACACCTGAAATAATACGTAATTCAATAATATTATTGTCTTTTATAATAAGTACATATTTTGCGATGTTTTTCGAAAATGTTCTCGAGTGTATTGGGGTCACCCGGTAGTGAAGCGTGGTGTCTTCTGCGTAATTGTTATCGAAGTGAATCGAATTATTGTTGTTATTGGTGAAGTGGTGCATTGCTAGATGTTGATAAGGTGCGTGAGTGTCGACATCTGTGCAACATGTCCAACATGTTGGGGTACGTCATGTGCGGATTTCACTCCATGGACGATTTATTGGTATGTTGAATTTTATTTGGCACTTTTAAATTTTTTAAATATGTGGCACTGCACATTTTTTATTGTTTTTACTGTGTGAAAAAATGATAATCGATTTTTATTTTTATTTTGGGTTTTATTGAAAATTAGCTCAAAGGCACAGGATGCATTGGGCGCTTTTAATAATAAATTAGTAACCGTGACGACATAAAAAAGGCAATAAACATGCGTTCCTTAAGATGAAATTATACCCTAAAATATATTCAGAATCTTAACGATTTAAGTAAAGAAGCCTTGTATACACATTGCGACTCGCGACCCGTGTATGGGATGGACCTACTGTCGAATTTGCCAAATAATGTGGGAATCTCAACGACGTAAGTGAAGAAAGCGTGTAAACAAATATATTCCCGCGGCACGGCGTATTAGACGAACGTACGGTCGAATTCGCCCTAGCGGGCCAGGAGATTCAACCTTTCCGCCGCGGTCATTTTAATTACTTCTGAAGAACGTGTTACAAATATTGACGATGTTTCTTTATGAATCCCTCCCGAATTTATTAATTCATCGTCTAGAAAAATAAAGTCTGGTGCTCACCGCTAACTCTGTAGTTGAAAAACTTGTTATAAAGTTTTAAAATAGTTGTACGTAAAATATATTAATGGTAAGGTATTGTTTTTATTAATTTTAAATATAAATAACTTACACCCCCAGGGGTCTGTTGGAATAAAAAAGTTATTTTAGTTACGAATTCGCCGGAAATGATTAAAATGTGAGTTTTGAGCAAACAAAAATTATTAGGGTTGTGTACCGCCTTAATCTCTACATATCCGGAGAGATTCACGAAATTACAAATCATAGTACTCACGCCTGCCAGCCGATGCTCCTTATGTTAACTGGTAAGTGGCGCCATCTTTTGGCATTGCTTTTATTCGTTTCTGTTACAAAAGTAGATCTGTACACAAACTCCACGTACGAAAACGGTTTTGCGTAAGGCGCGGCGTCAGAGTTGTAGTCGTAGTCGGATTCTTAAATTTCAACCGTACAGTCGCTAGGCTATTAATACTGTTTGATGAAGATGATGATTTATTGTCTAGACACAGTCCACTTTTTAGCAATATTTCTGTCATTTACTAAATCAGTCCACTTAATATCTACATAATAATAAAACAAATGGTTTACCTTATCCATATCAACTTTCGGGTAATAATGTAATGATTCAACGCATGGCGCCAAAAATTTTGATAGCAAATTTCCCGTACCTGATTAGAATTTTCTCCGAATTGACGCAACGCATGACTGACTCAAGTGCTGTTAATGGATAACTCTATCGTTCTGAAAATTGAATCGAAATAGGTATTAGGTCCTGTGGATTCACGAACCCGTGATAGTACAAGGTCTATTTATATCGCAGTTTACGGCTTCTTATCGATGTCGAGTTTTAAAGCAACGTGTTCGCAAGCTGATAAGCTTAAATTGATCATCACTGTTGTACAATCGTATATTTTTAACAGGTGATTTAAGTGTGTTTAAAAATGTGGTATTGAAATCAAAATTAATTCCAATTGCTAAGTTTACACAATTTATAAAGATGGTCTGAAAATTAAGATATTTATATTAGACGAAATCTACCTATTATGCTATCTTCTTCTGCGTGTGCCCTATCAGGTCCCCCCGACGTTTGCGATCACTCTGGAAAATGTCTCTCTATCTTGTGCTGCTCGGAATAGCTCCTCCGCACTTCTAATGCCGGTCCACTCTAGTATATTTCGTAGCCAAGACATTTGTCTCCTACCAGGCCCCCGGCGACCTTCTATTTTTCCTTTCAATATTAATTGGAGAAAGTGATACTTTTCCCCCCGAAGTACGTGACTCAGATATGAAATTTTCCTGACTTTTATTGATGTGAGCAGTTCTCTATCTGCTCTAGCCTGCCTGAGAATATTATGCTATGTTATATAAAAATAAAAAAATTTAAAAAATCGCTTGGTTTCGATACTGCAGTTTTTGACACTTAGGACGATTTGTTGCACCAAATTTAAAAGTTAATATTCTAGTTCTGTGAAAGTCATACAAGTACTGTGAAGCAACCGGCCCATGATAAAATACTAACAGAAATTTCATAGAACTTGAATTTTAACTTTGAAATTTGATGAATTGTTCAAATTCTGTGAAACGACCCATCCTTATTGGTATTTTATGTTATTTCCGCCCACCATCCCAATAATATTTATTTTTAAGAGCAAAACCGGTCGCCTAGAAATTTGAACAAAAGGTTTTTTTTTTACCAAACCGTTGCTGTCATCGGTGCTATTCGTCCCCGAAATATGGGCGAAAGCGACATCTGCTCCTCAGGCTGGATTATACCTAAATAAAATTATCAAAATCGAGGTTTTGTATTCCCCATTTTTCTCTTTCAACGATTTTTTTCACTAACTGTACTAGAAGAAAATACTCTATGTCTGAACATTTTACTTTTTAAAAAAATACATTAACTACTAGTTCGTATACTGAACGAATGTTGATGGCGTTCAAACCAGGCAATTTTAACGCTTTTTGGAGGGTCATAACTCATAAGAAGTAACTTATCAAAATAAAGCAAAACGTACCGACGCTAATGGTCGATACCTATATTGTATTCAAACATATTTGCTATAGTGTCAAAATCCGGATAGGAAATTGGCGAATACGTTTGTACGGCTAAAACGCCGCCCGGTTTTCCCTTGTTCCCCAGAGCCGTTTTTTAAAGAGCAAACGATCAAAATATGAATTTTATTAAAAACTTTCCGAAGCCAATGGGACTATGGCATCTCCAATTTAGGAAGAAGATAGAAAAGAAGAAAGTTGGGAAATGTTCAAAGCAATGGCGGCTTTCCCTCGGGGTCATCTGGGCATTGACCCTCCAAAATCGGAAGACAGCGATTTTATTATTTTTTTTTTAATCTAATTTATTAAAAACGAACTGATAGCCCAGTTTTGTGACAGTTCACCTCAAGGGGCATTGCTGCATTGACTTTCCTCTTCAAATAGAAAGAAAAGACCTTTTTATTTTTGATAATCAAAAATACCTGGGACTTCATATCGACGCTTGTCATTTTAGTAGCTCATATAAAAATTAAAAAATAATTTTCCCACTAATTGGCGTACAATTTGGTAGAATATCTCATTTTCTACCAGCACAAGCAAATAGGTGATTATACTTTAGTTTAATCCAGTCCCATCTATATTATTAAACAGAAATATGGGGAAACAAACACATCACGTATTTAAACGTCCTACAAATAATACAGAATGATATAACCCGGTACCCCCACCATAAAAACATACTAAGAAACGAACTTACTGAAAATCGGAAAACTGTATGAATATAACATAACATGTTTATTAATCTACAAAATCCAAATCGCATTTATACACACGAACACAACATTTATAAAAAAAACATCACAGTACATGATCACCACACGTGACAACACAATAAATTATAATGACTGAAAGTAGTAAAAGAAGCATAGGCCACGAGGGTGTACGTACACATACAATCTCCTTCCCCATAGCCGTATACATATTAATAAACAACTGTTTAATATTAAGATTAGTGAACAAAACCAAAATGTACTTATATAAGTAGATAATATGACGATATATCTAAAGATCTTCCTCTGCAAATTATTAATAATAATATTATTCAGTAACCTTCCGCTATCCTTTGCGATAGTCCAGCCACAGATTTGATGATTGATTTATTTGCTGAATTTGGTTCTTTGTGTTCTGTAAATTGATGCATACTTCCTGGTAATTAATTGTTTCTGCACTATAATCAGCTTTCAAATTCGTACTGACGCATGACGTAACTGCGAAAAGTTTTAAAAACCACTTTTATTGCTATGAAAACTTTCCTTGTTTCTTGTATAATAACAATGTAGGTACAAACTAACTTATGTGCTACCCACTCAAGTGTGTCGTACTTTCTTTGATTGTGGCAAGTAGGGACTGCTATGAAAATCATACTCCTTTCTAATAATGTCGTCGATATTCGCTAGTCGAAGACGATTCTTATTGTCATTTATCGAACTCCATCGCCAAGTGGAGCGTCGATCTAATGGTCCGGCAATTATTACTTACTATCTATTAAAATTATATTATACCTTTGTTCTGGTTATTATAATAATTAATGTAATCGAATACATATTTATTATGGCTTGTGATAATGCCAGTTGCGTTCGCGAATCGTAAAGAGCGGACGTTTTTCATTGGTTCGTAAATCAATACAACGAAAAGTCTTCAGTATTATTTGCTATACCTAAGAACAAATATTTTCAAGTGCGCTTGTACGAGTATAATCCAAATTTTACCTGTTTTCTAGTGCTTCGTTTTTTTACCGTGATAACAAATTTGTGTGTAAAAGGTTATGTGATTGTCAGCTTTGATTTTTGGGGTTTTTCTAAAGCTGACATAATGTTTAAAATAAAACTTTCAGAGTGCACGAACCGTGGTGTTGTTTATGCTGTGCTGGGAGGTTAATTTGGAAGAGAATTTTGTGTACTAATTTATTTTGTGGTGGGTGTTTTCGTCTACTTTCATGCAACGTTTGGGCACAAGAGGAGTAAGATGGATCTATATGTCGATGAGACGACGTGTAAAGGTAAGAAAAGAGCACTTATTTATTTATTTATTTTATACATAGTTTTTTTTACATTTATACATATATGTATGAGGTATTATGAGAATACAGTAAATTTTAAGACAAGAAACAAGTAGAATAGAAAAAAAATGAAAAGGAAAAATAAAATAAAATAAACAATAATCAATTATGTAGAAACGTGGTCTTGAGTGAGCTCAGGCCCAGCGCGCTCACCCAGATAGTATAGTGATATTTCTCCTTTATTTTTCAATATCGCTATCGTCGAAAGCAGTATTTTTGTGGTTTTTTTTTAATGAAATAAAACAATAACTTAGTTTGTAACCACGATTTATGTATTTAATTTTTCTAATACCGACCGGTTTCGCTTAACACAAGCATCATCAGGATATAAATTAATTTGTTAAACAGTTTAATTTATACCGGCTAAGCGAAACCGGTCGGTATAAAAAAATAAAAGTGGTTATAAACAAAGTGATTATTTTATTTCACTACTTATTTATATGTTATCCCGAACGCCATGCAGCACATTAAGCTGTGTACACACACAGCTAAAAAGATACGTGGCTTGGTGTATTTCAGCATATCGCTCGCCGTACATTCCCAATTGAAATATACAAGCCACGTATAGTATAGCTGTATGTGGACACAGCATTACTGCAGTTTAAGATGTATCCGTCTCTGTCACACATCATTTCAATTTGTCAAATGGTTCTGTCCTGTTAATTGGAGAATGATGGTTTTTATTGCGAAATTTAATATGAAGAAGAATAGATAATGCTGGGAAGTTCCCAGTATTTATCCTAATTTTTGTTTGCGGTATTGAACTAGAATATGGCTGAAACTTCCATTACTTGTGCAAAAGTGTCGTCAACACTGTCATTATTTTGAAACGTTATTGCAAACCGCAATCACGAAGTTTTTATGTCAATTCGTGAAAATGTGTATTTCTCTTAATTTCTCGAATATTACCTACCTACTCGAACAACCATACTAAATTATAAACGCGAAAGTTTGTAGGGATTTATGTGTGTTTGTTACTCTTTCACGCAAAAACTATTGAATGGATTTTAATGAAACTTTATAATAATATAACTCATACATCAGAATAACATATAGGCTATATATATAATGGTTAGCTCTGGCGTTATGAAATTTGTATAAATGAAAATGTGTGTATTTCATTTATTTTAGCGGCAGGGAAGAAAAGGCGGGGGGAAGGGGAACGGGAGAGGTGGGCTTTGCAGAGAGGGAAGAGATGAGGGATGGGGAAAGCGGGGAAGTTGGAAGGGAACGGAGACGCTAAAGAAAGGTCATGCAGGGAGAATCAATTTATTTCTTTGAATGGCATTGCAACGCATGCCGGGGACTAGCTAGTTTATTTGTATTTGTATTTTGATCGTTACTTTCGCTTCTGTTCCGTTTATCATATTATAATAAACTAAGTTTTAAGCCGGTTAATATATTTTTATGTTGTTTATTTTTTACATTGGACCGGTTTTACTCTGGGCGGGCTTCTTCAAACTTTGGATTTTTAATACATAAACTAGGATATTTTAAACATCTGTTCTAACGTTTAAACATTAGCAGCCTTACTAATAAATGTGTTTTAAAGGTTGGACAACTGATAAACTACCGTTTACCATTCATAAATGGCTTTTTATGAGTTGTGTAAAATTTTAACAGTTAGTAAGACTATAAATGTAAAGGTGTAATATATTTTCTAGCATAAGTTTAAATGTAGCAGTCTAATGATATGCATATGAGTTTTAATGTGCCAGTATGAAGATATACGAATTCAATTCAACTCAACTCAACCTCCTTTGAAAAGTCATAAATGTGGTTAAATATCTTGAGTTAGGTTATGGGCTATTTTTCAATTTTTTTAATAGTTTTTAATAAGATACGTTTTTAGATTTTCACGGCCAAATGTATTTTCTTTATTTGTTTTTGGGGTTTTATGCCGTGTTGCGCTACCACCTTTTGCCAACGTTTCGGACAGCGATACAGATGTCCATCTGCCTTGATGATGGACACTGTCGTCGCTGTCCGAAAGTTGGCCAAAGAAGGAGATAGCGCAACACGGCATAACACCCAAAAACCAAATAACGAAAAGCTTTTAATGATTTAAAGAGGTGCTGAGTTGAGCTGATTCTATAGAACCATTATGCTACTTACCTTGAATGAAGAAAATTTGGAAAAAAAACGTCATTTAGATAGTGACGTTTCTTTGGGCAAATTGTATAATTCCTTATTTGAAAATTTTAAAATGTTACATAAAATATATGGTTTTATAATTAAGTTTTTAGGTACGAACACTCACTTGCAAATCTTATTTCAAAGAAAATTTTAAATAAGAGTAAATTAGAAACATGCTTTTTGGATGGGAGGTATACTATGGTGTTCACAGACCTACTAGCATTATCTAGGGCAGCGGTTGTCAACCTTTTTGAGCCTTCGTACCCCTTGACTCTTACTCCAAATTCAATTCAATTTATTTATTATTATCTCAAAAACATTACAAAATATTACATTTTAAACCGTTTTCAAAATACATTTGTAAGAGTATTACAATCACTTAGGCATACGAACTATTCAAGAATTAATAGTGCTTGCCTCTTAAAGGCAGCTTCACTAATGCTAAATATGTCGATATCCGAATTAATCCTGTTTAACAGCAAAATTGCTCTCCCGACCGGCATGACCATTGGCAAGTTAGTCCTGCAGGCCGGAAGATAGAACAATCTATGCTGTCGGTGGCGAAGATACCCATCGGGAACATAGAAATGAACGCTCTCCATGATAGCTGAGTTTTCAAACCATCCGCGGATCAATCTGAAGAAATGTGTCGCAATGTGTACATCCGTTCTGACCCGTAGATGGTTCATTCCGAGCATACCCAAAAGAAAGTCGGTAGGATAGAGCCACGGATAATAGCCATACTCCCTCATGTACAGAAATCTTAAAAATTTCTTCTGAACTCTCTCTAACATGAGGGAATATTTCGCTTGGTGTGGACTCCAAATTACCGACCCACTTTCAAGTCTACTCCTTACTAAGGAATTGAATAAAACTATGATGATAATGTGTTGTACCCCGTACCCTCTATCTATCTTGTGTACAAGTGTAATGAAAGACATGTTTCATTTGTAATTTTTTAATATTCCAACATTTGTATTACATATCTCTCCATCTTCTTCTTTTTGAACGGGTACACCGGACCTTAAAATTATTTCAAAAAGTCTCTCTTTGCAAGAATCATACTATTCCCATAGATTAATAATTGTACCCCAATCACATTTTCCCGCATATTAAATAATTTATTTGACTTCACTGGCAACATTTTAACATACTAGCTTTTATCAGCGGCTTCGTTCGCGTGGCATTAGGCAGAAATTACTGTACAAATAATTTTCCCATGAAATTAAATGTTTTTCCGTGTTGAAAAGTAGCCAATGTCACTTCCCAGTCCTCCAACCTTCCCTGTGCAAAAAATCACTTCAATCGGTCGCTCCATTGCGGTGTGAAAGAAAGACAAACAAACACACTTTCGCGTTTAAAATATTAGTGAGGATTATTTTTATAGTACCTACCTACTTGGACCGAATTTAAATACATTATCACCTCATTACCGGTCCTTGTATGGAAGAAAACCGGTTGGGACGCTATTGAATCTGTCGTTTGTTCGCCTCGCCGAAATATAAAAATAAGATGGCGGATCGTTTATGAACAAGACGATATAAAATGTTAGTGCTCTTTTCTGATCTACATAATTACTATGCCATCATTGTTATTATGCCGTGTAAGTAGACCAGTAATCGAATTGATATTATGTATTGTCTTGAATTAATTAGGTTATTTTTCTTGTTGGTAGATCCTTGTGCCATGGTTTTAAATTTGATTCACTCATAATTAAAATTGCATTATTTCGTTCCAGAGTGGACGTTCAGTATCACTAGGATGTTACATCACCATTCAAAAGCAAAACGGTTCTTGAAATATCTATAATAAATATCTGAATAATTTTTCGAAATATGTAACACAATTATTATCAAATAACTTTGAGCCCTCACACCCGAGCTTGCTCTCCTGGCAACTTTCTAAAATTTATTAAAAATATTAATATGGTTGTTAATGTGAGAATATCAGGGGAATTAATTTGTGATATTCAATATTTACCCATTAATGTAATATATCATTGAAGAAGAAGAAATATAAATGAAATTTGAAACAGAACAAGCACTTCTGTTATTCTTTACGTAATTAATTTTTTTTTGTATTAGCTCCACAGGAGGCTCTGAGGAAAAAACTCCTCTCAGGCCTATGTCATTTTTGGGGATGCTGTGTGGTGGGTCTTGGGAAAGGAATGATATGAGGTTCTGAGAAGGAAAAGGGTATGAGCGGTGGATAAGAATCTGGGTGTCATTGCGTCCAAGAGTGACGGACGTATGAATCCATCTCTCCCACTGCGCTGCAAGGCGATAGATCGAGAGAGTCCGGCTGGAGAGATCAAAAGTCTCCTTCAAACAGTCTTTGCCGATCCAGCCACGCAACAGGTAGGCAGGTGCAACTGCCGCCAAGACCCGGACAAATCTCACCCCATGAACCCGGGCACTCCTGCTAAGTGACCGAACGTCGCGAACCACTTGGAGTGAACTAAGGCAGAGGTTTTGTTTATCCAATAAATAGTTCCAGGGCGGCGGTACCTTAATCCGCCTCCCAAATTCCTACTTGCTACTAAAACATGGACGTAAATAGCTTATTTTGAAGGTAGGTGCTTAATTTAGCTTTGTACAGCGCTTTGAGGCGATATTGAATAGGGCTTCCAAAATAATTAGCAAATAGGTTTTACTATCGTTTATCTTTCTCCTTCCATTACCCTTTTCTATCACCTTCAAACATTCCCAAATTGGGAGTACCATATAATTACTCTTTTACGGAATTGACATTTAAAAGAAAATCTTAAATATGTCATCGCTAATGATTCTATTTTAACACTCAATCTAGAAAATCAATAATAAATATTAAGCCAATCTTCAATAGTCAAATAATGAGCACTTTGAAGAGACATACTTGAATGTCAATAAACTTTATATCCAGTGAACTTATAATTCTTAGAAGTGTAATTTACCGATTTGAAAGAAAACTAATGCCGCCAATTTAATTTAAAAAACCTTTTGACTTCTAGACGGGCCAGTGAAATTGATTATTATCTGTTCAAAAAAAAAAACCTTTGGAATCCTAGACGGGTCAATGAAATTGATTATCTGTTCAAAAAAAACCTTTCGACTCTTAGACAGGCCAATGAAATTGATTATCTGTTCAAAAAAACCTTTGAAATCCTAGACGGGTCAATGAAATTGATTATCTGTTCGAAAAAACCTTTCGACTCCTAGACGGGTCAATGAAATTGATTATCTATTCAAAAAAACCTTTCGACTCCCAAGACAGGCCATGAAATTTATTATTTGTTCGAGAAAGAATTTCAATAAACGATAATTTTTGATCAATTGTACTTACGTAAGGAAAAATTGGATTGAAGTTTATTTCTCTTTTACATAATATTAACATTTTTTTACATAAGGTTTAGTAGTAACAATAGGATGCAAAAAATAATTTCTTACTTTACAGTGGTTTACTATGGAATAAAATTTTTCAGAAATAATATCTTGACATAAAAAAATGTACGTTACATCGAAATGCTTATATTAAAAATGTCGATATCATTTGTATATTCTTTCGCTAAACTATGTAAGCGAGAAATTGGCGAGTTTGCTACATACTCGTAATTTGTGTGTGAATCGAGAACGTACTCTTAAATTGACTACACTCAGGGTAATTTACAGGCTCACAGTGTACTTCTAGCAGTATTTTTCTTCGGTGTTTATACACTTAAATTTATTACGTAAATTAGTATTCTGGTCATTATTTGCATAATACTAGCTTTTATACCTGTGAAAAATCATGTGATTAAACACTGACATTTGATAATTACAGTATGAAATTTGAAGATATTCTACAGGTAGTTACCTAATTAATACCTAATATAAATAAAAATCCAATCCTTATAATATGTAAATCTCGCCATTCTTTCTTTGTATGCAAATTTGTAAGAAACTTAAAACTTTAAAAGGTGTTAAATGTTAATTTCCTTTTAAATGCGAATTAAATTAATGTAACCTTTTGTTTCTGATTAGGTTCATACATCTGGCGGCAACCCTATTAAAAATTATTAACAGCAGCAATTATTTTAATTTTTCCTTAACATTTTCAAATATATGTACATAACTTTTTATTACTTTCCTCGATAATGGAGGAGTTTGAATTAATTAGTATTTTTTTAAACTATTGGCGTTATTTTTTATATGTTACATTCCATATTTAATAACCAAATATTTTGACTCCTCCTATGCTATCAAAATAAGTGAAAATTGGAAACTGGACGCTTAACTAACCCAGTGACGAGCAACCCGCGGCTCGCTTGCCCATTTCGTGTGACCTGCGTACTTCCTATTTGACTAAATAAAATATCCAAAAAATCGCCGTAATGGTACTGTTACACATGCTCATTAGAAATGTGGGAAAAAAACACCTTTCGAGTCTCATCTTGGTTGTCTTCGTTAAGCCTCTGTCACTCCATATATATTAAATATTATAATATGTTTTATTTTTTAACTTTGAATCTCTGCCGTAATGATCTGTTCCTCGAAAATCCTACCCATTCTAACAACTTCTATACTTCCGCCACACCACATGCAATGCAATATCGCACCTTATGCAATGCACTAATGCACATCATTAACTAACCTGCTGCCTAGGAAATCTGCAACTGCAACTGTCGAATTCAAACACTACCAGCAGATGGTCTGAGGAACACCTGATGTTAGTCACGTTACAATTAAATTATGTAAGTATGCAACTGACTAACACGCACTAGCATGCAGTGTTCGCCGGTACGCAGGTACTTTTATACGACGATCCATTTATTTATTGTACGTACAGTAGAAACACTGTTGACGAATTGTATATTATTTTTCCTATGAATTGCATACATTTAAAAAAAATCGTGCTGCTGAAGTGTGCTTTTATGAGACGCTATAACGCATGCTATAATTCTTAGTTAGAAGCCATTATTCGAACCATTGCTATTTTTGATAAGAATCTCCAAAAATTTTGCGATTTAGGCCAGGGGTCGGAATTTGCTGCTCGCGAGCCGCATGCGGCTCTTTGCATAGGCGTCTGCGGCTCTTCAGACATCAATTGCAATTTCACCTCTAATCAACCAGCCTTATGAGATGGACCCGCCGAACGAACTTTGACTCGATTAGCTTCAGTGTTATATATGTATTGTATATATATGTAGTGCGAGTCTGTTTATAGAAACATTTAAATTGGCAGAAGTGTAATAATCCTAAGAATGTTGGTAACACAAAGCAAATCGTAATGATCGCTCCACCACATTACCACGGTACTATTACAACCCCGAGCCCCGTTATAATATGGCTCTCTGATATATTTGTTATCCTGTTTCTTTGAAAAATTGGCTCTTCTCACTTGAAAGTTTGCCGACCCCTGATTTAGGCAATGTTCTATTTACCGTCCTTCAGATAGACTATTAATCAATTATGATATAAATTGGTGGATTTAAGATGGACCTTAGGAGCTACAATAATTAGTAAAAATATAGAGAATTTATAATAAATTGACAATTTGTGAACTTAGATGTACAAAAATTAACTAAAATAAAATTAAAAGGTTGGTACTTTTGAATCTAACCTTAAGTTAACTCGAGATATTTTTGTTAAAAAAAAGAACTACATTTTTTTTTTTTAAACTTTGTGATTCTTTATGTTGTTTATAGGGTGACCGGACAACTCAACAACGTAGGTATAACTTCGTTACCCCTTTGAAAAGTCATTGAAAGTGATCATTTTTAATGACTTCAAAAAGGTGTTGAAATGCCACTTTTTTGAGTTGTCGTGGAATGTATTTTTAGGTATCTACTCTTACCATTACAAAATACCTCGAAAGAAAATGTATTTCTAAAAACCTATCAAATGCTTGTTTTTTTCCCCTCTACTTGGAATATATTCACAAAATGTCATTCCGTTAAAAATGAACGGAAGATTTAAAGTTGTTTTTTGTAATTCTAACCGTTGCCCACCTTTCTCAAATTTTTAATTTAATATTTTAATTCATAAGTTGTTATTTAAAAAAAAAATCGAGTGCAGTTTAGAAGCGAAACTATACCAAAACAATCTCAACCAATACTCGAAAAGTGAGGTCATAATCGAACCTACCAATGAGCGAAGACCTCGCGTAATTTTCGTTTCACATCTGAAGTGACATCATTATCAAAGCGGCCGATGAGCGCATGTGATGCGTCGCAGGTGCAGTAATCGTCATTTCCGTTTCATCCGAAATCAAAATCACAGCCGTGCTATAGAAGTTTCACTTCAAAAACGATATAAACCGCACATTCCTAAACGGTTCAACGACGTTGTCCGGCGTGACGTCAACAACGCCGTATTCGCGAACAAAAACGAACTTTTCAGTTTTGGAGACAAATCAGCAAACAGTTAAAATATCCTGTTGCCAGTCTTCTATTATTCCTTGACAAGTTGTTCTTCTACATTACTTCCTTATTCTGTTATTTTTCTTTAACCGAGGTATTACTGTACTACTAGAATGTCTGTACATGCTCCCAGCAGCGTCATCCAAGCGTTTAATTAAACAAAAGGCAAGTGGCATAAACAATTGTTTCACCCCACCAAGGAACAAGAGTATGAATAACGATGGAACCTGGAATTTATGAGTCGTTCAAAGGACTTATGATATCAATTATTTTGAATTATTCGATTTTCTTATATTGCCTTATTGGGTGACACGATGGAAGTCATTATTAGATGTACCGACAAGGAATACACAATGTAACGTTTTTCTGCAACACGTACACGACCAACTATCAGAAACTCTCACTAACCAATATGATGCATGATCTGGGCAGCAAATTTTGGGGTACTATTAATTTTATTGATATATTTACCAATTTATAATTTATAGAATTAAGCGTAATCTCCACCATGTCTTTCGTTTTAGTTTCTATATTATTTTGTTATTTTTACACGTTTACATTAACCGGTCAGTGGCTGAGTTGGCATCGCGTTTGGGTCACACCCAGGCGTCGTGTGTTCAATTCCTCTGCTAAGTCGACTCCATCACGACACGAGCAACGTTTTCCGCGTATTGTGGTGGTTGAAGGAGATTTTCAAATGCTGTAAGTTATTCTTAAGTCTTTCTTTTTTAAAAAAATTACAAAAATACTTATGTATTTTAATAACATTGTTTCTTAATTAATTTATCATTTTAAAGCTTCGATTACATTGAGCGAGTTTACAAGCTACCAGTCGGCAAATTTAAAAGCGGTGAATGCGATTGTGATGATGACACATAAAACGTTCGACTCGCTCAGTAACGAACCAGCTAGCGAAAACCTGAGCTAAAATAACCACTCCCGCGCGAACTAATTCTGTCGACATTTTGTAGAAAACTGAGATATACGCAGCTAGCTCACCGCTAGTAGCTATTTGCCGGCTACTTAATAATTGTACAACGAATAATCCAGATCAAGCACTAGTTTGACTGTTACGAAATCAGCTGTTCGCGGACCGCCATCTTGCCATCCGCCGTACACGCTAGCGAGTAGCGAGCAAAGTTAACATCCTTTCAATTTTTTTCGTAGATTGTTCACAATCTGCTAGTTAGCCGGCAATACGATTATACTGAGCGATTTTACTAGCAGATAGTGAATTCGCCGGCTGGTAGCTTGTAAACTCGCTCAATGTAATCGAGGCTTTACATTACTTCATGCTTTAAAAACTTTTTTGTAATATTTTCAATAGCTCATTCATAAGGTTCTGTGCTTATAATTTATGCAAAAGCCCAACTAGGCGTAAAATAAAATAAAATTAATGAAAAGGTAAACAATACCGAAATATAATCATATCGAATGTTTAGTAAAGTTTTTGCCAAAATAGTTTTTTTTAAAACATGGGATAATATCTGATTTCATTATTTTATTTTATTTGAACTATTTATCATGTATTTATATTTATTTATTTATTAGCTGCTATAAACCAGCTTCATTCCGGGTCCAGCGACCTTTTTGTCAATATTATCAAACCAAATATATGTAACAACTAATCATACGTTGACAAATAAATAAATAAAATATATCAGTAAGATGAATGAACACGATATAATCGTGCCAAGCCCAATTTTACTAATGTACGAATTACTGAACTTGTGTTTTAGCTTTTGAGTCATCCAGGTCAAAAAACTGCCTGGCTAAATTTAAACCTTGTAAAGTCACTGATTTTTTATTGTTATTTCTTTGTCGTGATGACTAATAAACAAGAGAACATCTAATTTGGCCACAGGCGCCTGCACAGGCCAAAATAACATTCCTTAAATTTCCACACACATTTTTTTCTGTTACTTTATTTAAGTATTTTGAGAACACAGAAATTGTTTTGTATGTAAGTAGGAATTAAAATATATTAAAGTCTGTTTTGACGTTTTTACGGAAAGGACAACAATCTGTTTTTGTTGGGTTTACAGCAATAAACATCATTTTTTAATGTTGGCGTTGTATATTTTTCAGCGTAGTTATTCGTAAATATATTTTTAAGGTTTTTTCGAAGTGTGTACTTAAAATAAGTTGAGAGGATTTATGTCGAGTGGGTACCAAACGACATTATTTTCAACCACATCTGAAATTGGTAAACTTTACATATAACGTCCCGTTCAGTCTTTTTCTTTTCGAGATATTTTAATCTCTCAAAATGAGAAATCTCTCAAGATGTGACCAGCTCCGGTACGAGGACTCCATCGAAGCCAGAGTTAAGTTAGCCTCTCATGTTGGGCATACTGTACAGGCCTGTAGACAATTTAATTGTACACAACTGCTAACCCTGTGCAAATCGCTAGTGCGCCCTACGGTTGAATTTGGCAGCCACCTTTGGTCTGGTGCCCCAAAATACCTGAAAAAACCCTCGCTTCTGTGCAAAAACGGGTGGTCCGTTTGATCGATTCTCTTATCTTTAACAAACGCATTGCAATCTTTGAAGAGTACAGGCTTCGAGTGGGAATGCTGTCCTTGTTCTACCGGTATTTCAATGGAAGATGCTCAAAGGAACGCGCCGCATTGATTCCTTCGGCACCGGTGCTCAAGAACTGGGTTGTTTCTACGATTTGTTCTTAAGTTTAACAGCTCGGCTATGGAACGATTTGCCCTCCTCTGTGTTTTCTCTCCTTCAAGACGCAAGTGTACTCCTTTCCAAAATCCTCCACACAGCATCCCCAAAAATGACAGGCCTTGAGGGAAATTATTTTCCTTCTGAATGGAGTTAATGTAAAAAAAAAATTTGAAAAAATAACAGAGATTTTACTATCCCGTAATTTAATCAATAAGTTATTGCTCAATTATATCAAAAAGCTATTTTCTCATCCGTTTTACTGCCATTTTAAAAATGCTTCCTCCTCTTATAACTTGATCTCTTCAAGACCCAGATGCCTTCTCCATTTTCCATTAGTAATCATATTTACTTACAAAGTCTTTGTAGGGCGTTAGCCATCGCTACCAAACTTGCAACATCACCTCATAAAGTAGCACTTGAAACTCTGCTGTCTCCAACTCCAACAGCAATCGATTCTTTTCTGATGTGTGAGCCAACCATCAATGGTTCTGTTTTAATGAAATACGGCTTTTTGGTCTTACCCCTATCAATTATTATTCTTGCTCGTACTTGTTCATTCTAATCAGGTTTCACTGATCATATCTCTGGTTTTGTGTCGAGTGTCCTCATTGTGTTCCACGTGCACGTCGAGTTCCTTTAAATTTCCTTTATGATTATTCCGATACAATCCTTTATTTATATTCCGCGTCGTCCGTAATCCAACACCGGATAGCCGTCTGGAAAGGAAGCAACTTGCCCATCCTTTATTTCTTTATTACGAGAGCTTCTGAATTGTGATTTGATCCTTGCTTAAATGCCAGATCGGATATCCTTTTTTGTTAAAAGACGTCGCAAATAAGAATGAGTGGGAACCACGGAAGAAAGGAGGTAAGGGCTTGTGAAATATTTTGAAATGGGCATAAGGTCTCTATGGCAACGTCAAATTCTATAAAAACACTAGCTGACCCAGCAAACGCTGTTTTGCCATATACATTATTTCTAGGAAATATTTTTTTAGTTCCGGGGTCAAAAATGATTAAAAAATAGGGGTTGATGGTAGAAGAGTGAACATTAAAATAAATAAAAAAAAATTGTCCAAAAAATAAAAATAAATAAAATTCGGGGTGGACCACCCTTAACTTTTAGGGGTATGAAACATAGATGTTGGCCGATTCTCAGACCTACCCGATAAGCACACAAAATTTCATCAAAATCGGTCCAGCCGTTTCGGAGGAGTATGATAACAAACACCGTGACACGAGAATTTTATATATTAGATTATGTATTTTATATTTTCTCGATAATTTTTTGTTTTCATTCTTATTACCTTCGGAGAGCAGACGTTAGGCTTCTTTCTTTCTACCAACCTCAAACAACCAAACTTCATCGCACGACCGGAGTCCGTTTTTACGGCATTATCTCTAACCGCGCCGGTTCTAACAAAGAAAGCTAGAATGAACACCTGACATTTTCAATTTCCTAAGGAACTGGACATCATTTAAAATAAATCTCTCATTGTACATACATGTCTTGCGATAATTACTGCTCCCTACTCCCACCCAAGTCACGAATCAACATAAAAACTTAACTGAAAACCTTAAAATACCTTTTTTATATATTTAATTAAATGAAGACAATATTAGCGAAACTCAATCGAAAATCTGGAAACAGAAAACGATATTGGCACCTCTGGGACTCGAACCCAGGACCTTTCGCTTTCCTAGATTCGGGTCCCAGAGGTGCCAATATATTTTTCTAATTTTTCTGATTCCAGATCTTCGGTTGAGTTCCGCTAATATTGTCTTAATTAAATTAAAAATCACAACTTGAGGTTTTACTCATAAAGTTAAAAAAATAAAAATAAAACTTTTTTTGTAACATTACTACTTGAACTCCCCGGTGTTAACTGGATATATCGCTGAATATTTCAAAATTTCATGTAGTGACCTTCCTCTTGTTTTGAAGGTCAAGTGTGCTTAATTTCATCAATCTCAGATTTCAATTATTTCATATAAAAATCAAATCCACGCCTCCCACCCGCCACAGATACTCCTTTGTATAAATAGACTAGCTGAAATCCCCAGCGTTTCCCGGGCTTTTCCAGAAGGTCAAGTGTGTACATTTTCATCAATCTCTGAATAAATCTGTAAATTTGTATAAAAATCAATTCCACGCCTCCCGCCAGCCCGCCACAGAGACTCTCCATCACATAAATAATTTAATGAAACTTACACTTTATACTTATTCTAAAATGTCCTGTAGTTGTGTTAAATCAAAACTTTTTTCTTTTATTTTCATCATTATCTAAATAGTTTTCATCGAGAGGGAATACAGAGAAATTAATCCAAGATGCAATGAAAAATCAAAATGCCTCTTAATATCAAGTTTGCTAAAAACGCAGATAAAATTTTAATCATCTCGCCTTCATTAATCGTCGAGTGATAACGACCAGCCTCACTTGATATAATAATTTATCTAAAGACGTCGATTTTTCACTATGGGAGTTAATTGAAGTTTTGCGTGTTTTCTTACCGCTATTAATTACCTGAGTTTTTGCTGATAATAATTTCAGCGCTCATTTAATAAGATCTGCTCTCGACATCTGCCCGATGGGCGTGAAATAACATGTTTAACCTTTGACTGTAAACTGCATTATTTATTATAACATTTGATTATTTATAATTATTTTTTCTTTACGATATCTTAACCTTCACCAAGGGTGAATCGATACATAAAGGTTTTATCGATAAATAATCGATAACATCGTTCCCGAGCATGACTGCAGTTTGGCTAAATTACGAACAGCAGTTCACGTCGGATAAATCAAGGACACTTAGTCTAGCTGTTGTTTTTTCGTTGGCGATCTGCCGTCGTACTCGGGAACAATGACAAGTTATCGACATTATCGATAAAACCTTTATCAATCGATCGTGGTAGATACCCTGATCGTTAGTCCGAAGCATGTTTAGTATGAAAAATAACTCCTTTCAAAGGGATTATCTGTATTTGCAGCACTTGCATTTGTTGTGAACTGTTGTGTTCATTGGCGATCTGCAGTAATGCTCGTGAACGATGACAAGTTGAGGACATTATCGTTAAAACCTTTAGCGATTGACCGTGCTATATACTCGGATAGTCCAAAGCATGTTTAGTATGAAAATAGCTCCTTTTAAAGCTATATTTGCAGCATTTGCACCTGAAAAGGGTGCATTCTTAATCATGTTCGTCCTTAAAAATTGACTCGACTTTTTATTATACCGCTAAGAAATCCAACTTGCCTAAGCCAATACAACTATGGCCACAAATTTGGGGAATATTGCGAAGCTAGTGGTAATGGGGGAAGGGAAGAGGATAATTAGGAAGTACCTGGCTTCAGATTTTAATTTTATTTACGTGAATAATGTAAGTCCCAACTACTCCCAGCCTTCTGGAGCCAGTGAGACTATGGCATCCACAATTGGGTATGTTGCGGTATGTTTTGAGGCAAAGTAGCGGGGAAGGATAGTAGTAATAAGGGACGAGAAAGTACCACTAATGCTATTACTTGCAACCCTTCAATTCTGAATGGTGGTCTTTCACCAGGGCGATGCTGAGAATATCTTCAACTCTGGAAGGTGCCGGAAGTATTTCTTACATTATTTTTTTTATGAATTAATTGTGAAACAACTCAAATTCATCAAATAAAATTTACTGGCGCACGCTGGCGGATTTGAATCCGCGATCTCCAGATTCGTAATCAAGAGTCTTACCCCTCGACCATGGAATCCGTCATTTAGTCGGATGCATCTTCAAGCACTGCTCAATTTCCCAAAAACACATTTTTGGCTCTGAGAATCTTAAATCATGCATGATAAAACTTTTTCAGGGAGTAACTGGATTCTTTCCAAATCAAATACTTGGATTGTTAAGCTATGGGAGGCCCTTGTTTACTTATAATAATCTAATAAAACTAACTAATAAAACACATTTTCCTATAATTTTATCGTCATGTATAATCGTTTGAATTCTCCTTCCGCCTTCTTTGCTTTCTTTTCTTTGTCTGTCAAAATATAACTAATTGCGATAGCATGCTGCATTCATGACACGCTCTGGCGACCAATATGTTCTGGAAAAACGTGCTTACCGTCCAAAAACATTATCCAAGGTACTTTATATCCCGTAATTATGTACTTGTACTGTACATAAACAAAAATATAAATTATTAAAATTAGTACTAAAATTGTACACCAAATTACCACGAAGTAATTATAATATGTTTTAAAATTAATATTTCTATTTTTGAAACTGACAATTCATGGTGGAATTCCATTATAATCTATATTATACTAATATTTTAAATGCGAAACTGCGTGTGTTTGTTTGCTACGCTTTCACGCATAAACCAATAAACCGATTTTTAAAATTCTTTCACCAATAGAAAGCTACATTATATGCGAGTAATATAGGCTGTATATAATGGTAAGCTCTGGCGTTATGAAATTATAAACATTATTTTTATTATATGTTTTCTGTCGCTAACAAAAGCGAGTTATTGCAGAAAACAAATCGTTGTCGTGGAAACGATGTTGATATATTTTAATAAAAATGAATCTCCGAAATGTTTGTACGCGTATAACTTCCGAACGACTGCACCAAATAGGATAATTCTTTTTTTCTTTGAGCTCTGGCATTATGAAATTTAGGTGGCACGCGAGCTGTTTGAAAACTAAATGTACCCGGAATGAATGTATGGAATTCGGGAGGGGGGAGTGGGGCAGAAGAGTAGGGGGGGTGTGGAAAGGATAATCGATAAGTGCAAGCGCTACAGCAATTTCTCTCTAATACCATGCGAGCGAAGCTGCGGATAAAAGCTAGTAATATAATTAAACAAATATTAAATACAAACGTATTTCCACTTTATGTTACGATTTGATTTTTGAAGGGACACATGTTTTACTTTGTAGTAAGAATAATCTTGTAATAGTCATTATATAAACAAAATACATATTTTTACTTTAGAACATATGATGAAAATTACAATGGATATAGAAGCCGTCAATCAAAACTTCCATGTCATCATAAATATAACAATTTCAATTTTAATACATGACAACAATAAAATTAGGTCGTTAATAATTCATATTACTTGTAAGGTATTCCCCAAACAATATCAAAGTAAGCTACAAACCCTAGGTAATTAAGTCTACTGTGAATAACCAAAATAATTAGAAATTCAACAGACCAAGACGATTTAGTAACAAATGAAAGAAAACACATGTAATTGAATAAAATCCTTGAAGACCTCTCTCTCCCCACGCCCGTAGATTAAGAATAATTTGTACCGGTCTGAAGATGACTTTAATACGCTGAAACCGGTTGCGGTCAAATTAATTAAAGTGGAAATAGATTTCATGTGTGTTTTATTACATTACTTTATTAAATTTATTCTTCTAGAGCAATTTGAGCGATATTTGTTGCTATGATGGATTCCAAACATTGCTCGAAGATTCCAAAACATTGGAGTTACGCTTGGATGAGACGAGTGTTGTATTGTTTATTTGTCGACGAAATAATATATCACCGTCCGTGACATAACAGGTTTTCGAGAAATAAAGCATTCGAATAATTTAACTCATTTTGAAAGGAAGCTAAATAATAGGATTTCTAGAAACCTCTGCGCCTCTTTCATTGTCCACGGTGTCTTCACATCCTTTAATGTCCCATTGTTCCCTCTCTACGTTTCCTTTCACTACACACCAAAACATCCTATCCTGGGACAGGGGTACGATAACTTGGGTAATCTATAGGGAGCTACATTTTTACATTAGCACCGTACTGAAGGCCCTGAGGAAAATATTTTCTCTTATGACCTATGTCATCTTTGTCGATCCTCTACGGATGGTATTTGGTAAATTTTCGAAAGATTTTAAATTTATTTTTCTGATTCATCGTTCCTACTAAAAATGTGTTATTTTAAGTTTTGCGTTGAGAAACATCGACTTTAAAATGCATCTAAAACCGCATTTCAAAACGGTTCCAACTGGCTTTAACGTCTTTAAGACGTAAATGACGCTGCTGGCTGGTAGGACGACTGTCACCGACGTTGGCCCAACACCGGCTAGAGAACAGGTCTGCGCGACCACTAAATTACGAAGTCAGTGCTGTCGCTAAGTAAACTTCACTGTTTAATGTAGTCTAAGCGCTATGTTTATTTAATAAGCTTGCGGTAAAACAATATACTCATCAGCAGTAACAACGAGTATCAACAACAATTGCCGCCATTTGCGAAGTGTCGTTGTTCGACGGCACTTATTTAATCATGTGCGCCATGGCCTGTACTGTAGTCGGCGTTGCGTTGGCTGGGTCTACGTCAATAACCCCGTATTCACGAACAAAAGCGAACACCTCGTTTTGACGACAAAACAAAAATGAAACATTTCGAATAGTTAGTTACCTGTATATATATATAAAAAGGAAGATATGTTTGCTTCTGTCTATCTATATATGTACGTATGCTATGCGTTGCTAAACCATTCATCCGATTGCAATGAAACTTTGGGGATTTGATGTGCGCATGCCCGCGATTACAATACAATACCCCTAAATACAATAGTGAGTACTGGCATCATGAAATTATGCGTTGCTAACAGTTCATCCGATTGCGATGAAACTTTGAGGATTTGATATGTGCCTGCCAGCGATGGTTTCTATATATATTGGTGAGCTCTGGCATTACGAAATTTGTATAAAAAATTGCAATAGGTGGCACGCGAGCTGTTTGAAAACTGAATGCACCGCGAATGAATGTATGGATTGGGTGAGGGGAACCCGGGAGGGGGAGGGGGATTTGCGGGAGGAGGGGAGTGGGGAGAGAGAAGGCGGAGTGGGAACGCGAGAGGGGAAGGGGACGCGGGAGACGAAGGGGAGGCGGAAAGGGAACGGGACGAATGGGAAAGGCCACGCCGGAAGAAACAATTTCTTTATTAAGTAGCCTAGCAACGCATGCCAGGAACTCGCTAATAGACAAAAATATTTATTCTTTATGGTTAATTTTTTAGAGAATTAAAAAACCCGGTAAAGTATTCTATTGCCCTGTAAGTTTGGAGTAATGATATTTTTGAATTGTTGGCCACCCCTTCACTAAGGGATTCTCGTTTTGTTCCCCCATCACCAACAAAGCGTGACTTCCGCTACAGTGGCCATTCGGGTTCATAGATTCCTAACCGTTTTCTTTAGCGATTCGTTTTATGACCGGCCCCTGTACTTGTACTTTACCACCAGTTGTACACCGCACAGGTTACAGTGCTGGACACGTTTCACAGGTGGTGCTAAGATAATAGCGAGCGATATGACCGTTACTGTATACAGTGTATACAACATCATAATATTGTTTGATGGTATGGATTGCCTATATTGGTTTATATTATGAACAAGCGCAACAAACCCTTGAAAAATCGGTGACCGGACAACTCAGAATAAAATCAACTCAACGCATCCTTTGAAGAGTCATTAAAAGTGATGAAAAAAAAATTGGTTAAATAGGTTACCTTAGGTTACGTAATGGGCTATTTTACGTTTTTCTTTTCGTAACTTTTAATGACTTTTCAAAGAGGTGTTGAGCTGATTCGATTCTGAGTTGGGCATGGAACCGAAAAATCACTGGACATTATGTTATAGTTAGTTTATAAGTTAGTAAATAAATTATGCTTTATTGAAAGTGGAAAAAGCGCAGACTCTTTAAAATTACGAAATCTGACTTAACTTACTTTAAGATTGTGACTCTCAGAAATATAAACGTCCCCTAGCATGACTGCAGATCGCCAACGATAATTAACTAGGTCCACGATGACTAAGTATTCTTAATGTATTCGACGTCAACTATTGATGGTACGTTAACGATCTGCAGTTGTCCTAGGGATCGATGAAAAGTTACCGATAGTTATCAGTTATAAGTTAGATAATGTGTATTATGCATACTACATAAAAGTATTTTATAAGTTGACATGAAAGTATATTATATTTGTCGACATAAAAGTTTAATATATATGTCGACATAAATGTTTATTTTATATGTCGACATAACATATATAATATACTTTTATGTCGACACATATAATATACTTTTATGTCGACATGAAAGTTTATTTTAACTGTTGACCTAAAAGTATATTATTTGTGTCGACATAAAAGTATAGATATTATTTACGTTATGTCGACATAGATTAATATTATATATATGTCGACATCAAAATATATTATATATTTCAAGATAAAAGTATATTATGTATGTCGACATAATAGTATATTATTTATGTCGACATATTTGTATAATATACTTAAGACATATATAATATACTTTTCTGCGGATATAAAAGTGTATTATTTATGCCCTAGCAAAAGTCCGCACTCTGAACATATTCCAAATTGGTCTTACCTTTTTCAGTAATGGACTCCCGTTAGAAGTTAATAATTACTGCAGTTTTCCCATCGATTAAAATTTTAAAGCAATATTTTATAGTGAAAATGTGTGCGCGAGCTGCCTTATAAGGACTCTAATGATTTCATTAAAACTTGATAGCGATTCTCGTCTTCTCGTGGATATAATTTAGTAGATGTTACCGCCATTGCCTTCTTTGAATCCTTGTATTGGCTTAATCGGAGGGGTACGAATATAATTAATTTAAGAGTAAAGTGCTTGTTGTATCCAAAACTGCTTACGAATTATAGCTTCAGGTGCACTTATAATGGACCATAAATACTAAAAATGAAACGAGACGGAACGGTGTTTGCTGGAATTGGGTGATACGTGTAGGAAAGAACAAGGTAAACAAGGAAAAAGGAATGTCCAATCGCTTACCACTGGGAAGGAGCGAAGGAGCACACGACACAATATAGTTCCACTTCGATACCTCGAGGTATTTATCGCCACAATAAAACGATATTATGTAATCTATTATAATAAAACAAATATAAATGTACTTCCGAGGTGGTCAAATTCCTTCTTTTTACGATTGTGTACACGAAAAACACCAACAACTTGCTTCCAAGGTAGTTCCAAAAACTTCAGTTTTCAAAACAAATGCAGTCGAATTTTCACTATTTTTCTTGCTATTGTTCCAAATTTCAAATACTTTTCGAGCAAGGTGATGATTAGAGCAAGGTAGGAACTGAATAAATGACATCCCTGAGGAACTAAGCATATTCTCAATTTAAAACCAAACTGCTTTTAAATGTGTAATATTGCCAACAGTGTAATATTCAAATGTTTAGATTGCTTGGGTGAGATTAATACGCAATGTATGTAATTTTTTGATGATTTTCAGCAAATTTATTACTCTTTTGTTTCCGGGTGTACAATAACTTTTGTTGTGTGAATGTCCATCCTCAGGCTAATTTGTTTGCTTTTGGGAATACAAGTAGGTTTTATAAATCGTTATATCTTTCTTACCTTAATTGTGTGAAATTTGATCTAAATGGTGTTAGAAAGAGAAAACGCCAAATACAAATTATTCTCGTCTCGTTTGTCGTTTCATAAAAAATAATTATTAAAAAATTCATTGATTTTTCTCAAATTGCGGTCAGCAATTTTGGTTTTATAGAGGTGCACATATTAATTTTTCTAGATTCAAATATTATTAAATTTTTAGTTTTCGAATACATTCATAAATATTCCATTTATTTGGATTTTATTGCAAAGCGGAAATTTTCCGACCTTTTGAAAGAAAATGCCCGAGGTCTGAAGTGAAATTTGGCTGTTTGGTCATTATCCGTGGTGGAATTTGATCTCCTCCATAAATCTTGGTTTACTACCAGAAGAGCTATTCTCTATCTTTTGTGAGATCGAGATAGATTTCAGGCGAGATCTCCTGTCAGATTTGTGAGATTTTCTATGGCTCATTATCCGTGGTGGAATTTGATCTCCTCCATAAATCTTGGTTTACTACCAGAAGAGCTATTCTCTATCTTTTGTGAGATCGAGATAGATTTCAGGCGAGATCTCCTGTCAGATTTGTGAGATTTTCTATGGATGTTATTTGCTTTTTCTATGGGCCGATGTCAGGATTTCATTATCCGTGGTGGAATTTGATCTCCATAAATCTTGGTTTACTACCAGAAGAGCTATTCTCTATCTTTTGCGAGATCGAGATAGATTTCAGGCGAGATCTCCTGTCAGATTTGTGAGATTTTCTATGGCTGTTATTTGCTTTTTCTATGTGCCGATGTCAGGATTTCAGCTTGAGCTGTCACGTATTTTAGTTTAGGTCGTTTTAAACACGAATTCCCGCAAGTATGCGTGATTATTTATTCATTAACAGCCGTAGAAAATCACACAAATCTGAAAGGGTATCTCGCCTGAGATCTATCTCGATCTCACAAAAGATAGAGAATAGCTCTTCTGTAGTCATTACGACTCTGCATCCCGAATTTCTACCAATTTATAACATACTTTCCTTGAGCACTTAAAATTTTTAAGCTCCAAAAGAACTGTATGTTTTTCTTTAAGATATCAATAATCATATTTCTCTTATTACCTTACATTCATAATATATTGAATGGCTACTTGTTATACGAGTATTTGACTTTTTGGTATGAATATGAATATGGATGGTGATAATGACCGCCCTTATTAAATCGCTATCTCGAATGCATAAATATCGCTTGTTGTATTTGGCCCTTTGGTAACGATCTTGCGGAGAGTCTGAGCTCGGTAGCCGGGTTAATTAACAAAGTCCGTGTGGAGATTAAACCAGGAAATCGGTCGTTATCTCGAAATTAACGATCCGATATTAATGAAAAGCGGACCGGAGCGCGGATGCGGGGTGCCTTACAGGAAACTTGCACATTTTAATGGTCTTGGTCTGGATCGGGAAATGTTAAAAGTTCATGATGACGGGATGATGTATTATTCTTTTATAATGTTATTTTGGATTGGCACCGCTTTATTTATGCACTGTGCTTCACGCTCATATCTTGAAACATCAGCGAGTGATGATTATTCATGGTCATAATTTTCGGACAAAGCATTTTAATTTTCATTTATTTTTAATTATCGAAGAAGCGGATGATACTAACAAATTTAGACGAAGTATGAAATAGAACAGTTTATTCATGATCGTGATTTTCAAACAAAGCATTTTAATTTTTATTTATTTGTAATCATTAAAAATAGATGATAATAACAAAAATAAACTAAATATGAAAGAGAACAGATTATTCATGATCATGATTTTCAAAGCAAGAATTTTAATTTTATTTATTTTTCATCATTAGAAAGAAGATGATGCTAACAAATCTAAACGAAATATTCGAAACAGAACGGATTACTCACGATCATGATTTTCAAACAAAGCATTTTCATTTTAATTTATTTTTAATTATCGAAGAAGCTGATGATACTAACAAATTTAAACGAAGTATGAAACAGAACAGTTTATTCATGATCGTGACTTTCAAACAAAGCATTTTAATTTTTATTTATTTTTAATTATCGAAGAAGCTGATGATACTAACAAATTTAAACGAAGTATGAAACAGAACAGTTTATTCATGATCGTGACTTTCAAACAAAGCATTTTAATTTTTATTTATTTTTAATTATCGAAGAAGCTGATGATACTAACAAATTTAAATGAAGTATGAACAGAACAGTTTATTCATGATCATGACTTTCAAACAAAGCATTTTAATTTGTTTTTTCAAAATAGGCAAATTTACTTTGTGGCGTCATCATTAATTTAATGAAAAACAAATAACTTTGTGTAACACCACTAATTAATTAACAATATCAACATGTTTCGAAAACTATGTTTTCTTCGTCAGGATAATAAGTTAATAAAAAATAACAAAAGACAAACAAGTATAGACTAATTAGAACATAGACAAAATATTAGAAATGAGAGGTGATTAATTACCTAAAATATATCATAAAAAACAATTATATAAAATAAAATATAAAAATTATTTTAGAATGGGTAAAAAAAAATTACATTAACATAATAAAAAATCTTTTAAAAACAAAACAAGAAGTCTAAATAACAAAATAAATTATTATAAATATAAGTATTAATACGAAAATAAATTAAAAAGATGGCTATTTAAAAAAAAAACGTTTGGTTATTTATAATATTTAATTTACTATTAACACTTTTTCTAATTTCTAAAATTTCTAAATTATCTAATTGTATACCCGTTGTGTTAGTGTGTTAAACCTTTATTAATATCAAAAGAATGACCTGTTTCCAAAATGTGGTTTGCAAATTCTGAATTATTATTATTATTTAAACATCTTAGATGTTCCTTAACTCTAATGTTAAAATTTCTAGAAGTCTTCCCAATATAAAAAAGTTACAATCATTACAAATTAATTTATAAACCCCAGATTTGTTCAAAAACACACCTTTGTCCTTGTTATTTAATATATAATTTTTTAATTTGTTATCGGCGTAAAAAGCTGGTTGGATATTATCTGGCATGTTTTTAATTATCAAATTTGAAGTGTTTTTATTTAAAAATACAATTTTTCTCCAATTATTATTCTTGTCAACTATGTGTGGATAAACAAAAGATCTAAAAAACTTCTTCTTATATTTTTTGTTTAACATATTATCTATTAATTGTGTAGTATAACCGTTATTTATTGCAATTTGTTTAATTGTATTTAATTCTGTTTTAAAATTTCTTAAAGATAGGGGAACATTAATTATTCTACTTAGTAAGGTGTGAAAAGCTGCTAATTTTTGTGAAAATGGATGATTAGAAGTTTCATGTATAATGATATCTGTATATGTGTCTTTACGAAAAATGTTAAATTCAAATTTATTATTGACAATAGAAATACTTAAATCCAAAAAATTTTAACTGCAATTTTTTCCAATTTCTAGGGTAAATTTAATTTTTTTTTTGTGGAGTTTATTAATGAAATTTAAGAAAATATTTAATTGCCTATTAGTTCCAGTCCGTATACAAAAAACGTCATCTACATATCTTTTCCAAAAATAAACATATTTTAATAATAAAGCACGACTATTAAAATTTTTTTCTTCAAAATTGTTTAAAAATATATCTGCGACTAGGGGGCTAGTACTTGAACCCATCGCTAAACCATCTTTTTGTTTGTAAATAATATTATCAAATTGAAAATAATTTTGTTTAAGAATAACATTAAACATTTTATATAAATCCTGAGACAAGTTTTTGGAAATGTTTGAAAAATCTAACAATTCTTTAATAATAGATTTAGTTTCTAAAAGAGGAACACTTGGAAGAAAACATAGTTTTCGAAACTTGTTGATATTGTTAATTAAATAGTGGTGTTACACAAATTTATTTGTTTTTCATTAAAAAAAAAAAAATTATTTAATTTGTATTTAACTTTAATTATCGAAGAAGCTGATGATAATTACAAATTTAAACGAAGTATGAAACAGAACAGTTTATTCATGATCATGACTTTCAAACAAAGCATTTTTATTTTTATTTTTTTTTAATTATTGAAGAAGCTGATGATACTAACAAATTTAAACGAAGTATGAAATAGAACAGTTTATTCATGAGCATGACTTTCAAACAAAGCATTTTAATTTTTATTTATTTTTAATTATCGAAGAAGAAGATAAATAACACAAATAAACTTTATTTGTGCACGCCAGGATTCGATCCCGCAAAAATAAGCAGGAAGCAAGGAGCAGTGGAAGCGGAAAGCCGAGGAAATGAAAAGGAAGTATCAGAGGGAAGCTGAAATAATACAATAAGGATAGAAAAGAAGAATAAAATAAGAAAATAAAAAAAAAAACATGCGGGAATACAGGAAGCGAAAAGATGGAATCGTGAAGCGGGAAGCTGGAATCGAGAAGAGACAGGAATCAAAAATTAGCGAAAAGCGAGAAACAAAAACCAAAGCTCAATCAATTCCTTTATTCCTGCCCATCCTACATTCCAATATTGGCTTATTAGGTTGCCATGTATACCGGTTGATTAAACTCCAACCTTCTTTCCATCCTTAAAGCACGTGATCCTAGTCCTAACAAATCAGTGCCCCCTGGTGTACCGGTCTCACCGGAGGCAGGAGTGCTCCTGGCTGGGGTGGTACAATCGTATTGTATCGTATAGCAAGCTAGGATTCGATCCCGCGACGTTCGGATTGTGAGTCGAGAGTTTTACCCCGCGACCTTCGGATTGCGAGTCAAGGGCTTTAAATATACCAATATTATTATTTCAATATTTGTATTACTTTGTGATATTTCTATTATTATACAAAATTATTAACCTCAACACAGGCTTGTCCTAGTGAGGATAAAAAATTTAATGTAAACAATATTATCTACTGTAACACCCAGATGGCCACAACAATAGAGTCAAGGAGGAGAAGAAGAAGAAGACTTTTCTGGTAGAGGGGTGCTTTTGATCTATGAGCACTTCCGCTTGCGAGAGACAAACAACAGGACTTATTTTGTTAACCGCTGTGAGAAATACTTGAAATAAAGAGTTTAACTGAAGTACTACTGAGTAATAATTGACTTTACCCCACCAATACAGTATTCTGTGTTACACTACCTACCTTGTAAAGAAACAATAAAAAATAATAATTTATCTACGTATATATTTGTCAGGCATGCACATTTATGCAATTATTATTTTCTTATTGATTCAACTGGTGCATACATTTTCAAATACGTACACAAACCTTTATTTAACAAGACATCTGTTTGAATGGTTTGTGACCTTTATATTTTTTTACTGCGTGACATTTAGTGGTATGTAATTATTTGCTGAATTTTCCCAACATTATTAACGACCGACCCTTTTCACCGGAATTTCCATTTTTACATAAATTGTTTAATTTAAAGTATCTACCTACCTACTTGTTTGTATTTATGTTACCTACATGATATTATAAATTGGTATTTCGTCACCTCATTTGGATAGGGTTCTAACTTCACTTTACCTTATTCTGAAATGTGAGGTGTCAAAGTTTGCAAAGACGATATCTCTTAATCTATTTACCAATTTCTGATTATGTTGAATCTTGTGTAAAATATTTGATTAAAACATATTTTGGAGGAAAATGTTTAAATAGGACGTGTACTTTACCATCTTAGAACATACCTGATTAATGATGCAAATGGAACCATTCGCAACCAGCTAGATCATAATAATTCATTGCGTAAAGTTCTAATTCTCTCTCTCTCCGATGGCGCTACAGCCCATATCGAGCCTTGGCCTCCCGCAACATTCGCCTCCAACTCCTCCTGTCCTCAGCTGCTGACTTCCAGTTTGTTATCTGGAGAAGCTGTGCTGCATCTCCTCTTACCTCGTCTTCCCACCTCAGTCTGGGTCTTCCCACTTTTCTCTTTCCACCTGGGTGTCCAGTCAAAATTCTTTTTGGGACGCGAGTATCCGGCATTCTCTTTACATGTCCAGCCCATCTCAACCTGAGGAGTCTCACGTGGGCTGAGATGTTAGGGGCCTGATATATATCGTACAGTTCTTTGTTGTGCCGGATGCGCCACTGTTCCCCCTCTTTCACGGTTCCACATATCCTTCTCAGCACTTTTCTTTCAAAAGAATCTAGCATTTCAGCCACATTTACCATAGTGTCAGCGCCTCACATCCCTATGCCAGTAGAGTTCTAACAATGGTCTTGTATATGGTTTTTTTGGTTTTTCCTACAGGTTCTAATTACATTTCCCTAATGCAATTCCAAGCTAGGGCCATGCCCTATTTAAATATTTTCAATTAAAATATGATACTTAAACCAAAATGCTTTACACAAGATTGAATTTCAAAAACAAAAATTGTTAAGTAGATTACGAATATTCGTCTTTGCAAACTTTGAAACCTCAGAACATGGTAAAGTCACGTCTCGTAACAACGATGCGCCATGTAACTGGTGTTAAAACGTTTTAATATAAATGTATCTTGATTTTAGAACTTCTTTATACAAGTATCTACGGAAATACAACACGTGTGGTTCTGAAAAATACTCAAGATACAATACACACTGAATCATAAAACACTGTTTGCACGTTGAAGATTTTTTATGCACTGTCCTTAAGATTTCACGTATGTAGGTAGGGGGACTAGGTGTGGGTATGATTTAAGAAAATGTCAGGAATACACTCTAACATAACCGCCCACCAATTTTACGTAGGAAAATTTAGCTCATTAAGTAGAAAGTCAATTAAAAACGAAATAAATAGTTTGCTTAAAATTATAAATATTCACATCCAGAAAACTTATAAATAAAACTTAAAAATTATAAATATTCACATCCAGAAAACTTAATTTGTATAGAGATTAGAAACGAAGGAAATAAAAAATTAGAAAATTTCTGAAAATTATTTTGCTTTTAGAAATGGTTTTGCGTGCAGTGTCATTTTTTTTAAATGTCAGTTAGAACCTTGCCCAACTGAAGTGACGATTTGTCGAATAGCAGCGTGTGGTCCTGTTTTATTTTATAGACATAATTGCTGTTGGGTAATAAAATACTTTGTATAAGTTCAAGGCATCTTCTTGAATGACACTGGTGACATTAAGCGAGGTCCCAATTTGAATTTGGTGAACGTTGGATATTTTTAATGGAGTGAATATTAACAGTGGTGGAAAACATTTAAAAAAATAATTGTATAAAGTGATCGATTATGTTGGATGCATTATTTAATATAAATTAAGAAACTTGCGTGTTTTTCGACTTTTCTGTTAATTACCCAATGTTTTATTTTTAGGTCATTTTTAAATTTGAAATACAAGTCGTGCTACTAGTTTCCAATGACCAAACAAAATACGCACCGATCAATCTGTCCAAACGGTTATACAGAAATAGTGGCGGTTTCTGTGATTATTATTCAATTTAAAGATTAGCAATAAATGGTTCCAACTTGGGCGCAATTTTTGTATAACCGTTTGGACAAAATGTCTTATTGGTGGGTGTTTTGCTTAGTTATTGGCTCTTTCAGATTACCAATAATACTATTTTCGGTTGTCTGTGTGTCCTGCGTAACTCTGGTTCAATTAGCCCAAATTTGCTTTGAATTTAAGTGTCATTCTCAAATTTGGAACCTATTTGTCTAGATTCAGACTGTCCCGTGATTTGTCCCGGCTTTTTACCAAAATCTTATAATTTAGATATCGTCCTTATATATTTAGATCATTCTTCAAAATTAACAAATATTCTATTTCGGGATGTTTTTTTTTTAATTAAGAAATGTGCTTTCACTTTTGGAAGCCTTTTTATATTCGGAATCTTTCCTATAAATAAATTAAGAAAAATAATATTTTTTTAGGATCAATCATTCTTATAAATTTAAAAAATGTTCTTTTTCTTTTTTTAAAAGATTTGATACTGAAAATCCTGAATACTGATTTATTTTTGGCAAGTTTTTCTTTCCTACACAACACGTCAGTAACTGAGTTTAAAAAACCAATTAGTTGCAATGTTGAGAGAATTTAAATTTTATATTCTGATCGTAATTTAATTAACTTTTCTATTTGTTGCTTCTCTCTCTTTTAGCTCAGGCCATCTGTGAATTTTAAAATAAATTAAAGCTATTAGGTGACGCAACTGTTTTAGATTACTCACGACATTCCTTCTCTACTATCCTTTCTACTCTTATTACAAACCATGTGTGTTAAATTCTCCACATTCGTCTTCCTCTCTGTTTTTAATTAAAAAATACTATTTGCACTATTTTTACATTATGTAAAATATAGACGGTAATAACAGACAAATATTGTAATGCAAGAAGCAACGTGCTATGGAACTCAGTTTTGTGGTAGATTCATTCGTTATCGCGCTTGTGAGAAACCACCATTCTAGGTCAAATATTTGATTAGTAACTAGATCTGTTTCGCCAGGTACTTACAAAATACCCCAACTCCCTATGCCTCTTTTTCCCTTTCCTATTTATCTTCCCTTACCGCCTCACAACTCACAACCTTACCCAATTTGGGGGCTTTCGTGTCACTGAGTAGACTGCCTACCCCCGCCAAATTTGTTTATTTTTTTTATTTTTATTAACATTATCGTGGGTGTGGGAATAACATTATGTGCATAATTCAGACCAGTTAGATAAACGTACAAAAAAATCTAAAAACTCCGACGGTAAACACAAGCTTTGACAAAGATACCACGAATACCAGTCAATTAAAGCTATCAATAATCTTTCACTCGATACAAAAAATTAGGGAAACAAAAAAAAAATCAGATACAAAATTAATAGATGGATCAAAGAACAAAAAAAGCAATTTTACAAAAAAAAAATAACATTAAATAAATAAACATACTATAATATACACAATACAATTACAATATATAACCGTACTTCATAATATTTGACGATCTAAAAAAAATCATCAAAGCTTTATGTATTTTATTATATTGAATTTTATTAAATTGTAAAATGGTGCTGTTACACGGGTAAAGCATCCAGAGAAGCCTACATGATCAAACAATGTTTTAAAATTTATATCGATGTTATTTATATGTTATTTATATCGAATAAAAAAAAATAAGATATGTACAATAAAAGTACATGTACAATGTAGTATATTAGGTAAAAAGAAGTTGAATACGTTCCTGTTAAATACATAAAAATAGTAATTATATAATTATTGTTGTAGCCATTAATAGATAAGATGAAAGATAAAAAGCGTGTATCTGTAGATAATAATTAGTTGGCTAGTAAAATTATTATTAGGCTTAAAATACACTGCCTTTTTTAAGAATTTATATTATCAAACCAAAGACGACCCATCCATGACATCATTTTACTTGTTTCTATAAAGATGCATTCTGAGAATCATACATTTACTTTGTAATTATTATGTTTAGGTACTATTATTATGTGGCTTGCTTCTTAAGGGGGCAATGACAGTTTTTCAAATTTCACGAGTCATATTTAGAATTTGCTCTCTTTAGAAAGTTTCAATTTTAAGAAATGCGATTTTCAGTGTAACTTTTGCACCGAAAATCGAAAAATCCTTTCTCTAAATGGAAAGATTTTTGTATAATTTGAGAGATAACCCAGTTTTGAGGGTAAATCGGAAAAAAATATGTATGTATAGGGTGTTAAGGGACGTACTTGACTAACTTTGTACGTCCACGTAAAAAATGTGAATTGAAATTTTGGTCTCAGTGACTTTTTGATGTTTTTTTTTGTTCAAAACCAAACAAAAAAAAAACTTCCACAAGTCACCACTGGTCACTCAGCTGAGTGGCCGCCCAACCCCTCACCTGGACCCTATCCAATACATAATGTTTTTTTATGATTTAAGTTGAAAAAAAAAATTAAAAATTAACCGGAAACAACAATTTCATAAGTAAGTCAAGTACGACCTTTAACACCTGTATATATTATCGAAAAAACTGACATTAGCCCTTTTAGAAGCCCGCCTCAGATATATTGTTAAAATCGCATAACCACCAAAATGATCTATAATTTCTCTTCACAATGTTTAAATCTCCAAATAATTGAATGCATATCCTCATCCAACAATTATTGCATCATTTCAATGCGGTTCTTCACTTCTGACGTCCTGACACACGTTCTACCCCTCCCTCGACACCTGTCTATACTCTGTTCTCCAACGTGCTCCAAGTCTCCAAGTCCCGCCAGTTCACTTCGTGTCGCTCGGCCGCGAGTACCGGGTTCGAACGCCGGCCGCGCGACTCTTCGGCATGTAAATACAGTCGGATATACTCTCCGCATGCCCTTTGGGGGAGCTATATACACCTGTCACCTGTTGTGAGACGCACCCCAATTTGCTTTTTCGTCCGGTTGTGCGAGTTGCGTTAAAACACAGCCTGTGTTTTTGAATTTTTTCAACTAGACGCATTGTTTTATTCGTTAGTGTTTATTATTTGTTTAAATGTTTGACACAGTGGACTAGAACGTGGTAAATTGTGTATAGAACTTGTGATGACTAGGTATATGTGATTACATAATATATTATGACATGTTTTGAAAATTTCTTCCTACATCATTTTATTCAAAAAATATAATTTTAATTTTAAGGGTGTTTGGGCAGTTTTGACGTGTGTAATACAATAGCAGTAATCTGATTGACGTCCGGTAATAAGGTGATATACTACCAATAATCCAATATAGTGCGTTTTTTTGTTTTTGTTGATCGTTTATAAATATTTCAGATGCCTTAATTAAATGCTGGGAGTGGAACACTATTTGCCTTTGAAACAATACCTTTTTTTATTTGTCTTTTTATAAGCACAAAAAATAAAGTATCGGGCTACATAAACTGTTTTTCTGTTGTGGTTTTATTGCGTGATGTGGAAAATATTTTTTTTTAGAAAATCATCGTAAAAAATTAAATATTTTTTCATGAAGTTCTCAAAATAAAATACGCTTTTTGGCGACGTCTTTTTTTAAAATAAATCAAAACAGGCGGCTGGTGTTAAACGGTAATTTAAACCTTATCGCCATCTACCTAACCACTGGAGCGCTTTTTGTCACAATATGGCACTTTTTAAAATACCTCGGATTGCTTTGCTGCCAATTTTGGCAAATTTTCCCTTATTTGTAAGTAATTAAGTAGAAGTTTACGATTTTATAATATTTTTTTTATAAATCCTACAAATATGTTATAATCGACAAAATATGGGTTAATTCATTGGCTATATAGATCTGTAATTAGTTTGTATGTCTCCATATTAAAATTCGGAGGTATGATTTATTTTAAATTTTGGCGGAAAATATTCAAAATGATCACCAAAAATGTCGAGCAATCGTTGAAAAAAGTTTTGAAGTGCGCTGTCGCTCCAGTGGGTAAGCAGTGTTATTGGCCCGATCCCGAATTATACACCACGGTGCATCACCTTAGCTCTATTATTTACCAAAACGCATTATAATGTTGTATATACATACGTAGACTTTTAATCTTATTTATTGTTATTATTATTTTTTTAATTATTAGTTCATTTCAATGAATGCATTTTCTGGTTAAATCAAATTCCATTGCGTTGTTTCTTCACTTATTTTTTTGCGAAACGATAGGAAATGGGGGAAGAAAGCGGTGCACATAGCTAGTGGTCATTTTTGTAGTATTTATTTATTATTCTTTATTTCTGTCTGAAGTGTCACTTGCTTTTTTTTGGCGAAGACTGTTTGTATACATCCACGTTCAAATTAATTGAAAATGTAACGTTAAGAATTTTACATTATATTTAGATAGTGGATTTCTTCCGTACAATAGAAAATTTTTGTGATAATGATGGCCTTTGTTTGTAAAAAAACACTGGTTACACTAGATCACTTTCCTGCAATATTAGATCTTTCCATTTTAAAGAAAAAATATTTTAAATCTCTAATTTGTCATGTGATGAATTTAAACTATTGTTTTTGTCGAAAGAGAGCAATAACTCTTTATAATGGCAGAATTGTAGATACTACAACAGGATTTCGAATAATTTCTCCTCTGTGTTTGTACTAATTGTTTACAGTTTTATTGCGTAGGCCGATGTTAACATGGTCGTGTTAATTTCCCGAATTATGGCATTTGCGATTCAATCGGCAAACGCGGGTTAAATTCCTACTGCAAAGTTTCTAATAACGATTTGGCATTTCGGCACCTTTGGTTAAAAGTACAAAAGGAAAAATACCTACGGGTTTTTTCGTGACTTCATTGTTGTAATAACTGGTTATTCCCTAGTATTATGTAGAGTTAGCTAGATATATGGAGATTTTTCACAGTTTTGGTTAAATAGTACAAAACTTATCATCATCGTCGACATCACTTTTCAATCAAATATTTCATTTGTTAACCACATAACAGAAATCTGTAATAAGGACTTAAAAATATTGGGATTTATAACTAGGCTAACTAGAAATTTTAACAATATAAAGTGTACTAAACTGATATTTTTTGCTTATGTTAGAAGTCAGCTGGAGTACAATTCTCCCATCTGGAATCCACATTATAATACTCATGTACTGTTGAAAGCATACAAAACAAATTCTTACGTTTTCTAAATTTTAAAATGGGTATTCCAGCAATTATGTTGAACTATTATAACACTCTGTTAAATGATACGAATATGCTCAAATTGTCAGACAGAAGAATTTTCATTGAAATTTCCCTGGTATTTTTATATAAAATTCTAAATGATTTAGTTGATGGTCCAATATTGCTTGAACTGATAAGTTTCCGGATACCATAACGTAATACCATAAGTCATTTATTTCAGTGCGGAAATTTTGGGACTGACTACCATATTTACTCAAATAGTACACCCGGCTACGGTGATCAAATTTGACCCAGTACAATATTTTGTAATATTCGTAGTCTTTTCAGTTCATACTCAACTAGTTGTTACCACCTAACTTCCCCCCCAATTTCAACGTTCTTTTTTTCTAATTAATAAAATTAACAGCATACCTAAAATTAAATTGATAATTAAAATATATTTTTAAATAAATAACTCATTTGATCCTTTTCCGGTAATATTATTTTTGTTATCTCGATCTGCTGGGAAATGGTTTATTTAAGATTAGATATGAAAACGGCATTAACCTTTTCAAAAACATAGATTCTTATTTTAATTGAATGCGAATATTAAATACAAAAAATACTTTGTCTTGAATAATTATTTGTTTATTATTGTTTATTTATTGTTTGAAACATTTACAGAGTGTTAACAATTATTATTACAATAATAGAATTGCCGTTGGGATGTACGTAGATATTAACACTCCAATTAGAGATGTTCACAGCATGAGTAATCAATGTTTAGTTGGAAATGCTTGTAGTGATAACAGAAATAATGATAATCAAAATGAAATATAAAAATAGTAGTATCAAATATAATACACAACCTGCAGAGAAAGAGAAAAAAGAAAGAAAGAGAGGGTATGACAATAAAGCAGCTACACAACTGTTAATTCTGTCAATGAGAGAGTTGAGGTCAGTTTTTTTTCAAATTATTTGAACAATTCATCAATTTTCAAAGTTAATTTTCAAGTTCCGTTATTATTCCATTACGGAACAGTTGCGCCACGTAACTTAATTTGGGAGACGGGTGTAGGTTGTAGGTACTGCCGCCTCGAGAACCATGTATTGGATGACCATCATCCCTGCCATAGGTCACCCCAAGTAGTTCGCTGCATTGGTGACTTAGAAGATGTGCCCGGGTTTGTGGAGTGAGTTTTGTCGTATGCGTTTGCCTCACCTACCGCGTGACGGGCCGGATCGGGAGAGACTGGATGAGGGAGACCTTTTGAACTCTCCAGCCGGACCATGTCGACCCATCGTTTTGCAGCGCAGTGGGAGGGATGGATTCTTACGTCCGTCACTCCTGGACACATTGACCCCTGATTCCTACCCACTCCTCATTCATTTTCCTTCCCACATCTTCCTCTCTTTCCTTTCACTTAAAAGGGGCCATCCATAGATTACGTCACACGAATTTCATGATTTTTTTAACCCCCCCCCCCCCCCCACGCCCCTGTCAAATTTGTGAGACCCCCTCTCCCCTAGTGTGACGTCACATATTTTGCAATTTTACATCTAAAAATAATCAAAATTCAGATTTTTACACGTGCGTCGCAGAGCTGATGACCCCCCCATACCCCTTGTCACCCTTCTCTATTTCGTCCCCCCCCTCCCTTACGTAATTTATGAGTGGCCCCAAAGGCCTTCCACACAGCTTCTTCAAAAATGACATAGGCCGTGGAGCTAATGAAAAAATAACAGAACTTCACCAGAACTTTCACAGAACTTGAAGACAAACTTTGAAAATTGATGAATTATTGTTTAAATTCTGTGAAACAACTGACCCTTAGTGATGTACGTATAATATATTACGTAATTCACATTTTTACGAACGCCTTGGTCATATCTAAAAACCCTGGTTAATTGTACAATTGTATGAAAATTTGTATTAAATAGAATCCAGCCTTCAATTTAAGAAAAAGATCGGTTGGTATGATTTTTCTATGAAGACTTTATAAAAATGTATTTACATACAGTGAGTAATAAATATCGCATTAGTTGGAAAATCCGTTGGGAATATAAAAGTTTGCGGTTTTACGAACATAAACATCTAATTTATTATACTTATACTTACTAACAGAAGTAGCTAAGAGTAGAGATAACTTATTACCGGTGTATTATGTTAAGTTGATGGGTGTAATGAAGACGTGACATGGGTTGGGCACTAAAGTCATGGAAATGCCATGATAGATGAACGATCCCTCTATAAAATTGTAATTTGTGTGGTAATAAGAATGTAGTTTTTCAACAAGATATTTATACTGACTGTATTTAGTGTTGTTTGTATTTCTGCAACCATCGTTTTAGTAATATAATTTTGAATGGATACTATCCATTTTTTGTAGATTTTAAGTTGGACGGCATGGAAGTTGAGATTTTTAAAAATGATTTGCCTTATTACCAGAATATTTTGTACTGTAATACGGGGCGACTTTAGAATTGAAAGGTGACTTTGATTATCGCGGATATCTGCGTAAAAATTATTCGCTTCTTTTTAATGATTGCAACGTGAATGCAATAGCACTTCGAAAATAAGTGTGAAATTAGTCGGTTTTCTAGTTATATTCAAATGTATTGATAGTTGAATTGTGGAGCTGTTTTTATCTTTTAAATATTTTCAGACAGAATAATGTAAATACATGCATTTCGTTTCATATATATACCATTTTTACCAAGTATAACGGTGTACTTCGATGTGTAGACTATTTGTGATTGGCGTATCGTTGTTTATTTAATAATAAGCTTATAAAAATGGTTTATCAAAATCACCCCACTCTGAAAGGTTACATGAATAACCATGTTTTTACTTCTTCAGTATTTGCAAATTCACTTTGTGTTGTCATTTTAATTAAACTAGCTCCGATGGTCGAAATTCGACCGTTTATTTTATTGATTTAACGCAGTTTTTATACGTACGTACTATAAGTGCGCGAAATTTCATACTTCGTCCGCAAAATTTTCGTAAAAAGGGGTACAAAGTTTTTGCTTCACGTATTAATATACCGATGAAAACAATCACTTTGTAAACACCACTCATTTAATCAACATATTTCAACATATTTCGAAACCAATGGTTCCCTCGTCATATTTTTTTTAAAATTATCCTCACAGTTTAACTAATTGCATTTAACCATGTTTTTATTTATTTTTACACCATATACATTTTTATAAATATTATTTCGACAGTTTAAACGGCATGTGCAAAAAATAAGACAAAATGTTCGGTCACAAATGATTATCTAAAAACGTTCAATTTAAAGTTGAAAATTGATCAAAGTGACGCCATTTTATGGTTCGTTTTACTTGTGATGTTATGTAATAAAGTAGATATTTATTTTTATAAATGAATATTAGGTTATTATGTTTGCATTTTGTTCCCAGAGTGGAATACACTTTGTTAACTTAATCTGAATAACTATGTAGTTGTGATTCCCAATCATCCTTTCACATTCTTTCAGCCTCATACCCTGAAATGAAAACTCATAATAAACTGATACTCAATGAAAACTCATAATAAACATAATGACTGTTGACAGGTAGAAAGTAATTCTTCTTTTAATGTTTCGTCTTTATTGTTTTATTCGCTGATTACATAAAATATAAAAATAAACTAAAATTAGATTCATTGTTGTTTTGGGTCTGCCACGCACCAATAGGCGAAGTTCAAAATAGTACTTAACATAGTCCTTATGTATTTCTAATAGTACTTACGATGAAGCTATACATCAAATCCTATTTAGATACTATTTAGATTCATCTTTACGACGAATCGGTTTGCAGTATGATCATCAAAAAATATTCTACTGATAAATTGAAGCTTTAATAACGTCTTTACTAGCTTTTGTATGTATTGGAATTACAATAAAATTATTATTTACGTAACAAAAAATATAAGCGTAAACCACTAAAAATAATGTTTTTTCAGACTTAACTATGAAGTAATATAAGAAACAATTTTTAAAAAATACCCCTCTGTGGCTAAGACTATTTTTGAGGTTTTCTATGTTCTAACTTTTTTCATTCTTATAAAATTATGCACAAAATAAATAAAAACCACTTTTTCGCTTATTTGCCTCTTGCAAATACGACGCGCGATTTTTAATTTTGTAGGCATGAGAATCGAAATATTTCTAGCGTTTATATTCCTTTTAAACTACTTTCTTATTCTTCACTCTATTAATAAACAATGTAAGACTTACGAAATATTGAATCAAGAAGGTGAAGGAAGCGCTAAACAGCTTCACATCAAAAATCCAATATCATAATACTTGACCGTGAGAGCCTTTAAATAATATTTTGAATATTTAAGTTCATTCCACCGCCTTTGAGGGCTTTTGTATACAGTTTATTTAAGCATACATAACTAAGGTCAATACTATACGTCTTGTAACCCAGAATGTCTTCTCTCAAGTCACTTGAGTTTACTAAAGCAAATAGACGTATTTATCTAACGTGTGCTGTTGAAATTATCACCTGACCAGCCAAATCGAGCGAATTGGCATAATTTTTTCCTCACTCAACTCAACTCGTTTTGCAGCATCACATGATGTTACCTACTAGGTTATTTTAACCTTTTTACTTCTGTATTGATTATTGATTATTGTGCACATATTCGGCAGCAAGTCACGCCATTTGATAGCAGTTAATCGACCACTTTTAACATTCTTAATAATTATGTTTCTTCTATTTTACAACAGTTTAGTACTCGGCTTCGACCGAGTTTCGGCACTCCTTCAAAACTCTCTCTTTTTTTCTCATAGCACAATTGAAATAAGTTAATATATTACCTGTATTAAAGGGGGAAATGGGTAAAATAGAGGCTTCAAAAAATTCTTTTTTTTTCGTAAATCGATAGTAGAACCATCCAAAAATATATTCTCAAAATTTCAAACCAAAATTCTACACCGTTTAAAAGTTATAAGCGTTTGATTGTCCCTCTGTCGAATTACTACTACCTTACTGCCACTCTTATTTTCAAACGCATTTTTCTCGAAACTACTTTTTTCGAATTTGTGTACCCTCTTAGCTCCTATAGTTTTCGATCAATCGTTATCAAACTCAGCATATAGTTTATTTATATAAATACGCTCTATTTGAAGCTCAATTTTAAAAATATCTTTATTTAAACCATTTTTTAAAAGAATGGCAAAAAAATCAAACTAAATTTTCACATTTCTGAAAAAAATGTTAATTTTTGATTTTTTAAGAGTGAGGTTCAAATAGAAGAAACACGTAAAAAAAGTAATTTTTTTTTAATTGATTTCCGATGGAAATTGTGACCTCCAAGAGTTACACAAATTGCTCAGCCGGATACCGACTTACAATGCGCGGCAGCTGATATCTCCGGTATTTTTTGAGGAAAATTTTAGAATATACTATATTTTTAGAATATACTATACTTCTCTTGAATATGTGTAAAATGACCCTAAGGTGTAAATAAAATGTATATATTCCTTATATTCATTAGATTCATTCATACATTTCAAGCCAGAGCTCACCGTACGAGGGGTTTAAAAAAAGCTTTCTTTAATGTTAATACCAGTGAGACCTTGTCATCCCAATTGGGGCATGTTGTGGGAAGGGGGGAGGAAATGGGAAAGAGAAAGGTAGGGAAGTGCCTGGCTATTCAGATCTGGTCACCAAGCCAGATGGTGCTCACCAACCCTCTCGAAACGGTACTCACCAAGCCAGATCTGGTCACCAAGCCTCTCGAAACGTTTCGGTGGTGTTTCAATTCGTAATGGTGGTCTTACACCAGGGCGATACTGATATTATATTTCACTCTGGAACGTGCCCCAAATATGCCTTATATTATTTTAAATAATTAAATTGTGAAAACACAAATCAATCAAATTAAATTTACTTGTGCACGCCGGGATTTGAACCCATGAACTCATGGTTCATGATGACATGAATCTATTTCCAGTACACGATTTCTCATTTTAACATCCTTATAATTTTGGGAGACATGTATGAAAAAAAATTTAAGGTTGTTTAAAGAGCAATTAAATTGATATGTCTACTGTTAGAGAATTCATTCAGTAGCACCATTCCTCTTGCTATGTTGTGCTAGAACATCTGTTCTGCGGTGTGGTATCTTGAACAAGTGGCGACAACTACGGCTGAAGTATTCAGGCACATGTAAACCATAGCGTGGGCTACCAATAGATTTATGCGCTTTATTAAAACTAAGTTTTGTAAGATTTTTGCAGACCGTTGTTTTTTGCTGCTTTGTCTGACATAATTCGTGGTGGAACTAAATACTTATTGTTTTCGTTGGAAACATTCGAAAGCGAATTTAACATTATTACATAAATCAAAATCAGCATCAGCCTCAGTTTGATCAGCCATTTGAATGGTCGATTCTTTTTTGGTTTTAAGGCTTTCAAGGAATCGATTTCTCTCCGAATGCGACGGAAACGGAAAACATCGCTACAAATTAATGATTTCCCCGGCGTGTCCATGTCAAAATTAGCGATGTCGATTTCGCAACAATCGACTCGAATTTTCGTAAACGAGTTGGTTAACCTTCCCGTACCCAAGAAAACAACTGACGTTACCTTAAATAATGATGATCAAATTTGAATGATTTGTGTCGCTCCGAAAAATCACCCCGAGAATCCTTCAATATTTTAGCATTAAAAAAAAAAATTTTACTATTAAATTTTACAAATATAATGAAAAATAAAATAAAAAATAAAACTTTGTTAAAAATGCATTTTTTTTAGTAGTAATTTTAGTGTATAAACGACAAATTTTTGTTCCGCCGTAAATAGGCCATTTGTATTTTAAATTTACACCATCAAAATGATTTTTTTTTTTTAATTTTAATTTTTTATTTTATATATCATTATATTTCTATCATAAATATAATAAAATTATTTTTTTATAGTTTTTCATTTACTCACAAATAATTGCCCAAGTTGCCTCTAAAATCGTGAAACACTAAAATTTTAAATGACCTTTATCTTATAATTTAAAGCAAAAATAAATAAAGTAGCTCACATCCGTACTAGATATTTGATATACCTTTTGATTACAAAAATAATTTTTCAGTTTGGTTGGGTATTTTGATCTCAAATCCAAATTTAACATGTGTATGAAAAGGGCCGCGCAAACGTTCCACTTAAACCCTGATACCAGATGCTTCTTTATCATATTTTGATCAGCTGGTAAGCACAAATATGACCGTTTTGCTTTATATACAGCTGTTCACAATTTTAAGAAAAGCCAAAACGGGAACCGTTCAAATATAGAAATTCAAAATGGCTCCGTTTGATGGTCATCTTTAAGAGAAATTTAACTGATATAATATATTATTATATCTTTATACATAAAAATCTGGCGTCACGATGTTTGGTCGAGATAAACTCCGAAACTACTTAACCGGATTGGATGAAATTTGGCTTAATGTATGTAATTTAGTCCAACTTAAAAGATAGGATAGTTTTTATCTCGATTTTTGACCTCAAAATTTATTTTTGCGAATTAAATGTTTATTGTAGAACTAAGCTTTGTAATTATTTATAAGTTCCATAAGTTTCTAACATATGGCGGGGTGAGTTAATGTATCGGCACAACACTTGGTTATCTAGGTTGGATAACCATCCATTAGATGGAGTTGTGTTTCGATTTCACGTCCCAGCAAGGCGTGGCTGGGTCAGCTCTTAATTTGTAAACATCAAATAAAATTATTTTAAAATATTATATTGTGGATGGTTTCCTACTCGTATCGCTTGTGTGAATTCTTCACAAAAATGATTATAATTTTGAAAATACAATTAAATTCGAAGCAAATTTGAGTACATTAAACCAGATTTCAAGCAGGACTAACATTTCACACAGACAACATAAATTAATGTTTTCGATAAATTGTGCCTAAAATTGAACAGATGAATGAAGATGAAGCGATGCTGTTGTGACATCTTGGATGCGGAAGGACATTTTTGAAGTTGGGAAAGGGATGGTTAAACGGCCAAGAATAAGGTTTGTCGGATAAAAAGCTCCACGTGCTGCACAGTGTGTATACAATGTATACACCATAAGGCTCGGCGGTCCCTTTATGCGGCGTTTAAGAGACATTAAACATACGTGAATTTATTTTTAAATTCCCAGTACCTACTGGATGCATTTTTATTGGGATTTTTATAAAACGTCTTTCGACATGTAATTTATCTCTCCGGTCAAAATAATAAATCTTCGTGGATACTCTTTCATATTATTTTTGATCCTGTCGTCAGGGGTGGTTAACCTTTTATTGTTATTTTCTACTCCATAGATTAAAGCTGCATCATGCAGATATATCTACTCCACACTGAGGAAAATAATTCCCTTCAGGTTCCACGTCATCTTTGAGAGTGCTGTGTAGAGGGTATTTTTAGGTAAATGAAGTTCTGGGAGAGAAAACGGTAAAAGGGGTGGTTAGGAATGTGGGGGTCAATGTGTCTGGGAGTGACGGACGTATGCATCTATTCCTCCCGCTGCGGTGCACAATAGGTTGAGTGAGTCCGGCTGGAGAGATCAAAAGGTCTCCCTCAACCGGTCTCTCCCGATCCAGCCCTCCATGTAGATCTAGACAAACCTCACATATGAACCAGGGCAACCCTGCTAAGTCACCAAACGTAACACAGCGAACCACTTGGGATGACATGTGGCAGGGGTGTTGGCTTTCCAATTAATGGTTCTTGGGGCGGCGGTACCCATATTCGCCTCCCAAATTGTTTTAATAGATTAATGCTGCATTCGCTCGGCGATTTACATCAAATTGACAAGAATCAAATGTAATAATTTCATATGAGACTTTTCGACCATGGAAATATTCACTTATTTCTGGCACACCAAACACGCCCTCAACAAACTTCTTCGTTTTTTTCTCTGATTTTGAGTCTTGCCTGATTTGACACATACTTTTTAAAAACAGAAAAACCAGAAAAAGATTCGACCGTATCTACAACTTAAACCCAGGTCCTCGGCCTTGTAAATTACATCACACGAATTCCATGATTCTTTTATCCTCCCTCCCCTCTGTCACATCGTCACATTTGTTAGAACCCCTCCCCCTAGTGTGACGTCACATATTTTGCATTTTTTTTTATCTAAAAATAATCCAAATTGTTCAAATTTTTTTTCTTATTTTTTTAGTTTTTCGTTTTAATAATTTGAATTTTTACATGTGACTTCAAAGAGCTGATGACCCCCCCCATACCCCTTGTCACACTTCTCTACCCCCCTCCCTCCCCCTTAAGCCTAGATTGCATTGAGCGAGTTTACAACCTGCTAGCCGGCGAATTCACTATTCGATAATAAACTTGTTCAGTGTAAAATCTGGTAATTAGCTAGTGTACATGATTACACTGAGCGAGTTTACTAGCAGATAGTTAATTCGCCGGCTTGTAGCTTGTAAACTCGCTCAATGTAATCGAGGCTTTAAGGTGTGACGTAATTTATGGATGGCCCCTTAGATAATCCGATCCTTTCCTCTTCGGTCATGTTTGTTCAATTCCTAGATACGGCCGAAACTTTTTCTAATTTTTCCATTTCACGTGTTAACCATAATAAAAATAAACTACTACACTCTCTAACGTTTTGTCTCTTTACATCAACTTTAACTTGTTGCTTACTTCTGGTACTGATGATCCTTCGATGCTCGTTACTCTTTTGTAAAACCTTTTTTCTCTTGTGACGCCATTTATTACACATAAATTATTCCCAGTCTCTGCATATTTTAGAAAATTAAATAAATTATCTTTTAAAACCCTCGAATCCATCCCACTGACAGTGTCCGATATTCTACAAAACTTAATCCATATCCATACTAATATTATAAATGCGAAACTGCTCGAGTTCGTTTATGACCTTTTCACGCATAACACAATATAAAGACTAATAATTCTTTCACCAATATAAAGCTAAATTATATGCGCAGACTACAGGTTGTATATGATGGTAAGCTCTGGCGTTATGAAATTATAAATATTAATATATTATATTTGTTATACGTTTTCTGTCGCTAACAAAAGCGAGTTTTTGCTAACGTTAGAAAAAAATCTTTTCCATGGAAACAATGTTGATATATTTTTGGGCTCTATGCTGGTAGGCACTCAGTCTACTGGTCAGCTACTACTGCAGAAAATTTAAATATTAGAATTCGTTTTTTTTTTTGGACAAGCTTGGAATAAATGTCTGATTTGAGTTCCTGTATTAAAAATATAATTCGTAACGATTATAAAGACTGAATGATAAATAGAGTATTTTTTTATTATATTAACGAACTTCCAAATATTTAAATAAAAATAAACATCCGAAATGTTTGTAAGCGCATGAATTCCGAACGAATGAACAAAATTGGATAAGTAATTCTTTTTTTCTTTGAGCTATAGCATTATGAAATTTAGGTGGTAGGCGAAATGTTTGAAAACTGAATGTAAGGGAATGCGGGAGGTGATAGGGGTAGGGTGGGGGGGGGGAGATAATTGATAAGTGCAAGCGCTACAGTAATTTCCCGTAATACCATGCGAGCGAAGCCGCGGGGAAAAGCTAGTATCTATTATAATTTTCAATCGGCTCCATTTTCTAAAGTGATTAGTCGAAGATCTTATTATCATAGAACCATATTTATTTCTTCCTGAATTGGCAGTACTGTTTTCAAACTTTCAAAACTACGTCTTCTTAAACATATAGATCATTTTAGTACTTAGCCTCTCTTTGTTAAAGTTAGCAACATACTACGTATCCCTTTTTGAAAGTTCCTTTCATAATGCATATTAAACTTGATTCAATTTTTCTTGTTCACTTTATTTGATTTTTTTATTAAAAAAGGCCATATGTGCGATTTTGGCAATTTATATTGCTTACAATTTTGCATCGTTAAAGGCTTGAAGATATATACCAGTTTTGTTTTGTTAAATGTACTGGTCTGTATATCTTCATTTAAACAGTAACAAAAACAAATGGATAATTTGTATAGCGCCGTCTTTGTGAAAAATCACCTCAAGGGCGCTGATACAAACATATAATGTAGCTCTGCAATCCGAACTATTATAACAACATAAAGCTAACAGATTGCATCCACCGGTTCATCGATCACTAACACAAAACCGTATGTATGTACAATACTTGTTACAAATGAATGTGATGCTGCGTTAAATTGAGTTATTTCTCTATTTTAAATGATGGTATAGAAAATATCTTTCTTTATCTAACCTATTTTCATGCCAAAACCAAAAAAGTTCGATTTTTATCACTGATCAAGTGCCTTTTTGCTTTTGGGCCGGCTATAATTCTAACTTCTATAACGTCTTTAAATTATTCGTATTCAAATACAGCTCGACTTGTATTTATAAAACTCTCTTATATCAATGCCTTCTTTAGTGTAAAGTGATCATAAACTATCATTTGTATTATAAAATCTCCATATAAGCGAGTATTAAATGTCCAGTAAATTAACTCTCTTAATTGGTCATTCCTTGTATTTCAATGGCTATTCATAAGAGCTTCGATTGTATTCGTAATATATTAAAAGTTAAAGGTTTTGTAATTATTGTAAATATTCCTTCAATAGGGTTTTAATTTAGAATAAAGATTCTTATCTTGGAGTCTTAGGGGCCATCCATAAATTACGTCACAAGAATTTCATGATTTTTTGACACCCTCCCCCCCCCGTCCCTGTCACACATCGTCTCATTTGTAAGACCCCCCTCCCCTAGTGTGACATCACATATTGTGCAATTTTACATCTAAAAATAATCAACATTCAGATTTTTACATGTGACATTACAGAGCTGATGACCCCCTTCCCCCATACCCCTTGTTAAGAGGACCGGCTGCGAGACCTTTTTCATACAAAACTTAAATTTGGATTTGAGGCCAAAATGCTTGACCGAACTTAATAATTATTTGTTTAGTTAAAAATTTGAGCAAATGTCTAGTACGGATATGAGCTACTATATTTATTTGTTTTTCAAATTATAAAAATCAGGCCATTAACGAAATCGATTTTCACGATTTTGGAGGCGATTTTGCCTTTTACTTTAGAGTTAATAATAATTCCAATTCGGGAGGCGGGAATGGGTACCGCCGCCCCGGGAACCTTTATTAGATAACCAACACCTTTGCCATAGTGGTTCGCTACTTTTGGTGATTTAGCAGGGGTGCCCGAGTTCATGAGGTGAGGCTTGCCTAGGTCTTGGAGGCGGATGACCAGTACACACTGAACCCCAGATTCCTACCCAGCTCTTAAACCCTTTTCCTTCCCAGAACTCTCTTTTCCTTCTTTTCTTTAAAAAACCCTCCACACAGCGTCCCCAAAGATGATATAGGCCCTGAGGGAAATTATTTTCCTCAGGGCCTCCTGCGTGGAGCTCATATAAAAAAAATATTATTAAAGCATTTTGATGGGCCTGACTTTAAATTACAATCGACCGATTTACGTTGTGACATAAATTTGTCGTTCATAAATTTTAAATTTCGACTCATATAAACCCTTTTTTTGTTTTATTTTATGTTCAATTATATTTACGTAGGAGGTTTTGTAAGATTATTTTTTTTAGTAATAATTATCAACTCACAAAAAATTATCAAGGTTGCCTCTAAAATTGTGAAAATTGGAATTCTTTAATAGCGTACATTTTATAATTTAAAACATAAATAAAGAAAGAAGCACATATCAGTTCTATATATTTCTAATGCCTTCTGATTACAAAATGTCAGTTTCAATCAGTCATAAAAAATCAGTTTTGTCAAGTATTTTGGCCTCAAATCCAAATTTAAGTTTTGTACGAAAATGATCGCGCAGCCGTTCCTCTAACCACAAAGTAGAAAAGTTGTTTGTGTCCCACTTAAAACCCTTAACAGCTTTTTCTTATCAAATGTATCAATATAATGATCTCATATTTTGAAAATGGTTCAGATTTGAACGATAACATGTCAATAATGTGCAATCTATATTTGCACATCGAGTACGTGAAATGAATCGATAACAATAGATAATGATTTTTAAAATTTCTTCAGTTTAGCCTTCCTTTTATAGACACAGAAAATCCTATTTAGAAATGGCGTGTTTTTTAATCTTTCTACCAATATGGTATGTTTTTAGGTTTTCACGGCAAAAAAGTATTTTTGTTATTGTTTTTGGGGTGTTATGCCGTGTTTCGCTACCTCCTTCTTTAGCCAACGTTTCGGACAGCGTTACAGTGTCCATCATCAGGGCAGATGAGCGATGATGGACACTGTAACGCTGTCCGAAACGTTGGCTAAAGAAGGAGGTAGCGAAACACGGCATAACATCCCAAAAACAATAACAAAAATTTCTACCAATATATTTTATCAGTTAGTCATAAAACACATCATTTATTATCAATGACTGCATGCATCCACAGACTTTTGTTATTTTTGAAAAATGTATTTTTTGTTTTATGTTCTTAATTATTTTCCTTCGTATTGAAAATCATTCTGGGAAATCCTTGAAAAATATTAATCTTTAACAGGTAGTAAAGCACTTTGTGGGTAGTCATAATTAATTATTATTTATTTATTAATCTTGAGAAATCAACAGTTGAACGTTATAATTTTTTACGATTTTTGCACTGTACCAAAAGTACGACCCATTATAGATTTCCTCCTTGTTTTAAGAAATTAACAGAATTAACGGTAGAATTATAATATAAAACAACAACATTATGTAAAACAATAACAACACAAATATACTCATGATAATAATACATAGTAACGTTTTGAAGTGAAAACTTCTTTAGCACCGTTTTTATTTGAAACTCGAAGAAACGACACTAAAAAGAGAAACACATGCATCTATAGGATTTAGCCTGCTAGAGAATGAGATAGAATAATCGGTCTCCGCTTTGTGCGATGCTTCGTAGCATCCCCACTCTTGCCTACTTTAGTTTTCAGAAGGTTTAATTTCTACCGCGTGTGAACTGCAAGCAGTAATTTTTTACAGTGTACATACCTATAGTCACTACAATTTTTATAAAAAAATGTTTTTAACACTTTAATTGCTCTTGTTAACACCAACCGGTTTCGGTTCGGCCTTCACCTTCCCCAGGGCTAAATAAATACGGGGACCAGACAACTCAACAAATTTATTAAAAATTGGTTACGTTAGGTTAAGGTCTATTTTTCAATATTTATTTTGTTCATAACTTTTAATGACTTTTCGAAGAGTTGTAGAATTGACTTGATTCTGAGTTGGCATGGAACCATAAATACATAATAAAATTAGTACAAAATTGCATTAACTACCTAAATTAGGAAACACGGAAGAGGGAGATTACTTTCGTGGGTGTGAGGGGGGGTAGGTTAAAGGGAGATGGTAAGGGTGAGTATAGAGAAGCAGAAAAATAAAATATCTAAAATTTGGTTACTCCACCAATCTAAGCATTTTTTATAAATTACAGCACTAACTTGGAATAATACACTATATTCATCTATAAGGAACATCAGTATATAAATAATAATATTATATTCAGACACGAGCCAGCAAACGATGATTCTAAAATATGATTTTCTAACGTACATGACGTCTTTCGATCCTGATCGTAGCGGATTTCGGAAAATGTGTTAATAAAATTTGTCAATTCAATTAAATGGTAAATGTTATCAAAAATTACATTAGACTGGAATTCCTTGCTGTCTTTTATTATAATAATGACGTAGTATTTATACAGAGCAATTTTTTGTTATTTCAAGTGCGCTTAGCTATAAAAAAAACTTAGTTATTCTACAGTGTTCCTTACGAGTCCTTATAAAATTAATAAAACAAAGAATATACAGTATATATGTTAAAGTCAAACCTAGGAGCTTGACTAGTGAGACCTAAGGATTGACTAGTCAAACCCAGGAGCGCCGGAGCTTGACTGTAACAAATATACAAAGCAATGCCAGGAGGATTGACTATAACATATATACAAAGCAATGCCAAGAGAACAAAATTAACAACAAATGTGTTGTTTTGGCACAGGACAATAGACAATGATAAGCAATAACGTGCTAAAAGTAAAATATAATATAGATCAGGAGGCAGTTTACGTTAAGAAATTAGAAAAATTCGGAGTGCACATTAAACATAAAAGTACAGTAAGGAGGTAACCGAAACCAAACAATTACCGGAAACTTGAGGAACATGGCTTATTAGAGTATGTTGAAAAGTCTTTAGTTGAATTCTCACTACAATCTTGCTATTTTTTCAAGTAATTAATTGATTTTAGAACTCGGAAGATTTTACTGCGCACGAAATATCGATCTGATCGTCAGAACAGAACACAACGTGAGAGTTATTTAAAGACCCATGGTCCGTACATATTGTGAGCGCTTATTGTTTGTTAACCCAAGCAAGTCAGTCAGTCTGTGACAAATCGCAGAGGATCGTGCATCGTTATTCAGTGTGTTCGGCCCCAGTCAACTTTGCCCGCTCGCCATGTGTGTTAGTGTTACTCCGACTGCGAGGATGGAAGCAATTATTATTGTTATTCTTCATCAGGGCTAGGCTGATGATGATGATGACTCGTGTAGTCGATGATGTTTGTTTTGGACGCATATGCAAAGAATAATATCTTATCCGCATTGTCATCATCAAATATCATCTGTTAATCTCATTCCCGATTCGGTGATTGCTTATTGAAGTTGTTTTCGTCAGTGAAGAGATTTGGATTCAGAAGATTTGTGTTCCTTGATTATCATGAAAACCTTTTTCATGAGTTAAACAGATATTGTCAAGACAGCAATATCTTTCCCAATCCATTAATTGCTTTTTGAAGTTGTTTTTCGTCAGTGCAATGGACAATTTGTTCAAAACATTTGTGCTCCTGGTGTCTCTGCTGTAAATTCTGAACAATTTGGTGCAAAAGTTGTTTTGCAGACAGTTTCTTCAAAGGGTTCAAAATTATGTGAATACCTGTACGTACTTACTGTAAATTTGTTTTCCATTAGTTTGTTTAAAAAATTTGTGCTCCTGAATTATTTGGAAACTTATATAAATACTGAGCAATTTGGTGTAAAACTGTGTATAATTATTGCTTATTGTAAATTTTATTCTCATCAGTTCTACACACAGTTTGTTTGGAAGATGTGTCCCTGATGAATGAATACTTTTACAAACTCAGTGCAACGCAATGCAAAATGTGCATTTTTCAAATTCCACAATAAATTATGACTGTTACGAGTTCTGAGTCAACGTTTTACGGACTTTGACCTCAATCTACTGTGTGTGCATTTTTGGGTTTGATCACCTCAAAAAAGCAGTGGTTGTATCAAAGTGAAACAGATTTTTGAATAGCCATGTCTAATTCCAGTATAACCATTGATAAGATGACGTTTTGTCGCGATATCACTGACCGCATTAAAAGACCTTACTCGGATAGTGATAGTGCTTAAGGCCAGATCAGACAGAGATTGCGAGGCCAGTGCGAGGTGGAGTGGAGTTGTGTTTGGTGGTGTTTGGGGAAGGAAGGTGGAAGGATGCTGAGGTGCGACACGGGCTCTGTGTTCGGGATGGATCGCGCGTACATGTCCCTGAGGGCCAGGAAACCGCCGAGGATCAATCTTACGGTAAATATAAATTGATTCTACGAAAATGCACATTTTTCTTGCTTTTCAGTCTTCAAGTTGTCTCGTGAGCCAGGTTCACCTGTTTAATCCTCCTGAATTTTGTAATAATATATACAATTTTATCTGATTTAACCTATTTTTCATTTCATGGAATGAACATTACTGTATCCATTATCCATTTGAAATTTTTAAAAATCCTCAACCTTTATCAATGTTTACATCTCCCCCTCCCACTTGCATTTGTTATTGTTTTGTTAACTTCATAAATATCGCCAGGAAAAGCCATTGATTAGGTGACAGTTAAAGTAAGGGACTAAAATCAAAGTCTTCCCGATCTTCTGACTAAAAGTATTGTGATAGACGAATGCTGTGAGCTCGTTTTATGTTTCGGGAAATAACGGATTGGTACAATATTTTTCCGTCATTGGTGGAATCTTCCACAGTTTCACTAGCACTACGCACTTTTTGTATAGTAATAAACACATTATGTACCACTGAGAATCAACATATTATGATCATACATCGGAATCGGAAAAGTTTCATCGATATGTCACATTTAATAAATTTGACCATGATACTTGTTTTTCAATGAATCATCAAGATCTCATTGAAACTACGAAGTTGCAATAACGATTAGGTTCGTACCTTTTTGACACCACCATTTTTTTTAAATCTGTCGTCAGATTTTGGGTGGGTCCTTCGTGGAGTAAATTGTTCCTTTGTAATTATTTCCATCATTATTTGATCCAGAAACTGCCAGGAGTGTTCATACTAGCTATAAAAAGACGCTGGAAGCATTTTTCCTCTCAATGTAAACAACGATATACTTCCATCAACATGAACCCTAACTAATTCCCAATATAATTGAAACCCACTCACCTTTCCGAATGCTTTTTTCTTCCCAGTGAACACTATGGTCTAATAATAGCAGTCCCGTCTTTATTTTGTTGGAACACATTAAAGAAGATTTTTTCTACGATCCCGATGACGCTTTCTTTCTTCACTCGGGTTTTTATTTCCATCAGTTTGTTAGTTGTTTCTAAATTGATCAAAATCATTCATCATTAATCATTACGTTATTAGAATACGTTGAATACACGAATAAACGGCCTTGCTGTACTTATTAAATGAGTCATATTTGCCTGCATGCGAATTATTCATCATATCTACCTGTTTCTTTGTCCAGTTTTGTTTCATTACTAATAAAATGTTCGCCAAAGTTGACCATTTTTCATTCTAAGCTCTCGCTTTATTCATTGCGAACTGCAAACGAAATAATTGGAATAATTTTAAAGGTTATACCCATCAATGCAGTATATCATTTAAGAAGAAGATAATACTAATAAATCTAAACGAAACATGAAACAGTACAAGATACAGATAAATAAAAATGTAACAATCGCAACTGGGATTCGAACCCAGGATCTCTTGTCTTGTTGTACGGTTCTGTTACATGTTTAGTTTAGATTTATCAGTATTATCTTCATCAATGTTATTGTTATGGTCTACAATCTCTGTATATGTTGAAATATACAGGGATGAAATATATGATGATGTTTGGGAGGTCGATGTAAGTGTTTCTCAGAAGTCATTACAAACCATATTTACCTCATTCCATCGAGTAAAGGTTTTGAGATACTGATTTCATTTCACATATTAAAAAAAAAATAGTCTTTCCCCACCCTACGTAAAGTTTAAATTTATTTGACATTTTTGAAGTGAAAACTTCTTTAGTCCCGTTGTAATTTGAAACTCGGTGAAACGAAAAAGCGACACTAAAAAGAGACAAACACATACATCTATAGGATTTAGCCTGCAAGAGAATTAGATAAAATAATCGATGTCCTCCTTGTGCGGTACTTCGTAGCCTTCCCGCTCTTGACTACTTTAGTTTTCTGAAGGTTTCACGTCTACCGCGTGTGAACTGCACACTTTCAAATTTTTTTGTTTTTATTCGTATACACCTAAATGTGCCTCGATGTACATGATGTCCGGAAACTAGAGGTACGAGCGGGAAACTGGTGTATCTAATTCGCATTTGGACTAGATCTTGTGGTATAACTTTTTTGAATTGAGCTTTCTTTCGTTTTGGAGTAAATCGAGTTCGAAGTTGGAATTTTTTAGGTCACCTTTGAAAAAATTGATAAGCTTGGGAGTTACTATCAGCTGTTAGTACCTACTTGGCGCTTCAAGAATTCCTATTAATGCCGTACTGTCAGCGTAAAAAATAATTTTTCCGGGAACTAACCAAATTACATAATCATTTATGTATACTAGTGGTCGTCCAATGGTCGAAATTCGACCACAATTAATTTGAAGTGTAATTTAAAAAAATATATTTTTTATGCATAATTTAAAAAAAATAGCATTCTGCACTCCTTCTCCATATAAACTATAAGTGTGCAAAATTTCATACTCCTCCTCCGCACAATTTTCGTAAAAAAGGGTACAAAATTTTTGCTTCACGTATTTAATGTACTGATGAAAAATAAAATCGGGCCAAGAACAGTTCCTTGCGAAACTCCACGTTTTGTCTCTGCTTCTGAACTAAATTTTCCAATTTTTTTTTTGTGTTCTGACTTTAAAATATTAGTGTGTCTATTTTTAGTGTGTCTTTTTGAAACCTAGATGAGAACGTTAATGTGTAGGTGATGATTTACGGTATCAAAAGCTTTTCTTAAATCTAAGAATATAGCTAGTCATTTCATTTTTTAATCGATAGATGTATATATTTTTTTCTCAATTAATTTTATTTTTATTTATTTTTTTATTAATCATTAACGCCATTATGGGCTTTTACATACAAAATTACATTTTTATGATTTAGTGCATACTAGTGTGTTTAAATAACATAAAAAGCTTTTACACATTGTACATAGAAGTAAAGATGGTAGGTAAAAAGTATAACGTTATACAATAATAATGTACTGCATCTTCAGTGCTTAGGTCTTTACGAAAAACCATATTGGTTTTGTGATATAATATTAAATTTTGAAGTTTTCAACGACTCTATTTTTGTTTGTTTTCCGCTTGTACTACTAATTTAGTATGTATTTGTTATAATTTACCTTTTTCTATTACCCGTTTCATCGACCTTTCAAACTGTAGTTTAGAAAATGTGTCTGCTTCACATTATACCGTGTACTTTATCAGATGGAATATTATGGCATGACTATAAAATCTACCATTATCTATGTGGCTTGAATCATTAAGTACGAAGACTGTACTTAAAGCAATAAAAAGTCTTAACACAAACTTATCTTTTTTTAAAAGAATTAAAACACTTTGTATTTAAACCACGAATTTATTATTTTGTATATCTACCGGTTTCGCTTCGACCAAGCTTCATCAGGATATAATATAATAATAACTTATTATATTATATCCTGATGAAGCTTGGTCGAAGCGAAACCGGTAGATATACAAAATAATAAATTCGTGGTTTAAATACAAAGTGTTTTAATTCTTTTAAATATAATGTCTAACCACAAAGTAATTGCTTCTTACGAAAAAATTATCTTTTTTTATTAATTTGAAATTTTTTTTTTAATTTGTTCAAAGATATTTTATCACTTTCCACACCTTGAATTTATATTTCTTACATCATGTTTTGTGATTCATGATAGGTAATTGGTAAGTGACAAAATATAAGGCGCCCTTGATATGACATTTCGTAAAAATTGCACAATAAGCGGTCTTGATCGAATTAAAATAATGGGCCAACTGTGGTACTTTTGCGCCACCGAATAAAACATGGAATTCATTAAGATTATAAAACTTAGGCGACTAACACCTTGTTCGGAAGTTGCCACTATCTCTTTTACCTACAGATCGGACATTCATAGGTTTATTAATTTTAAATAAACCTACGCAAATGTAATATTGTGTACTCTTGGTAGTTGCTACTCGTACAATACGTAATTGAAAACATGGAACAATTAAATCTTCTTTCCTGACATTTTAATGTTTTTTTTTTTAATAAGCCACATGGTGGAAATTATGTTGTTTGCTAATAATAACCACATCGACCAGAATTTCACCTCCCTGTTCAAAAGTTTTTTCTGCTCGATGCTTTCAAAACACATTTTCTGCTTTTCATTTATAATTGTGGGCCAATTGGCAAACGTCGATATTTTTTTTAAACAGATTTTACAATGCAAAGATTGCATTTACATATATTGGATTTATATTTTTCTTTTTATATTCCTCTAATATATTTAAATACTTTTTTTTCTCTTCTAAATAACCAATGTACAATAACTGTTAAAATTTGAAAAAAAAAATACATATAAAACTTTATATTACAACACATAAATACTTGTCACACATAAACATAAATAAACACGTAAACACCTCAGCACAGGTTCTCCTAGTGAGGTGTTCACGAAACATACAACAATACCTATCCACAGTTTCACCTTCACAAACCTACCTTACACCCAACATAATAAAATTATAAAATATATTATGTAAAAATGTTTTCGAAATTGATCTATAGGTAAATACTGTAATGTATAGAAATAAATAAATAAACATAGAGTTTAATTAGGTTAAGCCAAAAAATTTTCGCTAATTTTGCTTAGAGATAGGAGTTTTATTTTTTTTAAACTATGGATTTTTGCAATCTATTGGGCGTCCTGTGTGTTCATGGCACGCATCTCTCAACAGTGTTATCAGTTGACGTGCGTGGCGTCATCATCAGAACCAGCTAGCTAGGGCTCTGGGCTAGGAAACTCGAAATGAGATGGCCAAGGGTAGTAGGCGCAGCGACTTCAAGGGCCTCAGTGAGCGACAGCAAGTTCAGTTGAGAAGTGTTAATGTCAAAATTTAAGATTTATCCATTCATCTTTTTAAAACTATCCAACTTTTTATTTAAAACTAGTAAGAAGGTAAAGGGAAGAGGAATATAGGATAAGGATAGGAGATGCTCTCGATACATTCTATACTCATGCATTAATATGTGATCGTTCGCATTACTTCGGTTCGCTTTTTCTGAAGAATGTCGATATTATAATATTGTGCGTTATTCTGCGCACATAAACGGGGAATCGGGAAATCCTAAGACTCATGTCATTACCATCGTTCATTCGTACATCGTACATTCGTTAAAGTAATACCTTTCTATCACTTTATTCTACCTCATTGTACATCTTTTACAACTCTAGCTGTACTCTGAACAGTCCCATCAATTTACGTCTACACGCCTTTCTCAGATTGCATAAAGCTCTAAAGCAGTGATTCCCAACGTGTGCGATATCCCCCTGATGGGCGTTGGTGGTATCCTGAGGAGTGGTGGTTGAAATAGGGTGGCGATAAAAGGCTAAAATAAGGGTCAGACATTTTTTTTTTAAAGTCGTTTATTGTTATATTATATTATTGATGAATTAATGGTATTTTTTAATTTGATAATATTTATTCAAAAATCCTAAAATAATGTGTATAACGTCTACAGAAAATTGTTTTTATTTTTCTAAATTTCAAAATACAGCATTCCCGGGTAAGGGGCCATCCATAAATTACGTCACACAAATTTCATGATTTTAAGACCCCCCCGTCCCTGTCACACATCGTCACATTTGTAAGACCCCCCTCCCCCCTAGTGTGACGTCACATATTTTGCTATTTTACATTTAAAAATAATCAAAATTCAGATTTTTACATGTGACTTCACAGAGTTGATGACCCCCCCCCCCCCATACCCCTTGTCACACAATGTCACACTTCTCTACTCCCCTCCCACCCCCCTTAAGAAGTGAGGTTATTTATTGATGGCCCCTAACAAAAAGTCTCAGAATGTTGTAAATACACCCTTATAAGCGGAAATTGTGACTTGCGCAATGATGATGAACTAAAATAGTAGAGGATTGAACCCGCAACGCCCGGTTGGTGATATTGCAAAACGTGTCGTGACCTTCCCCTTCCAAAAAAAATTATTTTAAATTTCCCCCTACGCGCTTTTCTATCCTTACTCTCATCCTTTTTTTTAATGGGGGGGGATGGTGAAGAAAAATATACGTGGAAAGTGGGCGGTGAGCCAGATAAGTTTGGGAACCTCTGCTCTAGAGGTCCAGGCGAACAGCGACAACATATTGTTGCATTCCCACGGAGCTTTCGGCTTCAAAAACAATTACTTCGCAGGCCTAAGCGACTGATTTGCAGTCCTATCACGTTCCTCTGGCTCAATGATCGCCCAGAATGGTAATGTCGTATCGCAGTACCTGTATCTGCACTCACTATAATATGCTGGTACTATTGGCTTGAATTAAAAGATGACTCTAAACGTTCACCGGATATGCAAAGTACGGGAAGCTTTTGATACGATTTGCCTCTTGACTTCATTGAATTTGCTGCTCATGTCCAATGTACGCGTTTTAGGCTCGGTCACTATATTAAAGCTTTTGTCTTTAGCGATTTTACGCAGCCAATTTGCGTCTTTTGAGTTTCAAAACTATTATTTTGCTTTTTGAAGACAACTTTCTATACTTCAACGATTTTTTTTGAAAAAATGATGAAATTCGATGAAAATTACGTTTACGTAATTAAATTACGAAAATATTGCTTTTGCCTAGAAATTCCAGACAGAAAAAGCTTTGCATCTTTTATGATGCAAAGAGGTCTAACAGTTCGAAAGTTTTCGCTTTGAAATTATGTAAAATCTTATATGTATGTGTTTAATCTTCGTTGTAATTATATTGCTGATTATTTATATTCTGATGCCATAAGTTACCGTTTCTTTGAAAATTTCTTACAAAAATTAGTTTGTATTCGCAAACAGATGGCTTTGTGTGTCCTGTAGTTCTTGCTAAAGTCACCATAGACCAGCATATGTATTAGAACCTCCATACCTATTACGACTTGTGCTTGCGTACGTTTCTCTATTCCGTCTCCACTGTGTGTATTTAGTATTGTAGGACTCTATTGTGGTTGAGACTTAGAAATCACGGCTTTGAAAGTGATCGTGAATAATTATTATTACACTAGAATACTATTACTAGATTTGCGTTACTCCACTTTATGATAATGGCTCTTGTCTTTTGGCCACAAGACGTGCTTTGTCTTACCTGAAACCATGTATAACAAATTCCTTCTTAGGTAATGGTCTGTTTCGATACGAGTGGAATGTTGTACCGTATTTCTTACTCAGTGAACTAAAATATGTAATAACAAAGTTAAACAAGCAATTGTTGTCATTTAAAGACTCGTTTTGTTTCCACTATCGACTAATTTTGTAAGAATCCTTCTTCATGCCTCATAATGAAAGTTGAACTGGAAAGAATTGGAATGGTAAGGATCAAAAGGAAAGACGATTGGTGCTAAGTTTGCTATAAAGGGTAAAGACTTTTGCGCAGAAGGAAAAGAGCGATCAACCTATATCTTATATATTTAGAATGGAGCTGTACCTAGGTTCGTTAAATTTAATTGGTTATTTATTTTGAAAAACTTCTTGAACGATGTCTTTCAAGTTTTCTGTTTTTGGTCAGCATGGTTTTATGTATTTGTTATTGCAAACCGGTGTTGGTATCGTTTATTCTAAAAAAATTTTTGAACATTGTTACTAGCTTCAGTTTTAATTGTAAACGTATTTCAAAAATTTCTGGCGTCATCTTACCCAATTTGAAATGCGTACAAAGTTGTACATTACTAAGTCATATCATTAAAATGAATTCGCTCTTTATTGGTACTGACCGAGAATAATAATTAGTCGCGTCACGCTTCAATTGGCTTCGTTAGCTGTGCACCTACTTTGTGTGCAAGTGATTGTTTTAATTCTTGGTATTAGTATCAATAAAATTCATAAAGTGTGAGAACATTGTGACTCACTGTCTGTTTCTACCGCCGGATAGATTCATTTCCCTCTCGTTTGGATTTCTTAGATTCCGCTACATCTCATTGTTGGGCCGGATGTTCACGTTGTTGAAATTCCCGAAACAATGTCTTGTAGACCCTGATTCATCTTTCGGTCTACGTTTTATATATAATAAATTTTCTCCTCTTCTTTTCTCTTTCACAAAATCTCAACACACCCGAATTCATTCCGAAATAGAGGCCGGTATGTATTTCAAAGATGTAAGAAATTCATCGCGTGTTCTTATTACCGCTCTTTTGTAACAAAACAGATATATAACTGATAATATCGCAAATGAAGAATCTTAATCTCCTAACCTTGCTTTGTTTTCAGTTGTAATCGTTTTCTTTTCCATTAGTTTTTGTGTTTTTAAGTTGATAAAATCTTATGCATTTTGTTAAAATAACTTCATTTTTTTTTAAATTAGGCCCTGAATTTACTATTTTTCAATGGAATCCTAGAAATACGAAAAATAATTGTATTTTCGACTATATTTAACTTTATTTATTATTTTGTGTTTATTGTGTTGGGCTCAATTCTATTTAAAAAAATATTTAAATTGTTCCTGACGTCAGGAATTCACACCATTAATCTAAATCTTTATCAGTGAATATAGAATCTTACAGCTCATGTTACTACGTGTTTACCGTCACACACATAGCGCCTATTTTCACAAGCAATAACGATAACGTATTTAATGTCAAACTGCACACACACGTCGAACTATAATTAAAATATCATAAAATTAATTATTACATGTGCACGTGTGATATGTCTAAATACAATAAACAGAACAAACGATTAAACTTCCAAATGAGCTCTTCCTCAACTTCTAACGTGTGAAATATTTTATTTTCCGACACCTCAACCCCCAAATTAGGTTCCCAAAAAAGGAAGTCGGTTCCGATACAGTTTAATGCACTGGACGTGATGTCTCATTATAAATCCCGTACCTCCCGTATATTAAAAACTATTTTTAAAGTTCTGCTTAGTATATTACTATTTACACTTGCCAATTCTTTCGCCTTCCTGAATCTGAATCGAATAAAGGTTTCCTCTTGCCAATATCAACCCAGTCAATATTTTCCTCGAAACAGATTTTCTGGATTTCGAAATATTTTCCACAAATTTACCGTTTTCTCTTGTTCCATTACTTATTTCATTATCAGAAAACAGAATCCGTCTGGTCTACTTCTACTAAATTCTCGCCGGTTGTCGTAAGTTATTCCGGATGGATAAGCATCTTGCGGATTATTCCTAATGACTGCTTCGCGTGAAATATTAATGTTTACTCTAATGCCACGCTACTCCCACCGCTTCTAGAAATTGTACGGTCCTAGAAACTACTTGTTATAACAGTTTTCGGAGAGAATTTGTATTGTTAATTCATTCTAGTTTTCTGGAATCGCCAAAAATATAAACCTTTATCCCTGTTAGTGTTTTTTCCAACATTTTTTTCAAAATAAACAAGCTTTCATTAAAGCCGCAAAAGTCTCTCACGTCATCCATCCCTTAATCCTTGATTTGCAATGGATTAAGCCTAATGGATTAAGATATTCTTTGGAATTGTTCCTGTAAGACAAAACAATTATCATAATTAAATTCATGGAAAATTTCAAATCGAATTTATAAAAATGAGATTCTTAGAAATCTGACCTCATTGTAAGATTCACATACCATTAGAAAATGATTGATTTCCATCAAAATATTGTTTACGGTACATCTTCCTCCGTTAATATTAGAAAGTCCATTATATTAATCTCGATGTGATGTTCAGAGATGCTTTTCACACAATTATTACTTGTTTTCATTTTTCACCCTGCAGCTTCCTTAAATATTCGACAAAATACAACTTTTTTCTCAGAATTTTAAACAGAAAACAGATTTTGTATGAAATCCCACAAATCCTTAGAAAATTTCATTCATTTTATCTGTAGTCCGGATTCCGGATAGCCTTCAATGATGAACCGCGCTTTCGACAGTTCATTGCTGGCCTTTAGTATTTTGTCGGAAAATGTGGTGTAAAATCTCTAGAGTTTATTTATTTAGTTTAAATACATTTATTTTCTTCTTTCAGTTATTACATATCCAAACTACACTTTACGAAATGCATTGCCATTGCGCAGTCTCGACTCTCAATTTGTATCATTTCAACTTCCTCTTCGGACAATTACTGGGTGCTTGATGTCATTTTAAAATGGAGTCAGTTAATTGTGCAGGCAAGTGTTTATGTTATGGCGGGTGTTTTATCAATCGGCTTAACGCGAGTGCGGGGCCCAGCCTGATGAATGGAATGCAAGCTACAATAATTACTCCAAATGAGTGGTGTTGGTAGGAGTATGGTTTTCTGACCTTTCGTTGAAAACTCAACGCATGGCTTGATCAAATGCAATGTCTTGAAAGTGTAGGGATATATCGAACTCGTGTCTATATAAATGCGTTTCCATAATTGTCCAGAGAAGCGAAGCTAGCAGTCCACTAACTGATACTAACCCTGATGTATTGCAGCTAGGCAAGGATGAAAGTCTACCAAACGCTGTAGAAATGGAATCCCTGAGGGAAATGTTTCGTATAACCATATATTTTAAGATCGTGTGAAAATTGTGGCGATCCGCAAATAATGCAAGACTGCTGTAAGCATAACGAGTTGATGTAAGAATAAAACGGGACGCTTGGATGGTTTGGGCATGTAAAGCGAATGCTTTGAAAGGATTGTGAGGAGAATACGTATATGAAGTGAATGTGAATAGTAGAAGAAATCTGGAACCTAAAGGATGGAAGCGATGGTGCGTAGGGTGTGACAATTATGTTGGCCAAACCATTTATTATTGATATATTTAGCATCTCTTCGATCAGTCATCGATTGTTATTGTTTATAATACTGTATATTTACTTGTTTATAATATTTCGCTTCTGGGAATTTCCTCTTCTTCCTTTTGCTATCGTGATTCTGTATCGGCAATTTCGTAGATATTCTACCTTTATTTATTTCAAGCAGTAAACTCATCGAATCGCACTTTATCCAATAAGTATCCCGTATTCATTGATATGGTACACTATCGTCTATATTATTATAAATAAACTTCAAACGTTTCTGAAAACAATATTTATCATTTTGTAATCTAATCTTCTCTTGCAAGTTCCTACTTTAGACTAGTTTTTAACCAATTTTATTCCTAAGAATTGAACATTTTACTTGCTTGATATAATCACGTGCCTACATGTTTTGACCCAAAAGCGCTGATTGATTAGATTCGAATCTGCAATACTTTTTTCTGTAATTTGTAAACTAGGTGATCGTTGTGGTACCTCTGTTGATGAAATGTCATTCTGTATTCTATTCGTTGATCAATTAAAATTATGTCAGTAGCATTCTATGTAACGGTGGTATCGCACGTAATTAATTTCGTTTCGGCTGTTCGTTTAGTTGTTCAAAGTTTCGTGGTTTTCCTGCTAAAATTTAAACGTTGGAACTGTATCGAATTAAAATTAAAGGTGTGAATCAAAAAGAAATTTAGAATATCTATCTATATTACTAAGGAAAACGTTTTGTGGTCCGATGCTCAAATCATATTTAATTTTCTTGGTCATGGTGGTGTAATAATTAGATTAATCCAGTGATAACCGCACTCAGCTTTTTTAGTATCACGAATTTAAATTGAACAAGTTAGTTATATACATCTGGTTTTTTTTTTTAAATTTGCAGCTGTATTAGAGATCTTGGCTTATTTTTTTACACGTGCATAGCTCCTTTCTATAGCTTGAATAACGTAAACACCAATAACGATCGAATTCTAATTGGTTCATCACTATTAAAGTTTTATTACATTTAAAGCTGTTTTAAAATTTGAATAATAATAAACTGTTTTAATTGATCATTTACTAATTTTTATCATTTCTCGTCTGTTCTATTTATTAAATCGTTCTACGTTTCAGTTGTCCCTAGTTTCATTTGGAAGCTTTTTAATTTCTGCTTTGGAATCGTTTCAGTTGTCCCTAGTTTCATTTGGAAGCTTTTTAATTTCTGCTTTGGAATCGTTTGTCATAGTTTTGGCGAGTTTCACTATGAGAACATTAATCTCTTTAATAGTATTACTTGTCATAACAATTATAATTTCTAATCGTTCTAGTTCGAAGAAACCTTAATTTTAGCCAACAATTAATCCTCTGAATATATTTTTTGAATGACTCCTTTGTCTCGATCGTGAATTATTATTGTTTTATTTTATTTTTTAAACACAGCTCCTGATTTTTTATCGTCCATTGTTTTGAAGCATTGACGTCAAGCATCTTCAATAAATGTGGGCACGGGCTCATAAAGATCCCAGTAATAATATTGAATGTAGTTTAAATATCTCTGGGCGTTTACTATGTATTTTTTTAAATAAATAACGTTTCGATTTTTATTCACTGGGCATAATCAAAAACACGGAACTCCACGGAAACAAGGAAGATAATCCCCATAAACGATGTGAAGTTGGACATATGATAAACAAATCTGATTATTTGGCGTTATCAATGGACACTGGATATTTCATAAATGCATTTGTGCATATTTCGACATTTTGGAGCATATCAAATTCTGCAATGCAAAGTCGGTGCAAAATTCTGAACTGGTGGCGGAAAAATGAGAAAATGTTATTGCGTCGAACACATGTTAATATTCTTTCATTGTTACCCTTTTGAATGGATCAAACAGTAATCCAGAGTGCAATTTGCTAACACGTGTGCCTTGTTCAAATACTGTCCAGTCACATCAGTTGACGTGGAACATGCAACGGTGCTTTTTTGTGCACAAATTAATCTTCGCCGGCAACAGGTAAAGATTATCGCCAGAGAACATCGATTAACTGATTATTGTTTACTGTGCATCTTATTCTGAGACAATGACGAACATTTTTGCACGGAAAAGAAAATTGTGATAGTTTTAATTCTATCGGCATCTTCAAATAACCTCGCTGATGGCAAGAATGTGAGGCATGACATCAATCAGTTTGTTTTCGCGCACTGTTTTACGCCATGAAAATTCGAAATACGTCAACAGCTAATCTCTTATCAATACACTGTTAATCTTTCATTGCATCACAAAAAACATGTGGACCTATAGTGCTAATTCTGGGAGAGAAAATAACGATAACAATTGATAGACAACCATTCGATAAAACTAAAAAAAACTGTCAGGCGACTAATAAGCAGGAAATTTTAACGAGCACGAACATAAGACAAAATGGTCGCTTGATTCATTAGATACATAGCTGAAGTGTGAGGAGTCACTGGTCGCATTCTCAAAGCCATAACAGCGATCGAGATAAATGTCTTTCAGGTATTTTGTAAGAAAAACTAGAAACATCTGGTTCAAAGAACTCGCGAGTAATCATGTTTTGCAGAAGACGAAGAAAAAAGTACCGCAGCTGGTTATGGATGGAATGAAACTGTCACATTCACTCACGAAAGTCGGCACGTTGAGTGTTCTAGGCCCTGTGACTTTGGTGCTCGCCCACGGGGTTGATAGTGACAAGTTGTGAGCAGTCATTCGTGGAGTTTCGGACGGATCCGTCAATGCTCGTGCGTCCATTGTTGTTGATATCTTACTGATAACAACTACTTCAACAGACTGATTAGTCAGTCCAGAATACAGAATGAGCCAATAGTCGGTAGTCAGACAACATCTAGTTACATTCTGTCGGTCCTAGGTTCACTCCTCAACTTTCTGGAAATACCACTCTAAGTGCCTATTATTTCTGATCATCCTAAAACTTTGTGCCTTTGGGTGTTTATAAACAATTTTTCCGGATGGTTTTTTTATAGGTTTAAAAAAATTAATCATCCACTAAATGTTGCGTACATTTTTTTATAAAGTGCTCTAATTTTAGTGTGGTCAAAATCTTTACTTCTCACTGCGGTTACGTAACGAACTTATTCGATTTTCTGCGAAGTGTTTTCCTAAAGGAAATTGAATCTACTTACACCACTTCACAGTTTAAATGTTTCGCCTTGAACGTCAAATTTTGTTTGCGTTTTGGCATTGACTTCCAACCGTTCTTACACTAATAATTATGACCACGCTGTGTTGTTACAACGCGTTGACATCTGTGGATAAGTAAACAAGACAATGTCCGCTGTGATTCCGAAAGTAAACATTTAAAGTTCTTCTGCAAACTTGATCGTACCAACATTTGCTCAACCTCTAGGAGGCGTACACACTCAAATTACAGAACTAAACCAGTCAAGTGCACTGCCCTGAATACACAAACAGTTTCGCGCAAGGCAAGAAAATGACTATCCACTCGCGGTGGGAGAAAATAAATAAACTTATGTCGGTGGCATCGGTCACATCTCGTGCGGAATTTAATCAGAAGATCGCTGGATGTGAGGCTATTTGTTAATTATTGTTCCTGACGGAGGCTGCGTCTTGTTACTCGCTTCAGTGCCATGGAGGTCCCAGAAACTCCTATCAATAAGAAGAGTGCGCGTGAAATGCTTCAAGTCCTGTACGGAGCTTACTACAGGAAAATTGGAACATCCCTCAAGGTTAGAAGATGTTTATTGTTCTGCTGCTAAAAGCTCCGCTATAACCTCTCTTTCTGTTACTTATTTCGATTACGAGCAGTACAACCGAGTTATCAGCGATACGCCTAATTGTATGCTTACTGCAACACTTGCTTGTGAGTCGCATTGTATTTTTAAATCATTGCATTTCCTTTTTCCGCCAAATTCTACATAATTAATAACCCTGTTTATTTTATTAATAACTTTAATAAAATTGTTTGTTTTATTAATAACATAATTTTTAACTTAACCTTTTTTGGTACTTTACATTTACTCTGGCGGTTCTCGTATGAATACGCTCTTCCTCATTGCCCAAAGCCGGGGTACATAACCGAAATGAAGTGACGCTCAATAAACACCAGTTTATTAGCACATTTTACAAATTTACATCTTTACAAATCAATTGGTAACATTTTTAAAACGTTCAAGCCTTGAGAGTAAAAATTAAAATAAAACTGTTGTATGTGTAAAATTATGTTTTGATCGTACGAGATTTACTTTCCTCATTGTAATTATTTACACATATCGATTACCAGTTGATTAGTCAGACATCTTCAATTACTAAATTTAAGATAATGACGGAAATAGTACATATTCGAATGCTCACTTTAAATCAAATATTATTGACAAGTATCTATGTTTCATATATTAAATAAATATGCTGTAAAATAACATTGGAAAGCATAACGGTCCGGTGCATTAGTACGACATTTTTAAATATCCTATTAGTGATCCAGAAAACATCAGCATTTTGTTTGATTCTTTGACAATTTTTTTTACTTTATAATTGATTTGGTGGTATTTACGAGTAATCTGAGTATTGTACCAGATAGAGGGTACACTTTTTAACTGCATACTCAGCTCAAATTTCGATTTTTTCGGAGATGTCTGACTAATCAACTAGACGAACGGTGTATAGATTCATCCATTCGGATTCGCAACAAACTTTATTTTCTCCGCCTTTGAACTTTAAATATTTAGATATGTAGGTCAAATATTTAACAGGTGTGTTCTTTGTAAGCAAGTCAAGTTCGGAGTAACCGAAGGATTTCTTTAGACCTCGTCGTTATTGCTAGCTACACCATTTATTTGCGTTCGTAAGTTGTCACGATTTTTATAGATAAACACTTCAAATTGATTATAATAATATATTATCTTACTTTATTTTTTGGTGCAATCTTTTTTTTCTGAGAAAAAATTGTCGTATTACAAAGTAAATATGCGGTTTTATCATCTGTGCAACCTTTAATGCTTAAATGTTATTTAGCTAAAAATATGTAGGAATTTGTAGACATCCGCTTTATAAATTATCAACAAGGTTTTCTAGGAATTATTCTGGTCAATATGTCTTTTCTTTATAATTATATTGTTTGCCTTGTTAATTTAGCTTATGACCGTAAAGCCCGGTTGTGTCATCCGTGGTTTGCTAAAGTGGTTATTAATCTATGGTGATTTGGCTAAAACTTCACATTTTACTCCGTTCCAACATTTTAAAATCTCAATTTAAACAGGATGGCCTATGAATGGTTATTAAAATCTATAGTGATTTGGCTAAATATTTTAGTCCGTTCCAACATTTTAATTCAAAATTTAAACGATTTGTAAAATGGCCTATGAATGGTTATTAAAATCTATGGTGATATGGCTAAAATTTCATATTTTACTCCGTTCTAACATTTTAATATCTCAATTTAAACGATTTGTAGAATGGCCTATGGTTCCTTGATTATTAATGGCCTTTGGTTATTAACCCAAAAGGCGCTATACGAATGACCCAAATATTATGTGTTGTCAACTTATCAGGCGCTTGTCACTCTTGATCAAACAATATCGCGTGTTAGTACGTTTGAACCACAGCATTAGTTAAATCGTGAATTGAACAACCAGTCCTAAGTTCTAATTGAGGAAAAGTATTTCAACTATTTTTAACCCCTCAAGCCTCGGGCATATTCTGTCAGAAGGTCAGAAAATTTCCTCATTTCAATAAAATCCAAGTAAATGGAATATTTCTTAATGTATCCCAAAAATTAAACTTTTTTGAAAGGTGATGAAATACGCTTTCAAATATTATGATTCAAAAGACACATTTGATTTTTGAAACATTAAAATTTTGAATGCAAACATAAAAAAGTTTAAAAATAGCTCACCTTACAATAACTTTAAAAAAACGTATATATTTTATTAAAAAAAAATCTATTATAAACGTTGTCACTTCGCTTTTTAGTCGTTTAAAAAAATTACATAAAAAATTCACAAAATTTTATCATTTTATATCTTTAAATCGGTTTAACCGGTAATAAATCAACTTAGACACCTTCAAAATTGAAATTTAGAATCATATTAATATGTAAGTCGTCGCAAAGTGGTTTAACCACGGTTTGATAATGGCCTTGTAAGCCGAAACAGCTGTCACAATAATAAAAAAACTAAAATGCTTGCAGAACTTAGTTAAAACATTATTAAACTTAATTTACGCATTTTCGCCGAAAGAAGAAATCTTGGGTTGCGGCACCAGCATCCTAGGCCGGGGCGGTCCCAGCTTTAAAGCATTGACAAGAAATAATTCTTATTGAATTAAATTTTTAAAAAATTAAATGGAGTTCTACGAATTAACACAAAACAATTAATAGAGTGAAGATACGTTACTGAGACAACGCGGTTCGTCCAGTGGACATACTTTTGTGGCTATCCTTTTTCATAAGTGGTGCCACTATTTTTTGTTTAATTAGCTATGTGGATATAACATGTCTTGTATTTTTATATTTTCATTGGAAAGATGTCGTAATTTTTCAAATTTACTAAAAAGGCAATGATCCTGAAACAGATATTGATTTTATAAATTATACTTTTAGCTTCACCAATCCTACAATTATAATATCCTGTGATTTGTCATGGGTCTGCGTTAGTGTTTTAATAAAAGAAATTTGTGAAAAATGTATTTTACGCTCTGTAAATCTCTGCTTGTAAATTGTCTAATTTAAATTAATGCGATAATTTTTTTCAATTTGTGTGTATTTAATTGCTGTGGCATTTGATGGTCAGCGCCTTTCACTTTCCTCGTAAATCACGCTGGCGATCCGGCGGTGTCTGTTGCTTAATCTAGTTCATTATACCCTCCAGTAAGTGCCTCTGGCTTTGAATTTCCGGAAGATCTCCTTTCTAAATCTCCGTATCGCAACACAACAACCCGCTCAATCAGAGCCAATCAAATATTAGATCATTTTGACGCTGTTATTTGTTGCTTTCTTTCACTGTCACTCTCTCGATCAGTGATGAGCAACCCGCGGCATGCGTGCCCATTTCATGTGTCCCGCGAGCCTTTTCCCACTGCCCACTACCTGCTGCCCACGTGACTAAATAAAATGTCTAAAAAAATGCTGTAGGGAATATTCCAGAGTTACTCTTTTTTTGTAAAAGGATTTAGCGGAAAACTTGAGTCTTTCTTCAAAATTTTGAATCAGCTGCCCAAAATAATAAGCTTTTTGTTACATGTCACAAAGAAAAAAATTTGTGGTTTGTTTTTGTTGAGAACTATGTTTGATGCATTGTAAAGGTTTCCGTTTTATAAAATACCAACATTTTTCTTAAATAAATTTTGTCAAGCTTTCCGAATGATAAAATAAACGGTTACCCAAATTTGAATAACGTCACTTACTGGTTTGGCCTTGGAGATATAAAATTTTCGCCTACGGCGCTTTGTTTTTTGCGTTTTTTTCGTAATTATTTTATTGAAAAATAATTTTTGAAAATACAAATAGTTTTGCGACACCACTGACTGCAAATCTAACAATGTCAAGCTGTAGTTAACTTACCCCCCTACTGCCGTGAACAAATTGAAATTGATAAATTGATTCTCCGCCTAAAAAGGTTGATGGTCACTGCTATAGATCTAGATTAAGTGGTCGTTGCGTGAGATCAATAAGTGAGAGTTTTACGATTGTTAAATCGTTTGTAAGATTGTATTACCTTCCTTTCTCTGCAGAACCCTCGGATGCACCGATTTAAGCATTTATTTTTATTAAAATAATAATTAAATTTTTTGCCATTCACTAGGGTAGGGTTTTAAACTATATCATTTGAATGGTGATTGAATATTGTATTTCCTCCTTTTATTTGCTGTATTCTTTTGAAGGATGTAAACATCATCATACATAGAATTTTCGGTTTTGGGTCTGTGAATGGTTGTAACTCTGGTTCAATGTCCTTGGATTTATTTTGTATTTAAATGTCATGTTCAAAATTTCAAATGATAGTGCCAAGAATTCAGAAACTATAGTATAATATTTTTTTGCAGAAAATTATTTTAATTCTATATTTAAATTTCTTAGGGTTAATTTTTACAAGGATCCGCGCTTTTCCATTTTCAAGAAAGTATTATTTACTTGCTATATTTACTAACCCCGTAATAATATCCCGTGACTTTTCACATGAAATAAAAACTGAACTTTCACGTAAGGCACACTAGACAAAACGTTGATTTTGGTATCTACTCGTCGTAATGAGTAATAATTGTTAATAGATAATAATTCAACTGATAGTGTTGGATCTTCCCCACAAAATTTGCATGGATTATTTCATCATTGTGAAATGCTGCAATGTATGAAAACATTACTTGGACTTTCACGATTTCAAACAGTGTTTTATAACGCCCACTCAGTGCTGTTATCCTAGTTGGTAGAAAAATAAATAATATAAAACATAATGAATCAATACTAATAGTTCTGTAAACAGAAGACCTCGCGACCAGAAAAGCGTTTTTTTCTATTTTTTTTTCTTATTTTATAATTCTAGACAAAAATTTCGTACGATTTGTAAGTTGGTACTTAAATTCCTTCCCCCTAATTTATGAACCTAAATATAGTTTTTTAACTCCAAATAAGGAATGGAATTACTTGATCTGTCCAAAGAAACGTCACTATCTTAGTGACAATTATTTTTTCAAACTTTTTTCATGCAGGTATGTGCAGTTGAAAAAAATATGAATAAAGATGTCGAAATAAACATGACGATTTCATATTTGAAAAATTAATCTTTACTGAACCATTAAAACGGCTAAGACAAAATGAAAAACAATACTGTTAAAACAGGATTAATTTATAAAGTAAGGAAAATTATTTATTCCCCACTTCTCACTCTGTTTACAAAATAATAACACATTTAAATAAGTCTCAGCATTACGTAGAAGTTGCGCCATTATTCAACAATTAAGAACACATTATTGTGGGGATAACATATTTCAAAGTACCCCAAAAAATTATTGTCACAATTATTTTCTCAATAAATCGGTTTAGCCGTTAATAAATCATTCTAGCAACCATCAAAATTGAAATTTAGAATCATGCGAATAAGTCGTCTCAAAGTGGTCTGACTACAATTTTAAAATGGCCTTATAAGCCGAAACAACTGTCACAATAATAAAAAATAAATAAAAACTTAACTAATTGCAGAACTTAATAAGAAGTTATTAAATTAATTAATTAATTACATTATTTAATTTGATTTTTTTTTATAAATAAAATTGAGTTAAGTTAAATTTTGTTAAGTTAAATCATCCGAATAAGTCGTCTCAAAGTGGTCTGACTACAATTTGGAAATGGCCTTATAAGCCGAAACAACTGTCACAATAATAAAAAACAAATAAAAACTTAACTAATGCAGAACTTAATAATAAGTTATTAAATTAATTAATTAATTACATTATTAAATTAGATTTTTTTATAAATAAAATTGAATTAAGTTAAATCGTCCAAATAAGTCGTCTCAAAGTGGTCTGACTACAATTTGAAAATGGCCTCATAAGCCGAAACAACTGTCACAATAATAAAAAATAAATAAAAACTAAACTAATTGCAGAACTTAATAATAAGTCATTAAATTAATTAATTAATTACATCATTTGATTTTTTCTTATAATTAAAATTGAGTTCTACGAAAACACCATAAAAATAGATAAATTAAAACAGGAGTTTTAGAACAAGGAATTTTGTTTACGAGATGTTCGTTTTCGGGGGACTCTTTTTAGAAATCATTTTTTTTATAATAGTACAATTTAATGTATATAACATCTTTGATCTTTAGTGCTTATGTTGTGAGTTATGTCTTTTCCATTTTACTAGATCCAATTCTTTCTTTCTGGTGTGGCTTTTGTTGTGGTCTTGTATTTTTCAGCATGCCATATATTTTTATTTTATTGCATTCTAAAGCTAATGTATTATTTTATCTTGTTCCAGGTAAGTTACTTCGCCTCACTTATCATTTGACGACACTATACGTATTCAGAATTGGTAAGAAATGACATTGGCCTGTTTAACTTTCCTACTAAAAGATCATTAGGTATAAGTTGTTATATCTTACCTGTGACTTACCCAATATTCGTGGTTCATTGAGTGAGGTTTTTCCGGGTCTTGGCGGCAGATGCATTTGTCCAACAGCTGCGTGGCGGGCCGGATTGAGAGAGACTGGTTGAGGAAAGCCTTTTGACTTCTCCAGCCGGACGCTTTCAACCCATCGCCTCGCGCCGCAAATTGGATAGATTCACACGTCTCACTCCTGGACCTGACCCCCATATTCCTACCCACCCCTCATACCTTTTTCCTTCCCAGATCTTTCTCTCCTTCCTTTCCTTAAAAAGACGCTCCACGTAGCATCCCCTAATGCATGACCTATACCCTTAGGGAAATTATTTTCATCGGGGCTTTCTGTATGGAGCTAACGTAAAAAAAGCCTAAATCCTTGTTCGAAGGTTGTTCCTAATCCCCTGACCATTATTTATTCAGCTTGCTTTTAGTTATATCCTATTGTACGAAAGCTTCATTATTTTTTCAACCAATATAATTGATCCCGCAATATTGGAGTACAAAAAAAACCATGCAGTGACGTAAGTACACTTCATTTTATTCTGTTGCACGTAGTTTCATGTCGCATTAAATCTAGGAGAGAATACTAAGCGATACGATGTTTTATATTTGTTCATCTTCGTTTATCTTTTTAATTAAATAATATGCATGTTGATTATTCGTTGACGACACGGCTCGTTAAGGTTATTATTGAATTCTCTTTTAATTTCCTGATAGTCGGTAAAGTGACAAGTCTAAACACTATGGGAAGCGCCGCCGTGCGAATCTGGAATGGTACCTAGGCTCAGTAGGGCGGGAGAAATCTACACTTTCCATTATAATATTGTTTACGTCAGTGCTACGCAACCAGTGTGCAGCGGATCATTGTTTAAAAATGTTGCAAATAAAATAAATAATGATTCTTACCTATTTAATAGTTAACGTAGAGTTAGAGACGCTCTTAACAACTAACCAGTACGTCGTTTCTCTGCAGGGATAGGCAAATTGGATGGACCGCTAAACAACTTGGTCTTGACGTACACTTCTTTTTCATTCACATTCATACACCGTCTTATATATGACCTCTTGACATGGCCCGACTCAAGTATTTGGTACACTTTATCGTGCCATGTCTTTCTCGGGCTTCCCCAAGTTATTCTACAATTCTTCTATATTGTGTCCCAAATACTCCGTGTGCAAAATTTTGTTGAAAATCGTAAATTCACGTCTATTATTACATTTTTTTTATAATTCACCTACCTTATTAATTTCTTCTAAATTTAAATCCTCTATCAAACTTTTCTATAAATGCACATTTTACAGATTTTTTTTGACGGATTGTGAAAATTTTAGATAACCAACAAACAAAAACTACCTTCTAGGCACTACCACCTTTTCGTATCTTTATATTGTCATTTTACAAGGACGAAAATTTCTCATATTATTTAAATATTGCTTATTACTTCAAGATTCGGTGTTAGTTATAAAAAAAAATTCTTTATAAGTACTTTATTGAAATATATGATTTACCGACTCCGTAGTGAATGCACAAAATAATTTATTTTTAATCATTATATATTGTGTCCTACGACTTGCTTATTACTTACTGTATTACTTATTTCTTTATTACTGAGTATTTTACTACTTATTACTTTATTTCTTATTACTTAATTACTTATTACTTTATCATTACTTATTACTTATTTGTGTAAAAGCCCATTAGGACGTAAATAAATAAATAAATTCAGGCATTTACCGAAGTGACCGTTTTCTGAATATTTACTGAATGAATCTTCACTTGCTTTCTGAATGACCCCAACCTTAACCTAACCTCGCATTTTTCTTGTTGTGAATCTTGCTATGCTGTTGTTGAACAAAAGGTTGCGTAACACTTATTTACTGTGCCAGTACCATCCAAAGTATGTTTTGCTACAGTCGCTGTTAGATCGAGCCACTCCAACAATCCTTTCAGTTGCGCATACCGCCAAGCAAGATGAATGCCAAGACCGGTGTTCATCATTAGACGTAGACGCTTGTGTTTTATGTTTTGTGTTTTTTCTTCATTCATTGTTTTACCGTGGCTGTAATCACAGCGCCCGGTTTACGAGTACGCCTAACGTTAATCCAATCCAAAGAAATTGCTTTACTAACGATGAAAAGATAATCTCACTCTTTTTGATGAATATTCAATAGTTTTTGCTTCTGTGTTGTACAATAGTGTTGTTTTTGACAGTATTTTTAAGTGTTTGTGAACTATTGTACTCCTAACGTTAATCTAATCCAAATAAATTGCTGTACTTACTAAGAAAAGATAATCTCACTCTTTTTGACGAGTATTCAATGGTTTTTGCTTCTGTGTTGTACAATAGTGTTGTTTTTAATAGTTTGTCAGTGTTTTTAAGTGTGTGTAATAGTACTTATTGATAAACAGTAAAATAAAAGACGTTTTTGTTGATATTTTGATAGAGGGAAACTATATTATTACGCCTAACGTTAATCTAATCGAAATAAATTGCTGTACTAACAATGAAAAGCTAATTTCACAGATTTCAAATAGTATTGATGAGTTTTCAATAGTTTTTGTTTCTGTATTGTACAATGGTATTGTTTTTAATAGTTTGACAGTGTTTGTGTACTATTGTTTGTGGATAAACAGTAAAATAGAAGATGTCCTTGTTGAAAGAGTGAAACTAAATTATTAGACTATATGTATTTTACTCCAAGACGCGTAAAAACAACAATCATTGGAAGAACATTTATTTTGTTGAGTAATTAACAAATACCGGACGCTTTACGCAAAATTTCCTGTAAGTATAAACATAATTAGCAATAAACAACTTCCTTTTGTTTGTTGTTATGATAAAATGTGTTAATTAAATCACATAAATGTCATAATATATTAATGATTTCTTTAACATGTTCCTCAAAGTTTCTCATGGTTGCACTCGGTTTAATCCTTGGTATTAATTATAGTTTGTTCATAGTCATTCAAATTATGGATGTCTTTGACTTCGTATGAGTGACTGATTAAAAAATAACGTTCGCAATATTTCTCTACCTTTCCTTATTTTCATTTATCAATTATTTTATTATATTGATATCTTGTTGACCTCTGCAACAGAGTAGCAGTAAGCTCTTTGACTGTGCATGATATGGTCGCAGATTTAAATCCAATCAAATATATATTTGAAATTCATTTTAGACTTGAAGCTACTGTCAGCATTCTTATGTTGAGAGACCATCGTGTAGGATCGAATTTACTCGAAATGCATTTTACCCCTAATTTGGCTGTTTTTTGGGTTACTTTGTCTAAAATAGATGCAGGAAAAATAGGAAAAAACTGCTTTTTTTCAGATTTTCAGATAAACAATGTTTATCACACTGAACGTTGCCAAAGTTACGTAATACAAAAATCTAAGTTCAAATGTTCTCTTAGGTGAAAATGCCAAATATATTAGTTCAAATCAGATGTAAATGGAAAATAGTAACGAATAAGTAGTTATCTATATTATTTTTATTACTAACTATCAGATACTCGGCATGCGTTGCAATGCCACAATTAAAGAAATAAATTGTTTTTCCCTGCATGGTCTTTCCAGTGCGTCCCCGTTCCCCTCCCGTGTTCCTTTCCCCTCCCACGTTCCCCTTCCATCTTACCCGCCTTTCCCCTCCCTCATCACTCCTCTTTCCTTCTTCGTTATCCTCCTTCTCTTGCCTTCCCTCTCTGCCACTTAAATATATGAAATACGCACATTTTCAATTAAACAAATTTCATGACACCAGAGCTTACCTTTATATACATGGAAACACTCTTCTGCTTAAATTCAATGTTCTGTAAAAATTTGGAGTCAATCCATCCACTACTTTCCGAGACTTGCGAACGCAAACATACGGAACCTAAATATTTATATATTATATAGATAATTTAAAAAATTCAAATGTGTTTTTTTATAGAGTAAAAAACAATTTCTCGCTTTTTTCCACTGAATAAAATCATGGATCATACCTGCAATCGCGGCTTTGTTTAGTGACTAAATCTAAATAATTTGGTATTTCTACCACCTTAGTTCATATGGGTACTTTAGCCTCAAACATGGGGATGCCATAGTTCTATTGGCAATTGGCAGATGGGGTTCTCGGGTATCATAATATTATAACAAACAACAAAATAATATAGCACCTCAGATGTAATAGATTCCAACTGGAAATCAGTTGTTTTTTTTTAATCCCAGGTTTTATATTGGGTGTGTAATTATTTGTGGGTGGCCTACCTCACCTGTCATCTCGTCCCACGAATATCTGACAGTGTGTCATGCAAAGCCAAAATAACTATTAAATCATACAATATCCTGTGGGGTTCTAAAAACTTAATTAATACTTCATCTTTAAAAGTAAATATACCAATTCGTATTTACAAAGTGCATCATTCGGATCCTATAATGACGACAAGACGAAATTCCAGCTTTCCAAATATCTACAAAAATAGTCACAGGAGCATCCTAATCGTATTTTTTTACATTAGCTCCATTCAGGAGGCCCTGAGGAAAATAATTTCCCTCGGGGCCTATGTCATCTTTGGGGATGCTGTGTGGAGGGGCAGGAAGGAGAGAAATATCTGGGAAGGAAAAAAGGTATGAGGAGTGGGTAGGAAAGTTGTGGTCAATGTGTCCAGGAAAGACGGACGCATGAATCCATCACTCCCACTGAATGAGAGGGCTGGGAGAGACCTGCTGTAAAGGTAAAAAGGTGCCCCAAAGCCACACTAGGTGGGCAGTCACATTCACCGCCAGGACCCAGACAAACCTCACCCCATTAACCCGTTTCTTCGGACTTACTCGTATTTTTTTTCAATATTATAGTACCTACCTACCGATCTTCCTAAGCTTGAAAAAAGAATTATCACTGAGATAGTGACGTTTCTTTGAACAAATTGTATTTTAGAAATAAATAAAAAAAATTACATAAAATATATGGTTTATAACAAATAGGTAGATATTTAAGAACCTCCTTTCAAATCTCATAATTTCAAAATAAATTTTGATCTTGTTTTAGAGAAAATTATAAACATAGTTTTACAATTAATTCATAAGAGACGCGAGAAATTTCTTGTTAAAGTGAGAGACTACAAGCTTAGCTTAGCTTAGCTTTGTGATTAACCGAAGATTTCAACGCGCCGGAACTTTTGAAATGATTCCAAAAAATGATTTAAAATATTTTTTCAAATTGGTCACATTTTGGCCAACGAACGCTCGCGGGAGTTTGCAAATTCGCCAAATTATGACCAAAACGCTGCAGTAAATAAATCACAGCTCAAGAATTATTGCTGTAAGACTAATTAATATCACCTTGACAGATCACCATCTAAGCAAATAATATGAATGAATCTTAAACTATGACCTAATCATCTATTTACTCAATTTATTACTTAGATATATACTTAAGATAAAATATATTTTAATGCTAGATACAAAACACAGATGTCAGGTTGTTAAGTTGTCATTGCAGATATAAATCAAATCAAAATAAGTTAAGTACTCCATTGGGTGAAGCCACCATTTGTTTTAATCATACACAATTTGCGGCCGATCCCGACTACGACCAATACCTTCAGCAAAACACATGGCACCTAATCAAAAATCCTTTTGTATTTCGTTTGATCATTTTCTGTTGCGTTGGTACTGTTCATAACCTTTTTACTACTTTCAGATACTTGAATGTATGATTCAAATTTAAGTTTGACGAGTACCATGCGTGAATAACTCCCATAACATCAACGGAGTTTATAATTCAATGGAGTTCGGAGATATGTATTATAAAAAGTGATTTTTTTTATGTTTTCATGCTGGTTTGACTTCTGCACGTGCGTACACATTATATTGGTCTTTTAGTTATTTCAGTATACTAATTTTGCTGTCCAGTTTCGCCTAAAATAATTTATTTTCACTTTTTCTTATTGAGACGTTAAAAACAACAAACAATACGACGAGGCGTCTCATCATATTTTTTGTCACTTTATTTAAGGCGGCGCTTCTCGGCTGATAAAGAAGAAGATGGAGAGATATGTAATTACGAATGTTGGACAGAGCGCGCTAATATTTTAAGTGATAAAACCGCAGCGAAAATTGCGTTAAAGCTTAATAAAACATGACTCGTTTAAAATAGAGCAAAAATCTCGTGGAACGTATCTTAAGTATCATTTAAAGAAACATTGTGAATTTTTTCACAAATATAACTTGTAAAATAATAGAAATAGACTTGTTTTAAATAATTTTCGGAGCATACTTTGCGATTTTTTTTCTATCGAGGGAATTTCATATAATTTGCATTTCGGCGTGGAACGTATCTAGATATTATCTTAAAAAATAACTTTTATTTTTTTAAGAGCTTAAAAATTTAACTTAAAAACTTCAAATGTTTAAGGGAGATATGTAAGAAATCGGTCGAATTCGGATAGCGGTGGCTTAATATTTTTGCCATATCGCATGATAGAAATGACTTAGTGATCTGAAAATATTGTTGACTCTTAAATTTCAGTCGCAATAGGCAGGTCAAATTTTATGAAGCCAGATTTCATCTTTTCAAAATTTATTGCTGACTCAAAACAGATACTCTGCCCCAGGTCACCCCAAATGGTTCGCTACGTTTGGTGAATTTTGCGTATGGGGGTTATTTGGCCCGCTACGCTTGGTCCGGGTTCATGGGGTGAGGTTTGTCCGGGTCTTGGTGGCAGTTGCGTTTGCCTATCTGCTGCGTGGCGGGCGGGATCGGGTGAGACTGGTTGAGGGAGACCTTTTGACCTCCAGCAGTCATCGGAACATCGCCTTGCACCGCAGTGGGGGTATGGATTCTGGACATACTGATCCCCAGATTCTTACGCACCGCTCATATCTTTTTTCCTTCCCAGAACTTCCCCTTCTTCCTTTCCTTATAAAGACCCTCCACACAGCATCCCCAAAGATGACATGATATTTTCCTCAGAGCCCCCTTTCAAAAATATCTGTACTTTTGGATTATATTATTGTTTCGTTCTAAATATCGGTCAGCCTGGTTCTCAACTGACAAAAAAATCCATTGCTGTTAAATTTTATTAATTATTTTTAGCAATTTTACAAAATTTAAGTTACATTTGCGAAGTCCATGAATACATCAACGTGCGTACGTACTCCTTTTATAAAAAACTCCCTGATGATAGCAGCCAGTTGTAATATCGATGTCAGTACATATTCGTATTCAGTACCCGGTCCGATGTGTTTCTCTTGTCGTTATTTAGTGTCTGCCGCGTCCTTACTGGAGTACTGTCTGCGCGAATACTCCAAATTCCTCAACAGATAAAAAAAAAATCTTAACAAATAACTAAATATCCCTCGCGTAATCCTGGCAAGTAATGCTAGGGTCTTGGGCATCATATTGGGCAATTATTTATTTTATTTGGAACATTTGAGAACAATATTTTTTGTTTTTATATGATATAGGTAATTATAATAAGTACACTTGTACGCTCCGTGTTTGTTATTTTTTTAATTTGCCTTTGCAAAATATAACAGTGTTGTTTGTGTATGGTAAAAAGTTCAATAATCGAGTGCAGCAGTTTTTCCATTGTGTTTAATATAATAACAGGTAACACTAATTGTTTTTTAACATGTTAAATTTAAGGGGGCATTAACAATGGTTCAAATTCTCTCCAAATTTAGCTTTGGTGTTTTTTATAACAGATACAGGCGGTAGGATGTTCTCTGTGTGGTTAGACTTCAAAGGAAGTCGATATACTTTACTTCTCACGGTATTTATTATTATTTCATGTTTATTTCGTAAATAGAGTAAATATCAGTATACGACATTTTTTTTTAAATTTCCCCACAAAGAAGGGTTAGATGCAAATTTCTTGGTAAATTATTAATAAAAAAAAATGTGTGATTTCAGGATTAAATGACTATATTTTATTATTTCAACATATTTCGCATTTTCATTAATCATGATTTAATTAAATTAAATAACAAATTTGCACCACTATTTTATAAATTTTATCATTTGTTATTACCATACGTACTAAATTGCCTATACTTATTTTTCTATTCTTAACTGACTTTGTATTCTGATGAAAATCACTGGTTTTGAAACATGTTGATAATTTTTATTATTTAATTTGCAGAAATTTTGTTATGTTATTTTATTAAAATGTCGCCATACAGTGATTTTGCTACTATTGAAGAAAAGGCCTCTGTGTTTCCTCCCTCCTACAACATAGGACTTTTCCACACCCAGGTTTGAACTCAAGATTCCTACCCACCCCTCATACCTTATTCCTTACCAGAACTTCCACTCCTTCATTTCCACAAAAAGACCCTCCACACAGCTTCCCTAATGATGACATTATTTTCCTCAGGGCCTATGTCATCTTTTGTGGAGTTAAGTAAAACAATTAGGTTCTCCTAATTTTTTTCGCACATGAAAATATTTAACAATGAGAGCCCCAATATAGGAAAAAATATTAAATTTTTAATAAATAGTTGAATATTCTACGACGTTAATTTAGATTTAGAAGGGTAACCACATACAAAGTACTCTTTCACGCAGTTTCCTTCGTAAAAGGTCATGAAATACACTGATTCCGATTTCTAATCCGTTTTTGCATTGAGAATGACCCATTTAAATAAATTACTCACCTAAAATTCAAATTATTTATACACCAAGCAATACGTCACCCTTTCCGCGACTTTGTTGCTACGAAACCGGAAATGGCGTTTCCTTTATTATGAAGTTGGCTTGTTTTGGCAAAGTTTTCCCTTTGTGCCTTGCACACCCGCTAAATCCATTATTAATCCCAGTTTGGTGCTGAATCCGAGTTCATTGCCTTCCTAACAAGCTGCTTTATCCTAATTCGTATAATTTACTCTGAGCATACCTGTCTTGGCATTTTTTAATTGCTTGGTATTTACCAAAGCGTAGGAAAAACTATTAGCTATTGTGTTAGTTATGGTTGTATTGTGTGCTCCAAAGCATGCCTCACGAATGAAGAAAATTATTAACCCGGAAAAGTTCGTATACAACTTTTCAACATCGGTGGATAGACTAGCAATGGAACTGATAGTACAGGTAAAACATTGCAATGTTCGGGAATTTTCAATAAAGTTCGTTAAAGTGATTCGTCGAGATTATATGATTTGTTACTTTATTTATATTATCGTGTGGTTTACAATGAATATTTAACTGGAACAAACGTTCGTTCTAATAGATGCTCTGTTTGATTCTGAAGCAAGGGAACTCGACGCTGAAGGTGCCCAGCTGTCGTTCGGATATCATCGGCTATTTCCGTAACCGTTCGGGTATCAGACATGTTTCCACTCTCCTGGTACTACTTATTGACATCTGACATTTTCATGAGACATTCCGTAAAATGGGGTATGGGGTTGGCGTTTAATGGGGTATTCTAGTCTAGAAGCATGAATTCTAGGTGTTTTTTTCAGGTGCAATTAAAAAAAAAAAACAATATTATTTTTGTAGCCATTATTTTTCCTAATATTTATTAAACATTAAAGAACATACATAAAAAAAATTGAACGAAAAAATTTTAAAGTTACAGGGTGTTGAAGTGGGGGGTCTCAAAAGTATGGCGCGCCCTGGTTGACACGATTGCAACCCTCCTAGTAATCCGAAAAAAAAACAAATTTATTTTTAATTCAAACAAATTCTGCATGAACCTCGGAGAAGTCGTAAATTTTTTTTCGCAAAATGGCGGCTGTCTAAAAAAAAAACATTTTTTACCAGTTGTTTTGACTTTCCGATTTTTTTTAGAATAGTAAAAATGAAAATTTTGTTGTAGTTCTGGTTCATGCAATAAAGTCATGTATAGAGAAGACTCACACCAAATTTCAAGTAAATTGCTTTAGTAGAACTTGAGATATCGTGGCAACCGTCTCCAAAAATTTGTTTAAAATTTTGTTCTTTTTAGATTTTGGTTAGATTCTGTCTAAACCGCGAAATTAAAATGGTTTTAATCTTTAAAATATTGCAAATATCGAAAAATCCTTTTAAGGAGATATTTTTGAATATTTAAACTTTGGAAATATGAAGAAAAACTAGAATACCCCCTTAAATTATTATAAATTATCAATCTTGTCTATACCGCTGTTGTATGAAATTATGGTATCAAAATGCGGACCTTGTTGTGCCTCTTTTGTTCCGACACGAACCACAAATTAACTAAACAATAATTGCGTTTTTACAAGACAAATCGTGACGATGATTCCAAGTTAACCTCAAGGCTGACTAAAGAATTTCATATCCGAACAAGCCTTACAGCAGGTTATTATTTCATTTTAAATTTCAACCATAAACGAGATTAAAAAACATATTTTTTTAAATTGGAGATGTTTATACCCTCTTATCCCTGTACTTAAATAAAAGCTTTCAAATAATCTCTTCGATTTAACAAACAGGTATTATTTTGATGGTTGAACTTAAGTAATCCACTTAGGTGTCCAGAGTGTAAAAAAACGTTTTGTTATCGAACTCGATACGTGTGAATTGCTTTAGTCGTTTAAAAACATTGTAACTTTTGGCAAGTTCTTACTTTTTTATGTACGTGCGAACCGGACAAACATTATAATAATTATTGTATCATGTGCCTATTTACATTATCCTTTATTACGATGGTTTGTATTATTTAACTTTTTTTTTAACAAAACAATTGTGCAAAGCAAAATACGAAGCGCCGCAGGCGAAAATTCTATATCTCCAACGTGAAACTAATAAATGCTTCCGATTTTTTTTATCATTCTGAAAAATTAAAGAACATATTAAAAAAAAATAGCTGCTTACAATTTTGGACAAGACAAATCGGGGGTCTCAAAAGTTACAGGGTGTTGAAGAGGCGGCAAGCGCTGGGTGATTGCATCCAGCATATCCTACAAGCACCTGTATGGGAGGAAGACACAGTACACAAATAATAAGGGCATGGCAAACGGATAGGAGTCCTCTCCAATCAATTGGCAGTTCCAGCAAGAATGCACAAGACGTTCGGTCTGGCCGTAAACCACACTCAGCTTCCGCGCCCCTTAGCCGGTTCCTCGGTGATGCCTCAAAGAAAAGTAAATGGGAGATTGGGGGAAAATGCCCGACGACCCTAGGGAATTCAGCGTCGAGTAGCCGGAGGCAAGGCGAAGGAGAGCCGAGGTCGCCCAACCAAACCTCAAGCCTGCACATGTTGCTGGAGGTGGCGCAAATGATTTTAGAGGGCACCGTGCCGTCGTCGAACGACTCCTGTCGATGCAGAGACAAGGTCTAGCGTTCCCCCAGATGGGGAAAAAGAAACATAACAAAATAGATAGGTGTGTACAGGACAACGTCTGTCGGGTCCGCTGTAAATAAATAAAATAAATTGTGGAACATTCCAGAACACTCTCGAATGTTGTCCTGAGCGAAGCCGGGTAACCCAGCTAGTGAAATTATAAATATTAATATATTATATTTATCATAAGTTTTTTGTCCCTAAGAAAAGCGAGTTATTGCTAAGCAAAACAAATCGTTGCCGTGGAAACGATGTTGATATATTTGCGGAAATTTTATAGGGAGAAACAATTTATTTATTAAATGGCATAGCAAAGCATGCCGGGTACCAGCTAGTTTAGAATATTCTCAAACATTTCTTATTTAATAAGGGTACAGCACAACACTTCCTAGTTTAAATTTATTCTATGTATAACAATAGCTTTTGTAATCATATCGTCTCCAGTTATGTCACCCTAGGTTAAAGCTGATAATAAATTGCGAAATATTATTATCAATGTATTATTTAATTATTCAAAAACCTTTGATTGAAAATTTAAAGTAGGGCGAGGTTCATTGATAGCAGCATTATCGCGTGCGGTGTCTGCATTATTTATAGTACGTTTTCACGATTTCATTCATTTAAATAAATCACAAAACGCCACCGTGCGGACGCGTACGGAACAAACAATAATATAGTTTCATGTTTAATATTTCACAGATTCAGAGTTCATTAACGGAATAACGTTTCTAATTGGAAACAGAACTTGGACAATGACTTCACATTTCATGTCTCCAGAGCTCATTTTTGGAGAGTTTTTAGTTGGTAACAAATAATTATTTTGTTTTTTAGTTAACCAGCTGACCCGGCCAAGCGTTGCTGTGGCTAACGAAATACGCCATCTGTTGGATGGTTACCCAACGTAGATGACCTATTGTTTTCTTGATAAATTAACTCACACCGCCATCTGTTAGAAACTTATGGAACTTACAAATAATTTCAAAGCGTTGTCCAATAGCAAACATTTAATGAACATTCAATTCGCAATAATAAATATTGAGGTCAATAATCGAGATAAAAACTATCCTATCTCTTAATTTAGACCAAATTACACACAGTAAGCCAAATTTAATCAAAATCGGTTAAATAGTTTCGGAGTTTATCTCGAACAAACATCATGACGCGAGATTTTTATATAAATAAAGACTAGCTGAAATCCCCGGCCTTGGCCGCGCTTTACGCAAAGTTTTTCGAAATAAGATGTTAATTAATTAATTAATTTTCCTCTTATTTTGAACGTAGAGGGCGTTGACAGTGACCTCCCTCTTGTTTTAAAGGTCATGTGTGCAAAATTTCATCAACCTCGGAATAACAACGTAGATTTTTATAAAAATCAAATCCACGCCACCCACCACAGACGCTCTTCTTTATAGTCTAAATAGATAGAAAACAGATATTATTAACATAGGCATTAGATATGTGCATTTTTCTTTTTCAACGTCATAAACAACCGAACAATATCGCGAATGTTAAGATAACGAAGATTAGTTCACAATAATTATTCAATTATAAATTTTATCAAATTGAAATTCTATGTCATTGTTTCGCTCATCAGCATCAGCGTCATGCGATGTCGTTTATACCTATTTATAATCCTGATTGTACCAAGTACGCTACCTACACAATGGATGTTGAACAATTATTGTTATCACGCTTAGTGCCAATCTAAAAGTAGCATCCAATCGACGTCGAGCATCCCTAATACATATTATATTATTAATAATCGTAAATCATAATGATTATTGCTCTTATTTTAATGAAGAGGGTTAATATTAGTATTTCCAAGGATTCCCAATCTTTTCGTGGTACTGCTACCCACGTACTCGATAAACAAACGATAATACATCTTCCTAGGAAATTATAATTTCATATTTTCAATTTGGGAGGCAATTATTGATATCGCCGTTCCGGGAACCGTTTATTGAATAATCACCACCTCTGCCACAGGTCACCTTAATGGTTCGCTACATTTGGTGACATACCCGAGTTCATGGGGTGAAATTTCTCTGGGTCTTTGGCGGCCAATGCGTTTGCCCGCCTACTGCATGGCGGGCCGGATCGGAAGAGATTGGATGCGGGAGACCTAACCTCCAGCCGGACTCTCTCGACCCACCGCCTTGTACCGAGTGGTAAGGATGGATTCTCGCGTCCCTCACTCCTGGACGCATTGATCTCGAGATTCATACCCACCCCTCATACCTTTTTCCTTCTCAGAATTTCCTCTCTTTCCTTTTCCTAAAAATACCCTCCACACAGCATCCCCAAAGATGGTATAGGCCCTGAAAGATTTTTTTCCTTAGGGCCTCCTGTGTGGAGTTAATGTAAATAAAAAGGGTATATTATTGATGGTTTGGATAATTTTTCATATTTTTTTTACTGTTTGTATAATTAGACGATTTCTTTTGAACGTATGTGTGCCTTTCCTCGAAAATCGATCCTACAGAATTAAAAAAAGTCGCATGAACTAAAGATTCTAATTGCAACAAACTATCGTAAGATTCTATAGATTCCAAATACTGCGATGGTCTAGCCATGCGTAAAAAAGTCACCCAGATACAGGTGAACTTATTATCCCCGTTATTTTAATTCCTGCAAAATTATTAAATCGTGATATCATATAATGTAGTTTTATTTCTTTTTACTACGAAGTAGGCTAAAATTGTTTTAAAACCTTCAGCCTCGATTTATTCTTTATAATCAAATGAGTTGAGTTACAAATTTTCCAAATACATGTCTATCACTTAAGAATTCCTTGAAATTCTCGCGACCACAAATAACAGATTGGGAGCCTGGGATACCTACACACAATTGACCTTTTCCATTTCTCAATAATCGACGACCTCTGCTGATTTCTTCAAAGTGTGACACAGAAATCTAATAACCAAACGAGTTCACGGTTTTTCTTGGGTTCCGCCAAATTTAGATATGTTACATTTCAATCCAGATACGGTTATAATATTGATTACGTTTTACCAAGTGTATATTAAATTTTTATTTCAATTCAGACCAGATATGATAATATTGAGGTCATGAATCGATGATATTAAAGACTGCTGCGTTTTTGACATTCGCCAGTAACACGTTTCACGTTCAATTGATTCTGCACATAGACTTGGAATGAATATGGCCTAGACACGATATGCCGCGGTGTAGGAATTAGTTTATTTGCGTCGTTACCCTTGGAGCAAAGTTTTAGGTTGTCCGTCATCAGTGCTGGAATGATTGCGAATATCTAGACGACCTGACCTGATTTATGTAGTCAGCACATAATCGAAAATGATACAAACTGTCAATTTAAATTACGTACTATTTATCTCATTGAACTCTTGCAGGTTTTTTGCTTGTTGATTTAAAATTATTAGCCATAGTTTTTTTATTGCTATACTTGATGGTGTGTACTGAGCACAGTGACAACGCTGATGGCTCCATTGTAACCCATCCAACAGCTGATTTCTAAATTGGCAGGACCATACATAAATAAATCTGGATAGGTGTAAGAGAAAACAGGGCGACGTTTTGCACATACAAACGTATTCCGACTTTTCCTCTCTGAATTTTGACACTGCAAATGTTTTTTTTTAAATATAATGTAGATATCGACCACTAGCGTATCGGTACGCTTATAAGTTACTAACTTCTTATAGGAGTTAGGAACCTCTAAAAATTGTTAAAAATGCTTGGTTTGAACGCCATCAACAGTCGTTCAGTACGCAAACTAGACCTTTTATTTTTTTAAAAAGCAAAACTTACAGACGTTGAGTATTTTCTTTTAATACAGATAGTAAAAAATATTAAAAATTGGCCCAATTTTCGAGGAATAAAATTGGGAATACAAAACCTCGATTTTTTTAATTTTATTTAGGTATTATCAGCCTGAGGTGCAGTTGTCCCTTTCTGTCAATATTCGAATAAGAAAGGGCGCTAGTGACAGCAACGATATGATATGATAAAATATCTATTGATATAAAATTATATAAAATTATGATAAAATATCTATTGTTCGAATTTCTCGGCGACCGGGTTTCTTTTTATTTGCTGACATTTAAAGTGTTACCTTACACACAAAACACTTTTCTCTGTACTCTGCCGTCAGCACTTTCTCGCAATAATTTCATGCATATTAAATCAAATTAATTTTATTACTACCTTCTGATGAGAACGTATTGTAATTCATTCATTATTATTAAAACTCGCTGTATGTTCGTAAGTGTCAACTGTTTCAATTCATCAACCTTATAGGTTCAAAGGATTCAGCGATACATTGTTCTCCTTTTGTAACATCTACAGAAAAGTGCTCCATTCGTGATGTAAATCCTGTCTTCTCAAAAGGGAACGGTTTCCGTTATGATCTTACTAGGCAGTTGCCATAAAGACTTGGCATTCTTCAACAGTGGGGAATGGAAGACATACACAGAATAATGCATCACTGCAAATCTAACCTAGCATGGGCAATACCAGAAGACCTAGATTTTCTCATCGACGAAGCACAACACGACACGACTATCATTATTTTCTTGTTTCATTGCGACAAAGAAATTGGTAATTTTGACATGAAACTCTGAATACCTTTATACAAAGTCAAAATACGTTCACCTGGTGATGCAGTGAATACCATTCCAATACAATACGGTAACTGCTAACCGCAAGTTCTAAAATTCTTGTAAAGTTGTCGTTTAACTGAACGCTTATCTACAATTTCTACAAAAAAGGTTAATATTGTATTTGGATTAAAATCTTACATCTGTGTTATTATCAACGCTGCATTTCTCTAATGTAATATTTGATTCATTGTATCATATGTACTTTTAGTCAATGACATACATAATAGGAATCATAAAAAAAATAATGGTGGCATCACCAATACGCATCGACCAATTACAAAGTTCTGATCATGTCCTGTCATGTGACATACTTTTCATTAATTAATTTAGGCTTTTCGAATTCCTTGTGGTTAAAATACTAAAAAATCATTAAGAGGGAATAACCAGACAAAACCGGAAATATGTCATTTTTAAATCAAATTTTAGACGTATTATTGACTCTTTTCCACAAAAAATTATAAATTGATTTCGAAAGAGTGTTTTTTTTTTTTTTTTTTTTTTTTAATTTATTTATTTATTTTATAAATCAACAATCCAGTCCCGCTAAGCCAATTGCAATTGGCTTGACAGCAGGTGCTTATAATTCCTTACAAATATATTTAAAGTTATAATTTACATCTTTTATCTACAGTTAAACATTTTTTCATAAATTTTATCAAGTATCAAGTATCAAAATAAATATTCTTTTTCCAATAACCAATTTTTCACCATATATTTATTTAACCTTATTCATAGAATTATGTTGCTTTATATTGTCAGGTAATAAATTAAATATCTTCGGTATGTTGTATTCAAACGTTCTCTGTCCGTACTTATTATTGAATTTCGGAACTATTAACCCGTCGTTACGCGTGAATCTAGTGCTATATTTATGATCTAGTTTCTCTTTATGCTGCGGGGTAAATATATGCTGAATTATAATTTTATAACATAGTATTGCCTTCACAGGTAAAATTTTTGCACTCTGAAACAGCAACTGTTCTGTTATCTAGTAAAGCTATTTTTTTGAATTTTGAGAAAATTTGTTTATATTTAGTACAATAAGGTTTTACCGTAGGTCGTTGACAGATTTGTTAAATTTTCAAACAAAATTTTGTTATATACAACATACATTTCAAATCATTTGATCATTCAGTAAAATAAATCAGCAAATTATTTGGGAAGCTACTTTTCAGAATTTTAATTTAAGTTTGTCTATTTATTTACGGTCTTACAAACTAATATATTTAAAAAAAAAATGCATTCTTATTTTGCTTAGACATTATTGAAAAATTGTAAATACTTTTGATCAAAAAATAATTACAAAAAGTACATAATTTTAATTGTTTTATCATCACGTGTTTGAGCATTTTTGAATGTGAGTATTTATCAAAGCAAATTTGGAATGAAATAAAATCGATATTGAGTTATTATGTTAAAATGCTGTTATGGAGAATAATTATTCTTTCTCATCGGAACCCCCCTATACCATTGCAAAGGTACGATCGCAAGATCATCGTTCGACGAAATTTAAATTCTCGGCCGCTGTTTAATGACTCAATCTTATTTTACAAAAAATATTAGAATCCCTCGAGATTTCCCCAATACCCCTAAAACGGCTATTCTTCAATTTCACTCGCCAAAATATCCTTATTTGAATTCTGGAATTCGATAATAATAATTGGCTCGGTTTGCCCTTCTTCAAATTAAGTCACCGCTTCTTTTAGGACGTTGGTAATACGATCATGCGCTGTTTATCTTTTTCTGGTTTGTTCTATCTGCTAGGAATCCTCGCACGTTTCTCGTGAATCCACAGCTCGCAGAATGAACTGTGTACTTGTAGTGCTGGCTGTTGACGTTTTCCTGGTCGCCTCTCCTTCCCACTTCCCAGTCTCTCCTCAACTGTACTGCGTGCTATGCCTGTTCTGTCTCGCCTCCAGACCGCAGCGTTTGTACTAACGACTAATGCATATCTGCGGTTTACCCTACAACATGATAAACACACATAGGAATCCGTGTGAATCTAATGCACGGATTCCACTGGTCGATTTAAAAATAATTGACATAACTACAACAAAAAATTGTTATTTTTCTTGATGTTTTGCAGCAACATTGAGATCTTGATATTTTCACGAGTAGGTATGTCACAATTTATTACGATGCCGGCAATATCATCTGTTATGTTGCACTTCCTTAATTATTTTTTTCATGTGAACACCGCACATTGACATATCTTATATGCTGTGATATCCAATGTGATTTTTAATCTTTTTAGTAAAGTAGGTCAGGGTAGATCTTTAATTATTTTAATAAAAGTATCCCTCGAAGCTGTTTCTTGTGTTTCCGTGCTGCTGGAACGAGTTGAAGTGCTTATTGCCTGCTACCCGACTACTCATTTGCGACGTGTGGTGGAAAAATATTTTTGTGGTTTTTAATTAAAAAAGTATATCATCGGACGGCAAAATGATGTCTATATTTTTTACTCTTTAAATATGCTCGGAATCACTTGTTAAAATCCTTTGAGTATGTTATGTTACATCCTGTATTATTTATTTATTTTTATATTGATTTCGGTTGTGATTCTGCCTGTTACTGCGGTTCAATGAACTCTAGAACTTGAATTTGTTTTGAATTGAAGAGTTATTTTCAAAATTGGAACCGATTGTGGGAAAAATTCAGTCAAGAGATAAATTAGTTACCAAAATTATTATAATTAATGAATTAGTCTAAATTTGAAATGTGTGTTATTCGTGTCGCTTAAATTTTTGACAGATTTCGTAATTTTTCAAGTTTACTAACGGTGTTCATTCGAAAGGTAAATTTCTGATCGCCTCTTTAAGAGGAATATAAACGCTAGAAATATTTCGATTCTCATGCCTACAAAATTTAAAATCGCGCGTCGTATTTGCACGAGGCAAGAAAGCGAAAAAGTGGTTTTTATTTATTTTGTGAATAATTTTATAAGAATGAAAATAGTTAAAACATACAAAACCTCAAAAATAATCTTAGCCATAAAGGACTATTTAAAAAAAAAAGTTTTATAGTTAAGTCATGAAAAAACTTTTTTTTTCGTGGTTTACACTTATATTTTTTGTTATGTAAATAATAATTTTATTGTAATTCCAATACATAGAAAGCTATTAAAAGCTTAAATTTATCCGCAGCACATTTTTTGATGTTCATACTGTAAACCGATTCGTCGTAAAGATGAATCTAAATAGAATTTCACGTATAGTTTCATCTTAAATTGACAATATTGTTGAAAGATAATGATCCCGATGTAAAAAAATTTTAATAAGCAATATTAATATAAATTACTACTATTTCAGTATATTTTTTTTGTAGTTTAATAATTTTTACTAATGTCCTGTTCGAATGCCGTGTACACCAGGCTTTGCTTTGTTATCGTTAGAATTACTCATAACATTATTGTAATGCCGATTGAGTTCCGATCCGTTTCCAGTGCTGTGAAGTCGTTCTCCTTTCAAAACTAAAAATATTCAAATTAATTAAAATAATACATCATCAAAAATATCCTGTTGAAAATACCAAGTAAATTGATATTAATAATATCTATTTAAAAGGAAGTGCTTTTTGTAGTGTATTTTTAAATGCCATATCATTGAGTTTTGTTATTTCGTTTAGTTATGACGTACCCACTTGAATTTTATCGTTTTTCTCCTGACTTTTGTGAACTTTTATTTAATAGTTTTTATGCTTCTGATTTAGGACCACCATTAAATAGCATAAATAACCAAATCAAGTGAATATAATGGTGTGTTTTAATTCGTCTTTGCATTGTCCAATTTCATTTAAATTTACAATAATTATTATGTAGTGATTTTGATGCTCTTTTAAATAACGTTGGTCCGTGAATAATTTTGTTTGTAACAACATGGGTGAACTTTAAAATATGGATCCATTATTTGGATTCTAGTTTTGTGAATTTCGTGCTATGATTCCTTATTCGATTCTTGAATGTCGAAAGAAGTAATTGACATGATTCAATTACGGAGAAGTCTTACGGAAATATCGGTATGTCCATTTTTGTTATTATTTATGATAAAAATTTTAGAAAAAATTTTTTACGTGTTAAATTCATGCAAAGTCATGGGGGTAAAGTGCAGTAACTTCAGGAGGTGATTCTACAAGATGGTAGAAAGTTCTGGGAAGGAAAAAGGTATGAGGTGTTGTATAAATCTGAAGGTCGGTCTGTTCAGGAGTGACGGATCCATTGCTTCCCACTGTGGTGCAAGGCGATGTGTCAAGAGAGTCCGGCTAGAGAAAAGGCCTCCCTCAACCATTCTCTATCAATCCTGCCCGCCATGCCGTAGATGGGCAGACGCATTGGTCGCCAAGACCCAGACAAACCCCACCCATGAACCCGGGCACTATTTCTACGTCATCAAATGTAGCGAACAATACGGGGTGACCCATAGCAGAGGTGTTACTAACTAACTAACCATCACGCCGTTTCCCCGCATTAAACTACTTTCTTCGTTCATTCGCTCTACATGCCCATACCATCTGAGGGTCCCTTATTGGCTATCCAATAAATGGTTCCCAATGGGGCGGCGGTACCCATAACCGCCTCTCAAATTGAAATTTTTGTCTGAAACTACGTTAAAACGTTAGTATTTCGAATAAAGTTATTTATCTTTTTCACTTTTACTATCGTATAGAAAGAACCTCCCGAAGTGCACTTCCTTTGAACATAACCAGACCACCACAACACGGGCATGTGTCTAGCATGGTGGTCGAAAAATCCCCAATTCATGTAACAAACATTTCAACGAATAAAGAAAACTTAAAATAAAAAAATAAAAATTTGAAAGTTTTTATCCAAACGCTTTCTTGATAAGTTTATAGAGAAATTTTAAAGAACATCGTGAGAGTGACGTGTCAATTTACTTCGAAGTTCGACTGACCTCAAAAAAAATTCATCATCGGTCGTTCAACGTTTAGGGAGTCCTGATCGCCTCTAAGAAACGTCTTCACCCACATTGTTCTACTTATATTTCCATCTAGTTCCTTGTGCCCAAAGATAATATGTTGTCCTCCTCGCCATCCAACAACCTAACTTTTTAGGTCTCCTAACACTCCTTCATCCTGCAGGCATTTTAAAGAAACATCTTAGATGGTCAACCGTAACATTCCTTGCCCAGCAGGCTTTCAAACAGTTGCTATTTTTTATGTATCTAATAATTTCTTTCATCCATAAAAGAATCTCTAAATTAAGTGAGCGTTGTATTTAAATATAAAAAGCTTACTAATAACAGGTTGTTTCATAGAATTTGAACAATTCATCAAATATCTGTGAAAGTCTTATTCAAGTTCTGTTATTATCCAAGTACTGTGAAACAACTGGTCCATAATAAAATAATAACAGAACTTCCTGAGAACGTGAATTTTTCGAATCCGAAACGACCCGTCCTAAAGCCGAATTTACATTGTTTCGTGACATTAGTTGCAAAGCTTTTTTTTTACATGAATACCGCACATGAGTCCCAACTGCTCCCGTGTGGAGCCAGTGAGACCATGGCATCCCCAATTGGGGTATGTTGTAAGGCTGGAGGTAGTAAGGAGGGGAAGGAGATGGGGAGGAGGAAGGCAGGGAAGTACCTGGCTATTCAGATCTGGTCACAAAACACGGCTAAAGCCATTTCAAGCAATGTTTCAATTCTGAATAGTGGTCTTACACCAGGGCGATATTGAGAGTATCTTCCACTCTGGAACGTGCCGCAAATATACTCTTTTTTGTTTTTTATAAATTAATTGTGAAATAATACAAATTAATCAAATAAAATTTATTTGCCAAATTGTATTTATTAAAATAATAATAATTAAAATTATTTAATAAAATTTAATTGTGAAATAACATAAATTAATCAAAAAAAATTTATTTGACACGCCGGGATTCCATCCCGCGACCTTCGGATTGCGAGTCAAGAGCCTTACCGCTAGACCACGCCGGCCGTCAAAGCTAGTCTCACGTGTAAACATATAGTGCGTTAGTTTTACGCCACACAATTAAAATCGCGATATCGTAAAATTACTGCGCCTAGTCGTATGCAACTAATTGCGTGGTGTAAAAATCTGATGCAACTAGTGTCGCGAAACCTTTCAGCTGAGCGGACGTGTGTTCCTTGTAACTGCGTGAGAGTTGTGTACAACAACAATGTGCAATGCAGAAAAAAGTTTGATGTTTATGGCGCCATGTTTGCTGTGGTACTGAAGGTTTGCAAGGCACAAAATATTTGTTTTGATGTCATGCAATTATTTGGAACGTGCATGCAACTAGTTGAGTTGTGTAAATTCGGCTAAATACATGTATCCATATTGGAATTTAACAAAATTAAGCTATAGTGAAAAGAGGGATTCCTTAGAATAATTGTTGTGGGAATGACGAATGTAATATGTATATGATTTTCAGGTCACATGAGTATGAATATTGGACATGGAGTACCTGATTATATATGAATAATTATAATTCTCATACGACTATTTTTGTCTTTAATTCGTCACCATAAATTTTCAGAATTTTCGTATTAAAATATTTTTGACGTGATTAATCTTTATTTTTACTTATTTATACTCGTGAAAAATCACGGGATATTATAATTGTAGGATTTGTGAAACTGAAAGTATTTGTAAAAAAAATATTTGGGCACCCCTGCTAAATCGCCAACCGCAGCAAACCACTTGGGGTGGACTATGGCAATGGTGTTGGTTATCCACTAAATGGTTCCCGGGGCGGCGGTACGAATTGATTTTCAAAAAAGTTCCAATTTTGAAGTGATGTATGGCAGTGAGGCATGGAACTGGCAGAGGAAAGATGAAAGCAGACTGAATGCTGTTGAAATGAGATCCCTGAGGCGTACGTGTATTAAAACCATATATGATCGTATGAGAAATGTGGAGATCCGCAAAGAATGCAAGGCTGAAGTAAGCATGTTAATGAGTATGATTAAGAAAGGGACCCTTAGATGGTTTGTAGAGCGGGCATGTAGAGCGAATGAACGAAGAAAGTAGTCTAAGAAGAATATATGACGCAAATGTGAATGGTAGAAGAAGTCGGGGACGCCCGAGGAAGATATGGTACGATCAAGTGAATCAGATACTTGAAACGGGCCATGTCAAGTGTCAGAATAATATGTATGAATGTGAATGAGGCAAAGAGTGTGTGCCAAGACCGAGTTGTTTGGCGGTCCGTCCTCTCTGCCTAACCCTGCGGGAAACGGCGTGACGGTTAGTTAGTTTGTCCAATTTTGATTGTTAAAAGTAAATTGTTGAATAATATTACGCATTACACCGAAATATTTCACCATACCTACTTACCCACGCACTAACATCCGAAATTAGTATGTTTAATAATTTAAACTAGTGTTCGCCCAATGGTCGAAATTCGACCGTAATTGTAATGTTTTTTATGTATTTTTTATTCATAATTTGATTTAATATTATATTGAGTGCGTATTGAGCGGTATTTTTATGGTTATGTTTGACATTTGACATTCAGTAAGACCATAGACAAATTGACCATAGACTTTAACAATAAGCAATAGAGTAAAGATGCGTGTGTGTGTGTGTCAAATACATGGTAGTGTGTGTAATGTTTTTTTTAATTGATTTAATGTATTTGTATGCATAATTTAAAAAAAATATTAGCATTCTGCACTCCTCCTCTATATAAACTATAAGTGTGCGAAATTTCAAACTCCTCCGTCCGCGCAATTTTCGTAAAAAGGGGTACAAAGTTTTGGCTTCACGTATTAATATATTGATGATTTGTATTGTAATGTTAGTTTAACTTCATAGGCAAGAAATATACATACCGGCAGTTCATGTTTGATATTATTGTAGAGTGAAATATTTGGGCGGATGTACGACACCCACACATTCAAAATCACAACAATAATTACAATTATTGTTTACCAGCACATACAGAGTTTCTAATCTGATTGTAATGTTGTGGTAATTTTACTGCACGAAAGTGGTCAATTTTTTAAATTTTACATTTTTGTCGTGTCATGCCTTAGTGAACATTGAACTAAATATTTCCGCAAAATGTTGTGTAACATGCTTAATTTATTGTAAAAAAATCCGCTTCAATTGGGTGTTGTTAGTCTTCGTGACAGCTGTTTCGCCCTAGAAAGAATAGAACGATGTTTAAAAATATTTACATTTACCTACTGATTGTAGTATGGCATGCTTAATTTAGGTATAGGGATTTTATCGCGTTCCAGAGTGGTAGATACTCTCAGTATCGCCCTGGTGAAAGATCACCATTCAGAATCGAAACGTTGTTTGGTGGCCATATCTAAATAGCCAAGTACTTCCCCACTTTCCTTTTCCCTACCTCCTTCACTTCCCCAATACCTTCAGCCTCACAACGTTCCCCAATTGGGGATCCCATAGTCTCACTCGCTCCAGCCGGTTGGGGCTGAGAGCAGTTGGGAATCTCGTGCAGTATTAACAACAAAATATTGAGGCGGTACACAACCCTAATAATTTTTGTTTGCTCAAAACTCACATTTTAATCATTTCCGGCGAATTCGTAGCTATAATATATATTTTTTAAATTCAACAGACCCCTGGGGATGTAAGTTCTTTATATTTAAAATGAATAAAAAACAATACCTTACCATTAGTATATTTTACGTACAGCTATTTTAAAACTTTATAACCAGTTTTTCAACTATAAAGTTAGCGGTAAGCACTAGATTTTATTTTTCTAGACGATGAATGAACTTCGAGAGTGAAACGTTTAGAAACATCTTAAATATTTGTAACACGTTCTTCAGAATTAATTAAAATGGACGCGGCGGAATGGTCTAATCTCCAGGCCCGCTATGGCGAATTCGACCGTACGTTCGTCTAATACGCCGTACCGCGGGCGTATATTTGTTTACACGCTTTCTTCACTTACGTCGTTAAGATTCCCACATTATTTGTCGTCTTCTTCTTTTCTTTGATAGGGCAAATTCGACAGTAGGTCTGTCCAATACACGGGTCGCAATTTATATACACGGCTTCTTTACTTACGTCGTTAAGATTCTGAATATATTTTAGGGTATATTGTCGTCTTAACATTTCACCATCCGATTTAAAGCACTGCTTGCAGGACTGCACGCAGATTCTCTTGCAAAGCGGATCATTAGTAGCAGGAATAATAATTCGGTTGGGGGTGCTGTATGCAGTCCTGCAAGCTATGCTTTAAATCTGTCCTTACAAACAAATTAATGTAAAACGCCTTCATTTTCCTACAGTCTCCCAACATCCCCCAAATAAATTGGGGACGGCGTACTCCTAATGATTTCGAACAGTGGGTACTATTTCGATATCACATAAAAACAAATTAGATGTTTACAAATTAAAAAGTTGTCTTAATTTGGTATTTTAGAAATCGTCAGTAATCGTTCGATTGTTGTGTTTTTACTTGTGTTTATGTTTTATTTCGAAGTTCTCACAGGGCGATTCAACGGCGCTATGATTTCTGTATAATCCGTTTAATCGTGTGAACCGTCAGTGAAAATGTTTCCACTAAACTGATATTATTAACTACTATCGCTAATCTAACACATTACACACAATCATCATCATCATCAAACAAAACGTTTTATTTAAATTACGATAATGCTAACCATTTTAATGTCATCATCATCAAACAGTATTAATACCCTTGCGTCTGCGTGGTTGAATTTCAGAACTCAGTTTCGAGTTCATGTTGACGCCACGCCGTACGCGTCGCGCCACAAATAACTTCTGTGTACGTGGAATTCCAAACAAAGCTATCGTTGTAATTCGGTTATGAATTCAAGAATTCGTTACAGGATGGAGCCACTTTCGTCAGCAATTCGGACGGGAACGTGCCCTCCCTAGGTATAAGTACCACGAATTTGTTAAAAAGTAGTATCTCTCCGGATATGGAAAGATTGGAAAGGTTGACAGCATACACAGTTGTATCGTGCGGCTATATATTACGTACTATGTCATTGCCTCTCTCGGTTACTTTGTACCGGTGACTATCACTCGATGACAGTGGATCCGAGGAACAGGCTAATTTTGAAACCAGTTCCTATTGGAATAAAATGGTCGAACACAAACACTAACTGGGTGAAGCCCAATCAAAAGCCGCCAAGGAGCAGGGCCAAGAAGCAAAAACCTGCGGAGCGGGTTTTTAACTGCTAGTAATTTATTAATACATAAGCTGTTATTACTGAACACAGGAAAAGAAAATGCCTGGAATTAAGCAAACAAAAACGGTTTTGCCTGATACCCTCCGACTTCAATATTACGGATTATAAGTAATATAAGCCTTATTTTTGACAATGAACCCCCTCAGGGCTCGGGCCTAATTTGTCGGAAGGTCAGAATATTTCCGCTTTGCAAATAAATAGAATATTTCTGAACGCATCTGAAAACTAAAAACTGTTTTTGAAAGGTGATGAAACACGCTTTTAAATTTTATAAGTCGAAATAAACATATAATTTTTGAAATATGAAAATTTTGATGCAAAAAAAAGTTATAAAAATGGCTCTCCTTACTTTTTTCTGACTAAAATTACTGAAAAGGAAAAAAATACACACTTATTTTATTAGGCAGATGTATTTTAAACGTTATCATCACTTACTTTTTCTCGTTTCGTGCAAAAATGATTAATAAAAACTTTAAAAAAAATTCTAAGTTTCAATTTTTTTCTCGAATTGCGGTCGGAAACTTTGGTTTCATAAAGGTGTACATTTTCATTATTTTATGGTTTACTTTTAGATTTGAATATAAAACGCGGTGTTTTCTCTTTCTAACACCGTTCAGATCAAATTTCTTACCATGGTAAGGGAGACACAACGATTTCTATGAGACCTCTGAGTTGTTCCGAAAAGCGCACAAATTAGCCTGACAGGTTAAATGAATAAATCAAAATGCTTTAGCTCATGATGGAAAAGAGTTGCTAAATAAAAATATTTACGTTCATTAAAAATTTCAGGCAGAAAAAATGTGCAAATTTCATAACGTCAGAGCTTACTTTTCGATAGTCAATGCATCCATACACTCAGATTTCTGCTCTTACCAATAATTATTTTTGCTAAATGCACTAAATTTGGTTTTCTGCTTTTCATTTTAAATTTTCTATAACTGCGTTTTTTTTGTCCAAATAATATATATCCTTTGAAAATCAATATTTGAATATTTTGGTAACACGAAAACCACGAAGACTTTTTACCTACTCCAGAATTTTGACTTCTATTATTCTTTTTTATTTTTATTTTGACTTTATGAGTAAAACGTCAAATTGTAATATTCAATTAAATGAAGACAATATAAGCTAAACTCAATCGAAAATCTGGAAACGGAAAAATCATAAAAAGATATTGGCACCTCTGTGACTCAGTGGTTAGCGTGTTCGCCCGGAAAGTAAAAGGTCCTACGTTCGAGTCCCAGAGGTGCCAATATATTTTTCTGTTTCCAGATTTTCGATTGAGTTTCGCTTATATTGTCTTCATTTAATTATATATTCTATTATTCTGTTATATAAGTTGATCGTTTGATTTTGACACGTAACATCACAAACGTGCAGTGTTTTTCTTCAATTTGTTTAGTTGAGGTCGTTTTGTGGCTAAGGAAAGGCATCGGTTACTGCTTGTGTCGGTTTTAACGAGACAATGGGAGTCCATATCAACTTCCTGACATACAATATGCTTGCTGTGTTAATTTTAATACGAGTGGATACCAACCTACTTATTGTATCCCAATCCGGTCGCATCACAGTGAAGACATATCCATTGGAATGGAGTTTGCTAGACGACTGATCCATACTGGATTTTATTTCTATTTTTATGATTTTCCGGGCAAAGCAAAAGTTTGCTTTTTTATCTAAGAAAAGATCCAATCCTTGGACTGTTATATATTAATAATAATAATACTAATAGTGTTTATTTCAGCCGAACAGAGCGGTGAGTGCAATACTCTGTCAGCCATTATTAACCAAATGTGTATAATTCCTTTCTAGGAATTATCTCAGATTATTTGATTTCTTCGTATTTCCATTATTATAAACCTAAAATGTTGCTTGTTTTATGTTGGACGGCTTGTATATGTAGTTAGCAGAGTGGTGGGTAGGAACTTTTTGAAAAGCCCTTTTCCCCTGGAACACTTATAAATGAGGTGTGTAGAAGCATAGGCAGGAATCTCCACTTTCGTTTTTTTTTTTTAAAAAGGCCAAAAACACATTGATATCTTTGCCTTTGATACGTATTTTCAAACTCTGATATTGATGGGAGAAAGCTGAGTTTCTAACTAACCAGATTTGCAAATTGAATTTAGGTTCTCAATTCGAATCACTATGAAACTGTATTTACAACTTTTTTCCGATATTTTGGCGATTGCTGCCTTTGCTTCTACACACCTTAAATAAGATACTTAGCAACTCAAAATTGTCCAAAACTGCAATGCCTGAAGTTATCTTTACCGTCGCAAAGAGATCTTTCAGTATTCAGCCTCTTGTGTTGTGTAATTTAAAAAATATCATTTTAAATAAACCATGTTATTTTAAGGTAATTTCACCACTTTTAATATCCGATCGTCTATTTGGTGGTCATAAAATCTTCATTCTTAAAATAAGTAATTTTTCTTCTTATTCGCGATGTCACATTCTTTTTAAGTTTTGGCAACCATCCTGCTTCCGTCAAACTTCTCCCAGTCCTCAGCCAACCGAAACACCCCTTTGCATATTGATTGAACACCTCTTCACTAACGAATCTACCTCAACCAAGGTATAATCACATACCCCTTCCACCCCTTATTTTATGCACAGCACCTGTTCCTCTGTTGCATAATAAATTTCCAGAGTAGCTAGTAGGTTAAATGCGCTCTAACCATTCTCTCGGTAGGTCCATTCAAGCTATGAATGAGTCTTGTTAGCTGTTATCACAGATGCAAGATCTGTTGAGTTGTTTTTTGTTGTTATTAATATTGAAATAGTGAGCCCAGGTGGCGACGTATTTGTACACTTGTAATATTGAGATTGTTCTTCCAACACTCGGTGAACTATGAATAAACATTTCTCTCGGCCATTATCATAACAACAATCATGATGTAATGTATAAATGACTCTGCAAAAATCTCCATTGTTGGTATCTGATCTTTCGAAACGTGAAACATGGGATCTTACTAGGAGTGAACAGATTATGTTTTTTTGGGTCGTGTGCTAACTGTAAATAAATATTAATATTGGGCACTTACTAACATTGTTATCGTCATAGCTCTGACCGCCAAAGTAGCTTCATCGCGTCGATCGCCTTAAATTTGTTTTTTTTTTTCGAAACTTTAAACTTTTTTTAAATATTTTCCCAATAGAATTATGTAATCCTTCAAAATAACCTGCCTTACTATTAATTTATTTATTTTAAAAATTAACATGCATCGTTTAAAGTTTTCAAGTTATCCTAGGTGGTCTCTCGTCTCTTCATTGTCAACAATAATTCATTCCCTTACGAGTTCCAGTCATGTTCAGATTTTGATCTTGCGAAAAGTTGCGACTTAATTAATTCCATTTTGCATCTCTAAAATGGTTTTGTTTACTTTATTACACGCTCAAATTCAATGTTGTTTTTCACGTTTCCGCCTAATTAAAATGTAATTAATTATTTTCAAGAAACAACTCGTTTCTTGGCTAATTTAATGAAGGCAAAAACATTTATTTAATTGCAAATTTTTCAGAAGTTTTTTGTAGTAAAAATGCTTTGAATTGTAAAATCTCCAGCTTAAAAACACCCTTTTGGATATATTGGTTTTATTATAATTTAAAAAATTAAGTTTTTTAGAGTATGATGATAATACGAAAAATTACCACACTTTCATGACTCCTTGCCAACACAAAACTAATTTATTATATTTCTTAGCGTCATATAAATTATTTAAGTTATAAAACTATTTTTTCATTGGACTCGTTTTTCATTGGACTTATAATTCTTGATTTCAAAATTTCAAATTATCTCTGTGCACACTTTTTATTTTTACTTAGTTAATTATTAAGATTCGTTCACATCTTAGGTGAAATTACATACTGTTATTCTATAGACTTACTTATTAGGTACTAAAATCGTGTATTAATTTAATTTAATATACCTACAACCTGTATCGTAATATACTGCGTATGTCTTAATAAATAAAATTCAGAAAACATTTAAATATTTTTGCCTGAGATTCACAAAATGAAATTGTTTGTTAAACTGTTTTTTTTTCACGAAAAAGTAAAATACAGCGAGAATTTCAACCCTATCGCCATCTGCGTAAGGAGTGCTTACGAGTTGCTTACGAATTAGATCCCCCCCCCCCCCCCCCCCTCCTCACCTTTTGGCGAACCGTACAAGCTTTCTTTTGCGAAATATTTATTCAATGATACTCATAAAACAATCCATAACGAATTGTGTTCAAAACACGCATTATGGTCCGGTATATCAGTTGATTATAAACTCGGCTTGGTTGGAATGTCGAGCTTAGCACAGCTTGGAACATAATCCGTATACAGGTTGAAAGACTAGATTTCACCAATATTACGAGTGTATTCTCTACGAATTTAATAGAAGAATGTGTTCATTTTTCCTTGAAAAACAAATCTACTGTCTATGCTCTCTACTGTCTGTATCGAAATCGCGATATTATGATCGCGATCTTTCAAAAATGACCGCAGTTTATTTTTTAGTAGGGTTTAATTTACGAGTTAATTTTTGATAAAGTTTCCCACTTTAATCAGCACCGTGCTATATGCGAGTACACTAATTTTAATCAGTATTTGTTTAGCTCATGTCAGTGCACTATTAATGAAATTAACTGCTGAAAAAACTGTCTTTGAAACTTTTAAAATCCTTTATCAGACTATTTTTAATTGATTGTCAATTAATAACATCGTCATTCCTCATCGCCCGGTGAATGTAATAGACTTGTAAAATTAGACAATTTACGTGAATTTCGATGGGAAGCATTCAAATATTATTTACTAACTATTCTGCGGCTTAGCAAAGCTTGAGCGGTGGATTTAGCACGCTTAAATTGGAGCTAGGAATGTACATAGCAAAGATACAGACTGGCTGATATACCGGGCCTACAGTCTCATGCAAATATATGATTTATGGTAGACATGACCTCATTATCATTTCAACTTATAGGTACCTACTACCTACCTACGTATTTCACTCATTACAGACCGTTTAACATTCGCACGCCAATTTCAGCCTTGTCGACTTCACCACGTCGGTTTTAGATTTATTACCCGTTCCTGGACGCTCTTTAACTAATATTGTTTAGAATCTCCCCTTTGGGCATCCAATAATCTTTGTTTCTCCGGTGGAGCCGGTCATTAATCTCTATTTTATTGTCATGCGAAGATTTATCTTAGAGTACGCCTCCACTTTGCTAACAACGGGCCGCTATCACGTTTAAGGCAATACAAGTCACGTCCCGTTCTTAGAGCCTATATTCCTATGTCTGGTTCCTTTTAACGGAGAAGCACATCTCGGAATGGCATCAGAAAAGTATCTCTTGATCCTTGCGGAATATTAATTTTTTGCAACGCTTTGTTCCTAGGGATTACAAATCCGGATTTCTTACAATACAGAATTACGAATTTAATCCAGATTTTGTATTGGATGAAATCCGGATTTACAATCCCTGTTTGTTACATGCTCCGTATGCTTTTCGCTCAAGCATTGACGAGAAAACTATTGAATTTCCGACAATTTCCATGGTATTTTCACTAACTATGAATACCCTCAAAAATGCGTTGAAGATTTAAACATTATTTTTTCTATTTCTGATCGTTCTACTAATGTGTGAATTTTTATATTTTCATTCATAATTATTCATTTGAAAGACCGCACATTCCAAAACAGCTCCAACTGGCTACAACGTCATTATGACGTAGAAAACGCCACTGGCTGGTAAGATGACTGTCGTCAATGTTGCCCGACGTGACGTCAACACCGCCGATTTCATGAATAAAAACAAACACGGCGTTTTGGCGGCAAATCGAAAATGGTACATTTTAAATCGTTGTATAAAATTTCTTCGTCAACATAAAAATAAAATACAATGAAAATACCCTATTACTTTTCTTACAAATCCTCTATTTTGCTTACTTTGAAGACAATTTTATTTCAACATCTACACTTATAAATATTGCATACGGATTTGTAGAATAAATTACCACAAAACAATACGCCCACCTTCATGAAACAATCAGTATTACACGTACCATGCATGTAAATAAATTCAATAAATATTATAAATAATTCTATGAAAAATACCAGTTCTTAAGAAATTAGTACCTACCTACAATTTTATTATGTTTGTAAATACTCATTTAAATGCGCTAGGCAGTCAAGTCGAATTTCTTCGTGATGTTTAAAGTCAAAAGGTTAATGTTATTTTGCAGCCATTCGGAAATGTAAACCGTAAAACAAAACACCTTTTTACTTGTAGGCTTTTTTTATCAAAGGTAGAAGAGTTAAATAATGATTTATTTGTTATTCTTTGTGAAACCTCAGAGGTTCTTCTGTGCGAAGAATACAAAAATAATCATAACACATCTTGCGTTGTTATTTATAACACCAGTGGACACATTTGTTTTATCTTTTGGTAACTGGAGTTGAAAATCAATTCGCGGTAGTCAAATTATCATAATACCTGCATCATTCTGCAGCATGTGCCGCCATTGATATTCACAAAGTGCCATCGTGTATCCAGCCCACCTCCGTAGAAGGCAAGAATGAAGAATTATTGTAACATTAGCTCATTCTCTCAACATTACCACTGCATTCAAATATCATTATGTTGACAAATCCGTCTTGACTTATCTTTCTGTCAGAAGCGTCGTTTATGAAAAAAAGGGAGAGCTTTCAAATACAGGGGTATAATCGAAAATAATTACGATTCTGAAAATATTGTGATTGATGAATTATTTTTCGAATTAATCGATCGAATTTGGAAGAGACGCCAAATTTTTATTTGAAAAAGCGGCTACGATATAATCGAAATCTTATTCAAATAATTTAATCGTGTCTGATAATTCTGTAACTAAATGGGCATCGCTATGATTAAAACACAACATTCATCTTTCCATCATCATAATAACGTTTTTGTGTAGCGCAGTTGTGTTATTTCACTTCAATTACACTCAACCATAATAAACTTTAAAATAATGATTTTGTAACCCCATTCAGTGTTCATGTTCTTCAGTGTTCCTTACGGTTACCCCACAGTTGATCCGCCGACAGTTGACCCCCGAAAATTATGATTATTATTAAATTTTAATTATTTGTGCAATTTTTACCAATTTCAAACTTAAAATCGACTTCGGTATGGATATTGAACGAATTTATTTACAGTGTCGATTTTTTATACTTAAATATAGACGAGTAGTTTTTTCTTGCATTTGAATGAAAATATGTTTTATCATTTTGTTATTCGGTGGTACATCATCTCTGGGACATTTAATTATATTTTTTGTAAGTGGGTATACCTTTACTTTCCTAAACCGACTGCATAACATATTGGATATAAGTAAGCCGGGGAGTCAACTGTCGGGGGATCAATTGGCATGGAACCGTTCCTTACAGAGTTGATAAACGTAAAATGACAAAATACACTATATATGTATATACAAAGCAATAGGAAAAGAACAAATAATTAGAGAAATAATCTTACAACATGTTGGTATCAGTTAATATCAATGTATGATTTGCACAGATTTTCCATTTAGATTTTCCACTTAGATTTTCCCACATTATCAACGAGAGGTCAGAATGGAAACCCGATTAATATTTGTTTTGGTTTAAGTATTTTATTGTGTAGATTTCTCGCATTCTCGTTTGAGAGAAAAAAACTTGTCTTTCACAGCAACTCCTTTATGTTTTTACCTTGTTCAATCAAATCTCCATTAATTTTCATGAGAATAAGGAGACGAATGTGCAAGAGTCTGTTCGCCTTTCATGTCATGCGTTGAGTATTTGTTATTTTCTTGGCAAGAATCTTCCGAGTTTTTTAAGTGTTTATTTCTTATACCACGATATTGCTGACAGATTACGCAATGTTCTTGACGGTTTTCCAAGTTTATTTTCCACTTTTTTTCTATGCACCTGCTGACCGGTTTTGACAAAACAGTGTCTTCAATATGTGCGATTGTTTGAAATGGTTTAGTGGACAGTTTTGAATATACTATAATATCCTGACAGAACTAAACGGGTTGGCATCTTTTTATCATTATTATTATAGATGTAGTTCAACTGCATCTATCACTTTTTATGCTTCTTTGCTGAAAACAGAGCAAAATCACGTAGTTTTGTACCTGGAATTGTTTAGTTGAGTCACTTTTCTCGCACCTTAATTACTTCGTGCTCAATGTGTCATTATTTCCATATTAATATGATTATTGTTTCCGTTGACAGTTACACCGATTGCGCAATGTTTTTTTTTATATGAATACCTCACAAGAGCCCCGACTGCTCCCGTCTGAAGTCAGTGAGTCTACGGTATCCCCGATTTGGGTATGTTGTGACGCTGACGGTAAGTGGGGAGGGGAAGGAGATAGGGAAGAGAAAGGTGGGGAAGTACCCAGCTATTCAGATCTAGTTACCAAACACGGCTAAAGCCATTTCAATCAACGTTTCAATTCTGAATGGTGGTCTTACACCAGGGTGATACTGAGTGTATCTTCCACTCTGAAACGTGTCGCAAATGTACCTTTAAATGATTAAATTGTGAAAACGCTGTCGAATCAGTCAAATAATTTATCTGTTCACGCCGGGATTTGAACCCGCTACCTCCGGATCGCTAGTGGAGATCCTTGCCCCTTGACGACGGAGGCCGTGCGCGTTTTTTATGTTTAAATGACTTATATTCCTTTTTTACGTTTACATTTTTGCTCATTTCAAGTTCCAGTGAGGTACATTTGCTGTAGAATTGTTTCAATTCCGCAACCCAAGCACACCATCGACTACCGATAGTTCCTACTTTGAGTTGACTGGATGTCGATGATCGACGTCTAACATCCCTACCAGTTCTTGCCCTGGCCATAACCGTCACTGCCCCACACTAGCTCACTTAGAAACTTGGCAAATGCTCCATCTATTGGAATAATTTATCTATGGGTATCGCAATAAATTAATCGATCCCGCTGCCTTTTATGATTCTATCTTGAAATAGTGATGGACGTAATCGAGATGTCCTTTTCGAAATAATCGAATTTTACAATAATCAAATTTTTTCCAGGCTACAACCTGCGTGGCGAAGATTTATCTGGTATTTGCCAACCTTGGGTAGGAGAGGGCACTAGAAGAAGAGAACGTTAAAATAAAACATTTCGATTGAAAAAATATTCGAAAAACGTTTGGTCCCAAAATTTGGTTCTGTAAACATCGATTTAAATTCTTTCGAAATATCTACTTCGAATCTGATTTCGACATTTCAATTCTGAAATCGAAATTTTCTAGATTATTTCGCTTCAGTCCAGTTTGAAACCCTAAATATGACAAAAATTGGTACCCATCTGTGGGTCAGTGTGTCCAGGAGTTACCAACATGTTGATCTATCCCTCCCACTGCGGTGCAAAGTGATGTTTCGAGAGAGTCCAGTCAAAATGTCTATCTTAACCTGTCCCTCCTGATCCGGCCTGCCACGCGGTTGTTGAGCAGGCACGTCTCCCACCAAGATCCGGACAAACCTCTCCCCGTAAACCCGGGCACCCCTGCCATGTCACTAAACGTAGCGAACCACTTGGAGTGACCTACTGATGACACCTTAGAATTTACGATGAAATATTTACATTTTTTTCCCTGTGTTTGTGCGTTAACTTTAGATTATGTTAAAGTTTTGATTGGGTTAAAGTTTTTAATTGAATGTTTCGATTATTTCAGATGTTTCTTCATCGAGTGTCTCGATTATGCCCATCGCTAATCTTCAGTTCAATCGGTGCAATTATTGATTAATCTGCTTTAGTAACTCGAATAGCAACTAGCGGTGGAAGTTTGCAATTACTCGCAGTGCAACGTACTTAGAGACTAGTTACTAAGTACTCCGTGCACTTAACTTTCATTTTAACTATTTATGCTATTTATAATCGACGATAATATACCGGATTTCTGCGCGACGAGGAAAACTTGTAGTTTTGAAGTGCGTGTTTTCATTACCAGCCAAACGTCTCCTGTAATGTCGAGATAATTTATCTCATATTTCCAAGCAGGTGTAGATTCTCGATAACGCCCCCTTAAAAGACCACCATTCAGATTCCAAATCCTTCTTGAAATGGCTTTTGCCGTGTTTGGTGACTAGATCTGAATAGCCAGGTGCTTGCCAACCTTCCTCTTGCCGATCTCCTTCCCATTCCCAACAATAGACATTCGTGTGAAGTTTTCAATTAAATTTTTTTACTTAAAAAAAGTTTAGGTTAGGTGGATGTCATGATAAATAGTTGTTGTGTTTGTGCCTTTATAAGACCTTGCCACCCAGCACGGTCGATCGAGAAGCATTGATAGGATAACTTTCGATAACTTCTCATCGTTCCCTAGCATGACTGCAGATCGCCAATGAATAAATAACAGTTCACAATGACTAAGTATTCTTAATTTATTCGACGTCAACTGTTTGTACGTTAGCGATTTGTTGTCCTAGGGATTTTTTTTACATGAGCTCCACACAGGAGGCCCTGGGGAAAATAATTTCCCTCAGGGCCTATGTCATCTTTGGGGATGCTGTGTGGAGGGTTTTTTACGGAAAGGAAGGGAAGGAGAGTTCTAGGAAGGAAAAGGATTTAAGGGGTGGGTAGGAATCTGGGGTTCAGTGTATCCTGGTCATCCGCCTCCAAGACCTGGACAAACCTCACCCCATGAACCCGGGCACCCCCGTTAAATCACCAAACGTAGCGAACCACTTGGGGTGACCTATGACAGAGGTGTTGGTTATCCAATAAAGGTTCCCGGGGCGGCGGTACCCATGCCCGCCTCCCAAATTGAAAATGAATGATGAGAAGTTACCGAAAGTTATCCTATCAATCCTTATCGATCGACCGTGCTAGGGGGCCAGGTAAACTTAAAAGAATTCATAATCTGCGCTTTCATAGACGGCGCTAATTTAATTATTTCAGGGAAAACACTTTTCACAAGTAATGCTTTAACATATTGAGATGAATTATTTGTTTGCGCCCGTACATATGCAATATGAATATGAATAAATAATTTTGTGCATGTACAAACTCATTTCTTCCGAGAAAGGCATGCAAATACAAGTATTGGTTATTCAATCCAATATTGTATTTGTATGCTTTTCTCGAAAAAATTGAGTTTGTATACGGTCAAAACTCTTTATTCATATTGCGTAAGTACGGGCGCCTTGAAGTGAAGTGACACAAAACTGCGCTATACAAATGTAATGTTATTATTATTATTAATAATTCATCTTAATAATTTAAAGTTAGCTTGTAAAAGTGTTTTTTTTTCTATTTTAATTAAATTGTGGCCATCTATGCATGCGTCGATAATAAAGTGTGTCCCGTTTAACCTTAAAAGTGAAGGTGAAGGTGTTCTTTTGAAGTAATTGTTTTATTGTGTCTGCCTAGAAGTTCTATTTTATGTATTTTACGTTGCGCGACTGATAGAGCACTTAAATATAGGTAAACGTTATAAACTGGGTTTTTCAGAAGTTTAGACAGATTAAAGAATATCTTTTATGGTGCCATTAACTTAAATATTTACACAGAATGTATCTTAAATTGTCATCTTTGAACTGTTGCGTGGCTGATAGCACTGCCCGGAACCAGTAGGCATCCATTACCACTGACAACAGATATACATTTTATTGAAATTTGATTTTTTTTTTTTTAAATCTACAGTTTCAATAAAATGTATATTTATTGTCAGTGGTTGTTACATTAGTCAAGTTTTTTTACTGTTTAGCAAATAAATAGACAATCTATAACGACATACATAATAAAATAATAGGTTGGAATGAAAACATTATTTTTATAATTTTATTAATGCGCAGCCCCTTGTAAAATCACGGGATAGTGATTTTTGAAAATGGTAATTAAAATAATTTTTCGTTGAAGATATTGCAGTTAGAATAACCATCTCTATGATTTTTCTGAATTCTTTACACAAAAAGCTCCAATTTTCAAAACGACACTTAAATTTAAAGCAAATTTGAGTTCATTGAACCATAATTCATGCAGGACTAACGCACAGACAACCGAAATTGGTATTTTTGATGACTGAAAATATCATCGGTTCAACATTTGAAAAATGTCACACGAAATTAGTATTTTTAAATTATTAATTATTTTTGTCATAGGAAACTAATATTTTTGTACGAAAATAGTATTTTTGTCTTAAATTAGTATTTTTGTACGAAATTAGTATTTTGTACGAAATTAGTATTTTTGAAATTATTAATTATTTTTGTCACACAAACCTAGTATTTTTGTACGAAATTAATATTTTTGTCCTAAATTAGTATTTTTGTACATTAGAATTTTTGTACGAAATTAGCATTTTGTCCTAAATTAGTATTTTTGTACGAAATTAGTATTTTTGTCCTAAATTAGTATTTTTGTACGAAATTAGCATTTGGTCCTAAATTAGTATTTTTGTACGAAATTAGTATTTTTGTCCTAAATTAGTATTTTTATACGAAATTAGTATTTTTGATAATTGGTGATATCCACATCAATTCAACATTTGAAAAATGTCGTACAAGGAATTTATATTGTTTATGTTAAAGTTTCATTTTCCAATATAATGAAAAATTAGTATTTGCTGAAAAGTGTGTGAATAAATGCAATATTATCAGCTCGACTGTATTTTTTGTAAATAATCGGAGCTAATAATACGAATAATATCTATATCGGCGATCTTCAATAGAAGGCTGCTTCGGTTTTTCCCGCTGTATAGAATATTATATTGATTTATTACATCCACTATTATTATTGTTACACACCTCATTAATAAACAATATTGTTATCTTCGGAAACTCTCAACTACCTCCTTTTATTAGATAACTACTTTCTACCCGGCTTCGCCCTAGACTTTAACTAACTTTTTTCTATTTTATTTTTTATGAATACCGCACTAGAGTCCCCAACTGCTCCCGTATGGAGCCAGTGAGACTATGGCATCTTAAATTGCGGTATATTGTGAGGCTGAAGGTAGTGGTGAGGAGAAGGAGATGGGGAAGAGGAAGGTGGGGGAAGTACCTGGCTATTCACATCTGGGCACCAAACACGGCTAAATCCATTTCAAGCGACGTTTCGATTAAATGGTGGTCTAGGGGATACTGAGAGTATCTTCCACTCTGGAACGTGCCGCAAATATAGATACTGTATATTGTTTTTAATTAATTACTTGTGAAGTACCACAAATTTATCAAATAAAATTTATTCGACGTTCACGTAAAAGTTCTTCGACGGAGCCCGGGGGCCGTCGAAGAACATTGAAAAAACTTTGGACTGCGTATTTTTATTTAATTTTTTTAACACTATCTCCACACAGGAGGCCCTGGCGAAAAAAATGCCCACCTGGCCTATTTCATCTTTGGGGATGCTGTATGGAGGGTCATTTTAGGGAAGAAAGGAAAGAAAGTTGTGAGAAGAAAAAATAAATGAGTTTGTTTAATCTGGCGGTCAATATAATCATTTTAGTTCAGGAGCGACGAACGTAGGAGTCCCATCCCCCCCACTGCGTGCAAGGTGGTGGATCGAGAGAGATCAAAGGTCTCCCTTAACCAGTCTCTCCAGATCCGGCCCTCCACGTAGTAGGTGGGCAAAAGCATCTGTTAAGTCACCAAGTAAATCACTTGGGGTGACCTACGGCAGGGGTTTAGTTATCCAATTAATAGTTTCCGGGGCGGCGGTACCCATACCCGCCTCCCAAATTGAAATTTGAACTTGTGATTGCCTTAAAAGTTAGTTGTGTTTACATTTCATCATGCTAGTCAATAAACACAATAATTACATCCGGAAATATTTAAAAAGTCTTGTGTTCAATTTAGTCATGTTTAGCCGCTAATTAAGACACGAGTGAAAGATAAAGAATTTCACAAAATTATTTTTATTGCCTAAATAAATCTGGATGTTTTTGGTTAAAGCGGGTTCGGCAGCATTGTCTCCAAGAGCTACGTAATCGGAGGGCTTTGCTGTCTAACTACCCACAATAAATTATTCTTTGACGTCAATCATGTGTTATCTTAGGCATACTGAAAGCATCTAAATATTTGAGTAAAGATTAAAATGCATCATTTTTATGGCAAACCTGCTGGCTTACATGAAATTATTTTTTTATTTATTTACTAGCGAGTTCTCCTCCCCTTCCCTCCTTCCCTCCTTCCCTCCCTGCCGTAAAACTTTATGAAATTCATTCATTTTTCAAACTCGCCAAATTTCATAACTTCTCACCAGTATACATAAAAACCTTCGCGGGCGTGCGCACCATCAAGTTTTCACCGCAATTGGATGAATAGTATAGGAAATTATTTCACAACGCCAGAGCTCACCATTATTTATTTATTATCCAAAATCAAATCAACAAACTTTCATGTATTACCGCCAACCTTTCCATATTTGGAGAGATACTATATATTCACAAATTCGTAGCAGTTATACCTCGGGGGGACACGTCCCCATCCGACCTGCTGACGAAAGTGGCGAAATCTTATGACGAATTCTTGAATTCGAAACCGAATGACGACGGTAGCTTTGTTTGAAATTCCACGTACACAGATGTTATTTGTGGCGCGGCGCGTATGGCGTGGCGTCAGACATGCCCTCGGAGCCGGATTCTGAAATTCAACCACGCAGTAGCAAAGCTATTAATAATGTTCATTTCGATTAAACACTTTTTTTAGGGGCTTTTACAAACGAATAGAAAAAAATATCCATTATTTATCGACATTTTTTATTTGTTTAGTGATAAAGTGAAGATGTCAGACATGCAAACAAATAATTTTTACCTCGCTTTGGCGTCACAAAATACGCTGAGATTTTTCGCCTAGAGTTTTAAGATCAGCTCAATTTTTTTTTAAACATCGCAACGTGTATCTGAAAATTTCAAATTTGTTAGTGCGTCCCCGTGAAATGTGGAATTAAATTTAAATTTAGTTTTCAAATTTGGAACAGATTGTGTGAAGGATTTAGTCAAGCGATAAAGTAGGTATGTACCTACCTACAATATAACCTTGTAAAAGCTCGTTCACACACAGCTATAAAACTGCGAGCCGATATCTATTGAACCGCGAGCGCTTATCTTTTGTACTTTCACACAACGCTATCAAATATTACTTCCTGTGGTAGGAGAGGGGGTCAGATGAATTTGGAAGCGGCAACGGAATGCACATTTTTGTGCTGAAATCTGTCAACTTGACATCTGTCATCCACCGGTCTAGGCCCCTCCGTAATTACGATGACCCCCTCTCCTGTTTTCGTCGGAGAGGGAGGCGCTTAACTTTTGGCATATCGCCTCTGGAGCGGTTCCGTCGTAAGATGTATTGTCTATGGTTGATCTGCGCTACCGCTAACGGTCTGAAGGGATTGTATGGAGAACGTTATTTGGTGTGCGATGATCTTTTATATTTTATAGCTGTGTGTGAACGAGCTCTAATAGAAAATTATTTAAATCGTCTTTTACAAAATTGTAATAATGGTATATATTCCTTGATTTTACACGGGTCTGTGCTAGTAATTATATAAAATACAAAGCTAAATGAATTTATTGCTTTTCTAACATGATTACTTATTATTTCCTAGTTATTTGATGGCATCTTATCGTATTCTTGAAATACCTCGAAGCATTTGAGTGCAGTCCTGCTATTGATGGAGAGCTCCGTTGTTACATCTCTTTCTGTTATACGCACAGAATGAGAGATTACAATGGACCTACCAGCGGTAGATACGTCTATTATCTATCGAGAGGTTAATTGTCAAGCTTCGTGGCGCATTCCTGTCGGCTCTTTTGAGCTTTATTATTATTCTAGTATTCATTTGCAAAGTATGATCGTAATCTTTGGTTATTCTGGGAAAATGTATCGTTAGGCGTTGATTCCATAGATGAAATCATCATTATCTCGTAGTTGTAAATGATCAATTGTCAAATACTAAAATTAATGGTTCAATCGACTATAATTGAATATGTGAAATATTATATAATATTTCATTTGATAGGTACAACTAGTTAACCTTGTCGATATTATCTTTTTACGTACTTTTTTGATTTATTACTATATTTATGTAATTATTACCGATTTAAATAAGTTTTTATCGTAATCTCGGTCGTGTGCAACTAAGCATATACTTTTTAAATGTTGTACGGCCTAATAATCTCAATAGCGTGTAACAAGTGGGACTATGCAAATTTATATTGTATATAATATGTACATACCTACGTTCGGTAGCCTTCAGGAAAAAGCTCCTCTCCTGCTGGTCCTGTCATGTCCAAAGCTAAAATATTGTTCTCTACACGTATAGCAACCTAAGCTTAGACTTCTCAATACTTCTTCGACCTGCAGGTTAGACCTCCCTACTCGCCATCGTCCTGCAGGTTAGACCTTCAAACATTCCGTCCTGCAAGCTAGGCCTTCCAACACTCCTTAGTCCTGCAGGTCAGACTTTCCTAAACCCCTTCGTCTTGCAGGAACACTTCTTCGTCCTGCAGACTTGACCTCCCAACACTCTCGTCCTGCAGACTAGACTTCCCAACATGGACATGGACGTAGTAGGGTGGGGCAAAAAATAAAAATCTAGAGTAGGTACCGAAAAAAAGTAGGCTCCTACAACACATTCATGCTTTAGGCTCTTTGAATACATATGAACGGAAGAAGGAAAATCCTGTGAAGTGCTGTAAATTTGAAATCGCGACTCGGTCGACAGTCCCAGAGGTCGTGCATCGGTCAGCCAGGGTGGAGCAAACGCCCCAACTTGCCCCACCGTGCTTACGCCCATTCCTCCCAACATGTCTTCTTTCTCCGGGTTAGACTTCCCAACACTCCTTAGTCCTTCAGCTAGACCTTCCAACACTCCTTTGTAATGCAGCTAGATCTCCGAACACTTCTTCATCCTGCAGGCTAAACCACCCAACCTTCTTCTTCTGCAGGTTAAACCTCCCACCCTGCGCCCAACGGAGCCACCCCAGTTTTACCTATAAACCTTATTATTGACCGCCTTTCAAAAAGGTTTTTTTTGTATCAGTGGGACATGCATGGTATCCAAAACTTGTCAAATATTTTGAGTTTAAATAAAGTAGAGAAGAGTAAGAGAAAGTTTGGCTTGTGGTTAAAGACGTTTCAAATGACGTTTGATTCTGAGTGTCGTTCTCTCACCGTGGCAACGAGAGCATAATTCACTCTAGAACGACGAAACACAACCAACAGTAATTATACCAATTATTCTAAAGGCGTGGTGTAAACGCGGCTTAAAGTAAGGTGTCCACAAAGTGTCCACCAACCCTCTTAGGGGAAACTTTCGAACATTAAATACTGCATTATATATTTACCAATGTTTCATTAGGTACTATTCCATTTAGCACCTCCATATTCTAATGTGTGTGTATTAACGTTGGTTTTTGTTGTTGTTCCAGGGGTCGGGCGGATCCCCGTTCGGGCGGTGGGCTGGAGGCTCTGGGCGGGCCCTGCAGCAGCGGCCCCACCCTGCACGCCGCCCTGGCAGTCTGGCCAACTCGGAACATGATATGTACACCAAGGTAAGCACCATACCGTTTTACCCCAACAAGAACTACAGAAAAATTTCTAAGTATGCTATTTTAAAAATCAATGATAAGCTTTTTCTACTACACTTAACTCTACTCCTCTACTCCTCTTACTCCTCTTCTGTTATCACTCAACTACGCCGTTTTACCCCAATCAGTGTGAACATTATATTTACACCAAGGTATGGTACCAACACTATATTTGCCCCCAACAAGATCTATAGAAAAGTTTACTATTTTAAAGAATATTTTCAGAAAAGTAAGTTTTAAACATCAATGTTGAGCTTTTTCTACTACACTGTTTAGTCCTCTTCTGTTATCACTCAACTACGCCGTTTTACTTCTATCAGTGTGAACATTATATTTACACCAAGGTATACCATTTTACCCCCATCAAGATCTACAGAAAAGTTTACCATTTTAAAGATATTTTTTTTAAAGAATATTTTCAGAATAGTATATATACCATTTTAAACATCAATATTAAGCTTTTTCTACTACACTGTTTAATCCTATTCTGTTATCACTCAACTACTCAATCAGTATGAACATTATATTTACACAAAGGTATACCATTTTACCCCAAACAAGGTCTACAGAAAAGTTTACCATTTTGAAGAATTTTTTGAAGAATATTTCTTCAAAAAAGTATACTATTTTAAACATCAATGTTAGGCTTTTGCTACTATACCATTTAATTATCTTCTATTATCACTCAACTATGCCGCTGTGCCTCCGTCAGTGCCCGAACAAATGTATACTAAATTGACTTAAGTACCTTGGAAGCTTTAAGAAAGCGTCTCATTGATCTTGACTTATACGCCAAATGAACTCTATAATACGAAACCAGTTCAATAAAGTTACAGGAGTGTTGACATTTCAATATGGAATACAAGGTGTGTCATTGCCAACAAATTATCCAAGGTAGTCACTAGAAAACTGGAAGTGATATCTTAACTCTTTAATTTCGAGGTTCTCGTGTTGTGTTTATCATAAACCACTTTTCGGGATTACAGGATTATTGTAATTGAAGGTCCCCCCCCCCCCCCCCGTTATCTTTTCTCTATATCCCCCTTGCAGTTGTAGGAAAACTGATAATAAACAGTGCGTCACTGCGCCTGTATTGTGATCTCCGAATTCATAATAGGCAACACGTGTATTGATTACATTTTCGAGTTTTTTACCACACATAATTATGACGTTAAACTTTTTAACGAACGAACTAGTGAAAGCTCTGTTTAATAGGGGGCTGTCCGTAAAATAAGGTCTCCAAGGTGCTGCGGTCGCGAGGAACGATTTTACGCGCGATCTGGCAATACTGGCGTGTAGCCTGGTTCCCCCGAGCAAAATCCTTACTAAGCTGCACTCTCTGCGATGCTTAGTCTCGGCGTGGCAGCCGGTCGCGATGCAGCTTCCACTCGCCGCGCCCGCCGGGTGTGAATTACTTTTTTTTTTATTTATTTATACACGCCTTGAAGGCTTTTACAGTATCACATTATTAAAGTCACACATGTTATTCAGGAGTATAAACGCTCTCTAATTCGTTTTTTTGTGCAAATAACAAAATCCCGGTAGATATTCATTCTCAGTTACGTGAAGTGGACGAAAAACAGGGTACAAGCGTGAAAAACGTGCGCAAATGGTAAAAATCGTTCCAGACGGCCATCGGTTTCGGACCAACCAATTGCCAAAAGTGGAAAAAGCAATGCTTGCAGATCGACTGCTAACGGTTCGGGAGCTCTTTGACATGATCCCTGATGTCAGTAAGACCACTATTAACAAGATTTTAACAGATAATATCTTTACATTCCCCGCGCCGAAACGCAAATTATATGAAATTCCCTCGATAGAAAAAAATCGCAAAGTATGCTCCGAAAATTCAGTTCAGTATATTAATACGTGAAGCAAAAACTTTGTACCCCTTTTTACGAAAATCGCGCGGACGGAGGAGTATGAAATTTCGCACACTTATAGTTTATATAGAGAAGGAGTGCAGAATGCTAATATTTTTTTTAAATTATGCATAAAAAAACATTACAATTATGGTCGAATTTCGACTTATTAGTTATTATAAACACGTTTGTTTCAGTTATTTTACAAGTTATATATGAAAAAATTCACTGTGTTTCGTTAAAGCTATTTTAGACAACCCCCACGAGATTTTTGCTCTATTTTAAACGAGTTATGTTTTATCAAACATTTTCACAATTTTTGCATAAATATTATCGTTTTTAACATTAGCGCGCTCTCTTTAACATTCGTATTTACATATCTCTCCATCTTCTTTTTGAGCAGGTATACCGCGCCTTAAGGCTTGCAAAAAAAAAAACAAATGTAATCAGGGGTGCATATACTGCTCTAATGTTACTAGTCAAGGAATGAATAAGAACGTATGGTTTTATTTGCAGCAGTGCGAGGCTGAGGGCGGAGCCTCCCTGGACGACCCGTCCAACGGTCCCGCGTGCTGGGCCTCCTCTCTCGAGCGCCTGCTGTCCGACCCGCGCGGCGTGCACGCGCTGTCCGCCTTCCTGGAGCGCGAGTTCAGCGCCGAGAACATCCGCTTCTGGACGGCGTGCGAGCGGTACGCGCGCGCCCAGCCCACCGCGCGCCCGGCTCTCGCGCACCAGGTGCACGGCCGGCACCTCGCCGAGGGCGCGCCGGAGCCGGTGAACGTGGACGCGCACGCCAGGCAGCTGGCCATGGAGAGGCTGGCCGCGGCACCGCCAGATCTCTTCCTCCAGGTAACTATTTTTTTTTTAATTTGGCGCCCAACGTGGGGCAAATTTGTTTGAAATAATATAATTTCAGAAATGACACCGGTCAAGTGTTCACCTTTTGAATTCACGACCATGTATACTATTTTCGTAATAATTTAATAATTCATAACAATAAATGTGTGCTTTTTTTTCATTAGCTCAGGGCCTATGACATCTTTGGAGATGTTGTGTGAAGGTTTTTTTTTTAGAATGATGATTTAATGAGAGGAAGTTCGTATGAAAAAAGTATGAGGATTGGTTAGGAATCTGAGGGTCTTATGAATCTATCCCTCCCATTGCGGTGCAAGTCAATGGGTCCGGCTGGAGAGGTGAAAAGGTATCCCTCAACCAGTCTCCTAAACCGACCTGCCACACAGTGGGTGGCAAACACATCGGCAACCAAAACCTAGGCAAACCTCACCCTGCTAAATCACCAAACGTGGCGAACTACTTTGGGGCGGAGGTACCCATACCCGCCTTCAAAATTCATTAGAATAATATTTTGGGCTTTGCAAATGTTAGCCGCAACCGCCTGACTCGATTTTCTGAAAAAAAAAATTTTTAAATCATTGATAATAATAAAAAATTAATCATTATGTTTCGAGCGGTCTTTTTTTTACCACCGTGCATTCGAAAACTGAAATTAATAACTAAAATTAAACTGAAATTTGAAACTACGGTGAAGAACGAATCCAGCTATAAAACACTCCCAAATCTTTTGGGTGAAATTTAAATTTCGATGAAGTTCGACCTACATTTGAATTTTCTTTGATAAATTACCGAAGTTTTAATTCCCGCTGCTAGTCGGATCTACTTCAGATGTTCTTTATTTTTAAACCGAATTTTTGACTTTTTTTGCTGAACACGTTTTTTCATGTGTTTTCGGAAAATGTCGAAATTTATTACAATATTTCGGACCTTTTTACTTGTAAAGTAATAATTGCAACTAATTAACATTTTAAAGTCTCCTGTCGACCATATTATCCAAAGTTTTGACATTTTGAATAGATATGAGGGGTGGGTAGGAATCTGGGGGTCAGTGTGTCCAGGAGCGATAGACGAATGAATCCATCCCTTCAACTGTGGTGCAAGGCGATGGGTCGAGGGATTCTGGTTGGAGAGATCAAAAGACCTCCTCAACCAGTCTCTCTCGATCCGGCTCGCCACCCAACAGGTGGGCAGACACATCGGCCACCAAGACCTTGACAAACCTCATCCCATGAACCCGGCTTTTCTCCTTGACCTTTCTCTCGAGATTACTTTTATATTTCGAGTGTTGACCTGCGATGCCCCTTCTGTACACAATATATCATAATGTAAGTTTGTATTGTTTGACCCTTTCAGGCCCAGAAGCAAATTCTCAACCTGATGAAGTTCGACAGCTACCCCCGCTTTATCAAGTCTGACATCCACAAGGAGTGCCTGCTGGCCGAGCTGCAGGGCCGCCCTTCCCCCTACCCGGGGGACCCCGCCCTGGCCCTGGGCCTTAGTCAGCACAGCCCTTCTCCCAGCCCTAGCAAGGTAAAAGAACAATCCACTTGATATCAAGGCTTGATAATATACTGCCTTAATGAAACTTAAAATCGAAGTAAACTGGTGGTTGACGAATATTTAAATTATTTTTGTGCTTCATTAGCTTAGTCCAGACTGTCCACACATCACACATCGCCAACTAGCAAACAATTTATTAAGCCGTCAAAAGGGCAAAATCAGGTGTATGAAATCAATTGACGAGTTGGATGCAATTACAACTTACGATGAAAATTGTAGTTTTGAGTAAATGCATTAAAAGTTTTTTGAAATGCATAGTATTCACTTGTAACTTGTTACTAGTGTTCAAATTTTTTATATGTCGTCACAAGAAAGCAATACTGCTGTAACAGCCAAAAACCAAATTGTTCAATTGTTGATTTTGAGGTGGATAGGTGGGTGGGTGGATCAGTTAAAAAAAGTATTATTGACAAAATGGCTAGTTTTTCCAACATCGTACAGTTCTTATTTATCGTTGTAGAGTCACGGGACCCAGATAGATCGACGCAGAAAAAAAAAACTCTGTAAAATTGTGTATAAAAAGTATTTTCATAGGTTGTGGCAGTTACAGCAGTATTGCTTTCCTGCGACGATGTAGTTCCATCTGTGTAAAACCTGCAGCAGTAACATTTACACAGCAGATAAAGAAGGGATTGAACATACCAAAACAGCTTGTGCGCGTTTAAGTTGTTATTTAACCCAGCTCCTCAATTTAGACATCAATGTTCAATTATTGCTTGATACTTGTTTGCACGTATCTAGCCCATTCTTCGCAATCCTCTGTAAGTGTAGATGAGCCTATTCAAAGTGATTAAATATAATGTCAAGCCACAAAGGTCTTTGACATTGCTTTCTACTAACATAAACAAAAATTCAAACTGGCGATGATTTATGTACTTATTGATGGTCATCAAATAATGTAAGTCATCACCCCAAACCAAATTATTTTTTCACTCTTTTGTGCCAGTTTTACAGTAATTAATTAAATCTGTGGTTGTCATTATTATTGTCACAAAGTCTAATTAGTTTCTTCTTCTTTCAGTTAAAAAAGTCCCTCAGCAACGCAGAAGACCGGCGACGCAAGTCCCTGCTGCCCTGGCATAGGAAACTCCGCAGCAAGTCCCGGGACCGGTGCTGCGAAGACAACGAGGGCGAGCAGCGGAGCCAAGCTGATGATGAGGAGGAACGCAGCGAGGCCAACCCGGAGAAGGATCCGCATGGCTCCAACTCCTCGCTGTTAACAGGCTGGGACGTGACCAGGGGACTCGGCTCTAAACAGGTTAACATTTATTTATTTCTTACAAATTACCTTTAATTTAGGGTAATACATAAAGGTCAATATATACAAATATATGCAGAAACTTACTATACTTGTTTAGTTGTGGTTTTTTCTTCCTTGCCAACAGTGAATGTGTTTTGTTGGCACTACCGCAAATAAGTTTCAGAAAGCAAATAAACAAAACCACAAAGCAGCTCATAACAAAGATAAAACTGTAGTTGACCGATACTAACCTTACTAAAACGATAACTGAACTTACAAAAATTTCACATTTATCAGATTACATAAAAGCATGCGTACTGTTATCTCTAAGTCAAAATTAAAAAAATGATTTTTTTACCAGTGTGAATGTTAAAAACACTACTCAACTACATTTTTGATAAAAAAAAAACAATTTCAACAAACACAATCAGTTGTCTGTTGTATAAGTCAGTCCAGTTAGACAAGCGTACAAAAAAAAAACCCATCCTTCTTTGCTTGTAGAATTTTTTCTTTATTTTTCCACATTGTGGACACGGTAGAGCGACTAAATCCAAAGCGTCTGCCAACATCACTTATCTTCTCTCCCGCCTCTATTGCGCGTATCAGTAAAACTTTTTCGTCAATACACAGTGATTTTCTTTTACTTGCCATGTTTATACAGTTTGAAAGTTTGTGGGCAACTAAGAATATGATAACGTATAGATAATCCATGACACCTAATAACAACAGTCTACACGTGCAAGCAATCCCAATTTGTTAACAAAAGAACGGATTTCTTAGAAAACAACGGTCTACAGGTACAAGCAATCCCAATTTGTAAACAAAAGAACAGATTTCTTAAAAAGTTCGGTATGTATGATGCCGTTTATGACAGTTTATGATGGTCAGTTTATTACGGGCAGTACCGACAGTTTATTAGGGGCTAGGATAATAAAGTGACAAAAGAACGTACACATCTGCGCAGATTTGACTAATTTTGGCAACTAAAAAAGATTATTTAATTCTTGTCGTTATTGAGAGTGGGTGTAATGCTAAATGGAGTGTATCATTGTATGGAAGACAAGCTAAATCAACCAAAGCCGAGTGATTTCGACGCTTTAGAGAGTTTGTCGTTAAATCGAGTGACGTTACGTGGAGTTTACACTGTATATTAAACAACTCCTTTCGTTTCAGTGCGATTCTACCTGCAGCTGCGAAGACCACAAGTCCTGCAACAACTCCTCGCGCGGCGGAGCACTCTGCCGAGTCCTGCTGCCCAACGAGGCGGCAACGTCCTCGGTGGTGGCCGTGGGAGAGGGACAGGACTCTGTCAGGTCACTGATCGATAGGCTCCTGAAGAAAAGGGCCCTGAATTATCTGGCCTACGAGGTGTATCTGCCCACCAGTAATAAGGTAATTATTTTTTTTCTCCACTCTATTTTTAATATAAATATTCTTTATTTCCCTTGAGACCTATATTTGTTAAATTATTATAAGTGATACATACATAACTGTGTACATATTTGAAGTAAGTTATTTAATCCCTCAGACCTCCGGCCATTTTTGTTTATATAAAATATTAGCACTTTGCAAAAAAATTCCATTTAAATGGAATATTTCTGAATGCATCCGAAAACTGTAAACTGTTTTTGAAAGGTGATGAAATACGATTTCAAATTTTATAATTCGAAGTAAACATATAATTTTTTTAAATATAGAAATTTGTAATGCAAACAAAATGTTTTAAAAGTGGTTCACCTTAAATTTTTTCCAATTAAAATTACTGAAATGAAAAAAAATTAAAACAACTTACATAATTTATTAGGCAAATTTATTATAAACGTTATTGTCAACTTACTTTTTTGTTGTTTCATGTAAAAATAATTAATAAAAAATTCTCAAAATTTCGTTTTTTTTTTTATCGAATTTCGGTCGGAAACTTTGTATTCATAAAGGTGTACATTTTAATTATTTTGCGGTTAACTTTTAGATTTAAATTTGTGTTGTTTTAGATCATATTTCTAACAGTAAGGGAGACACAATGATTTCTATGAGACTGATATTGGTTGTTCAGAAAACTGAACAAATAGACCTGACGGGTTTAACTAATCGATAGAAGCACCAATGTCCCGCCTTGAAGGGGAGAAGGCTTATAGGCTTAGGTGAAGAATAACTGGGGAGACACATTGTGGAACTAGTCTGACATTGTTAAAGGCCCAATAATAACCCTGCTGATTGTGACCTTTATTAAAGAGAATGGGCAATTATCGGAATCTCGTGAAACACGGAACGTGCAATACAGATCAGAATCAACAATGTTATTTATTCTTTAATTTGTTTGTCCACAGCCCACGGACATAGACCAAACCTCTCTCGTACTCGCCGGCAAAGAAGTGACAGTAGAACAGCGCGTAGTCTTCAAACTGGATCTGCCCAACCGCAAGGTGATCTCCGTCAAGTCCAAGCCCAACAAGGCCCTGGGCGACGTGCTGAAGCCCATCCTGCACAAGTACGGCGTGGGGGCCTCCGGGGGGCTGACCGGACGAATCTGCGTCACCCTGGGGAACACCATGCTGGAGCTGACACAGCCAGTTCAGGTATGTTCCAAACTTCATTCAAAGATGTATTACTATTTTATTACATATTTTTTTACATATTTTTATTATATATTGATATTACATAATTTTTCCATTGCTCTTGTCTGAGTCCCCGGCATTGCCTGGGTGTTTATACAGAGTTTTGAAATCTGATGTAGACAGTGACCTTCCTCTAGTTTTGTAGGTCAAGTGTGCAAATTTTCTTCAGTGTCAGAATAAAACTAGATTTGCGTACAAATCAAATTCACGCCGCCCTTACACCTGCCAATTTCTTCTTTTTATAAATTGTTTTAGAATGCTTGCTGCAAGGGTGCCAGGGTTCATGGGGTGAGGTACGTCTTTTGACCTTTCCAGCAGGACTCTCTCGGAACATCCTCTTGCAGTCAGAGGGATGGATTCATACGTCCGTTACTCCTGAACACAATTTCCCGATTTCTAACCACACCTCATACCTTTTTCCTTCCCAGAACCTCCTCTCCTTCGTTTCCTAAAAACCTCCACCAGCATCCCCAAAAATAAGAGGCTCTGAGGGGAATTATTTAACTTTATTATTTTTCGGGGCTCCTGTGTGGAACTAATACTAGAACTAAACTAAAAAAAAACCTCGTATAAGAGTGTTTGTCATCTTAGGGTGCTTTGTCATGCTTTGCAAGGAGAGGAAGGTGTGAACATGAGCTTTATTAGAGCACCTGTTATGTAACCCTTTACAACCGGCTTCGTACGAGTACTAGTTTTTGAAAAAATCCTGTCGGAAATAAATCTTGAATTTGGCAACAGAACCGGTGTCGATGAAACGTGCGGGAGCAAAAAATAAAATGCGTGTTCATGTACGCCATAAAAGTTTAGTAATTAAATGACTTTATCTCTTCCAGATTGCAGATGGACAGCGTCTCCAGGTAGCCATACGCTCCACTCCGGTCCAGCAGACCGACTCGCAGAAGGCCCAGATGAAGAGCTCCCAAAGCCAGGCGGGGGCCCCGAGCATCAATGGCAACGGCGGCGCCCCGTCCCTGGATGAGATCACCAACCGGGTTTTTGAGGAGCTGCTGCAGGGCAAGGCGGAGAGACACAACGCCAACGTGGAAGAGGAATCAGTTAAAGTGAGTATTTTAAACATTTCGTTTTACGGTGCACACGCTTCTTAAATTGAGGTATATAGATGGAGCTAACATTGGCGTTCGAAGTATGAACCACAAACATCAGCTAATTAACCGCTACGAGATATCGCTACAGGTTTCAGTCGGTTACAAGTGCTCGTCGGCCATAAGTCTCCGGCGAATATGCCATGCACGCATCTAGGTATATAGATGTAGAATCTATTTATATAACTCAACTCTGTCTTTTTCATTTCTATTAATGACATATGGGAAGGAAGAGGACGATCCTGATAGTAATAATAACGTTACATTTGTATAGCGCAGTTTTGTGTCATTTCACTTCAAGTGCGCTCGGGGACTACTATAAGTACTTAGGCAGCATCAAAATAAGCTGGTTAACCCCTCAGGCCTCGGGCCTATTTTGTCGGAAGGTCAAAATATTTCCACTTTGCTATAAAATCTAAATAAATGGAATATTTCTAATCGCATGCGCAACTGTCAACGCCTTCAAGTTTTATAATTTGAAATAAACATGTAATTTTTGAAATATAAAATTTTAGAATGCAAACATTAAAAAAGTTTTAAAAATGACCCACTTGATGATTTTTCTAACTAAAATTACTGAAAAAAAAAATTTATAAATGGTTAAATAGGGTTACGTTAGGTTAAGGTTTTCAGCTAATTTAAAATTATTTTTTTCATAGCTTTTAATGACTTTTCAAGGAGGTGTTGAATTGACTTTATTCTCAGTTGGCATGGAACCGGAAACTTTGGTTTCATAAAGGTGTACATTTTAATTGTTTTGTGGTTAAATTTTTGGTTTGAATATAAAGCGTGGTGTTTCTTCTTTATAAAACCGTTTAGGTCATATTTCTAACCCTGATAAAAGGGGGGGACATAATGATTTCTATGAGACCTGAATGAGTTGTTCTGAAAAGCAAACAAATTGCCGGAGGATTTAAAGTATTAAAAAACTTAGTTACCGGATGTCAAAAACTTGAAACTCAGTTTATTGTGTGCCGTATGTGTAATTTTTATGTTGTATTGAAGAGTAGCATTTCACAATTCCCTTTATTGCAGTCAGACAACTGCAGTTCGGAGCACTCGTCCGGCATATTCGGGCGTTTCCTTCGGCGTGACGACCACCGCTCCAAGGGTCTGAAGCTGAAGAAGGTCCTGGCGGCCGCTGCGCACCCCCTGCCCGTGCCCCGCCCCAACAATAACAACAACTCCTCCAGCGAGGGGGGCTCCTCTTGCTGTATGGACGAGGGCAACTGCAATGGGGCCCCTCAGAAGCCGCTGATCGCCAAACTGAGGGCGGGGGTCAGGATTCAGAATGCTGTCGGAGTGCCCAACGCTATGGAGAACACAGGTAAATATCTTATTCAAGGATATATTTTGGGCGATTCTAAGACAACTCAAAAAAGTGGCATTTCAACACCTCTTTGAAAAATCATTAAAAGTGATGGAAATTTTTTTTTGAATAACCCCTAACCTAACCTAATGTTGTAACCTTTACCAAATTTTTGAGATGAAAACTTCTTCAGTGATTTGAAACTCAATGAAACGTAAAATAGCAACACTAAAAACGAACAAATGCATACATCTATAGGATTTAGCCTGCGAGAGAATGAGATGGTGTTATCGGTCTTCTCTTTGTGCAGTGCTTTGTAGCCTCCCCACTCTTGTCTAGTTTTCTGATGGTTTCACATCTACCGCGTGTGAATTGCACACTCTGTTTTTTTTTTCATCACTTTCAATTTTTTTTATAAGAATACCGCGCAATAGTCACAACTGCTCCCATCTGGTGCCAGTGAGACTATGGCGTCCCCAATTGGAGTAAGTTGTGAGGCTGAAGGTAGTGGGGGGGGAAAGGAGATGGGGAAGAGGAAGGTGGGAAGTACCTGGCTATTTATGGTCATCAAACATGGCTAAAGCCATTTCAAGCAACGTTTCAATTCTGAATGGTGGTCTTACACCAGGGCGATACTGAGAGTATCTTCCACTCTGGAACGTGCTTCAAATGTACTATATATTATTACTTTACTTATTAATTACTTTAAAGGAGTAATGAAGTTGCGCATTGTTGAGTTGTCCGGTCCCCATTTTAGGTGAGGCAAAGTCAAGTCACTAAATGCTTGCACCTACGTACATTGCAATGGATTTTGAAACAGTGATGAAACTGTTGGCTGCTATAAGACGTTGGTGTGAGCCTAATCTTAGTTTGGTGGTAAAAAGAGCATAAGTTGATTCACAAATATTCTATCAAAACGTGACAATAATTTGCATTTACACCTTTTTTTTTCAATGCCCTTTGAAATCTTGTGTTCTTATAATAATCAGAAATCAGCGCAGATGTAACAGGAGCCCTAAAATATTGAGCTCAGATAAACGCTTTTCAAAATTAGATACTTGATTGAATTTGTTCTATTAAAATGTTGAAGAGTAGATAGATCCAGTGAAATATTTCATTTTTGTATGTCTAGCCGTAATCATTTAAAATCATTTGCAATTGCTAACACCATTTGGGTGGCCTCTCTGCTGACCGTCTCACATGCAAAGTTCTTTTATGGAAGAAATCCATCTAGAAATATGTCCAAAGTAACTGTTTACATTAAGAATTATTGTTTGGAAAACTTGTTTACTCCTGGGATTCATTTTAATGATATTATTTTCTATTCTTTTCAGAATTTTTAGAGAACTTAAAGCAAAAGCAGCGTGCTCGATTAAAAGATAAGATGAACAATGTCAGCGCCCAACCCATCCTCAACGGTCAGGACCACCAGAAAGGCAAAGAGAACAAGGTAGTGCCTCCGTTCCAGGGTTTCGAGGAACGAGTCAACCCCCAGACCTACCCTGCCACCACCGTGCCTGTAGCAGCCTTGAGAAACACTCCAACCATTCCACCCCTCCAGATAACTAAACCATCTCCAGCTCCCAGACTGTCCCTCGGTCAAGGGAGTCCCATCAAACTCACCCCCCCGATCATCCAACAATCTACTACAGCCACAAATAAACCTGAAGATACAGAGGGCTACAAGAACGACATAGATTTCGCAACACCCAAAAGCGGTTTCAACACTTTAGACAACACGGTCATAGAAAACAACAATTTGGACATCACGGTCTGCGCAAACCCTTCGAAAACCTTCGCAACCGATGCCGATTTAAAAAATGGCAATATCAAATACCATGGCAATCTCACTCAAGATTATTTGAACAGTTCAACAACAAGTGGTAGCGACCATTTCATGAGGGCGTGCGATATTTTAAACTCCAGTTTTCATAGCACTAGTAGCTCTTGCGAGAATGAGCCATTTAGGAATCACGTAGATCCTCCTCCCCTGCCTCCGAAGCCCAAAGTGCTCCCCATCAAGCCGTCCAATTGGGGACACAACCTGGTCACCGATGATGCTCTCATCAACATGAGAATGCAAGAAGTCAGTTTGCCTGAAGTTGGACAGAAGGAGAACCCTGATAGAACTAAGCGGACGGTGTATTTGGACCAGCCCAGCAGTAGTTTTGTGTAATTACAATGAAAACGTGCAAATGAATTTATCATACCGAAAATTACTCCTTTTTTAATAGTGTAATGAGTTACATATAGAAATAGGATTTTCTAAAAATATACTGTACCCAACGTAAAATGCATGGCTTTGCAAAAAAAAGTTTATTTAGAAAGACTTTTTTAAAAAGATTTCTGGAAATTTAAAAAAAAAAAAAGTTTTCGGAAACAAATTGGATGGCAGTACTGGCAACATCACTCCCTCTGTTTTGCTGCATATTCAATTTGATTTTTAAAGTTTATTATTATAATTAATTCAATGTACAAACAAAATTAAATAATGCAAAGTGTCTAGTGGATTTATTAAATTCGATTGCCTTGTTGGGAGGGTCCCACTGATTTCTACGTCAGTAAATCCCCTGTACTTTAGTAGCAATTTGGCTTAGTATTCTGTGAGTGTTGTAAATATGTATGTTCGTACCCCGCAAGAGTAGATAAGTTTTAATTCAAATCTTCAATTATTTGCAAAATCAGGCTTTAATTTGTTATAATAAATGAAAATTAATATAATGAATTTAGTATTTTATTAGTTCATACAGTAGATAGGTATTATTGGCCATTGGAAATACATAATCTCATTTAACAAAACCCCTTAAATCATGCGAAAAATGTAATATTTTTTAAGTTTGTTTTTTATCCATCACAATCAATACATTATATAATCATTATTACAATAATTATAATCCAATATTAATAATTATTTTGCACTTATTAGTAAAGTATTTTTTGTAGCTTTTTCCTGGACATTTTATGCATACTCTGAACAGACTGAAATATTAACTTTATCGTGGACCTAGATATGTAAAAGAGTATTATTGTAAATATATTTCTGTGTTTTATTTTATGTATTGCTTGTTTTAAATACTTTGGTTTGTATTAACCCGAAAATTATGTGCCTGATATTTTTCTTTAAAAGCTTTTGTGATTTTTTTTTTTAAATTTGTTTTTAACTACACTGTATTTGCTAGTACATCTTTATAATTTAGGTAAATAATATATTTATATGAAACACCTATCTAATAATAAAACAATTATTTTTAACACTTGTATTTTACTTATTTCATCAAAATCAGCCAAAGGCACCTCTTGTGAATAAAGGCATCCCCGCACAATATTCGATTCATGTGGAAAGGAAACATAATTGCTACATCTAGCTGTTGGAAATCCCATACATTATTAAAAATCCTGAGTCTATGTGTTTCTGCACATTGTTTTTTATAAGTATGAAACCCAAAATAAATTACTAAATTTAGGATGAGTATTCTTACTTCAATGTCGTTATCATGGATATAATCTCCTGTCTTTAACTTTCAGAATAATCTAATTTAATTTTTAACTCTTCCAAGTAATTTGTGGGCGAAATTGTGGACTATGAAACAAGCTAAAATTAGGACATCATAAAAAATGTATAACTGAATATGTAATCATAGGTTTGTTTTGTTTTCATGTAAATATATATTATTCAATTCAATTTATTCATTTTAAAAACATTACAAAATTAATATTTCAAATCGTTTTTAAAAAAAGATAAAGAAAACATTAAGTGCCTTACGGATAAAACCTACACAACCGACAAGCAACAATCAAGCTCCTAACAATCGTGCAAAATCCAAAATATGCCGATCAGCAAGGAATAAACGTGTATAAGCAGATTTAAAATTTTCTACTTGCGTATGCTCACTGAGAAGTTTCTGGCGAAAAACCAGAAACTCTTCTGCGCCTTTGTAGATCTACAAAAAGCATACAACTGAGTCTAGTGTCTAGGATGAACGAAGTATGTATGAAGAATGAGTTAATGATGAATGTAAATAAGTCTAAAGTCATGGTGTTTGAAAGAGAAAGTACGAAAACAATGTGTGATATAGTTGTGAATGATGAATACTTGGAGCAGGTGTATATGGGTAGTATGTTTACGAGAGATGGGAAGGCTGATAGAGATATTGAAAGAAGGGTAAATGCTGGTAACTCCATTAATGGAGGACTGAATGCCGTTGGCGCTAATAAAAAACTGTCAAAAGAAGCGAAGCTAGCAGTCCACAATGGAGTCCTGGCACCTACACTGATGTATAGCAGTGAGGCAGGTAACTGGCAGAGGAAGGATGAAAGTAAATTGAATGCTGTTGAAGTGAGATCCCTGAGGCTGTGTACGAGTATGTGTCATAAAACCATGTATGGTCGTGTGAGAAATGTGGAAATCCGCAAAGAATGTAAGGATGATGTAAGTATAATGTGTGAGATTAAGAAAGGTACACTCAGATGGTTTGGGCATGTAGAGCGAATGAACGAAGAAAGTAGTGTAAGGAGAATATATGACGCAAATGTAAATGGTAGAAGAAGTCGGGGACGCCCAAGGAAGACATGGCACGATCAAGTGGATCAGATACTTGTCATCGTCGGGCCATGTCAAAAATCAGAATAATAGAAGAGTATGTATGAATGTGAGTGAAGCAAAAAGTGTGTGCCAGGACCGAGTTGTTTGGCGGTCCGTCCTCTCTGCCTACCCCTGCGGAAAACAGTGTGATGGTTAGTTAGTTTTAGCAGATTTATACTAACGGCAACAAATCTTGCCGTCTAACTCACATTTCATCTAAGTGATTCTATTTAACAACAAGATAGCTCTGGCATGTTAGTTCTGCAAGCCGGGAGGTAAAACAGTCTACGCTGTCGGTGACGGAGATAACCATCGGGAGGAACATAGAAACTAATGCTGTATGTGGCCAGGGAATGTAGTCGAAAAAATAACAAAATGAAATGTCTAAATTACCACAAAAAAGGAAAATTACACTGAGCAGCGTTTTAATACAAAGCGGTGGTGTTTTACCTGAACATTGATAGTAGCTTCAATGGTTGCTGATTCGAATCAATAAAATATCCACCATTTTCATTCAGCTAATCACTCTCAATGTATGTACGACTGAGTTCAGTTAACACCCTAGATACATTTCACTCTCTTCTTCATATTAAAAAAATAAATAAAAATACATAGTAAAAAGCGAGAGCATTCTTAAGAGTTTTTTTTTATTTATTTGTTTCACGTACTTACAATTTCTAGATCTAAAATTAAATAACAGACAATTTTCATGCGGTTGCCAATTGAGGCTTATTTCCTCCCTCCGACGGTGCTGCTAAAGCATCTTCTACTTTTACATCTCTCAGTTTTTGTGTGGGTTCTTTTGAAGAGGGAACATCAATGGGCTTTTCCGCTTTAATGAAGGTGTGAGCGGAGGGTTGTTTGGGCGGCATCCAGTCAGGAATGATTTTCCCGTGCATCCTCCAAATGCCGTATGTGTTGGCTAAATGCTTTTCAAAGACAACATATTCCAATACGTCTTTGGCTAATATCTCACTGCCGTGCATGAGTCTTCCGAACCGGTCGTACACAGCCAGTTGCTGCTGAGTGTGGAACCTCACCGTCACTTGTCCATATACATTTTCTTTGGAAATAACATGGGTGCATCGCGAGTGCACTACTCGCGGAGGCTCTAACGATTTAATAAACTTCCAGTGAATAGTTTTATCGAGCGTGTTGTAAACGAGCTCCGGGTATAATTTCTCTGTAACAACTTCCCTGAACTTGTATCTATCCCTGTTAACCATGTGGTTGTGGGCAGAAATGTATATATCTTGCGCGGTTAGGGCAAATTTCTTAAGATCAAAATCTTCGTCGAATGAGCGAATCTTTCGCACAGACAGCATGGATTTTGATTTCTTCTCTAATAATCTGTATGCCTGAATGGCACCGCCCGTCGATACGATGGACAACTTGCCATCTCCTTCTGGGGGTACATAAGGCTCGAAGACAACTCCGGTGCAGGAAATGTAAAATTGTCTTTCCATCCATGTTCTCGGTGGAAGCAATCCCTGGTCTTTCAATTTAGTGCGGAATTTTTCTTCGGTGAATTCTCCAGGCTTCTCGTTGAGGTTGGGAAGCTTCAATTTCATCACCTTCAATTGACGCAGCCTCTTAAACTTGGGATTATAATGCTTGTGATGTCGCACTGACTCAACGTTAGCCAAATTCTGAATACTGGGGCCCAAAAGCCCCAATTGGGTACACTATAAAATAAAAATGAATATTTTAATTATAATGTATACTGTTATTCATGGGGGAAATTCATTGAAATGTTATGGTTAGAAACTGTATTCCACTTATGTAATAACGAGTCGTTACTTCACGGATTATCTAATTATTAAATAAATTGAATAAACTTTATTGATCATAGTGAATCAATTTCAAATAGCCTCAAAATGTTTTTGAGAACAAAAGACTTTAAAACAGCGCTGTATACCAATGGGCAAAAAAATAAACATAAATTTGTGAAAGCTTTCATCATCGTGAATTTGTCTTATAATCTGTATCTCTATAAATATATATTTTTACCCTCAGAAAATTGACAGTAGAGCGACATGCTATTGAGGCTGCCATCTTTATTCATATTTTGTAAAATTTTCTATGGTGTCTTGGACATCTCATTTTTCTGTGGTTTGTTTTTTTATTTTTTTTATATTTTTCCTTTATTTTTTACAAGAACCATCGTGAACCATGAACTCATGAACCGGTGAACCTAAAAATTTTTTGTACAGGAATAAATTTTTCTGTAATAAAACATAAAAAATTTGGAATAATGAAAATCCCTGCCGGAAATAAAGTCGCCCGTGCCCCTGCCGATCTAATCGAATACAACCATTTCCTTTCATGAATTAATCACTAATTTCTGAATATCCTATTGACATTTAAAATATTTACTTGAACCATAATGCCTCAGTTATTTTTTTTCGTTCAACCGTCTTCATATTGCTTAAAAAAAACATTTCAAGATCACATCACCATCCATATTTGTTTACTTCATTTTGATAAACTATGTGCGAAACTAGATTTTAAATAATAACTGCTTACAACGCCAAAGATGTTAAAAAAAGACGCCACCTCCACTTCTTTACAAGCAAAAGTAGTCATCATATGAATGTATTTTAAATACATAATGTAATAATATTACATAAACAGACATTAAGAAAATTATCTAAAACTACCATAAGATTCCATTTTTTTTCTGTCATCGATAAATCTTGAGTTTTTCTTGTTCTTATTATTTACAATACGAAGCAAATAAATACGTACAATGACTTGCTCACGTGATTTTATTATTTAAGATTGAATTCCTCCACGAAACCCAAAACCTTTGGATCTTGATGGTAAGGAAAAGCTATTATTATTTTTCTGAATAATCACGCTGTTTATCATGCAATAATAACTTAAGGTATTGTAATATGTACGCATATTAAATAATAAAAATATTTAAATAATAAAAATATTCAAACATTTGAAATTATAATTTTAAAGGAGTTTTCTAGCCAATATAATATATTTTTTAAAATTATTTGGAGTTTGTGTTGCTGGCTTGAGTAACTTTCCTCCAATTTGTACTCCGTGTGGCATGTCGTGTAGGTACTTTTATTTTATTGGTGATGAGTATGTATAAACGATAATTATAAAAGTTGAAATATTTGTACACCGTAAATCAAAATTCCATCTAACAATATATTTTAATTAATATATAAATTGAAATATTGCAGGAAAAAATACATAAATATGTGTACAAAAACTTCTTCTGTATTTATTTCATGTTATTTTTAAACTATTGATGATTCTTGTACTTTTATTTTTTTACCGATTGTGCTTTTTATATACCAAATATTTTTTCTTTTCTGCCGTAAATCGTTAAAATTTTTTCATTAAAATGAAAGATTATTTTGAATTGGTTTGTTTTAATTTTAGTGGATAAAAATGCAACGTCTAGTTGGTAATTTTAAATAAAATACTTCATGAATTTCAGTTGCTTACTTGACCACTGGCGGATATCCGCCACCATAACACGTTGTTCCTCTCCTCACACCGCGTAGTACATCCTGAACTCTTAGAAAAAGGAGTCGACTGCTCCTTCTTAACCTGTTACATCGTGAGTATAGTTATTAATCTATCATCAAATAACACTGTATCGCTAGTTGCCATTGCCTTTTACAATAAAACATTGCATTACCAATCGAAATTAGTCTACTTTCTTAGATACTAACCTTGGCACATTAACCAATAATTTTTTTGAGGGCATGCTTGGGTCGACACTTATAATATGATTCAGCATATTTAACCGTTGTGTATCGCAATAACCCGGCGTTTCTCTGCAAATTGACGTTAAATGCGTGTTTATTTGTCAATTTGGGGTAACATGTGCCGAACAGCGTGGCAAGGCGTGCGATATATTTGAATCCGGACAATGACCCTGGACATTTTACATTCTTTTTTGTTAAATATTTTGAGCTTGTGTCTTCGAAATATTAACCATCCCGTTTTGTTTCAGTAATATATTGTATGAGTCAGAAAACAGAAAAACCAATACTATCAGGTCAACGCATCAAGACCAGAAAAAGAGGTAAGAATTTTGACCTTTGAATACATTTAGCCGTCTTGTCACGCTTTCTCCGTTTCACGTGTTCTTCAAATGTTCATTCGGCAAAAAACGTTTACGCCACCGTATTTAATTCTTTGTTTTAATAATATTGATGTGGATGTGTTTGATGTGATTAACTTTCAATCATTATAGCGTTACTGGAATCCCTGAACACGTCATTTGGGTTTTAACATCACCATTGCAATCAATTTCTAGAAACTCAAATCCTGTGCCATGAGTCAACATTTCATTGAAAAAAAAACCGCGTTATAATTTCATATTTTGTTTTTGGAGGTAAAATGACCATGCTTGCTGATGCACCCTAATTTGAGAACTGTCTCGACATATTAATTGACTTGGCAGTGTTATAGTGTGCTAGAAAAAGTGTGGAACAATCCTACTGATGATGACCCTTTGAATTCATTGGTTCCTAAAGCTTTCAGACAAAACCATATTTACCTTGATAGAATTCTGATCATTTCAGATGCAATTTTTTTGGCTCTGTTATTATCACCCCCCAATCTTTGTAAATTGACCGTAATGCTGAATTACCATTCAAAACTTACCTGATACCAAAGAATGGGGAGCTGAACTTGCTGTATTTTACAGTTATGTGAACTTGTAATACACAGAAGTGAGTTTAAATATTATAAGTACAGTTACATATTTCAAAGAAACCCTCAATATTCAAATCTGTTTCTGAAGAACAAAAGATTTTTCATTGTAAACATAGTTCAATTACTTGTAGAATTTACAGCACTGTTTTGCATAAAAATAATTTTTAAAATGGCCCTTGACCTTCCTGTATTTTTGTCAGCTTATATTTATAAGACTAGTTTCTTGTTTTCTCCAGATGAAAAGGAAAAATATGACCCCACGGGCTTCCGTGATCTGGTCATCGCAGGGCTCGACAAGGCGGGCCATGACCCGGAGGCCATCTTCAAGTTCCTAGATGCCTTCGGCTCCAAGCAGGACTACCGGCGCTATGGAGAGGCGCTATTTGATATTCTCATAGCGGGGGGACTGCTCGGTAAGCATTCTCTCCATTTCTATTACATCTGTGATACCATTTAAGACCACTTAAATCTATGGTCCTGCCGCTGGTGCACCATTGGAATTTTTCTTTTACATTAGTCATTTGTGAAAAAGAGATTACTATGGAGCTATCAGCAGCATATCTATAGAAACTATGCATACCATTGTTTCTCAATGTCATTTCCTGTTTTAACTATCAGTTAAGTACCGTGCTAATCTTGTCAAATACTTCACTATTGTTCAAAAGTAAGATTTGTGTATTACCAGTGGTTAAAACACTCGTAATGCACATTAGATCACCTTGTTATATAAATAGGTGACTAATTTGTCAGTACTGATAAGAGTACCACTTACATTTTGTGGTGAAAGATTAAAATGACTAATAAAAATAAGATTTCTAAAACATACTTGAGAGACATTGATAATGCACATTTTAAATTCCAAATGATGATACCAAGGCTAGAGTTCTTGAAAATCAATGACGACAAAACCTATCGTTCGTTAAAAACTGACAAATTCATTATCTGTACAAATTTTCACATTGTTCAGGATTCTGGTCTAATGTTAAGTTATGTTATTGTCCAACAGTTCCGGGCGGATCTATATCTCTCGATGGCGAGAAACCACACACAGACACCTGCATATTCTGCTCCCCTTCTGCAGATATGGAGGCTATGCGTAATTTTGAACAGGTGAGAAGAATATTTTTATTGCAGTTAACCTGACCATTATATCTTTTATTTTGATATGGATGTGCACTCAATTAGAACTGGTTCTTTCATTCAATGAAAAGCGAGTGTCGTGATGTGCAAAATAAAAGTTGGATCTAACTAGCTTTAAATGCCAAAGTTGGCATCTTAATTCCTGAAGTTCCACACACTTTAATTATAATATTACATCATTACAACATCATTTCAATTGTAAATTATAAATATTTATTTTTTTCTTACAGGTTTTCATAAAAATGATGAGACGGTACAAATATTTAGAGAAAATGTTCGAGGATGAGATGAAAAAAGTCCTGGTGTTTATCAAAGGGTTTGATCCCGACCAGAGGATTAAACTCGCAAGGATGACTGCCTTATGGATTGGTAAAAATACATTTCTTTACTGTTATGTCTTCGATGCATACTAATTTGAGAACTGCCCTGATTAATCAATAGACTCGACAGTGTTGTAGTGTGCTAGAAAAAGTGTGGAACAATCCTACTGATGATGACCCTTTGAATTCATCGGTTCCTAAAGCTTTCAGACAAAATGCAAACCTTTTATTATCATGTCAATTAATTATTAGTATTTGATCGATAGTATCGTAACGTGTGATGTTTGTACAGGAAATGGATCTGTCCCGCCTTCAGTATTACTGGTGCTGATAAATGAGCATCTCATAAAAGACAATATGGCACTGGACTTCCTGATTGAGGTGTTCACCACTTACAAGCAGGAGAAGGGAATGGCCAGTTTAACAACCGCTCTGAAGAAAGGACAGATTGAAGGACGGTGAGTTAAACAAACTAACATTACTTATTCCTCTACCTGACCTTTCAGATAAAACACTCGTCTCATTGAAACCAGTTAGATGCATTAATGTTACCTTTGCTAAACGATTCATGGATTGTGATTCATATGTGTTTATACTCCCATAGTACTTTTTTCACTGGGTGTTTCATGATTCAGTGATCTACGAACTCGGGATAGATTAATGTGCCCACCATACTGGCATCCGCCTCCCTTTGAGGTGGAGGTTATCTAGCGTGTGCTACAATCTTATCAGTCAAAATTGATTTAGTATTGCCCCCTGTTATTATCGTAAATGTCCACTGTTTGCTGTCAATATTAAAATGCGCCAGGTTATCAACTGGGTCAAATCCTCTTAATTTAATGACAACCAGATTAGAAACTAAATCTGGGTCACAATGACGAGATAATGAAATAATTTATTCTTCAGTGATATTTAATTACCTTATATGTAGAAAGTTTCAGGAATGAATTGAATGGTTTTTGTCCGTAGATTGATGGAGTTTGTCCCTGCGAACAAGCGCACGGAAGAATATTTCATCAACCTGTTCTCTGAGAAGGAACTTGGAGATGTGGTGCGACTCCACAAGGCTCAGGCCAGCCAGGAAGCACGCCGAGATCTCACACAGGTAAAGCATATTGTCTATCCACTACACTTTTCCATCTTCGTAAAATAAACTCATTTATTGTATGAATCATAAAGAACCTTCTGGTTTACTTGAGGTTTCTCAATATAATGTGCTAAATTATGATTTTGATTTGCAATCCAAAAGAATGTTGATTTAATTTTAGTTCATATTCCCTGATGCATACTAATTTGAGAACTGTCTTGATATTTCAATTGACTCGGCAGTGTTATAGTGTGCTAGAAAAAGTGTGGAACAATCCTACTGATGATGACCCTTTGAATTCATTGGTTCCTAAAGCTTTCAGACAAGTATTAATACACACATGTTATGATCTTGATGGAACACTCTGTTACATAACTTCAACAATTTCTTTTGCTACTTTCCAGGTTCTTATGGATGACTTGGCTGACAACAAACCTCTCCGAGAAACAATAACAGACCTTAAAGAGATGGCACAAAAGTGCAACATTCCCGAACACGAAATAGTTTCAGTAGTAAGCATACATTATATTTATTTTTTTATTACTTCTTACCAACTGTGATGTACAATTAATGAAGAGTTTAGTATTGAAATGATGAAACTGATGACGAGACTGAGTGGTTGGCTGTAGTACGAAGTCGGTTTTGTTACAAGTATTTTGTTGCATTACAGCCTAGTACAATATCGGTTTTCCATCGCTGATGATTCGGCAGTCTGATCTTGCTAAAACTCCCCTCACTCAAATCAATACTTTGATGTTAAACTATTTGGATTAGTTACTGATGAAAGATGTGTTTGTAGATCTGGACGACAGTGATGTCGGAGACAGAGTGGAACAAGAAGGAAGAGCTGGTGGCGGAGCAGGCGGTAAAGCACCTGCGCGCCCTCACTCCGCTCCTGGCCGCCTTCTGCAGCCAGCCGCGATCACAGTTGCAACTGCTGCTCAAGGTGCAGGAGTTCTGCTACCAGAACATGAACTTCATGAAGGCTTTCCAGAAGATTGTCGTGTTGCTTTACAAGAGTAAGTTCTAATCTCTGTAATCTTATTCCCGCTTCCCACTGATATCAATATACATTTGGAACCAGTTTTTTTTACTATCAATGTGATATTTTATAACAGCTGTTGCACTTAATTAGAACTGTTTTAACATTTCGATTGTTAAATCAGTGTCGAAAAGATGCTATATTGATTATGAGACAAAATTACTGATAACTTTGAAGTCATTAGTACTAACGTTTCAAACACCACTAGCTAAGATCAAGTTTCATGTATCATCTGTTGATAGCTCAAGCCTTCCTAATCACCGTCGGATTGTAATGTTTTTATTATCAGTTAACTAACATTTTCTCTTTTTGTTACAGCTGATGTAGTATCGGAGGAGGTCATACTGAAATGGTATAAAGAAGGACACTCTGCCAAAGGAAAGATGATGTTTGTCGAACAAATGAAGAAGTTTGTCGAGTGGCTCCAGAACGCAGAGGAAGGTAAATATGAATTCTTATATATTTTTCACCAATTTATTTACCAAAAGTTCTCTTCACCTCAAATGATGAAACGATGACGAGACTGAGTCTTGTGTTGTGTATCCTAAACATTTGTTAGTCAAGTCTTTTGTCTGACATCTGTTGGGATGCTAATACACTCTGGCTGTTATGATTTTAGGTGCCTGATTATGTTATTTTTCCCCCCAGGTCTTCTTGCACGCTTCCATAAGCCATTACTGTATCTCTGTTTTCCTTTGTTTTCAGAATCTGAGAGTGGAGAGGAAGAGGATTAAGGAACAGTTATCCGGGGATCTAATACAAGCCGCCGCGTATTGTCATTATTTATTTTAATACATTTTTCACTGGATGAATATAATATTATTTTTTTATAATAAATCAATTATTGATATAACAACAACACTTGGTTTTTTATCAAGAAGTATTCCACATTGCGAGTGTTATTTAATTAGGAAACTATCAGTTGACCCGTCAATTGATAACTCTCCAAATCCCCTGTATTCAACTAACATAATAAAGTTGGAGACATCTTTGGAACAAATTTCACACAGCGAATGATAGTGTTTTTACAATATTTTTATATCTGAGTCGCAGTATTAAATCAATTTGGAAGTCACAATTCTTACAATCTTCCAAAACCCGATTCATTATTTATAAGAACAATTTTACTGTAGTTAACAAATTATTTTATATTAATCATTTTATGGACCATGTTTCGACTGTTAAAACTTTTTATTTCATTCCCTTTTGTGAAAGTTGTGTAAATTTCTAGTGATATAATGTTGAATGATTTATCTTTCATAAAATGACAACATTTCGGGCATGACTCAGAACAAATAAATCTGTTGCTTACGAATAATGTGGAAATATCGGAACCATATTACAATTATTTAACATAATACAACATGGTGTAGGTTGCTGTTACTACGTGTACTATTATGTTTATTAAATCCATTTATTTCACCATTTTTATATTTAAAGTCAATTGACAAATAAATCGGAAATACCTTCTGACATTTACGTTTCTTTTATTTGATTTCTTCCCTTCCTCCTTTGAGTTATTCCCACCTAATTTTTTTTTAATTAGTTTAGGATCAAAAATAATTGTGAATTGGTAATTTTATGCGATACATTTGTGTGTATGAATTGTTCTACTGGGTTTAGTACTGCAAAAGGTTTATAAAATAATCTAATTCCTGCTATGGGAATTACATAATGGTTTTTGAATGAAACAAAAATTCTACTGCTTTTTTTTTATCAAAACAGAATTGCATACCAATTTTGCTGTATTGAATGCGCTCCCATGCCAACTCAACACCTTTGAAAAGTTATTAAAAGCTATGATTTTTTTAAAAATAAAAGCGTATTCACACAGCTGTAAAAGATGTAGCTTGGCCTATTATAGCTGTGTGTGAACACGCTCTAAGTCTTAACGTAACCTATTTGATCAATTTTAATGACATTTCAAAAAAGGTGTCGAGTTAATTTCATTCCGAGTTACTCAATGAAAAAAAACCAGCTCGACCCTCGGCACATCTGCCTCTTTACATGCTTTTATTTTCTATAGGTGCATGTGAACATGATTATATAAAGTGCTGGAGACGATCAGCTGTCCTTGACACAATTGACAATTATTGCTAATTGATCGAAGCAATTGACAATTGAGACCTCCCAGTGGTGAGGGAATGATGTGCATTTTGAGTGCCATTGACGCAGCGGATTGATTGTTTTGTGATTGACAATATTGCTCTTATCATCTAGTATTTGGAATTCAGTTTTATCACGGAATGAGATTTGTTTTACTTATAATTGCATTGCATCGTGATTATCCGGATTGTGACATTGATGGTGATTCAGAATTATGAAAAGTAAAAATTAAAAGATCACAGATTATGTCGATTGAAGTTTTGTCAATCACACTTCAATGAACATTGTCAATGATGTAAACAAACTAACATTGATCATCTCCTCAACACTTTTGCATTTGCAAATTAGAATGTTCCCTGATCCTACAACTTTATTATAAGAAAGTTGTGAAAATTTTCACAGGCTTTTTATAATTTTTTTTCAATTTGCCTTATCAAAGTGGATGCTTTTGATAATGTTTCAACTATAATAACTGCTCTAAAAAATATATCAGCTATAAATTCTACCATCTGAGGATTAAAATAAACAACCAGCTTTTTTGTTCAACTTGTTCTTAGGCTAAGAAATATGATAACGATCATCTGCACCAAATGCAAATATGAAGATCATAACTCATTGCAACAATCTTATAAACATCAATGAAAGTGTATTATTATAAACAATAAGGATTTGGTAATTTTGTACCCATTTCAGTCCCACTTCTTTATTAGAATAATACTGAAAAAAAATCTTGCAATGAACTTATGTAAGCACTTGTGTACCTAAGTTAATTATTAGTGTTTATGAATGTACATCTTTGCATTAGATTATAGTGAGAACTGCTGATGGTTTACCAACACTTCCATTTGAAATTAGGATAGGTTAAAATATCGTTCACATTTCAATAATAAGTATACATACATACAAATAACACTCCCTTTTGTTTATTTGCCCTCATACATTTGATATTGAGATAACGCATTAATGACTTTTAATTTTCAATACTTCTGGTTCTTTAGTGATAGTTAGAGATAATTTTGCATTGCAAATTTAATTTACTATACCTTTTACTTTGGGATAGTAAATTAAGTATTATGGCACGTGATTACCAAGCAAATTTATATCAGATATGATTTTTAGATTTTCACGGCCAATATTTATTATTGTGTTAAGCTACCTCCTTCTTTTGCCAACGTTTTGGACAGCGCTAGTGTACATCATCAGGGCAGAAGTTTCTTCCCACCTGATGTGTCTGACATCTACCCTGATGATGAGCACTGTAACGCTGTCCGAAACGTTGGCTAAAGAAGGAGGAGAAACAACATGGATAAAGAATGATATAAACCGATAGACTCCTGTTTTGATATCTTTTGTTTAAAATAGAAAAATAAAAACCCCTCAAAAACAAAAGTACATTTTGAGTACCTAGTCAATATTCTACATACATAATTATAATCTGTATTGTAAAGATAGAATTTTCTACCATCGTACTGCATTTAAAAATTTTTAAATCTTATAAATTACCATATAAAACTTGGAAATTTCCTTTGGAAATTTTATGCGATACATTACTTTGTGTGTATGAATTGTTTGGTTTGGTTTCAAAATAATATTAAAAAGGTTGTTATTCTAGATTTGTATAATCAATTCGACTTGGCACTAATACGTATGCCTTAAAATATTGTTCATAAGTACCGTATTAGTTTTTTTACACTCTTGTCTAAGGAATGATTGATTTTTTACAATACACTCACATAGTTAACCTTACCTAGAAATAACATGATAAAAATTATGTAAGTACCTAATCTGTTGTATCCAAATAAATTGATTTACACTTATAGATTCTAAAATAAATAAATAAAACATTAATCAGACAGTATTATACTAGCCCCGTTTATAGTGCAAATGAACGTTGTTATTATTATTATATTCTAGATTTATCCAACTACTACCAGTAATGACTAATGACTTGTATTCATAATTATTAATTTCACTTCACTTGTTAGTGAATTTTGTACTTTGCATACAATGTAAACATTGGATTCTAAAATACAATAAAAATTGTAAGTACATGTTTTGAAAATGCAACACAAATTAGTGTTTAATGTAGGTTTATTGAAATAATATATGATGACACAAAATGTATTATTAAATAATGCAAACACACATTGTAGGTTGATTGAAATTCAACTTCGATAAGTAAGATCGAAGTGTGGAGATGTGGCATTTTGTAGTAATAATAATAATATTAAATACTTTTGTTGAAAAGCATAAACACAATTTGTCATTAATTAAAATTGACATAGAATAATATTTTTGTATTACTAAATTAAATTGTGTGAAAATCTGACCTCTTTGTTCATTACTCTTTACATTATCATTGGAAATGAATTTAGAATATTAAAAGAAATGGATAAACCTTTAGCGCAAGGGTACTTTTAGTGTATCCATAGTGTGTACCTACAGTGGCTGTCCAAATAATTAGTCACACTAGAGTTTTTTTTCATATTATTTAAGAATTAACCGCTTTTAATGAGCATTAATTTGTTAATGAACTTGGTAGAAAAATAAGGAGGAAAGCAATTCACTATGCGCGAAATGGACGAAAAATTCGTGAAATTTGCCTGGAAAACAAGAAAAAATGTATGAAGAAGTTACGCTAGTTAAGAATGCAAAGGACGAATATTATAAATGAAGTCGTCGTTATTATTTCGGCTGGAATGCATTTAGAACGCACCAAAAATGTAAAAGTTGTAATAGACGCCAAGAAAAGTTCTACTAAAGTGTTTTTTCTCAAATATGTATTATTTAAAATAAAATATCTTATTTTTAATTGTCTAAGAAATATCTAATTAAACTAAAAAAAAAAACAAATAAAAGTATATATTTCCACTTTTTAACTTGTAAATATGTTATACAGCTAACTGGTGATAGGTACTGTCTTTTTTTTCATTTGTAACTAATAATTTGGACACTCACTGTAACTTGATCATGTTGAATTTCAGAATGGCTGTTCATTGTAAGCAAACTTGTTAGTTTTAGGAATTGGAAATTTATAATAAAGATGTAAAAAATCATTCTTATTGAATTTCTTCTTTCACATCACTCGCTTTATCTTTATAGCATTTTAAAATAATGAATATTATAGGCAATCCACGAAACCGAGCCTGAAAATTTATTGTATTTGTAGATTTTGTATACAAACTGCCTGGGGACAAACCTTTAAATCTCTCGTAAATATTATTGCGCTTTCAGGACAAGAAAGTTGCATAGATTCCTGCGTGACCCTGCGGGGATTTAGTTGATAATCTAAAGTGAGATTGAGACTTTGCATTATTTCTGTTACACTATATAATAAATTGGTATAAATAATACACAAACAGAGATTTTAATTTTTGTTTTGTGTTTCATCTGATTAGGTAGGTACATGAATTGTATATAATATGTCCATGAATGTTATTTTTTGAGAAATTTTTTATATTCTCCGGGTAGTACAAAATAAACAGTACAAAAATTTCGTTCCAATCATCGAAGAAGTGCTCGAGCCGCTACTGCGTCCAAGGTCTGACTACCCTACTCCGCTCCTGATGAGAGCAGTCTTTTTCCGGATCTTGGACAACCTGGAAGCTGCTGATAAGTTTAAAATTTTTTGTGGGGTGAGTTTTGCAAAGATTTTGGCGATCTAAAATAAATATGAACAATTTGTATAATAATATCCGTTGGAGAAGAATTATATTTATTTTCCACAGCCTTTCAGGTTGCCTCATTTTCCTCCCATGTCACAGCATCATATTTTTACTCTCCAGGATCTGCTTTACTGACTGGTGTACAATGTTCATCAGCTTTTCGAACCAGTCCACTATAAAATTAATGGCGCACTGTCCTGTTACTCATCCTGAAAAATAATACAAATCTATATAATATCAAATGATGAATTAACAAAACATAACCAAAATCTGCTGTATACATACATTTCTGTTCATACATACATATTGAAAGTCAGTAAAATCGCCCCTCAATAAATTTGTAGATACCTAACCTGCCTAGTTCCTACCTCCCCTATGTTATTAGTTAATATCTGGCTTATGTAGGTACCCTTTTCAAGGTTTCCTTTATATTTTTATGGTATAATGTTTGTCAACTGGTAACCCTATTATTTATATTTCAAGGGCAACACCAAAACCTGCCCCAAAAATTGGTAGAAAGGAAGGAGGTGTCAATCAAACCTTTGAGATTATAATTTATATACCTACAGTATCATATTGGTGACTCCCTATTGAATATATTTACGTTTGTAAAAGTAACATTATATTCTTGAGATAAGATTCTTGATTTCTGTTTATAAAATCGAAATTCCCTTTGACCTGTTGAATATTGGATGGTATAATTCGGAGTAGTTACAAATCAAATAGTATCTAGGTCCTAGATTGATATCGGCGCAAGCTATTCTGACCTTGTCCTTCATACGGTTTCTTTTATACATAAGGGTTAAAATCGCATTTAAAAAAAGCAAAGCCCGCCGGCGGGTTCGCGACAGTTGAAGGAAAACTTTTCCTTTTTTGTCAATGTACTTTTTTAATATTGTGATGCTTCAGAATTGAATGTTACCTGGCTGTACAGTTTGTAACAGGCAGTTCAGATATACCTGCCTACCAACTGCCAAGAAACATACTTTGTAAATTTTTTCAAACAACTTCCCCGATGAGAATATGTCAAAAAGAAAATTTATCAGTTTGAAAAACTTTAACACAATTTTCCGAGCAAATTTTTTCCCATTTTCCAACTGAAAAATTTCCTTCATATAACAACATAATTTTTTATGTAAAAATTTAACGACCCATTTTTCGAAAACTTCTGAGCGGAAATTTTCCGATTTTTAATTTTTCGGAAGAATTTTTTTCAGAAAAATGAAAAATTCCCAACTTGGAAAATTTCCAAACTTAAGTTTTAAACTTTAGCTTTTGGTATTAATATCAAAAAGATAAATGTCTTGAAAAAAATTGCCGAGCTATTTCCTGACCAATTTTCCGATTACCCCAGAAGAATAAAATCAATATCAAGTTTTTCAAAGTCAAACATAAAACTTGAAAAGAAAAAAATAATAACAGAAAAATAAAATCAATGTTTAAAATTAAAGATGTTATGGCACTAATAAAATACCAAATTGGCTTCTAGATACATTTAGTCATCTGAATAGTTTGGTAGACATGTACCTCATAAACTTAATTTTCCCCTTTTTTCTTCCCCTTCCCCATGTTCTTCCGCCTCACAAATTTCTAATTGGCGGTGCCATTCACATTAATTGATTATGCCTTGAAATGGCTATAGCTTTATTTAGTGATCTGATTTAAATAGCCAGGTTATCCCAATCCTCTCTCCTTCCCATCCCACTTTTCCTTTCACCTTCCTACATTCCCTAAAAATCACATTGTTTTCCTAGATCTAGGGAATTTTCCAATTATTTAACCACTATTAAAAATGTGGTAAACATCTATTTTATTAGGTAGGTACCGAGAGATTTATACCAATGTTTAATGGATAATTTTTTAAACTTACATACCATCCTACCACATTAAACCAATGTTTAATGGATAATTTTTGAGACCTACACACCATCCTACCACATTAACTTTAATTGTAATTGTGTGGTGTAACTACCCCGAACATGGAAACTTAATGATGTTATCAAAATGACATTGGGATTATAGGCGACACTCCCGAATAAACTGCCTTTTCATCCACCCTCCCACCCCGACCCTGACCATCTGTCCACCTATTCAGCCCCAGTCACTACATTTCTAAGTACCCTTACAATTTACAATCATAACGCGATGAACAGGGCTGGTTTAGATTTATCGGTTTATCGTTTTTCACTAGATTATTTCTTTCAAGGAGTAAACAAGCAGGTAGGTACCATAGAGTACATTGTTTCCACCAAGGTCTGTCCTACCTATAACTCATCTCATAATGTAAAATGACTTTATGTCTCGTAAAGCCACATTCACAACAAAATACTTTTTACGTATCGAAAGTCCAGTTGATTAGTCAGACATCTTCGAAAAGTCGAAATTTAAGTTGAGAATGCAGTTATACGTAAAAATTTACCCTTTATCTGGTGCAATACTGATACTACTCAAACACCACAAAATCAATTATAATGCAGAAAAATTTGTAGTGAATTAACAGATTTTGATGTTTTCTGGGTCACTAGTAGGATATTTCAAAATGTTATTGTAATGTACCGGACCGTTATGCCTCTCGGTGTTATTTTATAGCACATTTAACCTTTCATCTGTTGCTCGCCCGCCGGCGGGCATAAAAAAACTTTTTTAATGCGATTTAAACCCTTATGTATAAAGAAACTGTATGAAGGACGATTTCAGAATCGCTTGCGCAAATATCAATATAGGACCTTTGTTTTATTTGATTATTGTAGCTACTCTGAATGTTTTTAAAATTATTTTCTACGAAATTATCGATATTCTACGTTTTCAAATGAGTATAAAGGTAATTATTTATTTGAAAACTTCTTTGAATTGTGTTTTTTCGATTTGGGTATGTATTCAGGTTTGTGTAGAAATAATAAAATCAGTTTATATTTGTATGAATATATTTTTTGACAATTATTTCCAAAACAGGAGATTTTTAATCTTTTTTTTTAGTTAGTTAGCTATTCTGGAAAAAATCCTTACGATATTATCATGTAGTATACACGAATAATAAGATATAATATCTGGTTAACAGAAAACAATCGCTTTGTTTTTATATCGATATTTGACCAGAACATATCGAGGGGATTTTCGCGCGGTTTTCGAAATACCATCCCACGTTCATACCATGCAAAACACAGACACGTGTAAATATTATTTGATTTATGGCGAGGATTCGATTATCTGAGAACTTAGTATTTGGGGATGTTTGACTAATCAACTGGACGATCGATATTTGCACTCGTGATGGAAAAATTGGAGATTGATAATAATATCTATTTCAAAATGATCGATTATTTGGTTGCTAAAAGTACCTAATTGAAAGTCTAGTTTTTTAAAAAATTATTTTGAAGCTTCGACTACCTATGTTTTTCAATGTGAATACCGCGCGAGAGTCTCAACTGTTCAGTTCAAGAGTTCAGGACTATGGCAGCTTTGATAGAGAATCGTCAATATAAAAAATGAATGCACGAGTATGTTTGCATGCTTGCTTATTTGCTTGTTTGTTGTTTATGAAGGTATTGCTAAATTAAGCAAAGGAAATGTTTGAAACTTTAAAAATATCTTCTTTCCACCCTCGTGTAGGTTTCTCGATTATTTCAACCACATGACAATACGTCTAAAAAGTTTTTAAATCATTACAAAAACTCTTACGAAACATGACACAATTTGAGAATGACATTTTGAAAAACAATCGATTGCTCAGTTAAAATCCAATTTTCGAATAAAATCTTTAAATTAATGAATTTAATTGAAGTACTCAAACATGATACTCGAATACTATAAAGCTAATCAATAATTATAGGTATTTTAAATAGGTACATATTATGTTAGGTACCAAATTTGATTGATTGTTCTTATAATACATAAAAATTAATGTATAAAAAATGAAAATTAATATAAAAAATTGCTATAGCTGGCAAGCGAGCTGTTTGAAAACTGAATACAAAATAAATCACACACGTCAAAAAAATCACAATGGAGCTGATCATCGATTTGATGGACATCAATCATGTGACGAAAGTTTGAAACGTCCAAATCTTAGAAAAAAGTGTCTATTATCTCTGTTTTCTATAGAAAATAGTATACGCACCTACTTACCTTAATCGGTCTGATTAATAATTCTGGATTCGGTTCTGAGTCGTCTTGCCGCGTCCATTGTGTTTTGTGTTTCCCCTCCGTATTTTGCGCAGAATGAGTAATGCGAATCTGAACTGATTTATCTGCCTCCGCTGAACCAATCCGGGAGCAGTATTCTCAGCTGTGCTGTCCCTTTTGTGAGATGCTGTTTTTGAATTTCGATTTCGATTTTCGCAACAGGGATCTTAAACCTACGGAAGCCGGGCTGTGAAAAAATAAATATATTCAAATTATTACTAAATATAACTAGGTACTTACTTCCACAAGTCTTTGTACTTACCTAGTTGAATAGTTAGATACCTACCTGCATAGTAGAAAACCTATACAAATAGAGACCCTCAGTATTGCCCTGGTTCTGCACCATTCAGAATCGAAAATCAGTTGCTTGAAATGGCTTTAGCCGTGTTCTTCGCTAATCTGATCTAACTTACCTCTTGCCGATCTCCCCTTCAGCCTCAAAATTACCCTAAATCCCGATTAGAAATGCCATAGTCTCGCTGGCTCTGAACATCTGGAGCAATTAGGACTCTTGTGTGGTATTTACATAAAAAAAACTGTAGAAACCTTTTGTGATTCTTCACGAATTATGAAAAAAATGTAGATTGATTTTTCGAATTCTAAATTTATATAGAAAAAATTAAAGTAGGTAAGTACCTACCCATTAATATATTCTTCACAAAACGTTTATTTTTAGTTTTACTCATCCCTTTTTATAGCTACAATACACTATTTTTCTTAACTGCTCATCACTTGGAAACCTATGTCCATATGTTCTCTAGGAACACAAAGACAAAACACAATGTTAAAGACACAACACAATGTTAAAGCATTTTAATTTAATAAACCCCAGGTGTACCGGTCTCACCGGGACAGGAGTGCTCCTGGCTGGGGTGGTACAATCGTATCGTATATCGTATCGTATCGTATCGTATAATAGATCCCAGCTACACTAGCACCAACGACTGATTCGAGCATTCCAGATCATCTGCCGTGAAGTGAAAAGCTCGCAAACACGGCTACCATCTTGACGAGATTGACCGAACACAGAACACACAAATAAAATTTAAAGACAGACGAAATGAAAAGTGGTCGAGTCAAACCAGGACTTCGTGCAAAATGTCGTTTTGCAACCTTGCTAACTAACACGTAGTTCTCAAAAACATTAAAAACAGCAATAAATCTTCCCAATTTTTGCGAGGTATCTTCCTAGCACAAGGAAGCAGTCATCGATATATTATATTCGTCGATGGAAACAGTATATTTTTCTGAAAACATCAGTAAGCGGCCTCTGCCAAACTAGAAACAGTACCTTTCCGAAAAAAGCTTTGTATTCGGCTTACCAGTTCTATTCAGCTAGATTACCTCGCTCGTATTTGCAGAATGCATAATGCAAAATTTTCCCCGTTTCACCAACTTTCCTGGAATGTGCATTTATCCATTGGGTGCAAATTTCACGCACCAGAAATCTCGAATGAAGCAGACGAATTTGAAATGATTGACAAATATGTGGGCCGGGGAAGCATACTAAAGCATTGTGCAAAACGAAGTACAAAAATAATGAAACAACAAAAGTTGGGTGTGTGGGTTGTTCTTCTTTTTAACCTACATAACTTTTACCACTGTCCCGTTTTGTTTTAACTATAAATGAATTCTCTCTGGATCTCACAGGGGAAATTGTAGCAAAAAATATTTTATTAAGGCGCCGCTTCCCCGCTAAAAAAGAAGAAGATGGAGAGATATGTATAGTACATACGAATGTTTGACAGAGCGCGCTAACATTTTAAATGATAAAGTTGAAGCGAAAAATGTGAAAATGTTTAATAAAACATGACTCGTTTAAAATAGAGCAAAAATCTCGTGGAAGGCATCTTAAGTATCATTTAAAGAAACATGGTGAATTTTTTCACAACTATAACTTGTGTTTTTAATAATTTTCGGAGCATTCTTTGCGATTTTTTTCTATGGGAGGTATGTAAGAAATCGGTAGAAATTCGAGGTAGCGGCGGCTTAAACATCATTAACAATAATAATCGCTGTTACTTGATAGATAATAACCCTTTGATGTTTAAAAATTGTTTTATATTTTATGTCTTATCATTTTTTTGTAACATTATTGAATGTATGCAAGTCGAGGTGGCGAAGACAACTGTGACTTCTATCACGAGGAATTACAACTCTGTGACATAATTTTTACTACAAAAATATAAACACATATTTTTTTAAAACGCACACGGTCGTTACGTCTTTAGTATAAATTTTAAAGTAATTATAAAATAATAATATTGGTAATTCTGTTGAATTTTTTTCCACTAATTGGTGGAGACAGCTTTTTGTAGGTTAAAAAGATGAACGACCCGTGTACCTAATGTGTAACTACCCCTATTATTCAAATTATTGGAAATACTTTTGAAGATTAATGGAATATTTGATCATTGAGAATTGTTTTAAGAAATACCAACATTGTCCTCATCTAATTCCCATATTTTTTATGACAGCAATGACGGAAAATAATTAGTTCTCAATAGTGTAGTGGTTAGGGCGTTGTCTCGTTAGGACAAAGGTCCCGAGTTTGATCCCCGTTTAGGACCGTTTAGATTTGTTAGTATTTATCTCCTTCTTCGATAATTATACCCTTATTATTAATAAGATCAAAGAAAAGTTAAATGCATCGGTACATACCTACTTATTGATATTTTAAATCAGTTTGCAAAATATCTAAACCTATTTACGACAACTTTGATTCTTGGATCAACAATTTGGGAGGCGGGTAGGGGTACCGCCATTCCGGGAACCATTTATGAGATAACCAACACCTCTGCCATAGGTCACCCCAAAAGGTTCGCTACGTTTGGTGACTTAGCAGGGGTGCTCGGGTTCATGGGGTGGGGTTTGTCCGGGTCTCGGCGGCGGATGCTTCTGCCCACCAGCTGCATGGCAAGCCGGATCGGGAGAGAATGGTTGAGGAAGTCCCTTCGACTTCTCCAGCCGTACTCTCTCGGAACATCGCCTTGCACACCGCAGTGGGAGGGATGGATTCACACGTCCGTCATTCCTGGACACACCGACTCTTCCTTCCTACAAAATCCTCCCCTTCCTTTCCTAAAAAGACCCTCCACACAGCATCCCCAAAGATGACGCAGACCCTGAGAGGCATTATTTTCATAATTAATGACCAAAGAGATGTCCTTTTTTTACTGTCTTTTGGCGGCTTGAAGGCATTTTTGTTCAGTTTTTTCGTTAATAGAAAAAAAATATATACTGATAGTTTTTTCCAATACTAATTTTCACAGGATTTATCTATGAAATGAACACTAATCCCAGAGAAGGTTCTTCAACCTCTTTGTTAATCACCATTCTTCCTTCGAAATAGGTAATAATTAGTATTTACCATTCCAATGAAGCTTAGTAATCGATATTTTAAAAATCTTTTCCTCAATTAGGCTTATCCTAATTTAAACCCTTTTAACATTTCCGGCTCGGGTCGGGGGCACCACGATCTGCTTTTACTCCTTTCTATAAGCAGGGACTCGGCCAACAATTGACTTCTAATAATAATCTTAAATTTACCTATTGACAGGTAAGAAATTAACCCAAAATGAATCGATTAGAGCTGCGTACAAAATGAAATGCGTAGATTTATAGAAGCAAAAAAGGCAACTATGTAGTTATCTTATGCGAAAGTTTATTTGTGTTTGAGTTTCAATACACTTATTTCCGAATCTTTTTCTTACTGCGTTATTATTGGAAAATATTTAACTAACTATCTGGCATCTGCATAGTTTTTTCACGGTTAAATAAAGTATTTCAAAGCTCTACAGCTAATGATGAGAATGCTCCGCGATTGGAAAAGATTTGTTGTCTTGGAAATTATACACATAAACAAGTGAGGCTTGGAACTGTCAGAGGAAGGATGAAAGTAGACTGAATGCTGTAGAAATGAGATCCCTGAGGCGTGTGTGGTAAAACCATGTACGATCGTGTGAAAAACGTGGAGATCCGAAAAGAATGCAAGGCTGATGTAAGCGTAATGAGTAAAATCAAGAAAGGGATGCTCAGATAGTCTGGGCGTGTAGAGCGAATGAATGGGGAAAGAAGTGTAAGGAGAATGTATGACGCAAATTTGAATGGTAGAAGAAGTCGGAGACTCCCGAGGAAGATATGACATGACCAAGTGAATCAGATACTTGAGTCGGGCCACGTCAAGAGTCAGAATAATAGAAGAGAATGTATGAGACGATGTATGAATATGAACGAGGCAAGGAGTGTGTGCCAAGATAGAGTTGTTTGGCGGTCCGTCCTCTCTGCCTACCCTTGCGGGGAAACGGCGTTATATAAATAATCATACCATTATTATATCACTCAAAATCGATTCATGACACGAGACGTTAGAATGTCACTAGCACAGGCCAGTGGAAAATCACGGGATGTCCCGAATTCTTGACACATCAGTTCCAATTTTGAAAGTAACTATTAATAAAATAATTTTCTGTTAAAATATTATATCGTACGTAGGTGCTTTACGTTTTTCTGAATTCTTATCAGAAATAATCATACAAATTTTGAAGATGACTTAAATTTAAAACAATTCCGAGTTCATCGAATCAGGGTCACAATCACAGCAGACAACCGAAATTAGTATGTTTAATGATTTACTTACAAAATTATTTAAATTCTTAAATTTAGCGTTATTTTTTAGTTTCCCCTTACAAAATCTTGTCGGCGCACAGACGAGTGTCTTTATGAAGAAATTTGGCCATAAATCGAAAACATTTTAAGTTCTCAAAAACCAAAAAAAAATTCATTCTATCGTCGCTAGTATTTTTTACATTAACGTTTTGAGAATGTTATCGATGGAGTTACAAAAAAATCTTTTTTGATATAAGTAGAAGATATGCACTATGAATTAATTAATTAATAATTACTTCAAATATTATTTTTAATATTGTATTGGATATAGTTATAATCATATGCATTTACGTGTAATTTTTTTCTGTACAATCAATGTATCATCATTATAAGTATTTTAGTGTATAAGTTTCTAATTCTTGATAAGATTTAAAAATAAAACACTGTGCGTTTATTTGCGCCATGTTTTTACCATAACTTTAAACTTTTAGGTGTCAAAAAGATTTTCTCAAAATCTTATGTATTCTTTTTTGTTAGATATTCCGGAAGTGGTAAAGTTTTCTTGAAAGTCGTATGAAACAGTGTTCAAATGGAGATATTGACGAAAAATCCAAGTTTTTTTAACATTGGCTTAAAAAAATCACGAACGTGATAAAGTGTTACTTAATAATCATTTCGTCATTTAAATTTATTTTTAAAAAGAAAGCAATGGAAAGATCGAACACTTTTAAATTTTATTTTTTTAATATGAACAACGCACAAGAGTCCCAACTGCTCCCGTCTGGAGCCAGTGAGACTATGGCATCCCCAATTGGGGTATGTTGTGAGGCTGAAGCTAGTGGGGAGGGGAAGGAGATGGGGAAGAGGAAGGTGGGGAAGTTCTGGCTATTCAGATCTGGTTACCAAACATGGCTAAAGCCATTTCAAGCAACATTTCAGTTCTGATTGGTGGTCTTCCACCAGGGCGATACTGAGAGTATCTTCCACTCTGGAACGTGCCGCAAATATACTACATATTATTTTTAATGACTTAATTGTGAAATAACACAAATTAGTCAAATAAAATTTATTCACCACGCCGGGATTCGATCCCGCGACCTTCGGATTGCGAGTCAAGAGCCTTACCGCTAGACCACGCCGGCAATAATGGCTTAACACTTCCATACAATTAGTCTCCGTATAGTGGTCTGTCTTAACATTTCTAGGACTTTCAAAGTTTTTTTTCACAAAATTCGTTAAAAAATAATTATTTCTTCCTTCGTTGAATTCAATGCGTGATTAGTGAAAAAAATATAAAATCATGTCTTTAAAATACATTTTATTATTAAAAGACTCAATCCATAGTTTTGGCCAACTTTCGAGGTTAAATACTAGACTGTGCGGCGGTAAGTTTAAACAAAAGCTGTCCCCGTGTCCCAGAATCTAAAGAAGGTATCACAGAGTTCTCCTTTGTGCGCTCAGCGCCCCAATAGAACCCACCTTTGCGGGGTGTGTTGAATGGCCCGTGCCTGCCTGCACCCCCCATCTCCTACCTCGCCCAACCCAACCTCCGAGCTCCCGGCACCGTTCTGTTCTGCTGACCAGCTGTTGCGAACATCTGCCCCGGCAAGGACCGAGGACCAAAGGAGTGAACCTCTGAAGTGTATTGTTGAAGATCCGACCATATTATTCTTAGAGAAATTAAAACGAGATCCTGAACGTCTTATTCTGTGTTTGGAGGACAAAAAGATGTAAAACTGGATTTCTATTTAATAGTCCAAAGTGCCTACATAGGTTATTCAATATTAAAAGGATGTTCTTCCATTATGTAGTATTAGAGTAGTTCTTTAATTATGAGACTGGTAAAGTATAATTGAAGACGAACCTATTCATATTTTTCAATAGGATTCAGATCCTAAATTAAGATATTAGGTATCCATCACCTTTCATAAATTTATTATCGTCACACAAAAAGTAAACAAAAAACTCAGTCTATTAAAATGTTTGTAAAAGATCTGTATACTTTTTAATAATAATAATTGGATAATTTTTAGAGCGCCGTTTATGTGAAAAATCACCTCAATTTATTATGAATTCTTAGGCTCCGTGGACCCAAGGTAAGACTCTCGACTCACAATCCGAAGGTCGCGGGTTCGAACCCGGCGTGCGCAAATAAATTTTATTTGATTAATTTGTGTTATTTCACAATTTTTTCATTTTAAATAATGTATAGTATATTTGCGGCACGTTCCAGAGTGGAAGATACCATCAGATCGCCCTAGTGTAAGACCACCATTCAGAATTGAAACGTTGCTTGAAATGGCTTTAGCCGTGTTTAGTGACCGATCTGAATTTTTTTATTTGCGGCACGTTCCAGAGTGGAAGATACTATCACTATCGCCCTAGTGTAAGACCACCATTCAGAATTGAAACGTTGCTTGAAATGGCTTTAGCCGTGTTTAGTGACAGATCTGAATAGCCAGGATACTTCCCCACCTTCCTCTTCCCTATCTCCTACCCCTCCCCACTACCTTCAGCCTCACAACATACCCCAATTGGGACGCCATAGTCTCACTGGCTCCAGACGGGAGCAGTTGGGACTCTTGTGCGGTATTTCATATAAAAGGCTCAATCTAATTTTATGATTTAAAGCCTTCGCTCACGGAGAAACTGAAATGAAACCAGTTGTCAACGCACCAGCACTTCAGCTTGTGTGGCAGTTGCTTTTTAGTTGCCTTATTAATAGGTTGCCATGGTAGCGCTCACGAATTTTGAATTGCGTTGACAGCTGATTTCATTTCAGTTTCTCCGTGAGCGAAGGCCTTTACAAATAGATAAAAAAAATATATTTATCTGGTAGGTCACCAGGTAGGTCAAGTAGGACATAAACTTTCTAACTAAAAGCCGGTTAGTAAGGCTAGTTGTTTTTTTTATTTGTATTTAATGATTTTTAAGCAGTTTTGTAACGATTAAAAATTAGTTGATTGAGCAGCGAAATCCTGATCTGTCTGTAAATTAGTTTATATGTTCCGTTTCCGATGCCGAAAATCTGCTGTTTCTGCGAAAATAATAATATGATACAAATTGACTGAAGAAATTAAAAAAATAATTGTTTTTTTTTAATGTTAATACTGCACGCGAACGCAAGAGTCCCAACTGCTCCCTTCTGGAGCCAGTGAGATTGTGGCATCCCCGATTGGGGTATGTTGAGGCTGAAGGTAGTGGGGAGGGGATAGAGATGGGAAAGAACTATGTGTCCGACAAAACTTAAGCGATAGACAGCTTACTCTAAGGTCAGCAGATCTAGATATTACTAATCGCTTAATCGAACTTTCTAGGTCAAATCGAGCCGTTTACTATGATCGATCTTTTCGTGTAACTGGCCCGCTCATTTGGAATAAACTTCCCTCTGCCCTTACTAATATCCAGAACTTGGCTGAATTTAAACGGGCTTTAAAAACAAATTTATTTAAAAAATCGTACCTTTCATGAATCATAACTCCTTTTCAATATAATCTAATAAGCCATGTTCTTCAGGTTTCCGGTAATTGTTTGGTTTCGGTTGCCTCTTTACTGTATTTTTATGTTTAATGTGCACTCCGATTTTTTCTTATTTCTAAACGAAACTGCCTCCTATTCTATGTTATATTTAACTCTTAATGATTCTTGTTTAAGGGCACCGTTATGGTTTAGCATTATCTACTGTCCTGTGCCAAAACAACGCCGTTGTTTGTATAAACTGTATAATCTTTGTTTCATAGTTTTTGATAAATTTTGTAAGGACTCGTAAGGAACACTATAATAGGATTACTCTTAAGTTTATTATAGCTAAGCGCACTTGAAGTGAAATTACACAAAACTGCGCTATATAAATACTAAGTTATTATTATTATTATTAAAGAGGAAGGTGGGGAAGTGCTTGGTTATTCTGATACCTGGTAGATCTAGTTATCAAACAAGGCTTGAATTGGCACCAATTTGAATGGTGGTCTTACACCAGGGCGATACTGAGACCATCTTCCACTCTGGAACGTGTCACAAATACACTATACATTATTTTTAATTAATTAATTGTGAAATAACACAAATCAATTTGAACCCGCGGCCTTCGAATTCTAGTCGAGAGTCTTACACCTTAACCACGGAGGTTGCCAACTGGACAATTTAATAATAGGTATCTACCTAATTTGAAATAAAAAATGCTATCATGGTTTATAATTAAGTAGGTACATACAAATCCATACAAATCTTATGATTTGAAATTTTGATTTTGATTTATATCAAACTAGCGAGTACCTGGTATGCGTTGCAATGGCACTCAAAGAAAGTGTGTCTGTTTTAATTCTGTTTATTGAAGTCCTTTTGGATACACAATATTTTTTGTTTTTTCGGTCTGGAGCTTACACGAATAAATCAGACGGGTTTACGACTCGTGAGCAGGCCACATACAGCGCGATTTTCCAAATTTACTCCCTGCTTTCCCTACTGCTATGTCTCCTTTGCAATCCTTCCCTTTGCTTCTCCCTCGTACGTCATCCCTTCCCAGCGCGTCCTTTCACATGTGCCCCCGTTCCCTTCCCGCGTCCCCTTTCCTTCTCGCGTTCCCCTTCCACCTTCCCCGCCTTCCCCCCTCCGGCAGGACCATTTCTGCGATCACACTTTCCGCTTTTCCCTCTCCCTCCTGCGTTCCTCTTACACCTTCCCCCCTCTTATTGTAAAATTTATATAAAAAAATTCATAACGCCAGAGCTCACTATTATATATAGAAATCTTCGCGGGTATGCGCATAACAACCCACCAAAGTTTCATCCCAATCGGATGAATGGTTTAGGTTATGGCTAAACAACCTTAAAATTATTAAAGTTAAATTTTACTAACTGGTATGCCCGAGAGTAGCTCTCCGGTCGAGGGCATGAGATGGCAAAATTATTCCGGTTCTCGCGTTCCCCTGCTTTACATTCCCTCCTGTGTTACTCTAGTCGCGACAAATTTAATTTTGTACTAAGTTTTATTGTAAATAAATTTGACCGCATAATCAAGAGTTCTTTTTGGCAAATTCTCCCTACACACGCATCTCAGTTTACAGTGCTCGGAGAGGCTATAAGCTGCCAATCCAAGTCAGAATAAAATACACAATTCACTACCTTTCCAAATCTTTCCAAAAGGTAATAATTTCATGAAGCTAGAGCTCACCACTATAGATAGAAAACTTTGCGGGCATGCGCACGACAAATCACCAAAGTTTTATTGCAATCGGACGAATGGTTTAAGTACCGCATAACGGACAAACAAAGAAACATTCATTTTTATATACTAAGACAAGGGAAAATGAAGTAAGAATGAGTGGAAACTTGCTTTTTTGGACCCTAGGTCTGTTCACAGAACTAATAATATTATAGTCCAAAAATTTTAAAATAATGTTGGCGAGAATCAATGCTCACTGCTTCCCGAGGCTTTTGTTTCGAAGGTTCCGCTTTGTTCTAGCGCTGCGCTGACAAAAATAAACTTTTCTAGGAACAGATCCTTGAAGGCATTTATCTGAAGAAGCGGATAAAAAATATACCTTTTCTATATTTAAACTTGGTCCTTCACCCGAGGAAAGGTTAAACTGTGGCCGTGGCTTGAGAACGTTTTTAACTACATGTAAACTGATAATTTGCAATGATGAAATACTAGATACTATTTGAAGTTTTACTCATTAAGGTATTCCAAAACTAAATAAAAGATAATTTGCAATAATAAAACGTAAAGTAAGTAACCCCAGGTAATAACATGTACAGACAAATCATTTTAAAGAAGACTCGTTTGAATGTATCTGTGCAGACCGGTAGTATCGAAAGTTTTCCGATTGTATCGATAGTTTTCCGATGGTATCGAAAGTTTTCCGATGGTATCGAAAGTTTTCCGGCGGTATCGAAAGTTTTCCGACGGTATCGAAAGTTTTCCGACGGTATCGAAAGTTTTCCAATGGTATCGAAAGTTTTCCGGCGGTATCGAAAGTTTTCCGACGGTATCGAAAGTTTTCCGACGGTATCGAAAGTTTTCCGATGGTATCGAAAGTTTTTATTTGGGCACACAGATGGTATCAAAAAAGTTTTTCGAACTAGTTTGGAACATCCCCTTTACCACACAAAAGCCCAAAGATTCTGGATAATAGCGCCGCTTATCAATTGAGCGCTTTTATTGTTACCGTGACGATTCACGTTTACGGTACCGTGACGGCATAAAAAAGGCAATAAACATACGTTCCTTGTCACAATAATGCTGCAGCTCTTTCAAAAGATGAGATACACAATGTCCGTTTCCTCCAAATGAAAAAAGTAATAATTTTCATGCATCTCTCTCACCCACCGCACCGTGACGTCTCCATACTACTTACTATCCGTGACGATAATTTTGAAAGTATGGAATATAGTTACAAGGATAATATCGAATTGTGATAGAATTCCAAAAATTCTAAAATGTGTGCAGCACTTTCCAACACACTAAATAACAACAGTCGAAAAGGAAACAAACGGTTAACTTATGTCTGCACCCCCCAAAGGAAATATACAATCATCATCATACATCTCCCTCAAAGTATAAAGAAAGTGAAAAGCAATTCCCCTCGCCGTGGCTGAGCCGTGATAAGATGTATCTCTTTCCTCCAAAGGATAAAAGTAGTACTTTGATTAAAAGACGTAGGTATTTAGTATGTCTCATCATTTGTCTCATCATTATTTAACTTGTAAGAAAGAGCTGCAGCATTTTAGCGATAAGGAACGTATGTTTATTGCCCCTTTTTGCCGCCGCGGTACCTTAAACGTGGATCGTCACGGCAATAATTTATTACTAATAATAAAAGCGCCCATTCAATTCGAGAACCGTTTTGTGTTTTTCAAACAAAAAAATATAATATTTTTTTTTTAGCCACCACTACGCAAGTAAAGGTCTCATTACCTGTACTTTGCTATCGATCTCATTATTTTTATGAATAATGCATTTGATAAGTTGCCAATGCATGCATACAAAAAGCGAATCAAATTGCACTACCGAAATTTTAAAAAATCTGAAAAAATGGTTAATAGATCAAGATTTTTTATATTGATTGTTTCTAAGCACCTATACATTAGTACCTATCCAGTGATTGTATACATGTAATCTTATGTATTTGTCTACGAGTATATTTTATTATGTTGTGTGCCTTTGAATGTGTGTATACCTATTGAGTGTGTTGCCTGTGTTATATCTGTGTGATGTATTTTATGCCATTGAATTGTAGTAACTTGAAATGTTATTCTTCTATACCTATTTTCTATATATTAGTTTCTCATTACGTGACCTCGGCGTCCCCAATAATTGGGGAGTGTTATGAGCTTGTGAGGCTGAAGGGAATGGAGAAAGGAAGGTGATGGGGGAGGGGGAGGTTGGGAGACCTGACCATTTGGTCACCAAACACGTCTAAAGCCATTTCAAGCAGCGTTTCGATTCTGAAGGGTGATCTTTCACCAAGGCTGTTCTGAGAGTATCTTCCATTAATTACAGCTTCACTACCTACCCATCTTTAGAGATAATATTTATAAAATATAATATTAAACAGATATATGGAAGAAACAATATGGCGTCTTGTCTTTGAAGCAGTTACTATTGGAAAACTTCAGAAATTTCAATTAATTTATTCATAAGCTCGCGCGAATACACTTAAATTAAACTCTCAATAATTTATTGCTTTTGATTGAATTTACCTAATAAGAAAATTTTACGTGATAATTTCATTCTAGTTGATATCTTACAAATGAGAAGTAACCATCTTCGTGGTCGAAGGGTAAAACTCTCCACCAGCGATCGCGGGCTAAAATCCCGACGAGCCAAGTTATTTTACATAATTTTGGATTTTCCCGCAAGAAAAGTAAAGAGTGGTAAAAGTTATGTAGGTTAAAAAGAAGAACAACCCACTAACCTTTTGCAGCTGGTCGTCTGTTAAGTTACCATTAAATAACATGTTTCAGCTAGGATTATGATAATCTACAGCAAATAATTTCTATGCACTTATTATGACAATTATTTACTCACATGAATAAACTGGGAATAAAGGAAGGTGTGCTCCCTCTCCGCATTTCACTAAGAGTTGTTTTTTTTTATAGTTTTCACTTCGGATTGTTTTCATCAAAATGCGACGCGTTTTATTTAATGCGATTGGTATAATTCACGAGGAGCTTGTCCCGTTATTTGCGAAATAATAACAAAAATCATGCGATAAATGCACTGCGGCGTGTACACTCGAACTCTTTAATGCGGAATCACTCGCAGGCGGCAACGGGAGAGCGGGGTGAACAATAATCGCCATGGAACAACAATATTCTCGTTCCAAAATAACACAGAAATATTAGCCGAGCGCAGCCAAATCATAATTGGCGCTAACATACCCCCGCCCTTGACAGAATGGTCAAAACAAACCAACAATGCGAATAGCAACGGAAGGAACAAAGAAAGTAAAAATAGTAAATAATAATAATAAAAATAAAAATAGATGCGTTAAGAACATTTACGTCATCGGGGTTCATTGCTCATTACGTTAATGCGTATCACTATTGCAAGTATTATGAACAGAAAATAATAAATTAAAATCGATAAGAACGATAGCAGTAATAGGTAGTTGTATTTTTAATTAAACTTAACTAAATAATCATTAAGTACTATAAGAATAAACTTAAGTTGCAGGAAAAATGATATTAAAAATGCGTGTGTAAACTCAGTTTACGAAAAACCTTGTTTTAGTTGCGAGCTGCATTACTTTGACTGAGAAGCTATTATGAGTTACATTTTTTTTTTCTTGAGAGTAGGTGCGTTTCCTACTAGTACGTACCCTAAACTGGTCTCGATTGCACTCGGTAATGACTGAGTGCCCTTTACCTTGCCAGGTAGTAGGATTTGGCCAAAAATATTGGCACCAAGGATTGCATCGACGACCGCTGGGATGTGAAATTTGTCATCGGCGAGTGGCAATTCCTTTATGTAAGACAATGCATTCATATCTATAGAAGATGCCGGAAATTGGGTTGCGATGCGATCCACGACCAAAGGTCGAATGGAGAAAGATGTTTTATTATTATAACGAGACTCAAACTTTAAATTAGTCATTCCTTTAATGCGTTGAGAAATATCCCCAATACCTTTAATGGTTGTACGATTGCGATCTGTGAATAAAGGCAAGCCAAGGCGTTTGCAACACTCGGTTGTCATAAAATCATTTTGTGATGCACTATCGACTAAAACGCGTATTTTCTGATAATTATTCCTGGAATCAAGAACACTAATAGATGCAGTACCTAATAATACGTTTTGATTTGGAGAAAAAGCGTTTGCATCGACATTATTGAAAATACTTAATGTTACATTATCTGACTGATTTTCAGGTTTGCGTTCGGGATTTAAATCACGCTCAACATTATGAGAAAAATTGGGTGAAGTGTCATCAAAATGCAATAAAGAGTTATGGTTTTGATTACAATGTCTGCACCGATTTTCCGATTTACATGTGTTGGTAGAGTGTATTGTACTTAGACAATTTCGACAGAGTTTTTGTTTTTTCGATATTTCAAACCTACCTTTAGGAGATGCTTTTAAAAATGTTGGGCATTTATAAATCAATGTGTGGTCCGAAAGGTGACATACAGCGCAGTTAGACTGTTTTATTTTGTTACTCGTTAAACTGAGAAATGCGTGGCTATATTGTTTTTGGTGTAATTTTTTCTTCGGGTGTTCTTGCGATTTCCAATCTGGTAATGTAGAAGTTCTATGTAGTATCTTGGTTTGTTCCCGCAAGAATGTTATGAATTCGTGGTATGTAGGTGTCTCCGATTTTCTGACCGACGATTCGAATGCTACAGCTGTTTCTTTGTCTAGTTTTTGGGTCCCTATATGAAGGAAGAAACATTGTAATAAATTTGGAATTTGTAATTGTTGCAATGCTGAAATCGAGGAATGGAATTGATCTATGAAATCTTCTAAATTAAATGCAGTCGGTACTGTTATTGGTTTTATGTTCAAAATTTTATCAAAATAATAAATCGCGTTCGCCCGGGTATCTTCGTATTTTTCTATTAAGGCATCCCATATAACTTGGTAATTTTCTGCTGTCGTTGGAATTCCAGCACAAATATTTAACGCCCTTCCCGACAAAGTACTTATTAAATACTGAATTTTTTCCGCATCAGAAAGTTCTTTGTTTGCGTGAATAACCTTCTGAAAGGTATCATAAAAAATTCTCCATCCCATTATATCTCCATCAAATGAAGGCAAAGTTAATTTCGGTAACTTCATATTGCGATTCGGTTTATCTAGTTTTGAATGCGTGTCAGCTAACTCAATTGTATTGTCACCTGTTTGTTTTGCAGTCAACTGGATTATAGAATATAAATCGTCAAAGGATTGCTCCATTTGAAAGTTTGGAACAAATTCTGAATTTCTTTGAAGTTTCAAATCATTAATTTTATTTACTAATTCAATAAACTCCTTTCTGGTTTCCAATAGTAACGCTGCATTAGCACAAAATATGTTTTTTGAATTAGATGATTTCAAACCTTTTATACTATCATATATTCTCTGAATCCTTGCAAAATGTGAATTCTGCCTCGCTTCTAATAATTTAATCTCGCGTTCAATTTCGGTGACGGTCGATTCATCCGGCATGTTGACAGTGTGTTTCAAACTGTTTCAGCTAGGATTATGATAATCTACAGCAAATAATTTCTATGCACTTATTATGACAATTATTTACTCACATGAATAAACTGGGAATAAAGGAAGGTGTGCTCCCTCTCCGCATTTCACTAAGAGTTGTTTTTTTTTATAGTTTTCACTTCGGATTGTTTTCATCAAAATGCGACGCGTTTTATTTAATGCGATTGGTATAATTCACGAGGAGCTTGTCCCGTTATTTGCGAAATAATAACAAAAATCATGCGATAAATGCACTGCGGCGTGTACACTCGAACTCTTTAATGCGGAATCACTCGCAGGCGGCAACGGGAGAGCGGGGTGAACAATAATCGCCATGGAACAACAATATTCTCGTTCCAAAATAACACAGAAATATTAGCCGAGCGCAGCCAAATCATAATTGGCGCTAACATAACAATTGTACAAATCGTGGTCAACATATCAATGTAACAAAAAGATCAGAAAAAAAATTTGGACTTCGAAACTAGGAGAGCGCTTTTCGTAAAAAAAAATTTTGGTAAGTTGTAGTATGTCGAAACAATACCTAGTTGAAGCCATTGCATGCCTTTACGGAGTAATGCAGTGATCGCGATCAGTGGCTCTTGTTCACCTAATTGGCAGGAATATAATATGTCTCTAAATCGGTCAACATCCAAATACTATTATGTAAATTTACAATAATACGAAGCATCAATCACCGTTTGAAGAAAACCGCTGCGGAAGAAATACCATTCCTAGTTTGGTTTCTCGATAAATTCGATGCAGAGAATTCGATTCATTCGTCACCATTATTTATTTGGCTTATTCGTAAAAAGCTTCTTTGTGGTTTGACACAATTACAATATAAACACACAAACATGTTATTTTATTTCATGACAATAACCGATTTTGTGAAAGAAATTACATAATGTGGTACTGTGATGCAAATAATTAAATTGACCCAATCCGAAACTTTCAAATAATCGAATGAAGTAGATACCTAACGAATTAACACTTTCTTGAACGACGATTATTATTTCAAACGATGCAAATTTAAGTTATTCAAATAATTATGACTCTTTACATCCAAAATACAAAAATAATCGAAATGTCTCTGCGAATTATCATTTGATTAATTTGATCAATTGCTATTTTTTAGAAACACTTTTTATCAATTAATTTTGCAATCTATGTTAAAATGTCGATAATTTCGGATTGGATATCTCAATTATGTACATCACTAGTAGATACCTAGTTTATTATCTATGCTTTTCTATGGAGTATGCCGCGGGCTTTTTCAATGCATCATAAACTACGGCTTGTGTGACAGTTTTAAAAAATAAGATTGAAATCAGATGCTTGCATTTTAAATTTGAATCAAATTTAATTAGACCTTTAATAATTTATGCGTGTCTTTTAAATGTAAGTCATTGAAGTTCTCACGGCCACCCAGGCATACTAAAATCTTTTAGCACATCAAATATATAAAAAGTTATTAGAATTTTATCGAAAAGTGATTTAGTAAACGTTTTTGGTTTATTTCATTATTACGTAATTCTGATAACTCGTCGCTTTAGTTCGTATTTGTCCAACAGACCATTAGAAAATTTTACAGGAGTTACTGTAGACCTCGAATCCAAAAAAGTATATTTTAAATTTAATTTAATTTAATAAATCACAACCTAAATAGATCAAAAATTTCCTCCAAAATCATAAGATTTTTTGTAAGTAGATCCTTACCATAATAATTTAAGTAAGGTTTTTGTTTTATTATTCACTTCTAATAAAGAATTATATATATTTTTTAACTTTCTTCAGGCGGGCATGCAACAATAAAATTGAAAAAAATGCTAATGAAGACGTCCAATAACCACAAAGATTTCACATGTGAATTTTTTTTGAAGTGAAACTTCTTTAGCCCCGTTGTGATTTGAAACTCGGATGAAACGGAAATGACGCATTACAGTACTTATGAATCAAACTGCTCATTAGCCGCTGTGATTGTGATCTCACTTTTCAAGGCTTCTATTGATTGAGATTGTTTTGGTGAAGTTTTGCTTCTACCGCGTGTGAACTGCACTTAATTTATTTTTTACTGAACCATTAAAACGATCGCCATCTTGAAACGTACAAACAAATTTACGGAGAGTCGGAATGCGAAACGGTCGAGTTAAAACAGGACTTTGCTGCGCTCGGTCGATAAACAGTTGTGAAGTACAAAGTATGTGTTACCAATAGTGAAAATGTTTCGAAAAAAAGAAAAACACCCCTTTTTAAAACACTCCTCAGGCTCTTGAGAAAAATAACTTCCCTCAGGGCCAGTATCATCTTTGAGGATGCTGAATGGGTGGTCTTTATGTGGAAAGGAAAGAATAAACCGCCCCCTACAACCTTTGCCTTGAAAAGACCCATGTTCCACAGCCGGGCTGTTTAACTTAAGAACGAATCGTAGAAATGACCAGTTCTCGTGTGACCAAGATCAACTGTGTACAAATGCATGCGTTTCTCGACTGTGCATCTGCGCCAAAGGAATCAATGTCGCTAATACCTTGGAGCGTCTTCCATTGAAATACCGGTATAACGAGGACAGCATTCCCACCCGACGCCTGTGCTCTAAATAATGCAAAGATAGAAGTATTTATCAAACGGACCGCCCGTTTCTACACAGAGTCGAGGTACAATTTGTAAGTTTACTTACATTTTCGTTATATATGCCAAGATTGATAAATACCTTTACTAATTGTGCAATAAAACCCTATTCTCCAGAATTCCTCTCCTCCCTTTCCATTAAAATACATACAGCATCCCCTAAGATGAAGTAGGCCTCGAGGGAAATTATTTTCCTCAGCCCTTCCTGTGTGGGGTTAAATTTTGTCGATTGTTTGTAAAATTAAGATATTGCTTTATATTTTGCTTTTAACACTTTCAACAATAATTAATAGATATTTTGTAGATGTTCAAATTAAGTTATCCTGTATGTACTACTACTACTAATTTCTTTGTCTGTTCATTAGACCCTCTTTTTGTCATCTCCATAGACAAATGAATAAATCTATAAGACAAAAATTAGTAAAAAGCCAAGTACTTGATATGTATATTTAAAATACTGACCGAGTACTTACCTACCCATTGGTCATCGTAGTTTTCTTATTTGTAAGAAATAAATTACGGTACCTGTCAAATTATTTAATCAACAAACACTTTCGAAGACATCAAAGAAAACATAATTCATTTTATTCCGGCTTTATTAAAAGCTTTTTCTTTCATAAATTATGTAAGACATATTGTGAACAAAATGATCGTGAGAAAAACGGACCACAGACAAAGAGGCGAGTTTGTCAGTTTGTACATAAATTACAGAAACATTTCGTAACATTTATTATAGGAAAAAAACTGGCAAAACACATGTGCTACAATGTCGCCAGTATGTTGCGCTACACAAAGAAAATTCTTCGGCAGTACAAATACCGAAATATTAAAACTAAAAATGTTGTCATGTAATAACGAGATCAAACAGGCCGAAGCCTTACTTTGTAGATAGTAGGTACTAAGAATTAATTAAAATTAGCCTTCCATTCCAGTAAACTCAGTAGTTTTACGAGATTAACGATAAAGATCGAATTTTTTTGCAATCAATTCAAGAATCGACATGTTTTGTTTAATACTTTGTTGTGTCTATTAATTAATTTAATGATTTTGTTTTCCTATGAATTATTCAACAAAGTAACTCATTATAAAATTCCTAATTAAATGTAGTCAATGTTTAAATGCGAAATGACTACATTTGCTTCTTTTATAAAGACTGGCTATTTTGTGTGATTCTTCTTTGTGTACTTTGATAACATAGATAGATACCTACCTATCATACAAATATCTTCAGTAGGTCTGGTCGATCGATAAAACCCTAGGATAGTGACTTAATCCGTCATCTATGGTCAGTTATCAATATTTTTGAGCACGGTCTACGATAAGATCAGATAAGTTGCTATTAACTATCAATAAACACAATTTTTTAACGATATCGTTAGATATGAAAAATTACTGGCCTATTTAATATGGCTCTGCCATGGGTCACCCTAAGTGGTTCGCCACGTTTGGTGATTTAGCAGGGGTGCCCGGGTTCATGGGGTGAGGTTTGTCTAGGTCTTGGAGGCGGATGACCAGGACACACTGAACCCCAAATCCCTACCCACCCCTTAAACCCTTTTCCTTCCCAGAACTCTCCCCTCCTTTTCCTTTCCTTAAAAATAAACCCACCACACAGCATCCCCAAAGATGGCATAGGCCCTGAGGGAGATTATTTTCGTCAGGGCCTGCCGTGTGGAGCTCATGTAAAAAAATGAACGGATTGAACTAACGAAGCTCTTAGAAATGAAAGAAGTCTTGCACATATTTCATCTAAGACATATCAATTTATTCCGTTCGATCTTTGAGAAACCAAAATGGTTGAAATATGAATAAAGACCTCATTACTAATAAACTCACGATTAGTGTTAAAAAGTAAATGGGGACTGCCAATGCATATTTAGGTTAGTATTTCAATTCGCATTGTCAATTTTTTTTTTTACGTAATTGATTGGCGTTTGACATTTCGTAGTGTTAATTCATTGAAAATATCTTCAGTTTTGCCAGCATATATCGATTTCTTATTTATTCATTTCATTATACCTGTCAATATCGGTTCGGCTGTCAACGGTAAAACCGTGCTAGAGACATTGATATAAAATCATCGGAAGTTACGCCAATCGATCCGATATTGTATCGATATCGATTTCACCACGCTAGAGCTCCAGTTGCTTATCATATGTAGGTAGGTATTTTAGTGTGTATCATACTTCTTAAACTTAGAACGAAGTCCAAAACTACAAGAGTTGGACAATTGTACATAACCTACCTCACTAGACAAACCTGTATTGAGGCAGAGTTTTTTTGCAAATTATTGAATGCATTTTGTCTATGGTTTATCCGTTCATATTAACAATACCTACGTTATTTTCCTCATTATTATTTAATTATTCTCCTCAGGACCTCCTATGTGGAGTAAATGTATAAAAATAAGTCAAATCATAATTCAAAGTTCCAATTAGCTTGTCAAATTGTAACTTGATAATTTTCTCTGATTGGACACGAAGGTGCTTTTAATATTCTCATTACCGAACGGCGCCGTACAAAAAAAGGCAATAAACACGCGTTCCTTATCACAATAATGCTGCATCTCTTTCTTACACATTAAATAATGGTGAGACAAAAGATGAGACACACAATGAACGTATGTCTGCTTTCTCCAAAGCACTACTTTTTTCCTTTGAAGTAAACAGACATACAGTTAGGAGGGCGTCACTGTTGTTCAAATGGCAATACTAAAAATATAACTCATGGTGGAAATGGAAAACTATATATAACCTACATTATTGTAAAAAAATAAAAAAGCATAAAAACGAAAAAATAATTTCATTGCAATATGATCTGATATCTACTGATCTTAAAATTAGAATTGCATGTAGGTATATTATACCTTTGCAATAATTTTATGTTAACATAATGAAGAATAACGGTATTGTAAGAAAATATAAAGCACAGTTTAGAAATTGCTCACATTTATTTAATACTAGCGTTGCCCGGGCTTTAGATCATGTCTCTAATTTTAGATATGAATATATTTAATTAATTCAGATCTTAAAGTAGTGTAACTAAACTCACTATTAGTGATTCTTCCTTTCTACCTATCGTTAAATTCAAATGTATGTAAAATTAAATGAAAGCAAATTGCTTCGTAAAATACATTTAATCAAATTTATGTCATTAAGAGTAACGTAAACGCTAGAAATACTTCGTCTCTCGCGCCTACAAAATTTAAAATCGCGCGTTGTATTTGCAAGAGGCAAGTAAGTGGTTTTAATTTATTTTGTGCATAATTTTATAAGAATGAAAAAAGTTAGTACATACAAAACCTCAAAAATAGTCTAAGCCATAAAGGGGTATTTTTAAAAATTGTTTCTTTTATTACTTCATAGATGAAAAAACATTTTTTTTTTGGTTTACCTTTATATTTTTTGTTACGTAAATAATAATTTTATTGATATTCCAATACAAAGAAAAGCTAGTAAAAGCTTATATTTATCCGTAGCATATTTTTTGAAGTTCATACTATAAACGGATTCGTCGTAAAGATGAATCTAAAAGTATCTAAATAGGATTTCACGTATTGCTTCTTCTTAAGTAGGTTCCTCAACAACAGTGATTCTTCGATTTTAATTTTTGTTCTTTGAGAACAAAAAAAAAGTTTTTTATATGTGGTTTACGTTACATACAGCGTTCGATACATTCAGTGTCATTGCGCTTTAAAAGAATATTTGACAGTAAAATTAGTGTTGACAGCCCACAAATTTTGTAGTTCCATTTTTAATATTTTCTACTCTTATTTGACAGACAAACGTGCTTTGTGTGTTTCATCTTTTGTCTCACCATTATTTAATGTGTAAGAAAGAGCTGCAGCATTATTGTGACAAGGAACGTATGTTGATTGCCTTATTGTACCATCACCGTTCCGTAAACGTGGGAATTTTAAAAGCGCCTATCACTCACTAGCTGCTATTTTTGGAGGTTAACAACTTTTTTGGCGATTATTTCAGTTTTTTTGCTCCTGTCAAAATTGGTTTAGATTGCAAATGCTGAGCTTTTGTTTGAGAACGTAATGAGACGAAATAATAACGTTTGACTGCAATTTGATATAGATAGGTAACCAGGCAAAGGCATACCGCTGTCAGCTCCGTTGTAACCTCTCCATCATTCATATTGAACGATGTGTGTAACAGAGAGAGAGGTTAGAGCCGAGCTCTCGGCGGCAGACCATTCCTACACACGTGAAGTCGTGACTTATAAAAACTTACATCAGAGTAAGATCTGCATGGCTAATTACAATGGTGTTGTATTTCTCGTCTATTATTAGTATAAATATTTCGCATTATGCAAAATAAATTTAAACACTGTTTGTGTAACACGATACGCTAATTATCACGTCATAATGGTAATTATTATTATGTATAGGGATCTCACCGAGAGTGAACAATTTTTAAAACCATCGAATATCGTGATTGGACACCAATTTTTGATGTGTAACTAATAAATATGTTTTGGTACTAAGTTCCTATGGTTATTTTCATTTTTTTAATATTTAATTTAAATTAAATTTAAAATGTTATTATTAAGTTCAGTATAGTTATTTGTTAATGTGGCAGCTGTTTCGGCTTACAAGTCCATTTTCAAACTGTGGTAAGACCACTTTGAGACGACTTTATGTGATTCTAAATTTCAATTTTGAAGAAATAAAATAAAATAAAATTGATTAACCGATTTATTGAGAAAATATGAAGTTTTTGTTAGAAGGTTAGAAGTCAGCTTGAGTACAATCCTCCCGTCTTGAACACATATTATAATATACATGTACAAGCTGTTGAAATAATACAAAACAATTTTTTACGTTTTCTAAATTTTAAAATGGGTATTCCAGCAATTATGTTGAACTACAACAAATAGGTATAACCTTCAAAAGTTATTATAACAAGAGTTATTCCAATAAAAATTAAATTTGAATTCATTGAACCAAATTTCACGCAGGACAAACTGATGCACAGAAATTAGTATGATTGATTATTTAAAAATTATTTCTTTTCTGTGAACACAATATTACTTATCCTATTTTTATAGGGAACCTTTGTACCTCACTGACCTCTCTGCGGCAGCCTTCAATCAAATGTAATTTTTTGTGCATTGTTTTGAATAACTAACTGAATACCTGTCGGGTGTAAACCAAAGATCAGAGCGTGCTAAACATTGAAAAGCCATAATTAACCCGTCTTAACAACCGTCATGTGGTATTAGATTCTATCGCGTCTAGTGTCTAGCCCAGAGGTTCCCAAACTATGTAACTTGCGAATTGTGAAGTAGGTGGGTAGTGGGGGATGAGGGAGGGGCAGAGGAGATGATTGCAAAGGAGACATGGTTATCGGTCGAGGAAAGCAGGTGTATTGTATATGCGAGCCTGGGGCGTGTAAATAACCCCAATTATGCTTGTGAATTTACCTTGCGCACACAATATATTACAAAAAATAGCGATCTGACAAATCTCAAAGGAAAAAACAGATTCACTAATCTTGATTGGCGATCTCTGCGACGTGTGGGAGGCCTCCCAATAAATTCCATCCACTTAAATTTATCACAGTATAATTTTCGTAATTTTGAAATATGCACAAGTCCGTTGTCAACTTTATAAAACTAGATTAGAAATCACAATGAAGTAGCAAGATATTCAAATCACAAGATGATATGACAATTATTCACTGGTCACAATAATATTTGTAAAATAAATATATTTAAAAACTGCATTATTTCTTCAAATGGACAAGTGGGCGGCATCTCATGATATAACAGTTTTTTCGAAAAATGCATTTAGTGCCTCTTATCATCAAAAGAGACCGCCATAATCATCACTATTTTAATATAAATATATAATAAATTTTTTCGAATAAACAAAACAAAACAAAAAACATATCTATTACAATGCCTAACCAGGGTACATTTGGAAAATACATGTTTCTCACATGGACGGCTGTAATATAGCTTACTTATGCATCGGAAAATCTTTTTATTTATTCGTGTACTAACTAGCCGGAAAAACAACGAGCACATCGATGAACACAATTGCAATGCATGTCGGGTACTCGCTAGTTACATAGATACTTAGTTAGATAATATTTAAAATCAATCTGTCCTACGTTGTGACATTTATTTATATTAACTAACAAAATCGTATTCGAATTTCGTCCAACCGTGTGACATATTAATAAAAATACAAAGAGTCTATATTTCAATCCTTTATTTAGAATCATTAACATTGAATCTGTTAGTTTGACATTCATTTTAATAAATTGTATATATATAAGGCTGGCCTTATTTCAATTTGGGAGGCGGGAATGGGTACCGCCGCCCCGGGAACCTTTATTGGATAACCAACACCTCTGCCATAGGTCACCCCAAGTGGTTCGCTACGTTTGGTGATTCAGCAGGGGTGCCCGGGTTCATGGGGTGAAGTTTGCCTAGGTCTCGAAGGTGGATGACCAGGACACACTGAACCCCAGATTCCTACCCACCCCTTAAACCCCTTTCCTTCCTACCCACCCCTTAAACCCCTTTCCTTCCTACCCACCCCTTAAACCCCTTTCCTTCCTACCCACCCCTTAAACTCCTTTCCTTAAACCTTAAAACCCTTAAACTTCCTTAAAAAAACCCTCCACACAGCATCCCCAAAGATGACATAGGCCCTGTGGGAAATTATTTTCCTCAGGGCCTCCTGTGTGGAGCTCATGTAAAAAAAAAAAAATAAAAAAAAAAAAATAAAAAAAAAAAAATAAAAAATAAAATAAAAAAATGAGAGATCTAGGTATTGCAATCGATATCAATCTTGTTACAGAAAAGCGGTTCGATGTTTTCAATCAGTTACAATATATTGGAGAATTTTATGACTAAAATAGGCTTTAATGACAGAAAAGGCCTCAGATATGCACTAACGACCAAAAAAGATTCAAATATGCACTATCAAGTAAAAAATGCTCAAAAATTTGCCTATGAATTATAATTCGACGTCAATTTTTGAGACTTGTTTTCAAATTCGCAAACATTTTATAATAATAATTTCTAAATGCCATTTTCGTGAGAAAATCTATCTCTAGGGCTATTTATCTATAAGTATCTGTTCACGCATTATATGGGAGATTCATTGGGTATGCATTTGTAAAGATTTGCTGGAAAGCAAATGTTAAAATCCTGCAATTATCCCCACTTACCTAAACTTTCCATCCTTAAATGTCACCATGAACAATACAATTATTGCAAGAAAAGTACCTTACTTTAAAGAGGTGACAGACTGCTCATTAGAGCTGCAGTGTAAATTAATACCTCAGACAGGGCGGATATAACATGACATCTGTGTAGAAGAAACTTTACGATTTCAAAATTAAATTTATAACATTGTGAAGTGGATCACCAGAACCTGGAGACCTTTGGCCAACTGCAATCGGTGAGTCATTTTTCCTTTTCTTCAATCTGGGTTTATCTTTGTTCCAGAAACACAGATTTCAACCATCGACTGAAACTATTCATCAAGTTTTGCGAGTGTACGCATATTTAATCGTCACATATAACTTAGCGATTAACGTAGTTTCGGGACTGGTCCTTCGGGAGTGTTGCATAGGGCTTGGCTCTGCAGCACTTAAGAGGGAATACCAGACAAAACCGGAAATATGTCATTTTTAAATAACCTTTTAGACGTATCGACTCTTTTTCCAAAAAAATATAAATTGATTTCAAAAGACTGTTCTTTTATCTAGTGAAGCTATTTTTTAAATTTTTAGAAAATATGTTTATTTTTAGTACAATAAGGTTTTACCGTAGGTCATTGGCATATTTGTAAAATTTTCATAACAAAATTTTGTATTGTACAACATACATTTCAAATCATATTATCATGCAGTAAAATAAATCAATTAATTATTTGGGAAACCTACTTTTCAGAATTTTAATTTTAGTTCAAATAAAATCATAAAAAAAAGATCCGCGCCCTTGTTTTGTGTCGAAAATACTTCAGTTTGTTTTATTTACGGTCTTACAAACTAACATATATTTTTTTAAATTTACTTATTTATTTTGCCTAGACATTATCGAAAAATTATAAATACTTATGATCAAACAATAATTACATAAAGTACATAATTTTAATTGTTTTATCATCACGAGCATTTTTGAATGTGGGTATTTATCAAAGCAAAATTGGAATGAAATAAAATCGATATTGAGTTATTATGTTGAAATGCTGGTATGGAGAATAATTAATCTTTCTCGTCGGAACCGCCCTGTACCGTTGCAGGGGTACAATCGCAAGATCACCGTTCGAAGAAATTTAAATTCTCGGCCGCTGGTTAATGGCTCTTAACCGCCAAACTCTGCAGTGGAGCCGGAGTTTCGCGCCACCAGTATCGATCAAATAAGTACTTAGACTTAGATAAATGTAAAAACGAATTTTCGAATTGTTTTTAAGTTGCCTGAAATCATCACAAGATCACACACAGATTGTGAATCTCTGCTTGGACTGCAATCAAAACCTCGGCGATATTTAGACAGTGGTCGACAGTGGTGCTTCATTACAGATACCTCTAATCTATTGCAGAATATTGCATGCTTCAAGGAGTTGCATGTTATGGCATTATCATTAAATTCCTCTATAAAACACTGACATAATGTGTGAATTCATTATTCGGGACGAATAATATACTTAATGAGAAGTTTACAAAGCATTTAAATTACAAAAAAATAACAACTTATAAATTAAAATGAAAAGAAGGTTGTTATAAGTTAAAAGTCAACACTTTTGAATATGATACATTTTTGGCAGCGATATTTCACATCATATTCGCTTTAAATAAATTGATACCTATACATGGTGTCCGGAAATTAGAACAAGCGGGAAAATAGAAAATATACATGATATTTGGGGTCGATTTTGTGGCATAAATTTTTCCGACTTGAGCTTTGTTTTCCGGTAAATCGAGTTTGAAGTTGGAATTTTTGACGTGATAACGTCTTATAAATCGATGAACGCCGGCTGCACTCACGAAAAAGCATGACTCATTGTCACGTTCTGAGCCGAGCGTGCAAGCGAGAGCGCGGAACAAGCATTCGGCTTGTGACGCATCTATCTCCCTTCCACTCCATCGTTATTATATGTCGTTATCACATAAAATTATCGTCCGTAAACCGACTTTACGGACAACCAATTTTTTTGTCAAATTTGCAAAAAAAAGGTCGTTAGGGGGTTAGTATCAGCTGTCTTATCTCTATCACTTGTCTTCAGTATGTAATGTCCTCTTCTGTTCGTGTTTGGGTGAAAAAGCTCGTCTGCAGTCTGTGTTTCTGGCAGTTAACAACAGCCGTGGGAATAGGCGATTTTTGTGGCTGTCATTGTAATTGGCTAGAAAACGCGAAAGACGCCGGAAGCTTTTTTACTCCCGGTGTGAACAGGGCCTAAGGAAAGGACAATTTTTTTGTCTTTTATGTAGGAATGTTTGTATACGCTGGTATACATTATATAGACAATAGTTTTATCCTAGATGCATTTGAATGAAAATATGTTATATATTTTGGTTTATCGGAGGTACATCCTTTCTGCACACCCATTTGTATACCGTATTTCGCTAAACCGACTACATCTATACTAATATTATAAATGCGAAAGTGAGTGTCTTTGTTTGTTACGCTTTCACGCATAAACCACTAAATCGATTTTTAAAATTCTTTCACCAATAGAAAGCTACGTTATCAGTGAGTAACATAGGCTGTATATAATGGTAAGCTCTGACGTTATGAAATTCGTATAAATGAAAATGTGTGTATTTCATATATTTTAGCGCAGGGAGGAAAGGCACGGGGAAGGTGGGGTTCGCGGAGAGGGAAGAGACGAGGGAGGTGCAAGGCGGGGAAGGTGGAAGGGAACGGCGACGGATTAGGTTATGCTAATTGCTACAGTAATTTCCCTAAAAAGTAAGCTTTTAAATTTCCCTTATTTAATAAATCAAATATTCCCTCATGTTAGAGAGAGTTCAGAAGAAATTTCTAAGATTTCTGTACATGAGGGAGTATGGCTATTATCCGTGGCTCTATCCTACCGACTTTCTTTTGGGTATGCTCGGAATGAACCATCTACGGGTCAGAAGGGATGTACACATTGCTACGCATTTCTTCAGATTGATCCGCGGATGGTTTGAAAACTCAGCTATCATGGAGAGCATTCATTTCTATGTTCCGGATGGGTATCTTCGCCACCGACAGCATAGATTGTTCTATCTTCCGGTCTGCAGGACTAACTTGCCAATGGTCATGCCGGTCGGGAGAGCAATTTTGCTGTTAAACAGAATTAATTCGGATATCGACATATTTAGCATTAGTGAAGCTGCCTTTAAAAGGCAAGCTCTATTAATTCTTGAATAGTTCGTATGCCTAAGTGTTAATTGTAATATTCTTACAAATGTATTTTGAAAACGGTTTAAAATGTAATATTTTGTAATGTTTTTGAGATAATAAATAAATTGAATTGAATTGAATTGAAAACCATTTTTTTCTGAAGTCGCAAGATTTATAAGTAGATACTGAAATATCAACCTAATTAATTATAAACCACATTTTATTTCAAAGAATTATACAATTTGACCAAAGAAACTTCACTATTTCAATGATAATACTTTTTTAAATTTTCTTTAACCACCATAATATTGAAAAGCTCAGTCAAAGTGAGGCTTGCTTGAATATGTCTCATTAGTTAAAAGCAAATAAGAGTATAATTCCGTAATTTGGTCACATTTTAAATTAAAAATATAAAGTGGATGCAACAGATTTTAGAAACAGAAAACGGAACGTACAAAAAATTTACAGACATATAAATGCCAATCTGTTTTCGATAAAGTGGTGACGTAATTAATTTACAGCACAGCCTTGTGGGTTTTGTGACCAGATTAATAAAAATTCCGAAATAACGGATTATTTCAGGTATTCTGTTGGTCAAAATTCCAAGTTGCTGATCTCCATCTACTTCTGCTTTGAAACAGCCGACTAAATCAATAATGATAAGTTCCCCCGAGCCAGATAAACATTCTGACATAAATAATTGACATGGTCACATACCAAAATAACCAATTTTTGGTCAATTAAAGTCAATATTTTGATATCGATAAGAATCTCTAATTGCTCAGAAAAATTCTGATTTAAATTACCTACCTACTATTTTTTAAAGGGGTTCCATGTCAACTGAGAATAAAGTCAACTAAACACCTCCTTGAAAAGTCATTAAAAGCTATGAAAAAAATAATTTTAAATTAGCCGATAACCCTAACCTAACGTATCCTATTTAACAATTGTTTTATAAATATTTTTTTTTTACTTAAAATATATATACCTACTGGCTATTTTAAAATTTAGAGCTTTTAATGACTTTTCAAAGACGTTTTTCTTTCGTTATTTGTTTTTGCACAATTACACATCTGCTCTGATGACGGACACTGTAACGCTGTCCGAAAAGGAGGTAGCACAACACGGCATAACACCCCAAAAACAAATAAAGAAAATACTCTTGGCCGTGAAAATCTACAACGTATCTTTCAAAGAGGTGTTGAGTTGACTTTATTCTGAGTTGACATGGAACCGTATTTTTGTACAGTTTAAATGAAGATTTCAAAGTTCATGGTGGAAAATACTATGCAAATTACTTATCTACAAAAAGTAAGGGGAAAAAGACTACGCCTTCTCATAAATGTAATGTCAATAGTAAAATAAAAGGTAGCAAATGTAAAATCATGCAATGTCTGTTGTAAATGTTGTGTCCTCTGCGTGCAAAATCTATCAAAGCATCTTCTCTAAGCTTAAAATTTCAAATAAAAGTTGTTTTTCGGAAGTGACCTTCTAGGTACGTATGTTTATCGTATCTGTTTGGAAATAATAAAATTAGATAGAGCCTGAGAACTCATAATAAATTTTGAGGTGATTTTTATCTCAATACTAGCTGACCCGGCAAACGTTGTTTTGCCGTATACATTATTTCTAGGAAATGTTTTTTTAGTTCCGGGATTGAAAATGATTGATTTACTAATATCGCTATTTAAAAATAGGGGATGATTGTAGAATGGTTAAAATTTAGGGCTGTGTGTATTTTTTAATGCCTCACCATAAAAAATAAAAATAAAAAATTTAGTCCAAAAAATAAAAAATAAAAATTCGGGGTGGACCAACCTTAACTTTTAGGAGTATGAAAAATAGATGTTGGCCGATTCTCAGACCTACCCGATAAGCACACAAAATTTCATCAAAATCAGTCCAGCCGTTTCGGAGGAGTATGATAACTAACACCGTGACACGAGAATTTTATATATTAGATATATTTAAATTATCCAATCGAATAACATTAATAGGCTTGCGTCTGCGTGGTTGAATTTCAGAACCCGCCTTCGAGTGCATGTCTGACGCCACGCCGTACGCGCCGCCCCATAAGTAACATCTGTGTACGTGAAATTTCAAACAAAGCTACCGGTGTAATTAGGTTTCAAATTCAAGAATTCGTCACAAGATGTCGCCACTTCCATCAGCAGGTCTGATGGGGACGTCCCCCCCCTAGGAATTGTGAATATGTAATATCTCTCCGGATATGGAAAGATTGACGGTAATACATAGTTGTATCAAGCGGCTATATATTACAAATGACGTCATTGCCTGTCTCGGTTACTTTGTCCCGTTGACTAGCTTCACTGGATGACAGTGGATCCGAAGAACGGGCTAATTTTGGAACCAGTTCCTATTGGATTTATAAAATGGTCACAAACACTATCTGGGCGAAGCCGAACCAAAAGCTTGTTATTATTATTACTATTACAGTAATTGCATGAAAGTCAAATAATAATAAATGAAAATGTGTTGAGTGTCTGAAATTCTTTATCGAATCGAATTATTTCAGTTTTGTTCTACAATAAAATCTTGTTTCAGAATAGGTATAAATATTAAACATAATAATATGCGCTTATTCCAATACGCAAAGGAACTTGAGCCTTGAGCTACAATGGACTCTTTCATGGCAGAAATGAATGCTTGTCAAAGGTTTTCCAATCCAAAGTTGCCCGACAGCAAATAATAAATTATAATACCCCATTCGTAACTCGTAACTGAATACCGGCGACCATAAACAAACGTTATGGGGCAAAGAGTTTGATGTTTTCTTTTCATGTTTGCCGGTGAAATTGTTCGACGCGAACGGTTTTATTGAGATAATGTTATTATGCCACTAAAATTAATGAGGTTCTTCGATTCATTCGCATCGGAAGGGAAATTGAAGAAGCCTATAGTATTCCGATGTAAAGAGAAAACTGTTTACACTAATAGAATTGTGCGCTGTAGGAGTCAATGAGGTATGTAGCAATACAAAGAGCATTCGATGGTCTAGCACAGTGAAATCGATAACTTTACAATATCGGATCGACAGGGGTAACTACGGTTACTATTACTACGAGCACGGTCGCACTGTTGATAGCCAGATCAATATTGACAGGAATAAATAAGAAATCAATGTAAAATGGCAACAGTGACTGTTGCGTCCACGGATATACATTCCGAAATGTAAAACTTAAAAATACAAATCAAATGAAAATTTCGTATTGAAATACTATCTTTAATATGCATTGGTACTTCGCATGTAATTATTGACAGTAAACTAGATCGTTGGTTCATTGGTTAATGAAGTCTTTAGTCACATTTCAACCACTTTAGTTTTTCCAAGATCGATAAATTGGTCGCGTCTTAGATTAATTATTCAAGTCTATGGATCGCGTACACGATTTTTTTCGATTCTAAGAGCTTCGTTAGTTCATCTTCATTCAAACTTGTTATTTTGCACAAAGAACGACATTATTCAAAACGTTTTGTATTTTGACAGCTTATCTGACGCTCAAACAAAATTTGTTGTCAACGTCGTATTGATATAGAGTTTTATCGATCGTCCATGCTAGACCACCTGAAAACTTATATATTTTAGGTCACAGACGGGCTGAAGAACACAGAACACACACACGGGCTGCACATGTAGGAAAGACCTTCTTTCATCCGTGGGGTTGATTACTCGGCTGAGTGACCAGTAAGATTTTTTTTCTTTCGTTTTAAATGCATACAGATACCAAAAAGGAAATTGAAGCTATATTTGCCTATAAATTGGGTGTTAAATATATTAAACGTTTCGGACAATTTTCTTTAAATCCTGTTATTATCTGTTAATATTATTATTATCAATTTTAGGACTGGAGAATTTTTTTATAAAATGAACTTAAAAAAACTTCAAAATTGAAATGTTGTGCAATTTTTTCAAAGCTAGCGAGAGGCTGTGCGCTTTGTAGTTTTGATTTATTACAATTTGTTTAACCGCACCTTGATCATAATTCAAAATTATCTTTTTGTATTCAGTTCAAGCACTTCCGTCAAGTTTACAGGCTTCTGGGAATACTCGTACTTACTCCATTATCCTCTTTGTCAAAACTCCAAACAATCGTAACAAAATAAACAGTTGTTCTTCTCACCGAAACGTGTCATAAACTTCATTTCTGAAATATTTTAACGACACCATTTATAATTTGTTATTGACAGGGAAGAGGAGACTCAGGACTTTAGGAATAATGAAGAACATTTGTGAGGCCTTTCATATTGAAAAATTTTACGATCTCGTAAAATTGTTAAATGCTATTATTGTTATTTAATTATGTATTATATCCACACCGGTTCTTTAGATATGTTGAGACGGTTTCTTTTGGTACATTGGTTATTTCGTTACGGTTAGTTTTATATTTTAAGTTATTTTTATGACTAGAACGTAATAAATGTGCCAAAAATTAAATGATCTGTGAAGATTCGCGGCTTCCATGAATTATTATTTGAGCATTGTTAATTATGATTAACAGCCTTATTGATAAACAACCGTGTATGTAAAAACATTATTTTTTATGCGATTTTTTTCTTTTTAATATGAATACCGCATAAGAGTCCCAACTGCTCCCGTCTGGAGCCAGTGAGACTATGGCATTCCCAATTGGGGTATGTTGTGAAGCTGAAGGTAGTGGGGAGGGGAAAGAGATGGGTAAGAGGAAGGTGAAGAAGTTCTGGCTATTCAGATCTGGTCACCAAACACGGCTAAAGCCATTTCAAGCAACGTTTCAATTCTGAATGGTGGTCTTACACCAGGGCGATACTGAGAGTAACTTCCACTCTGGAACGTGCCCCAAATATACTATATATTATTTTAAATGATTTAATTGTGAAATAACACAAATTAATCAAATTAAATTTATTCGCCACGCCGCGCCGGGATTCGATCCCGCGACCTTCGGATTGCGAGTCCAGAGCCTTACCGCTAAACCACGCCGGCAATAATGGCTTAACACTTCCATACAATTAGTGTCCGTATAGTTAGGGCTTTCAAATTTTTTTTTCACAAAATTCATTATAAAATGATTATTTTTTCATTTGTTGAATTCAAATTCAATCCCCAATTGGGGTATGTTGTAAAGCTGAAGGTTGTGGGATGGGGATGTGGGAGTTGAGGAAATGCCTGGCTATTCAGATCTGGTCATCAAACATGGCCAAAGCTATTTCAAGCAACGTTTCAATTCTGAATTGTGGCTTTATACACCAGGGCGATACTGTATAGATAATGTATACGTGTATATTAGTATCATCGACTCTGGAACGTGACAAATATCAATATAAAATAGTATATTTAAAAAACAAAAATCTAAAAGGCAGCTTTATCTAGTTTTTAAAATGTTTTTTGTTTTTACGCAATCTTTAAAAACAAGAAATTTATAGCCTATAGGACTAGCAATCCGAATGTCGTGGATTCAAATTCCGGCATGCGCATGAAATTTTAAATTGTTTGATTTGTTTTACTTCATAATTGAATCGTTTCAAATAATATAACCAGATCTGAATAGCTAGAAATTCCCCACCTTATTACCATCTCCTTCCCCTCCCACTACCTTGAGCCTCACAATACCCCAATTGCGGATGTCATCTCATTCACTGGCCCAAGGCAGTTGGGAGAAGTTGGGACTCTTGTCACATAATTTTTTTTTTTAATTTTAATGTTAATATGAATTTGAATGACGAGAAGCGAGACTAAAACCATTCCAAGTAAAAGCAATATTATCACCACGCCCAGTATTTAGTACTAGAAGGTGCTTTTTCTGGAGATAAGCAAAACAAAGAAAAATTACGGCATATCCTTATTATTTTAAGACAGACCACACCTAAGTTTTTTCGACTCATTTCCTTACTTCATTTAAACACCGTTATCAACTTTTTTACTTTAGTTCCACACAGGAGGCCATCATGGGTGAAGCTGTGTGAAGGAAAGGAAGGAGAGGAAGTTATTCGAAGGGAAAATATATGAGGGGTGGGTAGTAATCTAGGGGTCGGTGTGTCCAGGAGTGACGGACGCATGAATTCATCCCTTCAGATGCGAGGCGATGTTCCGAGAGAGTCTTGATGGAAAGGTCAAAAGGTCTCCCTCAACCAGTAAAAGATTATGTAAAAAATAATCCATCTTAACTCTCAGCACTACACGTCACTACGTTAATTTTAAACTAGTTTCAATTGCTGCAATAACCTGAAAATATTAGTTCAAATTAAGCCGCCGCTATCCGAATTCCACCGATTTCTTACATATCTCCCTTAAACATTTGAAGTTTTTAAGCTCTTAAAAAAATATATGTTATTTTTAAAGATAATATCTAGATACTTTCCACGCCGAAACGCAAATTATATGAAATTCCCTTTATAGAAAAAAATCGCAAAGTATGCTCCGAAAATTATTTAATCTATTTTTATTATTTTACAAGTTATTTTTATTATTTTACAAGTTATATTTGTGAAAAAATTCACAATGTGTCTTTAAATGATACATAAGATACCTTCCACGAGATTTTTGCTCTATTTTAAACGAGTCAATTTTATTAAGCATTTTCATCATTTTCGCTCCAATTTTATCATTGAAAATATTAGCGCGCTCTGTCCAACATTCGTATTTACATATCTCTCCATCTTCTTCTTTTCGAGAGCGGTTACGGGGCCTTAAGTAGGCACTTCGGATAGAAACATCTATATCTATACTGAATGCAAAACTGCGTGTGTTTGTTTGTTACGCTTTCACGCATAAACCAATAAACCGATTTTAAAATTTCTTTCACCTATAGAAACCTACCTTATATGCGAGTAATAAAGGCTGCATATAATGGTAAGCTCTGGCGTTATGAAATTATAAATATTAATATTTTATACGTTTCCTGTCGCTAACAAAAGCGAGTTATTGCTAACGTCAAAAAAAATCGTTGCCGTGGAAACGATGTTGATATATTTGCTGGAAATCGTAGTTAAAATCTATCTATCTTTATAAATAAAAATGAATCTCCGAAATATTTGTACGCGCATAACTTCCGAACAACTGCACCATTTTGGATAATTCTTTTTTTTACTACTGGTGAGCTCTGGCATTTTGAAATTCAGGTGGCACGCGAGCTGTTTGAAAACTGAATGTACTGGGAATGAATGTATCGAATCGCGTGAGGGGGGAAGGGATAGGAAGGGGGGGGGGTAATTGATAAGTGCAAGCGCTACAGTAATTGCCCCGTAATACCATGCGAGCGAAGCCGCGGGTAAAATATCATAATAAGTTGTTTTATATACTTACTAGGTCTTTCTAGGTGTCGTTAGTATCAAGTCAAGTGATATCTGGCAGATGTTCTTTGTAAACCTATAAAAAAATGTTCTGGTTCTGGACACCATGCCACGAAAACACTCGGAACAGAACTGTGTTGTAATCGTAAGCCACATGACACATTACTCAACATGAAATTACACAATACAGTGGTGATCAAATTATTAGAGCCACTGTGCAAAATTTGCATATTTTGATGCTTTTAAATAAAAAAAGTAAAAAAAATTATTAATGTTATTGTTTTGTTTTGGAGGAAGGAACTTTGTAAATAATAACGCATCTTCAGGAAACTTTAAGGGACTCGTGACTTTTATTTGCTCTATTCCCAATTACATTGTGAATATTTCAGGAGCTCCAAACTACCCAACCCAAACCAAGGAGTTTACTTTTTACTTATTAAGAAGGTAGGATGATGAGCCGAGAAGAGAGTGAAAAAACCTAAACATAGGCTTTTTATAATGCTTCCTAAGTAGGGGGGAGTTTGCATCTCCTGACATCTATGGATAATTTCTTCTATTAATTAATCAACTTTACATAAACCAAAAAATCGAATTATCTGGAGAGGTGTGAGTCCTAGCTAATTAGGTTAAATTTTATACAGTTATTATCAATTTCTGCTAGTATTTTAGTTTTTTAAATTTTCTTATTGTGATAGCTGTTTCGGCGTTCAAGGTCATTACCAAACTGTCACATTGAGAGAACTTCGTATGATTTTATTCACCACTACCCTGTTTTTATTGGTATCATATTTAAAGCATTTTTTTAATATTTTCGCTAAAAAAAACCAAAAATATTGAAATAAAAGAGATATGCTATGACGGCCGCCCGACTGTCGGCGGACTACAACCTAATGGGCATAGTTTGAATACGGAAAGAATTCGTTCATTTAGTTGATTTTTTAAGGTGTGCAGTGGTATCGGTTAACAATATCAGGAAACATTCCCGCCCAGTAAAAACTGCGGATAGCACATCTTCTCTTATATTTTAATATCTTTTGGTAAAAACCGATTTACTTAGGAAATCTATTGTGCGAAGCGCCTACCGTATTTTATTGTTTCTCCACTTTAATGATGGTAGGTTTGTTTTACTTATTAAAAAAAATAATAATAATGCATATTTAGGGGCTTACTTGTAAACGTGTTTTAAGTTTTCCACAACTGGTAAATAACCATTGGGTTGTGCAAAATTTAAAGGACGTTTATTAGTAAGGGGGTTAAAGTTTTTGATGAAATTAAAACAAAGATGCTCCCCTACGCACATTTGTGGTTTCTGGATGAGGACTTAACATTTATGCACGACTTGCCTTGACCTTGCCATTAGCCAAAACTGTGAAAAAATTCCTCCAGGACCAAAAATGAGTGTCCTTGATTGGCCTGGCGATTCTCCAAACCTCAACAGAGTGAAAAAAAATTCGCCAAACCTCAACCTATGAAAACTGATGAAAAGAAAATTTCTGCATAACGATTCTGGGATAGAAGCGAAAAAAAAACAGAAAAATGGACGAAATGCGCAGAAAGTGTCCCAAGAAGAATCGAGGCTGACATAGCTGCAAAGGGTGATGATATTACCAAGTTTTAAGCTCACGCATTTAAAAAAAGTTACATTTTTTAAATATTTCCGTTCACTAAAACATGTTATGCAAAAATTATCGGTCCTACACGTTACAAAAACATTTTAATTTCATCATAAACTCAATTTTGCACAATGGCTCTAATAATTTAACCCACTGGACAATGATATTTATTATGAGAGAATATCGGCGACCCAATATGAAATGAAAGAAATATAATTTTGGAATATTTTATTAACATTATTGTGTTGAAGATTTTTTTGTTATTATTTTGAAATGAAAGTGTTATTAAAATTGTTGTTTTTTGTTATTGTAAACCAATTTAATAGGTACCATAAATAATTACTAATTATTTATTTTTATGACATCATTTTTGAAATAGCACCTCAATGCAAGGATTTATTTATTTATCTATATAAAGTATGTTTACATTGGGTTTTTCGATGCCTATCTCACTAGGATATACCTGTGTCGAGACAGGCTTGATTGACAGGATGCCATTTGGGAGGCGGGTGTGGGTCCCCTGGGGACCATTACTGCCGTAGGTCATCCCATGTGGTTCGATACGTTTGGTGACTTAGTAAGCGTGCCCGGATTCATGAGGTGAGATTTGTCGTGGCGGCGGATGTGTGTGCCCAGCCCGTGGCGGCCGGATCAGAAAATACCGTTTGAAGTTGACCTCTCCAGCCAGATCCACCGTCTTTCACCGCAGTGGGAGGGATAGATTCATTCCAGGACACAATAATCAGAAGATACCTACCCATCCCACATCTTTTTTTTCCAGATCTTCCTCTCCTTCCTTTAATTAAATCGACCCTCCACCAAAGATGACGTAGGCCCCGAAAGAGATTATATTCATCATGGCGTCCTGTGTAATAAATTGATATTTACTTACATAATAGTATTTTGCCCCGGGCTGTGAAATGATGTAGATTTGTGGGATCAACTTTCAGGTTTAATAAAATCGAAAAGAGATCTGACTTGTACAATATTGCAAAAGAAATTATGTTGGGCTGTTGGAACTTTTGTGCGGAGGAGTAATTAATTTGTTTTAAATCGTTGATTCAAAAGAGCGCTTACTTTAAGTGGATGTGACAATAATTTGCCAAAACACCCAAAAAAAGCTTTTTCAGTAGTCCATTGGCATAATTAGAAATCAAATTCCTGGTCGACAATTTATACCTTATTCTAACTACTAGATATTAAATTACCTGCTGTGTTTTTTACTGCATCGTCTCTGAGTTTGATTTGCATCCTGCTTGCTGTTCATTTTACAAAATACATTTCCACTTTTTGCTCTGCATTTTCTAAAGTCAAATCGAGTTATGTCAAAAAGCTGCGAAGGCCAACGCCTCGCAGTCGGTGGTCAAAATGTCGACAAGGTTCCTGCAAAACATGATGTGATACGATAATAGGCGATAGGTATTAGATATGCATTGCAGTGGATACATAATAAACATATTATAAATAATTGGTCGAATCTTGGCGCTAACAAGGCGGTCTGACTTCTAAGCCTTCAAAACAATAAACTGAAAAGAATTATCCCAACAACATACAAATAGAACTTGTAGAGCAAAGTTGTCCATCAAGTTTTAACAAAACTTTGACGTGTTTTTTTTTTGCGATTGTTAAGCAGTATTGTGATGTTTGTTAATTACTAAAATACCCAGGATATTTTTTTATTGTATTATCAACGAATCGTTTCTCGGTATTTGGTAGTTCCGTAAGTGCATCCCCATCTTGTTTATTCGCGATCGAAAGGTGTAATTCGTAGGTACATTTTCATTTTCGTATCTCAATAACGTAGATTAGGTTAGATAGGAAGGAGTATTTTTCATTGACAAGTGTGTGCACGAAACACAAAAATTTGAGAGTAAAAAGATATTAGTGATAAGTTGTTGTTAAATAGGTTATATATTTTCAAAAGTAATTTTTTTTTTTTTTTTACATTGTTTTAGAAAAGAAACGGGGTATCCCTACTGGGGTACCCCGTTCTAAGGTCACATTGTGTTTGAATTATAAGTTAATACCTATTTTAAAATATAACAAGAGGAAAATTATAAAGTTATATCTAAAAGAAAGCACAATACAAGCATTAATCTTTATTTGGTTGCAAAATTGTATATATGTTCTTTCTTCCCTTGTCCATAATCCATATCTTAATTCTTCTTTTGAAGTCATTTATTTTTTTTAACGGTTTTTATTGAAATAATTTTATAGAGAAGTATTATATATTTATTTGTCCAAGTCGTTTTAGTTGTTGGTTGGTGGAAAACATGTTGTAATGTGGATCTTGTGAATCGGCCCGAGTTTGTCTGTGCAAAGTTTTCCTGGTTTTTGAATGCGTATATATGAATAGGTATGAATCATAGATTGTTGTTCTAAGATCGGAGAAATCAGATCTATCCCAAGTAATATTATCTCTGCGAAAATTTTGAGCTTTTCAATTAAAATTATGTAATATTAAAAGCGTGTGTGATCCTTTATTCCCATGAGAATCTGAATAAAATACATGGAACGGTCCAGTTAAACAAGAACTCAGATTAGATTTAATATTTTACGTAATTGCCATAATAATAAATAATTTCTGCTTCCTGAAAATTGTAAAGCAGTTTCCAGACTGTATTCAGTAGTAAAATCAGGTTGTATTTCACCCCGGCAATAGGCAACAGGCTGTGTAAAAGTAGAAAGCCCGAAGCGGAACCTAAAGATCCTCCAAGGAATCATCACAATGTGAACAGGATCCTAATTGCACTCATAATAATATTGTTTGGGATTAGTTTATTGACTTGAGAACTATTGTTCATCCCAGCTTTGTCCTCGGTAGGAAAAGTATTAGAAAGGTTTACAACTTTTTTTATGCTACAAATAATATTAGTTTGTTTTTATCTGCGTATTAACTTGTATTGTGTTGATTTGCAAGGAGCAAATCTACCACGAAAGCAATTTGTTGATAATTAAAATGTTATAGTAGTTTAGTTTCATTGTAAGATAATTTTTTAATGTTCATTGATTGAGCATAGCGAACTCCTATTTTAACTCGACTATTTTGCATTCCGTTGGTCTGTCTATTGGTTGGTAAGTTCCGTTTCAAGATGGTGGCCGTTTTATTTCATTTTAGGGCAAGTCTATCAATTTGGATGTCTATGGTTTCTAACCTTCTCGTTTTAGGCAATTGAAGCAATAACAAATGGTTGATTTACTAAAATCGAGGACTTTGGAGCAGACATTCGTAAATATTATGTAATTATCAATAATAATGTTATGAATCCCTAAAGGCCGGTATTTCGGTTGCTTTTTTTAAGTTTGACTGGAGAAACAATATTTACGTTCGTCAACCTTCTATCAGGCAGGTTTCCCGAAGTAAATATCTCGCGTGATTAAAAAGCAACTGAAATACCGGCCCTAAGAAAATTTAATATCAAGCTTTAGTTTTAGTTGGTCAAATTCAGAAAAAAAATGACGACATACCTATCACACAAGAGTCCCGTCTGCCACGTGGGACTAGGAATCCCTACTTTTGGAATGTTGTGGTTTGGATTCTGACAGAAGAGAGATGTGGAATGGTATTTAGATTAGGAATTATTATCTAAACTATTCAGATATGATTAACTTAATGTAGCTGAAAACTTGAAAAAAAAAATTGTATTCTTAATGTTCGATGTTACATAATATAATTACGTAGGATGTGGAATAATTAAAAGCGGGTACCTAAAACCTACCATTAGAAGATCTGAGGAGATATCTTTTATTGCAGCAATTCGTCAAATTTGTTCAGGAAAGATGTTCTGTTTAGTTGTTCCACCCAAAAATGTTTTACGACTAATCTTACCTAGAAAGGAAAAGTGTAAAATATATAGTCAGGGCGTTTTTATGAGGTGCAATAAAAGTAGTAATCTAAAATACTCTGAAAGTGAAGTCCAAAATACAGGGCCAAGGGGTTAGCATTTCCTTTCCTATCTTGGACACTTTTACAAATGTTTCATAATTTACTTACCCCAGTAAACAGCGACGGGCACACTTGAGAAACGCCTACATTCGTTATGGGGATAGATGTGTTACTAAAACTGATCATATTATATGATCTGAATAAGCTTAAAATAAAGTCAAATAATGCTTACTTATGGAATGTAATACGACAATTGGGTTTATTCTCTTTTTTACTTCCATTTTTACACGTTTTCATAGAACAAGCCACCATTTTTGCCGTGCTCGACGCTTGTTCAAACAAGAATGATGACGTCACATTTTTTAGTTTCACTCGAGGCCATTCGCGAGCCCATCCGGCTCCAAATGGAACTGGTATGGGGAGGGGGAAATAATACGCTTTTATCACTTATGGCACGTCTAGTAATATTCATATGTCTCTGCCTCGACCCCTCTTGCAATGGCATTTATTCTAAATATATCTGTGATCAATATTGAAAAATTATTATAGGAAGTCTTTCAATCTAAACCAGTGGTTCTCAACGTGGGCGATAACGCCCCCTTTTGGGCGTTTGAGACTTTCAGGGGGGCGGTAGAAGACCCAGAGAAAATTGGGGATCATTGAGATGGCCCAGGGGGGGGCGTTGGCAGGTAAAAAATATGGTCCAAAAAGATAAACAAAACACGCGTATCACGTAATAATAAAGCAAAGTAAACATTAATGTTGGTTAATTTTTGTTATTGTGTGTTTTGTAATCATTTTTATTAGGTGTGCGAAAATTTACGTATTTCGATAGTTCGGGAAGTGGACGAAAATTGAACTGAAAGATTTTAATACATTCAGATCCACATTGTATTGGATAATATGAAATTTTTTATTTTTTTTTTATTGGAAATATCCATATATGTGTATAAGATATATCTTATACTATTTCAGTCGCCAACGCGCTTCGTTGCTCTATCTGTCTGTTCCAGTGACGGTGGAGACCGTAATTATAGAGTAGCTTCTGTTGTTGTTGGTGCACTTACGTGGTTATATATTTGTAAAAACATGTACAATTCGTAGCTTGCATTATATTCCCAAAAGGTATGAAACTCATTGAGGGATCATTAACAGTGCAGTTACAGTACATTTGACAAATAATTTTAACAAGCAATACATATTTTGTCATCTACTGCATGCTCCTTGCTTCAATGACATTCATACATCGTCACATATACATACAATTTCATACCTACTAGTTCAGCCATCCTAACAGACTATACTACCCCCCCCCCCCGTGATAAATAGCCGTTTCAGATTCACAACGACAGATGGTATGTAAAAGCAGTTGGGGGCGCTAGAAAAAAAATATTCTCAAAGGGGGCGGTGGGCAAAAAAAAGGTTGAGAATCCGTGATCTAAACGGAAGAATCTGAAGAATGTCATTGAAAACAAGTGTGAAAGATACTGTTAGTATTGTCTAGCATGGATGATCGATAAAACCCTCCACCTATCAATACGATATTGACCAAATCCGTCATCCATGGTCAGTTATCAATATTTGTTAGCACGGTCAACGATTATTATAGATAATGATCATAACAGATAACATAGATCGACATAATATGATAAATCTTAGCGCGGCCTTCATATTATGAGAATTTTTTTTACATTAGCTCCACACAGGAGAGTCTGAGGCAGTTTTTTCCTCAGGGTCTATAACATCTTTTGGGGATGCTATGTGGAGGGTCTTTTTAGGGAAAGGAAGGAGAGGAAGTTCTGGGAAGGAAAAAGGGTGTGAAGGGTGAGAGGCAAGGCGATAGATCAAGAGAGTCCGGCCAGAGATGTCAAAGGGTCTCACTCAGCCAGTCTCTCACAATCCAGCCTGCCACGCAGTAGGTATGCAAATGCATCCGGCGCTAAGACCTAGACAAACCTTACCCCATGAACCCGGCGCCCCTGCTAAGTCACCAAACCTAGCGAAATACTTGGAGTAACCTATGGCAGGGGTGTTGGTTATCCAATAAATGTTTCCCGGGGCAGCGGTATCCATACCCGCCTCCCAAATTGACAAGACAAGTCTCAATATTCACATATTTTTTCAATAATGTCGTTTGATATGCAAAATTACTGGCTTATTTAATGAACGGATTGAACTAACGAAGCTCTTGCATGCATCTTAGACGAAATCAATTTTTATTCCATTCGATCTTTGAGAAATGAAAATGGTAAATAAAGACCTCATTAACTAATTTTTTGATTTTTGTCAACTAGTTTAGTGTCAAAAAGTAAATGCGGACTGCCGATGCATATTTAGGTTAGCATTTCAATTCAACATTGCCACAATTGCAACAATTTCACGTAATTATTGGCGTTTGGCGTTTTAGAATGTGAATTCGTAGACAGATCCGCCAGTGTTGCCAGCGTATATCGATTTCTTATTTATTCCCTATCAATATCGGTTCGGCTGTCAACAGTGAAACCGTGCTCGGTGTATCGATATAAAATCGTCGGAACTTACGCTTATCGATCCGATATTTTAAAGTTATCGATTTCTCTGTGCTTGACATCCTGGAGTATGACTACCATTCAGAATCGAAACTTTGCTTGAATATCCTTTCCGTATCCCCATGTACCCCAATTGGGGATTCCATAGTCTCACTAGCTCCAGAGTCTAGGCGGTTTGGAGCGGTTGGGACTCTTGTGCAGGGCCGACTCTACGCAGGTGACTTGACAAGGCGCTGATAATACCTAACAACTAATACAGCTCCCTTGAGGTTTTTACTAACGCCAGGCGCCGTTTAACTCAGGGCCTGCCCTGCTCTTGTGCGGAATTCACATAAAAAGGCGACGCATTAATGTATGCAGCCGTTTGTGGTGTGCACTCATGCTCATAGTTGACTGTTCTTAAATTACTTGCATAATTAGCCCGGATTATTGTAAACTCCGTCGTAGTTTGTAGTTTTTGAAAAGCAAATTTGTTTTAAATTAATACCTAATGATTAGGAGGCGGAAAGCGGAGGCAAAACGAAAATTCCAAAGCCGCTAATTATTAAAGGCAAAACAATTAAAGTATCGTTATTTGACCGGTCTAATTTGTTTTATGGGGCCAACAGACTTAGCTATAAAAGATAAAAGATCATTTGGTTTTGGCCTATTGCAGCATATTGTTCGCCATACATTCCCAATGTTTTTGCCTCCGCATTTCGCCTCCTACTAATGATGTAATGATGAAACAAGCGGGCCTTGCCAACAATTTTTTTTTTTAATTTTACACAACTTATAAACAACCGTTCACTACACAATTATACACCAATGGTTAAAACACGTTTATTAGTAAGGGGGTTAGATTTAACCGCATTTTTTGATGATACAAAACAACGTACTCATATTTCTAAACTAATGGTTCCCTCATCAAGATATAAAGTAAACTAAAATTTAAAATGACATACAATTATGGACATGAACACAAAGCATTCTCGAACTCTCCTGGTGCCAAAAATATGGTCACGTGATTTGCCTCCAGCTCGTCGAAATGATACTCTGATTTCATGTCAGGGCAATTCTCAATTTGGAAGTCTTTGGGTCTATGTATGGTTCTTCTTGTAAATGCGTCTTAAGGCGACGCTTCCTGGCCCAAAAAGAAGAAGATGGAGAGATATGTAATTACGAATGTTGGACAGAGCGCGCCAATATTTTCAATGACAAAATTGATGCGAAAATTGGGAAAATGCTTAATAAAACATGACTCGTTTAAAATAGAGCCAAAAATCTCGTGGAAGTTATCTTAAGTATCATTTAAACAAACATTGTGAATTTTTTCACAAATATAACTTGTAAAATAATAGAAATAGACTTGTTTTAAATAATTTTCGGAGCATACTTTGCGATTTTTTTCTTTTGAGGGAATTTCATAGAATTAGCGTTTCGGCGTGGAACGAATCTAGATATTATCTTAAAAAATAACATATATATATTTTTAAGAGCTTAAAAACTTCAAATGTTTAAGGGAGATATGTAAGAAATCGGTCGAAATTCGGATAGCGGCGGCTTGGGCCTTGCTAATATATATTTTTTTAATTTTACGGAATCGATAAACAACCGTTTACCAAACATAAATGGTAAAAACACGAATATTAGTAAGGGGGTTGATATATTTAATGATACAAAACAACATACCTACTCGTATTTCGGAACCAATGGTTCCCTCATCAATATACCTACTAAAAATTAAAATGACATACAATTGGTACATAATCTCGAACCCTCCTGGTGCCAAAAATATGGTCATGTGATTTGCCTCCAGCTTGTCGAAGTGATCCTCTGATTTTATATTAGGGCAATTCTCAATTTGGAAGTCTATGGTCCTAACCTTCTTGTAAATGCATCTAAAAGTAAATGTATTAGCGAAAGGGGGTAACTAATTAGGCATTAAATGAGAAAAAAGTTAATAGTAGGCTGTTGCTGTTACTAAAAAAATATTTGTTACCCCTTAATAATATTTAATTCACTGATAAACTGGGGATTTCATTATAATTTAACTAAAAATGATGCCACAAAGTACTTTTACAATTATTATTGGTGAAATTTATTCGTTTCATTTGAAAACTTTGTAAGGACTGGAGGTACTGTTTTATGCATCATTTTATTTTTATTAAATAAGCAATCCAGTTTCAACCGATTGTAATCGAGGGGCATTATGTTGAGCATAATTCAAAACCATACGTCATCCCCAACGCTTTCAAAACAACACCTTCAATTTCCGAGCTCCTTGCTCCTTGCAGCCAGCGGGGTCGGTTATCTTTGTGTTTAAACCAAAGGCGTAAACATTATTGGAAAACCGGATACAATAACAGGCAATAAACCTGAAAGCAATGATTTACCATGTCTTGATATGAACAAGTGCGAAACATGTAGTTAACACGCTGTTACATTGAAATATTATTGATTTAATGATTCATCTCTCGTATGGTACTTAAAGGCTGGGTGGCTCATAAAGATTTAGAAATCAGCTTAGGCTCCATCGAAGCCGTGGTTGAGTTTAGAGTTAGCCTTCCTGGAGCTGGGCGTTTTGTAGAGTTCGCAGATCCTGTAATAATAGTGCACTAGTGCAAATCCTGTACAATTCACAAGTGCTCCCCATTACTGAGTTTGCAAAATCTTGGCTTCGAATAAAACGGATGATCCGTTTGATAATTTCCCCTTTCCTAACGGACGATACCCCAGAGGCGTGAGCAGTAGGGCCGGCAGGGGCCGCCCGCCCGGGCTGCACCTTTAAGGGGCGGCAAAATTTCATTTAAATAGTAAAAATTTGAACCATCTCATTTCATATTTTTGTCGCACCTACGATTCGGACCGATTGAAATGAGCACAGAATTTTTCCTTACTTATTCTATAACAATACGTGGGAATCCCCTTTCTTTAAATGGATGTATAATAATGACATCTTGCTCACTGTAGCTACTGGCAGCACCGTCGGATCGCGAGGAATGGAGGGTCTTGTCCACCAGTCTTGGGTCACATCTTCAGCAATGAGGATAGAATTGATAATTATCAAAAATAACAATTTTTCTAATTTTCTATTTTTAAAATATGTTGTCAGCATATTTTGATATAAATAAGCAATTATTGGCATGAACAATTGTGTAGTTACCTATTTACCTAATACCTACTAAATCCCATAATGTACATCTCGGCGTACCACAAGGCACCAAGGCTGACCCATTTGTAACGAATACTGTTGAATGGAGTACGGGCACAGTGATGGCTCGGTACGCCGTACTTCAGGGAGTGGTCGTCACAATGCTGGCTGCTGGTCCATTCACCCGGAACCGATCCAACGCCATTCAAACAGTCAGACTACATTTCGCATTACGGTGAATGATTGTATGTTAAAGCGTTTACTTTATGCAGATTTTGAAAACAAATCACTGGCAGATGATATTATACAATTCTAATAATAATAAATATGTAGGTAGATGCATATAAGAAGTAGAGATGCTGGAGGTCAGAAGAATGTTTTAAAACTAAGAAGAAAAGAATGATGTATTTAATTCTGATGCTTTAGTAAAGATTGGCACTGGAAGACAAATCGGTGGACTGTTTGCAATGATGGATTGCATTATTATCAATACTGCAATTAAAAGCTAGATACTTTCTAGGAGTCATCATTCAAGAACAAAAAACATTACTGGATTATTATTATCCGTTTTTAGGTTTGTTTCCAAAAAACTTCGTGGGATCAGGAACCAAACCAAACGAAACCTAACCTAACTCAAACTCCATATATGTCAACAAATCTGCCATAAAATCATCAAATTGAAGTTTTACGAATTTTGTAGTTTGATTTATCCTTTTTTATGTTCTAAAACAAAAAAGATTTAGAAAAAAGTGGTTTTAGTAATTCAGGTAACTAACAAACAATCACACTATTTCCGCGGAGGGGTAAACACAGAGGATAGACCGCCGAATGAATCTCTGAATGACTCGTCTGAACGTCTCATATAATTATTATGACTCTTGACATAACCCGACTAAGTATTTGTTTCATTTAGTGGATCGAAGTCTTCAGATTTTAAAAAGTTATATACAAATGTTACATGTGAAGACACTTATTCTTCATCAAACGATTAACTATTGGGATGTGAAATCCGCATTCCATAAGATGTTCATAATCATTTAGAGATAGATACTTGAACCACGACCAATCAATTAAGTTTTTACGAAGTCAAGCTTGCGTTGACAAATATGTAGCAATTAAAATATCTGAATAATTCATTGAATTTGTTATGATTAGCTATTTGAGCAACTGTGTCATGTGATTCATCATTTGAATTTGCATGGTAAATTGAATTGATTAGAGGTGCACTCAAAGTCATACAAAAATTCAATGAAATGAAACACGGAATGCACCAAAGGCAATATTGATTTCCCATTAACTTCAAAAACTAACCAGTTTAGGACTATCGTTAGTAAAACTGGTTAGAGAGGTCAAGAATTTCAAATTGGCAAGGAAAATCTTGATTTTTGCACGTAGAGTTGTCATTCCTGTTTTCCAAGTTTTTTTTATGATTTAAAGCTATAATCAACAAGATGGGTTGAAAAATAGATTTCTAGGACAAAGTGACCTTTTTTTTATGTTTTGTGAGACATTTTGGCATTGATATGGTGATAAAATTCGAATTAATCATTTGGAAAAATGTTGTTCCGAAAATTGGACAACTCAAGACTGAACTAAACCCATCAGAATGAGAATAGACAGACTGCTACAAGCAGTTCATATCGACAATTTTAAGCAGTGACTACATAGTTTTCATGAGAAAAAACATTCAAAAACAACACTACAGTCCGTGTACTACTTCAACTAGTTGATACCGTCAGTCTACAGACTAAAAGAATTGACTTCGTGATAACTTGCGAATTGGGGAAATTAACTGAAGATCAAAAAACAACAAAATCGTGGGATTCGATTGGAATCTCCTTAGAAAGTCATTTAAGAACCTGCATTCATGGATATACATTGATGTAAAATTCGATCAGCCTACATAACAGTATACAAAATCGATAACTATAATGTTTATTTGAATCGTTCCTCATCTATTATCGGTTCATGCAGTTCATGGTACATTATACTAATAATAATAATGTTTTATTTCAATATGTGGGAAGCATACGTCTATACACAGCCAAAGTCATACACAGTAAGTAATGGAAACAAGTAGAACAGAAAATAATAAGAAAATTAAGAAAAATTTAAAAAAAATCAAAATTTAAATAACATGTAATAATAAATATTCAATTATGTAGAGCGTGGTCATGAGTAAGCTCGGGCCCAGCGCTCACTCAGGAGTGGCGCTTTGCCGCATCTTGGCTCCAGTGACCAGTGTCTCATCAGGCTGGCGTTATGGCCTTTATAATGGGGTATTTCCACAATTTTTTTTATTATTGAAAAAAATTAAGCAAAAAATTACGATGATAACGGAATTTTTATTTTATTTTTATGACGATGACTGAACTTTCTATAACGTTTTAAAATACGCCTTTTTAAAATGCCACTAAAACGATGGTTTTGCCACCAATCACTCTGTGACGTCACAGGCGCCTCTCATCATGCGATCGCCGCCTGTAGTGAGTCCGTAAGTTGTACTTGGTGTTATTTATTGACTTCCAGTTTGCTCGAATTATATCTTTATATTTATCCTACATTTTCCCACTTGCAAAACATGTATAGTTTGGTAGACATGTTTACAAATACTACAAGAAAAACCCAAAATAAGATGTTTAAACGACCATTTCTAAGGCGACAAAAAATATCGAATGTGTACAATTGTTGGGAGTGCGTTTAATATGTTTGACACCACCGCCCAAGGTTTCAATGACGCTAGGTCCTCGGAGCATCTTCTATTGAAATACCGGTAGAACAAGGACAACATTTCCATCTGAAACCTGCGCGCTAAACATTGCAATCCGTTTGTTAGAGAGGGAAATCTATCGAACGGACCGCCCGTTTATGCTTTCTGAATTTTCAAATATTTTGGAACTCTAGACCAAAGGTGGCTACCAAATTCAACAGGTGGACTTGCGATTTGTACAAGGTCAGCAGTTGTGTACTATCTTCAGTATATATTGGCCCTATAGTACAGTAAGAAGAAGAAGAAGGAGGCTTCGATGGAGCCCCCGTGCCTTTTTTCAGATTTAAATTTTAAGCTACAAAAAAAAAACTTTCATTATTGACTATTTAAATTCATAATTTAAACGTGGAAGCACCTTTGTATACAGTCGTAAGATGGATATCTACACAATAATGACTGCCTCCGTAGTCGAGGGGTAAGGCTCTCGACTAGCAAAGCCGGCGTTAATATGTATATGTATGTATATATAAATTGTATATATAAATTTTATAATAAACGTTTAAAAAATATATTTTTTATTTATTTTAAATCAAGACAAGAAAAGGGCCGGAATTAATTCTATTTTGTCAAAATATTGAAACCAGTATATAACGTATATAATATGAGAGTTTGTGTAAAAAAATGTTTTCATTACCTATTATTATATTATATTATTAATATCGTCTTAGAATCCCGAAATTTAGGGCTTAGGCTTTTATTCATTGTAGCGTCTATTTTAGGCAAGTTATCGGATTACGCCGTTAAAAATACTACTGTCAGTCATTACAACTGAACAATATTATATAAAACTGTAGAAACATAACACAATCATAAACAATCATCTTAAATATGAAATAAAACCGTCCATAACCCCGAACAAGTCTAGGATGTTTAGATTTTTGATAGTAACACGGTGATAAACCTCGGAACGGCGACTCTTGCGACGTCATGAATCGTACAAGCAGTTATGGGCCGTTTACGTTTCATTCCGTTTACGTGTATTTTGAAATCAATAATTATGAATGAAAATATCAAAATTAAACATTTTTAATGTGATAATCATGTTCAGAAAAATAATCTTTAAATCTTTCACATGTTTTTAGCGGTATACCTGGTTTGTGGAAATACCCCATTATGAAATTCATTCTTATTCAGCATTTAGGTACCTACATGTGTTAATTTTCTTACTACGATTACCATAAGATGAATTCATTGTAATTTTCGTACGACGCATCATGATAAGTTGTAGATTTTTGCTATCCCCGACGCTTTTTGAACTTAGATCTCCAAGTTTCATCTCTTCACTCCATCAAATTTCTTTCTGTAAGAATGTTTTTATTTTTATGTCAAAATCTCACTACCAAATCGTGGTATATAATTTTCTTACGCAGGAGTTACCTTTTCAGAGCTTGGATTAGAATTTTGTGTATATTTGTAAATATGGACTTATTTAACAACCATTTTAATGTTTAGGTACATTTTGAATTGTTAGCAGTTGTTCATCAAACTTTTTAACATTTTGCTTTGTTCTTATTAGTTTTTGTTTTGCTTTATTGTAAAAGATGCATGTTTATTCATTGAAGAAGAAGATAATATGAATAAATCTAAACGTAACATGAAATTGAAAAAGACCTAGAAAATAAATAGGCAATGGTCGGAACTAGACATCGAACTCAGGACCTCTGTCTTACCGGGACAACAATCTATCACTGAGATACTGAGACTGAGTGTCTTTTTCTGTTTCATGTGTGGTTTAGATTTATTCATGTTATCTTTTTCTTTTGTAATTAATATTATATGAATGAGTACAACAGTTAAAAATTATACGAATAAATTAAATCATTTAAATTTACAGGCCAATTTGAAAAATGAAACTCATGCAATACATTAGCAGGGGTGCCCGAGTTCATAGGGTGGCGTGTGTGCAGGTCTTGACGGCGATACCCACCAGCTGCGTGGCGGGCCGGATCCGGAGAAGCAGGTTTGGGGAGACCCTTTGACTTCTCCAGAAGGACCTTCTCGACCCATCCGAAGGGATGGATTCATATATCCATCACTCCTGGACACATCCCTAGATTCTTACCCACCCCTCATACCTTTCCCCTTCTCAGAACTTCCTCTCCTTCCTTCCTTTAAAAAGACCTCCACACACCATCTTCAAAGATGACAAAGATCTCGGGGGATTTTTTCCTCAGGGCCTCCTTGTACGGGGTTAATGAAAAAAAAGAGAAAAGTGACAATTTCCTTGAATATTTAACGCACCAATTCGCGTTACATTTGGAATCGTCCCGCTAACAATATCACCCCTTATGTAGATGGCAATAAGGTCTAAATTCCTGCCTAACACCAGCTGCCTTTTTTTAATTTTGCAAGATAAAAACGTCGCCAAAATATGTGTTTTAATATTTTTGCAAAATTCAGGCACACATATTTGAACTTTTACATATTTTATTAAAGAACTTAATTTGCCACGTTATCCAATAAAAACCATACCTAACCAAAAAGGGATTCGTATGTAGGAAATTTTGAACTCTAAAGCAGTTTTTATAGTCCATATATTTTATTTTTTCTTCACTTATAAAAAGACTAATAAAAAAAATGCTTGATGAATACAAAGGGAGGCGGTATATTATTATATGTTAGAGACGATATCATTTTTCTACAAAAATCATTAGAAACTAAACACTTTGAAAGTGTATTTGGCATTATTACTTTACCCAATAATATATCAATGAACATTTTAGCGATATACCGCCCTCCAAATCATAGCAAACCACTGTTTCTGAATGAAATCTCATCCATCTTATCAAATGTTATTAACCCCCTGGAAAATATTTTATTTTTTGGAGATGTTAATTTAGATTTATTAAACACTCAAAACCCGATTATTATGACATACGAAAACATATTATCTAGCCATTATTTAATAAAGTGTATCAACGATGTGACAAGGGAAGCATTAGTAGCCGGAAATGTTACACGCACATGCATAGATCACATTTTTATTAGATTTAATAGCAGGCAGCAACAAGCTGACGCTCTTTCATCTTGTATTTGTGATTTTACTATAGCTGATCACTTCGCGACAGCTCTCAACATCACATACAGTAGTGCAATTACAAAAATCAAACTTTGCGGGGAAAATATTTCAATATTATCTCAAAAACGAATTGATAAATACATACGTAGTTATAATTGGAATGCCCTGCTTGCGGAACAAGATTGCGCTGACGTATACAATAAACTCAAAAACGTTTTTAATGACCTATATGAAAAAAGTAAAATCACTTTCTGTCCAAAACCAAAAAAAAGACCATTTGCAACAAAATTGTGGATAACGGATGACATTTTAGAAAAAATTAAAATAAGAGACTCCCTGTACAGAAGATGGAAAAATTCACCCACCAATAAAACATTCGAAAAAAAATACAAATCATTCAGAAATACTGTTTCCAAATTAATCGTAAAAAGTAAAACAACATATTTTAATGAAACATTTAAAAACTATTTCAGCAATTCCAAAAAAACATGGGATCAAATTAACAAATTATTGGGACGTAAAACAAAAACAAACTGCGATGAAACTATTTCAAAGTATATGTTAAATAATAATGAGCAAACAGAGGAAATAGTTGCAAATAGATTCGCAGAGTACTTTTCAAACAGTATTAGCTCGATGTTACACAAATGCGACTACAAAGCGTCTAATACAGCTCCCGTTGAGCTGCCGCATAGTATGTACCTGCCCAGAGCTACTTGTGAAGATATACGAAAGATTATCAGTCAACTGAATAATTCCAAGTCACCGGGGATTGACAATTTTCGAATGTTCGATATTAAAAAACATTTAACCATTCTATGTCCGGTAATTACCCATCTAATTAATAAAATCTTGTCTCAGGCAGTTATACCGGATGAGCTTAAATGTAGTATTATTAGGCCAATATACAAAGGGGGAAAACATTCCGAGATAGAAAATTACAGACCAATAAGTATACTGCCAGCTATTGAAAAAATTCTAGAAAAATACATCTCCGTAAATTTAATAAAATACCTAGAAAGTTTCTCCATTATTGATCCCAACCAATACGGATTTCAAAAAAATAAAAGTACAGAAATGTTACTGCAGGACTTTTCGAATTACACAAATCAAGAACTCAATGATAAAAAACATATTCTGGTTTTATTCATAGACGTTTGACTAAAGCGTTTGATACTATTGATCCGACAAAACTATTACAGATATTGGAGGCGATTGGAATTAGGGGAAAATTACTAGAACTACTCAAAAACTATTTAAACAATCGACAAATTAAAGTGAAACTCTTTCAAACTTACAGCAAAGCTAAATTTATGTCAACAGGAGTCCCGCAAGGGTCAATCCTCGGTCCAACATTATACATAATATTTGTTTCACTCATGAATAAAATCTTCACATTTGTTAAACATTACGTTTATGCTGATGATACGGCACTAGCTATTTCGCATGAAGAATTAGAAATTGCAATAAAACTCATGCAGAACGATTTCTTATCCTTACAGAAATGGTCACATGATGCGGGTCTTATAATAAATTTAAAAAAAAACTAAATTAATGCATATACGATCTCCACATGCCAAATATACCATCACACCTATAATAAAGTCGCATACATTTGAGTGCATACACAATTCGTCACAGTCCTGCAAATGCGGAAACATTGAACTTGTACAAACATATGTATATTTGGGGATAAATGTAGATATGCACATTAAATGGGATACTCACATAAGCAACATCTGCAAACGCCTAAGAGCTATTGCGGGGCGAATTTACAAAATAAAATATTTTATGCCCATTAGTACGCTAAAAATAATTTATTTGTCACTAGCGGAATCCACTATCAGATATGGAATAACATCTTGGGGAAACTCGTGCAAGACAAATATAGGTTATATTCAAACGATTCAAAACTCTTTGACTAAGCTCTTGGTAAGCAAAAGTGTTTATGCACAAAGAAGGGACATAAAATTACTATATGAATCAGTTAACATATTACCTGTGCGAGGAATATTATGGTTTAAAATTGTATGCCAAAACCTATTGTCGGACTCAATTTACAAAGAAAAAGTAGATCATGAACATGGCACTAGATTTAGTAAAAATGAGGGTTTGTCCGTTCCAAAAATTATAAATAAATACGGCCATCGGACATTCACTTATCTTGTCCCCACCATATTTAATAAGATGCCGATGAATTTCAAAATCGAATCCAATTGCCCCACTGATCTCAAAAGAAAAATTAAAAAATGGCTAATGGGTCAAAACTTTTTGTACTGATATTGTTTTTAATCTTATGTATAAATACTATCTATAATTAATTTAATCTATCAGTAATTTACCTGTGTTATATCTGTCTGTCTGTATATTTTATGCTTTTGTATTGTAGGTACTTAAAAGTTATTCTTCTGCAACTATTTTGCTATTGTGTTTTCTTATAATATTTTGTGTTTTATTAATATTGTCAAATTGACCTGCTGACAAACTGCCTTGGCAGTTTAGCGGGTGATTAAAATGAAGAATAAAAAAAAATAAATAAAAAAAAATAAAAAAAATAAAAAATAAAATAAAAAGGCTAAAATGTGCTCTAATTGCAGTTTTTAATTAAAACATCTAAAATGTTTCAAAGTGATCAAATTTTCAAACCAAAAACTCGTGTTTTTGCATTACATAACTTCGTAGTACTTCACCATTACCTACAAAACCTTTTGAGGAGGTAATTCCTAGTATAATAATAATCATCTCTATTTATATACCAGCTAACCATTCTTTATTAGTAGAAAGAAGTGAAACACTGTGATTGATTTGAGTTATCTCTACACAGTTATTATCCTCCATTAAACGTTTATCGGTCAAACCTTTTACAAGTTCACAATCATCAACTTAGTTAATACACTGAACAGATCATCTCTAGAAGTGTGATCTGTACCGATTTGATAGAAAATCAATGACGCACATTTAAATAAGACTTTTATACTCCAAGGCGCCAGACAGACCAATGAAATTTGATCAACTTTACAAGAAGAAATTGACCTTACTCTGGTCCAACCCATCCACAGTTCAGTGGTTTTATGCAACTCGAATTTCAATTTCTAATTTTGATATTTAGTTTTTTGATACTCGTGGTGGAATTCCATTGTAATGATGCACCTATTGAAACAATTTAAAAAAAAAATTCCATCTTTTTGCTAGTGATAACAAAATAATTGGAAATTCAGTTCTGAAACACTACGTAGCAAATGCTTAGAAACTAGCAACTAAGATGGGAAAACCCGTATAATTTAAAAAAATCGTTATTTACCACCCCTGATAAATTTCAAATATAAATATATTCAAATATATAGGTACCAGTTTAAGAAAATATATCACATATAGGTAAAATAGTTTTAAAAATTGTAACAGTCTGAAGATGGCCGTCAGGCTAAAACCGGTGTCGGTAAAAAATAAAAACAAAGTACCTATAAAATAGTCTCAATAGTATGTAAAAGCCCCGAAAAATGGCGTTAATTAATAACTAAATCATTTCAAATTTCGAAAAAGTTTGATCGAATTTTTTTATTTATTTATTACCTTAAAAACGAGTTAAAAAATGTTTATTTTTGTAACATAGATTTAACTTATACCTGATCTGAGATCTTCGTATTATAATAATATGAAGATATTGTTTTACGTTATTCTATGGTGATTTGAAACTCCATTAATAATAATAATAATTGAATAATTTGTAGAGCGCCGTTTTTGTGAAAAACCACCTAAAAGGCACAGTACAATTTATTATGAGTTCCAAGGGTCTAATTTTATTATTTACAAACAGACGTATAAAACAAACTTACCTGCGGGTCACTTCAGATAAACACACCTTTTTTAGAAAGTTGATGCTTGGAGGTGGTATAAGTACATGCCAAACTTTAATTTCGGCCTAAATACGGAACATTCCATTCTCGCGCAGTTACTGACTTTACAATGAGCGTAAGCGAAAGAGAAGTATGCGGAAAACATACAAGCGACAGAGAAAGGCGTGGGCGTGGGCATGCCACTTTCCGTAAACTCGCGTATTGCGACGATTTCTGATCAACTTCAGGCCGGTCTTAAAGTTTAGCGTATACCGTACGACTTTGAACGCAGAGGACACTACGGTATTAAAAAAACTGGAAATTGGCTGATTTTACATTTGCTACCCTCCATTTACTATTGATATTAAATTTATGAGAAGATTAGTGGCAAAACAGTGCCCTTGAAGTGATTTCTCACAAAAACGGAAAATCATCAAAATTTTCACTAGCGTCGGTCGTACACACTCGCTTCACGTAATGGATACAAACGGAAGTACTGCCATCTATAATATTCAAATAGAACTATTGAAGTTTTCATATTATAGTTTTCCCGCGGAAGCGGGTTTTTATCTGCTAGTTATTATTATTATAAAAGTAGTATTTTGAAAGACTGGAGAATTTAGGACTCAGTGGAGAAATTTTATAAAATGACATTAAAAAGCTTAAAATTTTTACATTCTACACAATTAGTTATTCACAATGTCGCCAGCTGTGAAGGTGAAGGTGAAAGGTGTATGACTTTATAGATATGACTGAAAAGGTGAGTTTTAAGTTTAGTTCTAAATTATGTATATAAAAATAAACAAAAGGCACATTTTTTGCGTTGGTTCTGTTAGTTGTTATTGTGTTATGTTAATCTTTAGCTCTAAATTTTCAATAAAAGTTTTTCTTCAGGGGTTTTCCCCGACCATCTTAAAAAGTCTTTAGTAGTACCAATCTACAAAAGTGGACCCAAAAACCAAGTAGGCAATTATAGGCCAATATCCCTGCTGAATGCTATCTCAAAAATTATAGAAAAAAATCTTTAAAAATAGATTGAGTAACTATATAGAGAGCCGAAAACTTTTGAGCAAAAATCAGTTCGGCTTTCGGCCGGGGAGAGGAACAGACGACGCTATAGCGCAACTTACAGAACATATCTCTAGAAATTTAGATCGCGGAAAGAAAAGCATTGCACTGTTCTTAGACTTAGCCAAGGCTTTTGATACAATTTCTCATAAATTACTCCTCAAAAGATTAAAAAATATTGGTATTGTGGGTATGCCCTATGAATGGTTGAAAAGTTATTTAACGGGTAGAAGCCAGCAACTCAAAATGGGCAAAACAGTGAGTAACTCACTAAATACTAACTTCGGCGTACCACAAGGAAGCACATTGGGACCTCTTCTATTCATAATTTACATAAACGAGTTATGCGAACTAACAGTAGGCGGAAAAATTATTACATTCGCAGACGATACAGTAGCTTTATTTGAAGGAGATGATTGGACACAAACTCACAAACACGCTGAAAGTGGAATCAACGCGATAAAACAGTGGCTTGACAAAAATCTATTAACTCTAAATATAGCAAAAACTAAATACATAAGATTCAGCTCAACTATAAAAGGACAACCTAGTATGTCATACACAATAAAAACACATAAGCCTAACTGTGATTTCGATAACACAGATTCTGACTGCAACTGTGAAGCTTTGGAATGTGTGAAAAACATCAAATATCTGGGCGTTATTATAGACAATCATCTTAAGTGGAAATATCACATTGACAACCTTGCAATAAGGGTAAGAAAATTAATTCACATATTCTTTGTATTACGAAATGTAATTAATCAACAAGACCTAAGAAAAATATATTTCGGATTATGCAACTCCATCTTAACGTATGGTTGTATTGGTTGGGGAGCATCAGGTAGAACTATTTTAGATCCGCTTGTGAAGGCCCAGAAATCCATAATTAGAGTCATATTGCGTAAACCCTATAGGTTTTCTAGCGATCAACTCTACAAACAATTTAATGTACTTGATGTTCGTCAAAACTACATAAAAAGAGATTATCCATGTACACAAAAATCTAGAAAATCTTCATAAAATTGAGCATAAATATATCACAAGAAGTCACACTAGAAAGGATCTCGTGGTCCCAGAGAGCAATACGGCAAAGTATCAAAAGACATATACATATCTGGGACCGAAATTGTATAATAAAATCCCCCCAGAATTAAATATTAAGACATGCAAAATGTCCTGCATCGGTTCATTAATAACTAAATGGTTGATTGACTTGGGTAGAATGGAGTCTGAAAAACTATTAAATAATGTCACTTAAAGTTTTACATGGTTACCTAAAAATGGCACAGTAAATATAAACTTGGTACATATTTTATTAGAAAAAAATAAATAAAAACAACATTTTATCACAAAATACATGTCTGACTTTTTCATCAGCATTTGGTTCCTTAGAACAGGCAATCTGCCTAGCTAGGAACTATGTTGACCTACAAGACATAATAACACTTGTACACATTTTTAATATTTATAGTTTACAGTTATCTATCTTATCTAAATTAAATAAAAAATAAACGAAGTTCACATCTTAGTGTGTTGGTTCTATTTGTTGTGTTGTGCTTATATTATTTATTTTCCAGTTTGTTTTTATGAATTCTCACACGAAGTAAGAAAGAATTTTCGTTAATCTGGGCACAGAAACACGCCCATAATACACTTCTATCTGTTTACCTATTCGGTGAGTTAATACAACACTTCCTCTTGGCGAGAGGTTACGTAATGCGAGATGGTAGAAATATAAAAGTGAGGCTATGCCAGTTTGAGTTTGCCTCGTCTGGACTATTATAACGGATGATATAAGTTCCCCGTTATTACACGATTTCGGTGAGGCGAGCGAGAACAGGCGAAGGCAACAAGACAACTGGTGTTTATCAGTCAAATCAGCCAAAACGTATCTGCCCAACTATTTTTACCTGTCGTATACCCCATAATGAAGCAACTGTACTCTACCTGCAGATTAACAAGCGAGAAGTCTTTCCTCAATAACTTCTATATCCGCAATATACACCAGTAATTGTAAATACTTAGGGGGTATTTCACCATCCTCATCATAGGCTATCATTACGATAACGTAAATTTTCGATTAATTAAAAACGATTTATTTATTCAAAAAGTCTGAGTTTGCTATTCGGTACTTGAACCCTACGAATAGTGGCTATGTTGTATAGGATAAGTTAGCCGAGTTTTTTACCTGTTGCGAGAATTTATTTTTTTATTTATTAATATTCGTTATCATATGAATAAGCTTATAGGAGGATGGTGAAAATCCCCCTTAATCTTTCAATAACACAGGGTGGAAGATACTATAAGTACCGCCCTGGTGTAAGAACACCATTCAGAATTGAAACGTTGCTTGAAATATCTTTAGTCGTGTTTGGTGACTAGATCTGAATCCCCACCTTTCTCTTCTCCATCGTCTTCCCTTCTCCACTTACCTTCAGCCTCACAACGTACTCCAATTGGGGATGTTATAGTTTCACTGTCTCCAGACGGGAGTGTTTCGTGTTCTTGCGCGGTATTCACATAAAAAATAAATTTTAAAAAATCAAGTGGGCACAACAGCTGTGGGAGCAACATTTTCTTTTACATTAGCCCTACACAGAAGATGTCATCTTTGGAGATGCTGTGTGGGGGGTCGTTTTAAGGCAAGGACGGAGCTGAAGTTCTGGGAAGGAAAAGGTATGAGGGGTGGGTAGGACTCCAGGCGTCAGTATGTTCAGGAGTGACATTCCTCCCGCTGCGGTGCAAGATGATGGGTCGAAACTGTCGAGAGAGACCAGCCGGAGAGGTCGTAGGATCTCGCCAATCCGACCTCTCCTGGCACCTTATCCTATTGATGGAGGACCAGAGTTTGTGAGAACCCGGGCTGCCTGTCAGTCTGTTTCATCCATTCAAGTTTCCATCTATCTTCTGGCATGAGAGCTATCCGGAGGAGCTTCTCTCCATCCATCCAGAAGGGTTTTCGGGACTTTAGGCAGCATTCAGGGTGAGACGACCCACTACTACTACTAAATTGTTGCACTATTTCACTCCCCATGCAGCACAGGACCATGAGCATTGAAAGAGCCTGAGGGCCGGTTCTACTAAAAGATAACCAAAGTCAAATTACGTTTCACCGATCAGTGGCTGAGTTGGCATCGCGTTTGGGTCCCACCCGGGAGTCGTGTGTTCAATTCCTCTGCTGGCTAAGTCTTCCATCGCGACATAAGTAAGAGATTTTCAAGAGTTTCAAAGTTTTTTTTCAGTTATTCGTATCCCGGGAATATTTGTCTTTTATAAAAAAAAGGAATTGCGATTTTGTAGCTGTCATTCGAGAGAACTGAAACCGAGTTAACGAAAAAGTCGTGTTGTTGTCACTGCCCTCCCTCCCCCTCTCCACGATTTTCAGAAAAACCTAACTCCTACAAGAAGTAACTAATCAAAACAATCAAATCGTAGCGTCATGCTAGTGGTCGAAATCTATATTATATTAAAAATATTTGCAGTGCTGTCTCAAAGAGGAAATTGGGGAATATGTTTGAATGGACAAATAGCCGCCCATTTTCCTCCTAACGCATGTCGTTGTGCGTTTAAAACAATTTTAAGGTTAAGGACAATTCCTTATCCTTAAATAGAACGGGAATCTCCTTCCTGGTCTTTCAGGACAGTCACGATCCTTTTTATTTTGTTTTAGTAGCACTGACGGCCGGCGTGGTCGAAGGGTAAGGCTCTTGGCTCGCAATCCGAAGATCGCAGGATTGAATCCCGGCGTGGGCAAATAAATTTTATTTGATCAATTTGTGTTATTTCACAATTAATTTATTTAAAATAATATATAGTATATTTGCGATACATTCCAGAGTGGAAGATACTGTTAGTATCGCTCTGGTGTGAGACCACCATTCAGAATTGTGACGTTGCTTGAAATGGCTTCAGCCGTGTTTGGTGACCAAATCCGAATAGCCAGATACTTCCCCACCTTCCTCTCCTCCACATTCATCTCCTTCACCTTCCAACTACCTTCAGCCTCACAATATACCCCAATTGGAGATGCCATAGTCTCACTGGCTTCAGACGGGAGCAGCCGGGACTCTTGTGAGGTATTCAAATTAAAAAATGAGGAACGGCTCAAGAAAGATACTGGGAGTAGTTAAATTAGTTTTTTTGTGTGGTGTGAAAAGACATATTTTATTTTCTGAATATGTGATATTTCTGGATTCAATAATAATAATAATAATATTTTTTATGATGACATGTGGGGAGGATAGTGCAATCCCACACGTCCCATATAATTAAACATATTTATACAACAGATTTTTTAAATAAAGAACTAAGTAGGTACAGAGAATAGGAAAAAACAAAAAATAAATAAATAATCAATTCTGTATAGGGCGTGGTCTGGAGTGAGCTCGGGCCCAGCGCTCACTCAGGAGTAAATAAGTGGCTCATGGTTAGTTGTGGATATTAATAAAATATTTAGCCGCCATCATAACGGAACTTTTGTGATATACATTTTAGATTACTCTAGTTATCTAGTATGTACAAAATGTTGAAGATGGGGAAAAAAAATCTTAGAATGTTGCCTAATATCCCTGCAGTTTCTTACACCCGAGTCTTTCTTTTAAGTTTCCCGTTTGTCGATTTTATTTTATAACGAAATAATCTAATTTATATTCCAGATTAAAAATATGCTAATTTGAAACATTTAAACATGTTTACCGACGCACATAATGAAATAGAAGTACTTTTTATCGAAACCGGAGGCTCACGAAAATAATTTTAATAGATATCTGTAATATAAATCACATTATTTTTCACCTGCCGTTAAAATAAATAGATATTATCGGATCGTCGGTATTTATGAAGCATAATTGTTACTTAACACTAACGAGAGTACAGTTAAAATATTAGAGAATCGCAGGATAATTATATGTGATTACTGATTACTGAATCAATTGAAGAGTCTAGAAAAGATTAATTTGCATTATATTCTTAAGCTCTTTTTAAGAAAAGTACCGCTAAACTTTTTGACATTTTTTTGGGATAGTTTTCGCGTTTTTTTCTTCATTGATGATCAGATGTCATCTTTCACCCGGCATGCCTCTTAAAGTCCCGAAAACCTCTTTGGACGAAAGGAGAGTCTCACCCCTCTACCACTACCTCTCACCCCAAAAGAAAGGTGGAAACTTGAGTGGCAATCGACCAACGTGGGAAATGCCCATTTCATACAATTCCCCACTGAGAGACAGTCTGGGTTCTCAATATCTCGTGAATTCTGGTCCGCCATCAATAGGATAAGGTGCTCCCATAGCCGGTGTGCCCACATGATGAGTAGAGTTGACGATTTGTGAATGCGGTGCGGTGCAGACCACCGAACATGTGGTTAACATGTAAGAACATTCAAACCCCGGCGGGATTGTTGAATTCCACTGGGCGACACCTGAGGCCCTGGACTGACTCGCAGACCTAGATGTATTCCTATGACCCCCCACCACATGAAAGAAGAAGAACTTAAAGAACGAAGTATTTTTATTTGTTTTATCCGCATCCGCATCACCCATAGGCTCATAGACAGTCTGATCCTCAAACAAGTCAGGATACTACGCTATATGGAAGAAAACTGAGGGAACTAGTCCGACTGTTAACTGGACACCTCAGAAGATAAGCAAGTTTCGGGAGTAGAAAGCAAGAATATCTGTAGGAAATTTGTAGAGAATGCAGAAACATTGATGTATATATGTTGCCTGGAAGACTGAAGACTGGCTGAAAGAAACAAGTAGAAACACTGGAGATAAAGATGGAGTAAAGCAAATTTGCGTGTTTCTTTCTCATCCATTATAGCGAAATTCTGCAGAAAGACGTTCCGTAATTCGTAGTATTGACATGATTAGATTGTTATGTTTGCACACCAACCACATATTCAATGTAACACTCGACAATTTATTGTAAACCAACAGTCCAATGAATGAAACTGATTGACTCAAACGTTGACAGAACATCCACAATTGAAAAATATCGGAGTGCAATCGTAGTTACATAAAAAATCTCAGCAAACTTTGGACGCTGCTTTGAAAGTGTTGTTAAGAAGAGTAAGAAATATGCACGAAACTTGATGATGCCATTGCAAGTTTTAGGAGGGAGGAAACATAAAAGCTTGCATGTTGTTTCTGATCAAGCTTTTGCGTGTAGAAACGAATCGTAAAAATGTCCTATCAAAAAACCTCCTGACGTGCATGTTCCAAAGATTGCAATCAGTTTCGTAACATGAAGGAATCTATGAGATAGGTACGTAAGTAAGTAAAGACCCGAGAAACTTATATGCGACGTGTAGTGTGTATATATAGGCTACAGGTTCAGCAACGTGTTATAGAATCTGAGGAATCAGCGGGGAGTTATTTTGGCCGGATTCTTTAGATTTTCATTTCTACTGACAAGACGAACGTATCATCAAATGTTCATTAAGGGGGAATTAACGAAAACCGAAATAATATTTCGGGGTAGAGGAATGAAGTAATTTGAACCGGGGAACCTGCTACGCGCTTGGTGATAACAGTACGAAGTCAAAGCAGCGAACAAATCCATCAGACTAGATGGTACCCTTGAGTAAGGTTTGAACATGAAACGCTTAATAATGGGCGTCTTTCAAATTATGTTTATTTAGTTGAATGTGCATGTTTTAGGTAAATTTCTTGGCAAAGTTCATGATTTTATGATTCTTATCAGATTTCGATGAAACTTGTTTGATAAATTATTCGATACAATCAACTACACTGCTAGACGGTAGGCAGTAGCTTATGACTCGTAACCGATATGTTCTTCATTGACAGTTGTCAAAACAATACGGTATTCAATTACGCATCATTTTCATAATACGTGATCATTATTATATCTGAATATATTGGCAAGATAAATAAAATATCGGTAATTTTCAATTTTTATTAATATTGTTGCAATGCCATTACAAGGATATTAGAGCAAATTCTTCTCAAAATAACTTTAGTATTTGCGAGTCGATTTCGGTAATGAATGAACAAGTGCGATCTAAAAATAATATTATTTGCAATGTGCCTGAAAGTATTAACATATTGGATGGACAGAAGCCGGCAGGATTTTGGATGACCAGGCAGCTGTCACCAGTTTAATCAGTGAAATCGACAAATCAGCAAATGAAAATATTTCAAAATTTTACAGAATTGGAAAATTATCAAGTAGCAAGCCTAGACCAATAAAAATCGATCTACAGAATTCAATGCAATTGAGAAATATTCTTAACACACATCTCCTGATAAAAAATCTGAGTTTTTGACCTTGGCGCACTTGAGCTTTCGCCGCCATCTTGAAAAAAGCCAGCCGAAATCGCGCCAAAATCTAGTTTTTCTCAAATATCTCGTTCCCAATGAAAATTTTGGCTAAAGTAGTTTGACAAATTTAGTAAAACATAAAATTACCTACAATTTTTATACAGATAATTTTCTTCTATCTCCAATAAGTATTGAGATATACAGTCGTAAAAATGCGTATAAGTTTATAAAAACAGGTAAATCGCACGACTAGATTTGGTTTTTGTACGTACCTCGTTTGCAGTACAATTTTATGAAAACATTTTTGAAATCAATTTTGTAGAGAATAAAATTTCTAAAAAAAAAAGACTTAAGAATAAAATTTCTAAAAAAAAAGGTTTTGTATTTTTTTTACTGATATGTTTATACTAAAGTATAAACAAATATCGGTAAGTGAAAACAGAAGTTTTATCACGATTAATTACCACGTTATTCGAATTTTGTTTACATTACATTTTTACATTTTGTAAATAAATATTTACAAGAGAGGGGGTCACTCCCCCCTCCCCCTCATTGTCATTGTTAGATTGTCAGTTTTCACAGGAACAGTTAATGGAGTCTTAAAAGGAGTCTTTCGGCCTAACATAAAAACTGTCAGAGCGAGACTTTAAAGGCACAACTGCTCTTTGTTAGAGAAAAGTAATAGTGTGCTTCAAAATTACAGGCTGTAAAATAATTACTAACCAGTGGTATAAAGATAGGAGCTCCAACCCCCTGGAGGGAAGTTTTGGGATTGTAAGCTGCTACATATATTATTAGAGAAGATATTCGATCCAAAGTGTACACATTGAAAAATTAGTCCATCAGATGACTTTCTTCGAGGTGTTAACTCCATGATTCCACGGACAGGGTTTTATGAGAGAGTGATAGGCAAAAGCAAACATGGCGAGACAGCAGAATGGAAAAGGAAATGTGTTGGCTTAATGCATGCACTGATATCAGCATCATCTTTCATTTATCACTGCTATCGTAGGTGCTTATACGACGAGACAGAATTTTTTTCTCAAAAAAGCTTATTGTTGCTACCTCAGCCCTCGGATTTTCATGTTCTTACAAACAGGCAACTCGACTTGAACAGTTTGCCATTCTTCATCCGGAAATTCCAACTTAAGATAATGCTTTTATGCAATTTGTATTTCATAATGTAGATTTTAATATAGACTCTTTGGATGGACGTAAAACATTTCATGCAATGGGAGGGATTGTAGCTGTGACCCTTAATACATCTGTAGGGCCAGATCAAAACATTCAGCGTAAACAGCGTTTATTATCAAGGGAACTAGTGGGAAAATTGGGTTCCGTTAAATTGAAATCTTTTCATGGAGTGCAGAAAGAACCATTCTCGTTTAATTTCATTACTCGAAGCCTCATTTGAACGATCGCAAATAACGACAGTACAAGCTGAATAGGATGCTGACGTTCTCATAATAACCACAGAAAATTTGTTGTCATCTCAACATGATGCAGTCATAATCATTGGTCAGGATATCGACCTGTTAGTACTCTTCACAGTCCTCTCACCCTCAAACGTATATTACCAAAAAGTTGGTAAAGTAAAAGTGATCGTTGCTGAATTTTATATCATGCCAACGCAAAAAAGGTTGCGCTGGAAAGTGCACATGTAGAAAGTCGGGTTTGAAATGCTCCATACCCTAAATTCACTGTAATGGCAGCTCGTGCGAGAATGCTGTGGAAGCCTTCGTTCATGATGATGACTAAATTGAAGCTGTTCGGGGCCCGAAAGTGGTAGTAAGAAACTATAGTCAATAGTCACAAATCTTAAGAAAATATATTTTTTTATTCTTTTTTATCACATCTATGTACCTTTATTAATAATTTTATTTATTTGTTGTGATAACATTGATGGTTAATGTTTCTGTTAACAATTGTCATTGAAATAAGGCGTATTTAACGTGTTATTTCAATGACAATTGTTAAAAAAAGAATAATCAAGATTAAAACACTTTTGACCTAATTTTAGTGTAATTTTTGCATTAGAACCTCGATATCTAATTGAGATAAAAACATTAAACATATATCTACGTCTTTTATCAAATTTTCTTCTCTACAAAATTTATTGCATTAATTTTTTTATAAAATTGTATTGGAAAAGAGATACGCACCAAAAACCAAACGGAGTCGAGCAATTTACCTGTTTTCATAAACTTATAGACATTTTTACGACTGCGTATCTCGATATTTATTAGAGATAGAAGAATAATTTTAACATAAAAATTATAGGTAATTTTATGTTCTACTAAATTTGCAAGTCTACTTTAGCCAAAATTTTTATTGAAAATGAGATATTTGAGAAAAACTAGATTTTGGTGCGATTTCGGTTAGTTTTTTTCAAGATGGCGGCAAAAGCTCAAGTGCGCCAAGGTCGAAAACTCAGATTTTTCATCGGGAGACGAGTGTATAAAACATATAAAAAAATTGGGACTACCGGAATAATTCCGATCTGGGCGTTAAATAAATAAATAAATAAAATAAATGTCCTTTCCCATGCGTCCCCATTCCCCTCCCGCGTTCCCCTTCTACCTTCACCGCCTTCCCCTCCCTCGTCACCAGCAATCCTTCACAAACACTTCTTGAAATATAAGAGAATACCACTCCTTAGTAAATAATATGTTTTTCCTTAATTTGATCTGTATTTTTGAACAACTTCTTTGCTGCGTCTGAGTGATTTTGGAGTGTCACGAAAATTCCGATTTCCGAGGCGAATATTAAAAAATAGTTACATCCCAAGATATGCCCTTGATATTATGGCCTAGGAAACTACAAAAATATTTCATACGTTCTTTAGTTTACATTAAAAACCTGCGGCAGCAATGTGAACTAACATGTTTCAATATGAAATAGCACAATTTGTTGGTTATTCACATTTGGTAGTTTTAATTATTGCTTGCAAGGTTCGCTAGATTCATGCCGGGAGATTTATGGTGAGGATCGTTTCGTGTTTTTTCTTAATTTTTATCTCTTTATCCATACCCAATAAACAAGAAGTTTGACTTCTGTCGCGGACTCCACGCACACACTTTTTTATTTATTTTTTATATTAAATAGATTTCAACAATTTTTCTCGTTAATCCAATAATTTAATTTTTAGGAGTATGTCGATCGATTTCTTTTTGTTTGTTTGCAACCTATTTTACAATTTTGTTACTTTTTATAACTTTGTAACTCATTTTATCTTAACATAATTTATAAGGTATATCATTGTTACAACTAACATAACTGTATAATTAGAAATTTAAGTAAAAGCCCAGTAGGGCTAAATAAATACTTCGAATAATAATACTACAATTCTGCTGAAGGGGCACTCTAAAACATTATATGCCGCTGGCGCTGGTTCTAGACTAGACAGCCGCCGCTATTAGTAAAAAAGTCAACTTGGTTCTGAAACAATACATAATAACATAACGACGTTCCTTTAGTTTGACCTCTTTTCTGATGTGCCATTTGTAAAATTTGACGTCCGCCCGCTTCGAAACCATCTCGCGTACTGACGGCAAAAAGCTAGCGTCGTGGTTTATATAACAACGTGATGCGAGAAACAACATCGTTATATTGAAAAAACTGTTTTTATTTATTTATGTATTGTTTTAATGCTTTTTAAAATAATTTTATACTACAGTCATTTAGAAAACATTGATGTGGTGATGATGTATATTTTTTATAATTCTCTTGTATTTAGAATTAAAGATATAATCGAACTTTAAGCTATTTTTAGAGGTTCTGTAAATATTTTTTTACGCATTTGTTTTAAAGATTTTAACACGTTTTATTTTATAATCATTTAGAAGAATAATTTATTTGTTCTAAACATAATTTTATTTTCTAATAAACAATATAGAAATTTTCTAAAAACTGCATCAAAAACCGCAATTATGCTGCGTTCGCGGTAATATACCCTTAAGGGTCTACTATTCGTATTTCGACCGATTTCTTACATATCTCCCTTAAACATTTGAAGTTTTTAAGCTCTTAAAAAAATATATGTTATTTTTTAAGATAATATCTAGAGATCGTGTTCACGAATAGTAGACCCTTAATGCATGAATTTTATCATTTATCAAACCCTGTTTCACATGTACTAAAAGTGCACCTAGCTTCTGAGAGGCTTGTAATATGCTGTACACAACATGCATATGTTGATGCTCAATGGTTTTGCTCGGTCGAACAAGTTGACTAGGATCTAGGAACCTCATCGTTGCTCTACACTCTCGAGCAGCTCGACACAAGCCTTGGATATACCACCAAGACGCTCAGTCAGACCTTGAATCTTTTTCGCATCGAACAAAAAACACCGAGCGAGGTGGTACACACGTTGAGACATGTTCGAATGAGCGTGGGTACCGGCCTGTAGGAATTTAGATTCTTGAATTTTTCTGTTAGAACAGCGATTAGCTCGTTCATCTCTGGATTCTTCTAGACTAATAATAACAGTAATAGTTATTATAAAAGTATTCTACAAGAATTATTTAAGCTCCCACCTTGTAACTTGTTACACCGGCTTTGCTAATGTAAGACGTAAGCACTTTGATTTTTTTTCTATTCCGCGATTCAAAACATTTCTTTCATCTCCACTCACAACGATATAACTTAAAACTCACGATAACATTATCAGATCAAAGTGGTTAATTATTTTTAAATGTCGACATTTACCTCTTCCATAAGAAGTCCAACGTTTCCCATAAAATACACTTCTAGCCTCCTATATTCCTATGGTAAAAAATAATACAGTGTATTGAACTAAAACTACTTTTTTATTCATAACTGTAAAGCAGAATTAGTTACCAATTCGATAAATCAATCTTGTTAAGATTTTGTTCTCGTGTTGTCGATCCTTCAACAATTCAACGCGACTCATTGATAGCTCATTGGTGTGCGAATGTCCGACAGTTAATCGCTTTATCTGTTAGTTAGTTAGTTAGTTAAATGATTAATAGCTCTGTAAAGTGTCAATGATTTTGGGTGTCAGTTATTGCCCGAATACCTGTTGTTGATTAGTGTCAAGTCATCACTTAATCACTTATATAGCTTCCTGGTTATGTTGAATTCACTAATGTAATTGCGTGCACCAGAACTTGATGAAAAGATTTCACATAATAGCCAAGTAATCAAATTAATAATTTATTTATAATTACTAATTACATTAAGAAACAAACAGCTTTTATAATATGCAAATATAAATGTTTGAATGATGAATACAAATATAAAAGTTGTGAATGATGAATACATGGAGCAGGTGGATGAGTTTGTATATTTGGGAAATATGTTTACGAGAGATAGGAAGACTGATAGAGATATTGAAAGAAGGGTAAATGCTGGTAACTCCATTAATTGGATTGAAGGATTGGAGGATTGAACGCCGTTGGCGCCAACAAAAAACTGTCAAAAGAAGCGAAGCTAGTCGTCCATAATGAAGTGCTGGTATCTACCCTAATGTATAGCAGTGAGGCATGGAACTGGCAGAGGAAGGATGAAAGTAGACTGAATGCTGTAGAAATGAGATCCCATAGGGGTATGTGTGGTAAAACCATGTATGATCGTGTGAGAAATGTGGAGATCCGCAAAGAATGCAAAGCTTATGTAAGCTTAATGAGTAAGATTAAGAAAGGGACGCTCAGATGGTTTGTGCATTTAGAGCAAATGAATGACGAAAGGAGTGTAAGGAGAATATATGACGCAAATGTGAATGGTAGACGAGGACCCCCGAGGAAGACATGGCATGACCAAGTGAATCAGATACTTGAGTCGGGCGATGTCAAGAGTCAGAATGATAGAAGAGCATGTTTGAGACGATGTATCAATGTGAATGAGGCAAGGAGTGTGTGCCAAGATCGAGTTGTTTGTTGATCCGTCCTCTCTGCCTATCCCTGCGGGGAAACGGCGTGATGGTTAGTTAGTTAGTTAAATATAAATGAGGTTAAGTCAAAAAGGTTTCTTATGATGATTCTGGTTAGAGAAAGGAATTTTATTTTGTCTTAATAATATGAAGTTAAAGAGAAGACAAAGAGGAATATAGGATAAGGATAGGATGATTTTTTCAAACCTCAAGAGCGCTGCTCAAAGGAAAACAGGCTTGACCTTTTACTTCTATTTGTTTGACCTTTTACTTCTAAGTCTATGGCGGACGGGCTGAGTGGATTTTGATTTTTATACTAATCTACTCAAGGATATAGCTATAGCATTCACATGGGGGGGTTAGACTCAAGAGATGGGGGGAGGGTTCAATCCTGGGAGGGGGAAAGGGGAGGGGTAAAAAATTTATTAGTAGTTTTTTGGGACCTCTTCTTACCACAACTTATTAATTACATGATAAAAGACATGTTATAAATAATACTGTATTTTCGGGGATAGACTACTACTGCTTTTTTTTTCCTTCGATGCCAATTGAACCCCCTAAATCCATCCCCCCTCTAATATATACCCTTGAATCTGCAGTTTTATTGTAAGACAGACGAAATTTTGCACACTCGATTTTCAAAAAAGAAGAAGGTCACTATCTACACGAGATTTCTAAAGACCATCCAATCCCCTTTTCCCAGCCCTTAAAGCAAAGTGATACTTTTTGATGGAATTTTGCACACTTGACGTTCAAAACAGGAGGAAATTAATTTCTACTTCTGACTTCGAAAAATCAGCGTAAAGCCCGGGCGACTGCGGGACTTCAGCTATTAATACACGGTATTACATTTTATTTTTTCACGTGTATTGCTTAATTGAAACTCTTCATCTCTTCACAACAAATTCAAGGTCTATCCTTCATCTATGCAAGTGGAGCAGAATCAATTGTGCTCGAATCAGGTTTTCTGGAGCTTGAATGTCTTCACACTACCACTCTTCCATCCTTCCACACTGCTCAAACTTGTTCCTATGTACAATGGTCTGAATGGACCAAAAATTTAAAAGAGGTTCTTATTCAGACCCTGTGGTACGCCTTCGTCCTGCCCTGAAAGGAAGTCCCCCTCGTGAGGCTTCTACATTACTTTAACAGACTGTTCTATACCTTCCACAGAGCGGCATTCAACTCACACTAGCTCAAAATCATTCAATAAGAGATTCCCTTTGAAATTACATAGATTTAATAATCTGTTTATGAATATACAACTGTACATATGTTATTATATGCGTGCCTAATTTTACTGGCTGGTTTTTCTTGAAATCGCATTATTATCTCTTTAATGCCCATTACTGCTACTGTTAAACAACTCTTAAGCATTTATGCTTTATGAATGCAGCGTCAATATAACCTGCTGTAATTTCTTTTAATTCTATCTTATAATAAAATTTAACGCTTACCGGATATTCTTTAAAGAGTTTGTCGTTTTGTATACCCAAAATACCCAAGTGAATACATATATAAGTTTTTTTTATTTCTTCAAAATACGCAAATTCACTTTGTGGCGTCATTATTAATTTAATGAAAAACAAATAACTTTGTGTAACACCACTATTTAATAAACAATTATCAACATGTTTCGAAAACTATGTTTTCTTCGTCAGGATAATAAGTTAATAAAAAATAACAAAAGACAAACAAGTATAGACTAATTAGAACATAGACAAAATATTAGAAAGGAGAGGTGATTAATTACCTAAAATATATCATAAAAAACAATTATATAAAATAAAATATAAAAATTATTTTAGAATGGGTAAAAAAAATTAATTACATTAACATAATAAAAATTATTATGAATATGTAACCCATTATGAATATGCAGGCCCAAAGTTATTTAACGATTTACCGGATACAATAAAAGTGAGAAAAACTATTCTAAATTTTAAAAAAAACTTTCGTTGTATTTTTACAGAGAAGATTGACTCGCTTTTATCGATGATTTTCAAATATATTCAGATATGTTGCTATTATTTTTGTTGATTTTTTGTTGATTTTTGTTGATATTCTTTCTTTAATTATATGTTATTTTCTTATTGTACAATATTTTTGTAGTATTTCACAGTATTTTTGAAAATCTTATATTTCCATTTTTGTAACTATGCATATTATTTATTATCTATATATATAATTACATAGACTAGCTCCCCAGTTAGACCCGAGAATATTTCTCTACTAATTGGGTAACCAAAAAAAGTCTGATATGAAATGTAATATATTATTATTTATTGTAAATATTTACTTTTTTTTCTAATAAAAAAAAATAAAATAAAATAAAAAAATCTTTTAAAAACAAAACAAGAAGTATAAATAACAAAATAAATTATTATAAATATAAGTATTAATACGAAAATAAATTTAAAAGATGGCTATTTTTAAAAAACGTTTGGTTATTTATAATATTTAAAAATACTTAAAAATACTTAGTACTTTAAAAAAAAAAACATATATGTGTTTTTAATACCATAAATTACTCTCATTTTTACAATAGATTATTGTTTTGTTTTATTATAATTTTATAAAGATTGAAAGCGGAAATCATAAGTGTGTAGCTATAGCATTCACATAGGGGCGGGATTGACCCAGGGAGGTTGGAAAATTTATTATAAAATTTTTTGGGACCTCTATTTACTACGACTTTTTATTTACAAGGTGCAAATTATATTGCAATATGTTCCAGGAGTGTAATCCATTAATACTACTTTCTTTTTCCTACGGGATACTGAGGCTGATGCCCCCCCCCCCTGCCCCATTTTTGCTTGCTTGTTCTTGTTTATTGTGAATTGATCTCTCATTAATAATATTTGCTTATATACATTAACCCTCCAAGACCTTCAATCAACTTAAAATCGAAGTGTTCTTTATTTCATTCGAATAACCTACCCTTTGCATTACTCATTTTACATTATACATAACAACATAAACTAAATTGATTATTAAAATCGAAAGCCTGCATTCAAAGCTCTTAAAAAAACTGTAACTTTAATTTGGATTCCTGGACATGTTGGCATCATGGGTAATGATATTGCGGATTCCTTGGCAAAACAAGGAGCATCCAACCCTATTTTTACTCTCGTAAACCACATTCCCTTATCTGACATTTTTTGCATCCTCAAAGATAGATCTTGCAATGTTTGGGCAGAGTATTGGCACGTTGCTAGTCAATCCAAGGGAGCCTGCTATGCCTCAATACAAAGGACTAAGGTTTAAACAATTCTCTCTTTTCACCAATCAACAATTTCACCTTTCTAAAATTCACTTACTTGACTCCACAGATTGTACTTTCTGTGGTCTAGAAGTGAGATCTATTTTTGGTTGTCCCTTTCTAAACAAATATCCTCTCTTCTATCGAAAATTATCTAAAATTGCCTACACATTAAACATCTCATCTTTTCCAAGTCTGAACTCGATCCCAATCTTCCATATGATTTTGAATTATGCCCATTTAAGTAAAATGTATAAATAAATCAACCTTCCCTCTCTAATTTTTAGACTAGAATTCCCTTGAATGGTGAATTCCAGAAACATTTGAAAAATTAAGGGCGGGTTGTTTCAAAAAATTTGATGAGTTCATCAAATATTTTTAGTTAATTTTCAGGTTCTGTGTAAGTTCTTTTCGAGTTCTGTTTTTTTATCATCATAGGCCAGCTGCTTCACAAAACTGAAATCATCACAGAACTTGAATAGAACTTACACAGAACGTGAAAATTAACGTCAAATATTTGACGAATTCGTCAAATTTTTTGAAACAACCCATCCTAAGAGTTTTACCAGGCTGAAATAAACAAATGTAAGTAGGTACCTGAAATAACCTTACCATAAATACCTTCTTCGACTCGGGTCACTGGGAAGTAATATTACTCTTGGTGAAAGTCAGTATACAGATCATTGCATTAAATGCATTGGTTTGTATTAGGTACTTATCCATAAGAGTAAGAATTTACAGATATACAATTTCACTCTAATATACAACTTATCGTTTATCTGTAACGTCTAAGGGGCCATCCATAAATTGCGTCACACCTTAAGGGGGGGAGGGGTGTAGAGAAGTGTAACATTGTGTGACGAGGGGTATAAGGGGGGTCATCAGCTCTGTGACGTCACATGTAAAAATCTAAATTATTAAAACGCAAAACTAAAAAAAAAAATTGATCTACTGTTTTCATTATTTTTAGATGTAAAATTGCAAAACACTAGGGGGGAGGGAGTCTCACAAATGTGACGATGTGTGACAGGGCCGGGGGGGGTCCAAAAATCATGAAATTCGTGTGACGTAATTTATAAAACACATGTAGGTTCACGGTAATCATTTACTGAAAACTTATACATTGTATCATTGAAGAAGAAGATAACAATAATAATCTAAACGAAAATATGAAAGAGAACAAGACACAGAAAAATAGAAAAAGATAATGGTCGCAACTGGAACAACCCAGAACCCAGAACCTCTCGTCTAACCGGGTCATGCGCGTTCACCAATTAATTTTCTTTCATATTTTCGTTTAGATTATAATTGTTATCTTCTTCTTCAATAATATATTACACTGATGGGAATAACCTTCAAAAGTTATAAAAAGAGTATTTTTCTTAAAAAAAAATTGAATATTCATTTAGACTTTTATAAAAAGGTCAATAGTTCCATAAAAAATAAAATCGGATATATTTATCCGAGACGCTATCTAGGTTACAGTTCTTAGAATGATTGTTTCTAATAAAAAGGATAGTTGCCTATAATATGTAAAAAAAATTGTTAAAAAAAGTATTGCCAACTGTTTGCAATCTAGGTACAAACGAGTATCGAAATGACTCGGACCTGATACTGTTTTTGCAAATAAAAAGAAGAATTTAGATCGCTTAGTTCTTGTTGGTAGAAGGCGTAATAAATCAAGTCTATACTACCATTAACAATTAAAAAAATAAAAGTCCAGCCGGAAATAAGTCTTCTATCTGAGAGTTTTAATTATTTCATCGAGTGCTTGTAATTTATTTTTTCTCTAGGTAGACCACGTTTATAGTTAATATGTCTTAAGAATGTGTACCTGTATGTTTCCCGCATTCTCATTGCATAAAAAATAAAACACAGTTTTCTTTGACAAATTGACACCTTTGTACCCGACTTCATACATTCTACTTTCATATTACCTTACTTTAACATTAAGAGCCATTAACCAGCGGCCGAGAACTTAAATTTCGTCGAACGATGATCTTGCGATTGTACCCTTGCAACGGTACAGGGTGGTTCCGATGTGAAAGATTGATTATTCTCCATACCAGCATTTTAACATAGTGACTCAATATCGATGTTATTTCATTCCAAATTTGCTTCGATAAATACCCACATTCAAAAATGCCCAAATTTGTGATGATAAAAAATTTAAATTATGTACTTTGTGTAATTATTGTTTGATCAAAAGTATTTATAATTTTTCAATATTGACTAAGCAAAATAAGAATGTAATTATTTTAAATATGTTAGTTTGTAAGACCGTAAATAAATAGACAAACTGAAGTATTTTCGTCACAAAACAAGGGCGCGGATCTTTTTTAATGATTTTATTTGAACTAAAATTAAAATTATGAAAAGTAGCTTTTCCAAATAATTTATTGATTTATTTTACTGCATGATTATATATTATTTGAAATGTATGTTGTATAATACAAAATTTTGTTTGAAAATTTAACAAATCTGTCAACGACCTACGGTAAAACCTTATTGTACTAAAAATAAACATATTTTCTCAAAATTTAAAAAAAATAGCTTCCCTAGATAAAAGAACAGTCTTTCGAAATCAATATATAATGTTTTGTGGAAAAGAGTCTATACGTCTAAAAGTTGATTTAAAATGACATATTTCCGGTTTTGTCTGGTTATTCCCTCTTAATGGCTTCTACATAAATAGTGCATGAAAATCAGCATATAAAAAGCTGATTTTTATTAAGGAGTACGTAAAATATATAATTTTAGAGCAATCAACAGTTAAACGTTTGAAAGATAAAATCACCTACAAGTAGCAAGACTTCAAAATAACGCGTTTTATTTTCCAACAGCGGAAATGAAGCAGGTACTTACCTGCGTACAATCCAATTTAAAGAATCAAGTAGGAACTAGGAACTCGAATGAACCGTAACATAGGTTTGAACCCAACAGTTGACAGTTATCAGTTTGACCGTTTAACAGTTTAACACGACAGGAAGTTTAATAGGAAGCGTTGCGACTTTTTCCACTTTTAACGGGTTAATGGCGTTAACTGTTGCAGTTGGAATGGAAATCATTTTAAAGAGGAAATCAAGAGCATGGATTAAATTGTTATCTGATATTACGCAACGACTTTGAAATGCCGGCAGGGACATATTAGATACTTGGATTAGATGAATTAAAAGAGATAATGTCATTGCTTCTTGGTCACGTATTTCTTATAATAACAAGATACCACAGTCTCCGGAACCAGTTGGTATTGAGTTCGTTTTTATTTCAAAAATTGTTGTTAACTGCTTGCATTTTTAAGTAAAATCAGAGACGAAAGATAAGACGTCGTTGTCTCGTTGTAGATCTACATCCAAAAGGCAAAAACTGTGTTACTCCCAAATGCCGATGAAAAATGAGTTTATTTTGTGCTATCGTATATTATTTCGTATTTCTGTAATGCACAGAAAAAAAATATATATTTACCGAAACACGTATTTCTGTAATGCACAGAAAAAAAAAATATATTTACCGAAACACTTCCTTGAACAATAAACTACGCATAAAAACAACATTACTTGCGTTTATTTGATAAATTGATAGGTTTTTCGATCTTTTTCGCTACCTACCACGCTCCGTGTTTGACAGTTAAAATCACGACAAAAAAAGACGCGTGGACGCCATAGAAATTTAATATAAATTATTCCGAGTGACTAGGCGTATTTCGGGTACCTGTAACGTCAAGAGCGAGAATAGCCCAAGCGATTCTGACCTTGTCCTTCATACAGTTTCTTTATACATAAGGATTAAAATCGCATTCTAAAAAAAAAAAGCGTTAATATAAAAAAGAAACTCTAATATTTTGGTAACATAATGTAGAGCACCAAATGCAAGAATACCCAATATGAAGATATGGGACACATTGGAAGAAGGCACATTGGAAGAAGACACATTGGAAGAAGGTGGCGCAACTCATGTCTTCAAAACATACGGAGTACAGTATTGTTTATTTTATTTAAATTATTGAAACAAACAGTACCTACTTCATTTTGGTACCGCCGCACTGGGAATAATTTATAGGTCACTCCGAGTGGTTCGCTACATTAGGTGACTTAGCAGGGGTGCCCGGGTTCATTGGGTGAGATATGTCAAAGTCTTGGCGGCCGATTAGTATGTCCTCCTGCAGCGTGGCGGGTCGGATCCAGAGAGAGAGAGACTGGTCGATGAGGTCTTTTGACCTCTCCAGCCAGAATCTCTCGACCCATCGTCTTGCACCGCAGTTGAAGGGATGGATTCATACGTCCGTCACTCCTGGACACACTGAACTCCAGATTTCTACACAACCCGCCATACCTATTCCCTCTCCAGAACTTCCTCTCCTTACTTTCCTTAAAAACCCTCCATACAGCATCCCCTAAGATGACGTAGGCCGTGAGGGAAATTATTTTCCTCAGCGCCTCCTGTATGGAGCTAATGTAAAAAAGTACCTTTATTGGTTACAGTGGTGAAACAATTTACAGACTGGTATCTATCTGTGATGTGTTTCTTTGTAATGTCTTATTTGTGGAATGTATATTAAGTATTTACCGGGTGATGTGCGTAGTGTGTAGGTGTACGTGTGAGTGTGAATATATGTGTAGTTGTGAAAAGTGGTGATTGTGAAATGTTTTCGCAGTAAACAGTTTATATAATTGACATGATGCTCCTTTTAAATTTGGGCAGTGAATCCAAGAAAATGTCGATGTCAGAGACTATGTAAATATTATTGAACGTATGAAGAGCACGGTTAATTGGCGAATTAGTTGCTGCATTCGTTTTGTAATTCAACATGTGGAATAGTTCTGTATGGCGTATACGTCTTTAACGAAAGTTAAAATGAATTAGAAATCACGTTGCATAAAAACGATCGCAGTAACTTTGAGTCGTTCCGATCTATATTAGAAAGAAAACCTCATAATGTCAGAAGAGGAATAACTAATGATAATGACAAGGATTAACAAATTGCATATAATAACCCATAAATCATCCAATTTGGGAGGCCGATATGAGTGCCGCCATCCCGGGAACCATTTATTGGATAACCAACACCCCAGCCATAGGTTCGCTTGGTGATTTAGCAGGGTTGCCTTTGTGAGGCAAGTACGATATCTTGGTGGCGAATGCGTTTGTTCACCTGCTGCGTGGCGGCCCGGATCGGAAGAAGATTGAGTCTTGAGGCAGATATAATCTAGACTTCTCCTGCCGCACTCTCTCACCCATCGCATTGCACCGCAGGGGGAGGAATGGATTCATGCATCTCACACTCCTGGACACATTGACCCCCAGATTCATACTCACCCCTCATCCCTTTTTCCTTTCCAGAACTTCCTTTCCCAAAAAAGATGAAATAGGCCCGGGGGGAATTTTTTTTCCTAATGGCCTCCTGTGTGGAGCTATTTAAAAGAAAATCAACAATAGACTAAGGGATCATCCATAAAATACGTCACACGAATTTCATGATTTTTTTAAACCCCCCCCCCCCCGTCCCTGTCACACATCGTCACATTTGTGAGACCCCCTACCCCCTAGTGTGACTTCACATATTTTGCAATTTTGTAATATTTTTAATTTTTTCGTTTACATTAAGTTTTGCGTTTGAATAATTTAGATTTTTACATGTAACGTCACAGAGCTGATGACCCCCCATACCACTTGTCACACTTCTGTACTCCCTCCCCTCCCTATCCCCTCTTAAGGTGTGACGTAATTTATGGATGGCCCCCTAATTAGTTACAGCTTACTTTTGATTAAGAGTTTTACGTAAAACATGGAATTATTTCCACAGTTATCACCTCGTTATGATCAAGATTAATGTAAGACACAGTCATTTTATAAACAATGGCAAGTAAATTTTGTTTCTGAACTCTATCCCCGGACATCATAAATATACCTTATTGCTTATAGCCATAAAGAAACAAAAGTTAACGTGAAAAGATGAAGATAAGTGTAGTACGCTACACCCCGGTAAGAGCTCCTAATATCCTTTTTGTGTGAAATTTTAACCTTTAGACCAGAAACTTGGAAGCAGCGATTATCTCTAAAAACCCGATGAACCGTGACTTATTTCTCATTTCCCCCTTCAAACGTTATCTTTTTTATCTTTGATTCTCGCTCATTTTGTTGAGGAAGGCCGCCTGCAAAATACACGTTGGACGTTTCCTCCTTGCTGTTGTGCACAATTACTTCACAAGGAAGTTTTTCTAGAGCAGTGATGGCAAACCTATGAATTCAAGCAGACAAGTAAAAAATCTCTTAAAAACTTTTAAGGTTATGGTTTTAACCATGCTTTGCGTGTTCTGGGTAATGAAAAACACGTAAGGTATGGTTAAAACCATACCACTAAAGTGGTGACCCCGACGTGATATTGTTAATCGTGGGTTGCAGGTCCAGACTTTTCGAGTAAGTGGTGAAATAATCCAGTCACTCGCGCCAGCCGCTTGTGTGTGGTGACAGGCAGTGTCAGCTATCGGGGTAGCGCGTATGGTAAGCAGGTATGTACATGGGACGAGGATTTTCTAGATTTTCGCGGCGGCCAATTACTGTGTGGTGAGCCGGGTTGAGGGAGACTTTTTACTTCTCCAGCAGGACTCTCTCGACCCTCTCTCGACCCATTATTCTGCAACAATAATTCCGGGATCAATTATCACATACATACGTGCACCTATTCCTCGCTTTGACAAACTTGGAAACAAATCTATCTCAAATATCAACATACATATTTAATATAGGGTAAGAGCCGGATAGTTGCCTCAGTGGGACACATGCTCCGATTTTGAATATGATGTTGGTGGAATTAGCGCTTTACTATAATCAGAAGTGCCCCTCTCGCAAGCCTCAGTGACATGTAAACCGTCGGAATTGTCGCACGAATTTCGTTTGTGTGAGCGAAAATCTTTCGAGACAAAACTTTGACGGGCGTCGAAATTATATTGGTAAGTAATTTATATTGAATATTTTTATTACTGATTGTGGTTTCGTTCAACTTTTTGTTTTCATGCACGATTAGAGTTTAAATTACACAGTTAATTACGTTTTATTGTTGAATAGTTTTTATTTCCCATTACCCTAATTTCTCTCTACCCCTCACCTAACAAAAATCTAATCATTTCTGTACTTGTATAATCATTAAGTTTGCTATTGAATGGCATGTATGTGTCGAAACCGGTGGCAGATAATTAAAAATCAAATAACAAATGTAAATGTGAAAGAAAACTCTTCAAAACAAAATAAATCAGGCGACCAAAGGTTCTCGATCCTTGATCTAAGATCCGAACTAAGTAGGTGAGATCTTTACTGACGACGCAAACAGTCCTTTCTTCATTTTCATTTACGATATCTTCTCAAATATGCCCTTCGGTCATGCACGACCAGGCTCAATAGTATTTGATTGACTTGATTTATATTATCACGTCTTTGTTTTAAGTTCCTATCCATTTATTCATAATTATTATGCACTAGTGCAGACCTGTTAAAAATCACGGGATATGTTAAAAAATCTAATTAGTTAGTAAGTAACGCTTTCTTGAAAATGTAAAAAGCGCTGACCGTAGAAAAATCACGAAATCTGACGTTAAAGTGTCAAGATTATCCCTAAGAAATTTAAACAGTAGAAATAGGGATGATTTCTGGAAAAAGGAGAATACGGGGCGGTGCTAATAGCCTCCTTTTTTCCATTTATTGGATAACCAACATCCCTGCCGTAGGGTTCGCTACGTTTGGTGACTTAGCAGGGGTTCCTGGGTTCACGGGATGGGATTTATCTAGATCTTGGCGCAATTGCTATTGCCTGTCTACTCCGGATCGGGAGAGTCTGGTTGAGGGTAACCTTTTGACCTTTCCGGCTTGACTCTCTCGACCCATCGCCTTGCACCTCAATGGGAGGGATGAAGTCACACATTGACTCCCGGATTCCTTCCCACACTTCATATTTTTTTCCTTTCCAGAACTTCCTCTTCTTCCTATTCTTAAAAAGACTACACAGGCATCGCAATTTTTTTCCTCACGACCTTCTGTATGGAGATATTGTGAAAAAAGGCATTGATGTGGTAGTTTATAAGTTATAAGTAGTAGGCGGCTGGCGGAGGCAAAAAATGATCTTTTATTTTTTATAGCTAAGTCTGTTGGCCCCATAAAACAAATTAGACCGGTCAAATAACGATAGTTTTATTGTTTTGCCTTCAATAATTAGCGACTCTAGAATTTTCGTTTTGCCTCCGCCTTCCGCTAGTTATAAGTAATAATTCAGTCAAGTAATAAAATTCTTTACACAATGAGTTCCAATTTGAAAATATCACTTATATTCAAAACAAATCCGAGTTCATTGAACCAGAGTTAAATCACACACATACAGACCCGACAACCGTATTTAGATATTATCGTGTTTGATGATATTTCGAACTTTGCAAATGGGTTTACAAAAATGTGCGCGTCCCACGCGTGTCAAAGTTCGCAATTCCTGTTCTTGAGAATACATAAGTTAAAATTTATGGCTAAAGCTTGTGTCACTTTACAGAATTGAAGCCCACCTCGTTTCTAAGTGTCATGCTCCCTGGTCGGCAGTCCCAGTCTGTAGTCTGTAGGTTGGCAAGGCTCGAATAGATCTCTGTGCATAAACTGCATAATAAGTAATGAGATTACACGAGCAAGAGATATCGGTTGACCCGTTGATCGGGAGGTTCTAAAGCCATTCTGTCTTTATATTACAGTTGATGTTATTATTGTTTTTTCGTTTAGGTTGTTGTGGGATTTTGATCTGAATACTTATTAACTATTTCCCTCCTTTTGTTGCTGACTGAATTAATTCTTCAATCTAGTGTCCAAACAAACTGATTTAATTCGATCGTCAGTTCTGTTCGTTTAGTTTTTTTTTATTTTTCTATTTATCGTTTGAAACAATTACAAGTGTTAACAATTACTACATTAATGGAATTGCCATTGGGATATGCATAGATATTAGCAGTCCAATTAAAAATGTTCACAGCATGCGTAAATCAACAGGTGGAGATGCTGCTAGTGATAAAACAGAAATAATATTAAGCCAAATAAGATATAAAACATAGTACGTATACAGTACAGAGAAAGAGAAGAAAGCAATTGCATAATTTTTAAGTTCAAATTTTTCTATTTGCCATGACTTCGTATTAGCTTACAGCTAATAAAATTAGCATATGCTTTTTAAAATATACGAGGCTGCTTATAAAGACGTCTATATCGTCACTATTCAAGTCAATCTACACATTCAAGATATTGGATTGAAATAGGCAACATTGTTATTAAATAACTCAAGATTAACTAATTCTACTAACTGAATCCTTCTTTTGTTTATCCGTACCTTCGATTTCTGGATCATGTTTATTATAATATACGTAACTGGATAGCACATTATAGTAAATAATGGTGTAATATTTTTCTAAGGAAATTCAATAACCAAATTTATCTTTTTTCTCTTTTAACATGGGTTCTACAATTCCGGTTAATTTCTTACTCTCCTGTGTACGGTGTAAAATAATAGGATGTTCAATAAAATATATGTTTACCTACCGGTTGGAGTCTGGCATTCTCAATTTAGTTATTGGGATGTTATCACGTTCCAGAATGGTAAATACTTTTTGTATCGCCCTGGTGAAAGACTTCCATTCAGAATTGAACTGTTGCTTGAAATGTCTTTATTTGTGTTTGGTGACCAGATCTAAGTAGCCAGGTACTTCCTCATCTTTTCTTTCCCCATATCCTTTCCCTTCCTGCTACCTTCAGCCTCATGAAATGCCCAAATTGGAGATGCCGTAATCTCACTGGTTTCAGACTCAGGGTGCAGTTGAGACCCTTGTACAGTATTCATATAAAAAAATAAAAGAATTTTACATATACTACTCCCAGCGAGAGTTCACGTCATCATTCTAATATCTACTGTCTTTTTCGTTTTCAAACGAGATGTCTAAGAAGAAAAAGGATGAACGTCGATGACGTCAGTACGAGCTCTTGCTGGAACTAGTTTAAGAGTTGGCTAATGAGATATAGTCACTAATTACAACTAGAGTTATTTGAAGCAACTTCTCCATTCTGAATGTGAAATTCCATGATCAAGCATTTGACAATGCATACCCACATAAATTTCCAGAATACCCTATCTTCATAGGACCTACTTAACTATTTAAAATAGTTTTTGGGTCGACTTTTTTGATAGCACAACATACAAATTCCCGTTTTAGAGTCCATTTTTCGATGAATTTGGCGTAGAGATTTGCATTTTTGTGTGAAGGCAGTTCTGCAGATGGCAGCTGACAGAAAGTGGTTCAGCATGTGTGATGGTCTCCGAACAGCGAACGGGTCAGCCCCCGCCGCAGTGCGCTCTAAAGAGATATTATTACGACACATTGGTGGAGTTTAAATGCGAGGTCAAGTTCAGAACCGGTAAGTTAACTGTACCTCTCTCCGGCCAGTGCTGAGTCCCGTTGGCAGGCTTTACTACCTGGTCCCCAGCTGGCAAAACACCCGTAGAGCTGCGTACCACCTCTTCAAAATATCTTACCATACACAAGCAACATTTAGAAATAACTAAAACATTGATTTTAACCTTTTTACTTTACTTTGTCTTTTTATTGTCACATCTTGATTGTTTTGGATCAGTTTGCCGATATTCCACCTGGGAGAGGTGCTATAATGGTTAGTTAATGACGGAATTGCAGAAACGCTTTTGATCTTGCACGAGGTGCTCCTTGCGTCTTAATTAGTGTATTTGTTCATTGAGTTTTTGGTAATGTAGATGTGTAGTTCTGCCTGATATTATTTTATTATTTTGACCCTCTTAGTGCAAATTTAAATTAAATAAAGCATCTTTGCTGTAATTATTTTATGTCGGCGGAAGTGTTATTTCATAATGATTGAAAATATTTCGTGGAGGAATTGATCATTCCCCAATGATTACAAGATATAAAATGTTTATTGTTTTAATTAATAAATTGTTCTTTAATGCTTTTGGTTTGAAGCTGTTCGTTAATCACTTTTGTTAATAGTGTTAAGGAAATTAAAATAGTATAACATTATATGAAATACAAATATATAATTAAAGGCTGCTCTCAAGAGAGCAGCGTTAGGTTCAAAACGAATTGTCTTACAATGCAAATAAACTGCAGCTGCATTAAAATATGCGTTTTAAATAATGTAACATTGTTTCCAAAATTATATTATTTTTTAAACGTAAGTAAGTAAATCACCGCCATGAAACCAAAAACCTTTTCAAATTTTTATCATTTTAAAAAAACGTTGCGTTTAATAATTATTTATTTCGATTCCATGATAGTTGACAGTTGTCCCCCTGTATATTTATATACAATGTGCATATGTTTTTTTTGTTATTTATTTTTGGGGTGTTATGCCGTGTTTCGCTACCTCCTTCTTTAGCCAACGTTTCGGACAGCGTTACAGTGTCCATCATCAGGGCAGATGAGCTATGATGGACACTGTAACGCTGTCCGAAACGTTGGCTAAAGGAGGTGGCGAAACACGGCATAACACCCCAAAAATAAATAACAAAAATACTTTTGGCCGTGAAAACCTAAAAACATACAATATGCATATGGAGTCCTACTTACACAAAGGGATCCCGAATTGGTATGCAGAGAGGATGTACCGCCGAATAATAAAAACATAAAACATTATTTATATAATTGTTTTTTTTATGATATTTTTTAAGTAATTAATCACCTCGTTCTTTAATATTTTGTCTATACTTATAATAATATTTGGCTTATTTATAAAATGCCATTTTTACGAAAAATCATCTCAAGGGCGCTGTTTGTATTTTGTTATTTTTATATTAATCTCTTATCCTGACGAAGAAAACTTTGTTTTTGAAACATGTCCATAAAATTAATTATATAGTAGTGTATACAAAGTTATTTGTTTTCATTAAATATAAAACATATTTTTTATTTAGGAAAAACTACTTGTCTGTATATACTAGCGTTTGTTATCCATACCAACTTATTATTAATGCTTAGTTCACACTGAGCTATATATCTGCGAGCAGATATCTGTTGATTCGCGAGCGCTTATCTTTTGTCCTTTCACACGAGGCTATCAAATATTTCTTCCTGTGGTAGGGGAGAGGGGGTCAGTCGAATTAGGGAGCGGCAACGGAACGTATATTTTTTGTACTGAAATCTGTCAACTTGACACGGGTCTAGGCAGCTCCGTAATTACAATGACCCCCTCTCCTGTTTTAGTCGGAGAAGGGGAGAGTTATCTTCTGGGATATCGCGTCTGGAGCGGTTACGTCTGAGATGTGTATTGTCTATGATTGATCTGCGCTTAAAAACGCTTAGGTGTAAACGGTCTGAAGGGATTGTATGGAGAGCGTTATTTGGCGTGCTATGATATTTTATATTTGATAGCTGAGTGTGAACCAGCTCTAAAGGTGTTTTTGAAATCAATTTTAGGTTTGACATTGGTAAATAATGCACAAAAATTATATTTTATAATAATTATAATTTCGGGACAGGGGCAACTGTCGGGGGATCATATGTCGGGTCACCATTAATATTGTATTCAAGTTAACTGGTCGACACGTCTTCCCACGTAACCTACGGACCACAGAAAAACATCATAATACATAAATATTTTTATTTATTTGTAAGAGACAAACAGCTTAAATTGTAATAATATAGAGATACATATATACAAGTTAAATTAAGTCAAGCCAAAAAGGAAATGCGTAAAGCCGTAAGCCTTAATAGTCTTAATGCACATGTTGTTAAATACGATATTGGCAAATCAAAAAACGATTTTCAGTTTTTGGTGTGAAATTGCGCAACCTGTTTTATATATTCTAAGAGCTCGTTCACACACAGCTATAAAATATAAAAGATCATCGCACGCCAAATAACGCTCTCCATACAATCCCTTCAGAAAGGCTATTCCCTAAAATTTGTGATAAGAGATCGTTCTCCCGCGAGATGTCCAGTCAGATTGGTGTGATTGGTAAATTTTCGATCGCGCTGGCCACGCTCAATACGCCATCATCTTGGACATTTCCCCCGATTTTGTTTGAATATTAGTGTGTTAATCTAACATTTAGTCTTAACACTAGTCTTTCAAAATAAATACTAATTCATTTTGGCATTAATCCATACTAATATTATAAATGCGAAACTGCTCGAGTTTGTTTATGACCTTTTCACGCATAACACAATATAAAGACTTTAATAATTCTTTCACCAATATAAAGCTAAATTATATGCGCAGACTACAGGTTGTATATGATGGTAAGCTCTGGCGTTATGAAATTATAAATATTAATATATTATATTTGTTATACGTTTTCTGTCGCTAACAAAAGCGAGTTTTTGCTAACGTCAGAAAAAAATCTTTTCCATGGAAACAATGTTGATATATTTTTGGGCTCTATGCTGGTAGATACTCAGTCTACTGGTCAGCTACTACTGCAGAAATTTTAAATATTAGAATTCGTTTTTTTTTTGTACAAGCTTGGAATAAATGTCAGATTTGAGTTCCTGTATTAAAAATATAATTTTTAATTAAATGAAGACATTATGAGCGAAACTCAATCGAAAATCTGGAAACAGAAAAATCAGAAAAAGATATTGGCACCTCTGGGACTCGAACCCAGGACCTCCCTACTTTCCGGGTTGGGCGCTCTTATCCACTGAGCTAAGGTGTCGATATCCAATTCGGTCACTTTTAACTGTACCATACTTCGACTAAGAACCACCCATATTATCTTCATTTTTCTTAACGCATATTTTTATTGGCTGCCATCTTTATGAATGATTGCAAGATTCAACTCGAACTAAATGCAATCTAGATGGTGTCTGGATAAATTATTATCCATTTTATTTAATGTGCGACATCTATTGACTCTTCAGCAAGTCTGGGATGAATATTATTATTTATTATTTTAACTTTATGAGTAAAGCCTCAAACTGTAATATTTAATTAAATGAAGACATTATGAGCGAAACTCAATCGAAAATCTGGAAACAGAAAAATCAGAAAAAGATATTGGCACCTCTGGGACTCGAACCCAGGACCTCCCTACTTTCCGGGTTGGGCGCTCTTATCCACTGAGCTAAGGTGTCGATATCCAATTCGGTCACTTTTAACTGTACCATACTTCGACTAAGAACCACCCATATTATCTTCATTTTTCTTAACGCATATTTTTATTGGCTGCCATCTTTATGAATGATCTAGATTGCATTTAGTCCGAGTTGAATCTTGCAATCATTCAGGGAGATAATTGATAAGTGCAAGCGCTACAGTAATTTCCCGTAATACCATGCGAGCGAAGCCGCGGGGAAAAGCTAGTCTTCTTATAAATGTAAAATCAACAGTGATGAGGGTAGCAAAGTTTAAAGTCATGCAATGTCCAGTGTTTTCAATATAATGTTCTCCACGTGCAAAGTCGTATCTTCCCCAAGCATAAACTTTCTAAAAAAGTGTGTTTATCGGAAGTGACCTGCCAGGTAAGTATGTTTCTGTATCTATTAAAATAAATCTATTAAATAATAAAATTAGATAAATCCTAAGAATTCAAAATAAATTGTAAAGCGCCCTTGATGTGATTTTTCACAAAAACGGCGCTCTACAAATTGTCCAATTATTATTATTATTATTTGTACAAAAGTTTGGCTTCATATTATTCTTTATTTTGTTGCAATTTCTAACACGATAATAAGCCACTGAAATTGATGATTGAAATAATTTTCACCGTCGCCCATTTTAAAATTCAAATTTTAAACTGATACTTATAAAAACCGGATTTTTTTTACATTAACTCTACACAGGAGGCCCTGAGAAAAATAATTTCTCTCAGGGCCTATGTCATCTGAGATGCTGTGTGGAGGGTCTTTTTGAGGATTGGAACGAATGAACATTGGTCTTGAAAAGACCCATGTTGTAGGAAGGAGGAAACACAGAGGCCGGCAAATCATTCCACAGCAGAGCTGTTGAACACAAGAATGAGTCGAAGAAGCGACCCGTTCCCATGTGACAAATGTCAACCGTGTACATATGTTGGGCACGCGTTTGGCGTGTTTCCCGACTATGCACCGGTTTCGAAGAGATCAATGACGCTTCTTCCATTGAAATACCGGTAGAAAAAGGATAGCATTCCCACCCGACTAGGGTTACCATTTGGAAAATTGAAAAATCCTGGCAAAAAGCCGGACAGTCCAAAAAAAGTCCGGACATTTGAATCACATAATGCAAATATCAGGTACGCACTTCATAACGGTATGGTCGTGATAGCGAACGATCGCTCAACTCCGTCAAGTATCTGGCGCTGAAAAATATTAAAATTTATATATTTGTCGAAAAAAAGTGTTAGGTTTTGAAGAAAATATTTTATATTTGAACTTGAACTTGTTGATTGTTTGCAACTGCAATTAAAATTGTTTATTGTTTGATTTCCATGAGTTGATTGTTACAGAAGATTTGTATTTTGTTTTTAGATGAGTGAGAAATTAATAAAGATTAAAGACTTATTTGATATTACTTATGAAAGCTTTATTACTCATATTCCATCTAAACCAAAAAATCCGGGCAAATTAAAGGGCCGGACAAAGTCCGGACAAAAGGCTAGAAGTCCGGACATGTCCGGATTAATCCGGATGGATGGTAACCCTACACCCGACGCCTGTGCTCTAAATATTGCAATCCGTTTGTTAAGTTAGGAGAATCTATCAAACGAACCGCCTGTTCTGCACAGAGTCGAGGGTTTTTTCAGGTATTTTGGGGCTCCAGACCAGAGGTGGCTGCCAAATTCAACCGATGTAACAAAAAAACAATAATTTTATATAAAAACTTTATATCAAATCCGGTGATAAGTGCAGCAGGTACCGAACGTGTCAAAAAACAAGCACTAAAATTAATTACAGTATACCTACCTAGTACTCACGAATGCAAATCGAATCAACTCGAATAAAAAATGGTCTCCGGTACTCCTTGTAGATTATCTTTGCTTTTTACATTTAGGGTTACCACAAATAATAATCATTCTCTGCAATAAATCAAGCGTTTGATTCAATTACAACTTGGTAAGGGTTGCCACCCTTGTCCGCAGGGGTTTGTCTACCAGGGGAGCAGAAGAAAAATAAGGTAACTTTTCAAAGTCCCATACACTTATAAAATATATTGGTAGATCAATTTTTAATATGTTAATCACGTGTTATTTATTGCATTTTTTGATTAGCCCAGCACTTGAATTCGGCTTATAGATTGCATTTACATAAGTGGTAAATGTTATTATAACTGGAAGATGATTGGAGGAGGCAGTGGCGTAGCTAGCAAGAGTGGCACACGGGGCTGAAAACGTGGCGTCACCACGAGAAATAGTGTGGTGTCCCACCCCCTATAAAGTTAACTTTGAGAAATTCAAAAGGCAAATTTCGACATCATAAAAAATAAAAATATTCTTAGCTAGTCAAATGTTTAAAAAAAAATTCAAAATCTTAAAAATTACTTATTATAATTCCTTAATTATTTATTTATATACACCCAACAATGAAATACAGAAAAAAACACACATATGATTGATAATTTTTCAATCGGTTATCGAGCGATTCTGCTATGTTTTTTGTATTCGGGTTTTGCGTTTATCAATTATCGTTTATTACATAAAAATTAACTATCCAATCCACTTACCTTGTTTTTTGAAAGATGTCTTATTTCAACACTTTTAAAACACCAACAGAATAACAACTTTTTCACTAATTCACGCCCACCAATAAATAGGTTATAATTCCATTCACGAGTTCACGTCAATCACAATGTACGAAAGAAATGAGAATGACACAGGTGACAAACGAGGAAAATTTCAGGGAAATCCCCAACCGAGCAATAGTTAGAGCTAGGAACGAAAATAAAACAACAGAATTCTTAGGGAATCCCTGACCGACCCAGCCATAGAGCTACGAAAATATAAATAACAGACCGTGTTCAAGTGTAAAATATTTTTGTGGTAATATTCTACCTTCATAATTTTTTTTCCACGGTCGGGTGTCAACCCCCATCGGCACCCGGGAGAGATATTCCCATTTTAAAGTATAATTTTAATAGTAGGTACCTAATGCTTGCTGAAAGTGGGATGCTATGGGTGTATATCTCCCTACAGTTTGGTATAAGGTATGTAAAAATTTGGCAAGTTATTGATTTCATATTCTATATTACAAAGAGTGATTGTAACTCTGGTTCATTGAACTCTGATTTGTATGGAATTTAAGTGTCATTTTCATAATTGGAACTGATGTTTCAAGGATGTGATTAGGAATTTGATATGACTTACATATCTTTACTGTCCAAGAAAAAATATTATTATATTTACAGCTGCAACTCTTTTAACGACATCAATATGAAGCAACAAATTGTTGTTATTTTTGTATGCGACACCTCACAAGGACGCCCATGTCTGAATTGTAAAAAGATAGGGGAACTATGTCACTACCGATTTTTTAATGTGGTCCTTGAAGAGACCCCGATTATACAAAAACGAGTCAAAGATACCACCCGTAAAACCAACATCAACTGCGAACGGGTATGCACTAGGGATCAAAGCCGCTTGCTCCTTAGAGCAGGCTCCATTAAAATACCTGTAGAACAGACTCAGCCTACATTGCTGTCTGTGCATTAGAGATGGCAACCGATCTGTTAACAATGGATTGTGAATCAGACGGACCGCCCTTTTGTACAGAATCAAGTAGGTTTATCAAGTATTTTGGGGCTTCAGCCCAGAGGTGGCTTCCAAATTCAATTGTTGGAAGTACTTGAGATTTGTATAGGGTTAGCAGCTCCCTGGTTATATTTATAATTAAAACTTCAATCAACAAACGTTGTTGATTTTTTATTGGCCACTCGACACTTATTGACTTAGTGGGCCATTAATTCGAAATTGCAAAAATATTGCAACAGAAAATAAAGGTCTAATTTAAAATGACGGAGTTGCAGCTGCTACCTACTTTGAAGAAGCAGGTGGAAAAAATATATTTTGAATTTGATATTGAAAGCTAGTGTAATATATCTACCGAATCCGTTTGATCGATTGTATTTTAACTTTGGATTTGAAATGATAATATTCTTAGTTCCTACCGGGATGTTACGTACCCAGTTCTTACCCAAGATTCGTACAAAATGCGATCAACAAGGTTAGCTCATCGAGAGAATAGAGCGGTGATAGGCTAAAAATTCGTGACGTAGGTTGAAGTCCATTGGGAGATTTGAATTAACTGCAATACAAGTGGCGGTGTTTTACTTCGAAATTTCGAAAGCGGTTCGACGAGTTTGTTTTCAAAAAATGCCCGTATTAGCTAACCCTTGTCAAACGCATTTTCTACCTTAGTTCCTACCTCTTAGAACCTTAGTTCCAACCTCTCCCTAACCATAACCTTGCTGGAAAAATCAGGTTTGTATCAGGTAGGTTTTCACGGCCATCATCAGGGCAGACGAGTCCTGGAATGGACACTGTAACGCTGTCCGAAACGTTGGCTAAAGAAGGAGGTAGCGCAACACGGCATAACACCCCAAAAATAAATAACATAAAATTGCTGGAAACATATTTTAAACTTGGAACAATGGAAGAAAATAGTGAAAAATATCGACAAATTATTAGTTCATTACGCATTACGCAGGAATACAGTTTTGAATCACGCACCCATGCACTCAAAATCATTTGTAAGTTTTTCTCCACCATTTTCTCCCTCCTAAAAAGTATTCCTGCAACTCTTCTTCGACGTGCAACAGACATGTGCTTTTTATTTTTATTTGTTAGTTATAAAGTTTTATCTTTGTAATTTGAAAGCATCTGCTCCGAGCATAAGAAAGCTTATCTTTTGATTATCATTCCCAGCTGCCTTCTGCATTACATGCTTCTTATGGATGTTTTTATTCGTGGTATTACTTATTTATAGATTCAGATACATATTGGTTACATAATACATTTCTTGGATTGTCGTATCTATATGTGATAACGTAGTTACAGGGAAATCCAGAAATATCCTTCTACGAAATAAAATGATAAAAAAATTGTCGAGGAACGCACAAGCCTATATATGTTTATTCTCTGTATGTCTTATATCACTACATTGTGCATCAATGGGTAGATGACCGGACAACTCAGAATCGTGCAAAATCAACACATCATTTGAAAGGTCATTAAAAATGATGAAAGAATTATACACAAAAAAATTGTTTGATAGGTTACGTTACGTTAGGTTACGGGCTATTTTTTTCTCATAACTTTTAATGACTTTTCAAAGAGGTTTTGAAATTGCATGATTTTGAATCGTCATGGACCCAATGGGAAATAGGCATTAAAATCGTTTTGTAAACTGAGTCTAGAAGCGGCCGATTTAAGCGCAAAGGTGATTTTAATTTATTTTGTGAATAATTTTATAAGAAATAAAAAAGTTGATAAAGGAAAATTGTCACAAATAATCATAGCCAAAAACTATCATTTTTTAAGTTGTTTCTTGTAATATGCGTTCATAATTTTGTAATTAAAGGTTCGTAATTAAATTAGTAATTTTATTATTTTTAGTAAAGTTAATATTTAATATTTTTTGTAAGTTTTTAGCAATTTTATTTGAGTTCTTCTCAAGCGAAACTATAGTAAAAGCTTCAATGTATCCGAAACATATTTCTTGGTATTCACAATGTACCTAAACCAATTCGTAGAGAAGATTAATCCATTAATGAATCCGTTCCAGAGTGGAAGATACTATCAGTATCGCCCTGGTGTAAGACCACCATTCAGAATTGAAACGTTGCTTGAAATGGCTTTAGCCGTGTTTAGCGACCAGATCTGAATAGCCAGGTACTTCCCCACCTTCCTCTTCCCTATCTCCTTTCCCTCCCCACTACCTTCAGCCTCACAACATACCCCAATTGGGGATGCCATAGTCTCACTGGCTCGAGATGGGAGCAGTTGGGGACTCTTGTACGGTATTCATATAGAAAAAAGATTTTAAAAATGTATTATAAATTTTATTTGCACACAGGTTTTTGCAATAAATTAAATTTTTCCAGCAATTTTGTCGTTCATACAAAAAATAATTAATAAAGACATATTTTTAGAATTAATTAATTCCAAAAAAACGTCTTACAATACTTTTCGAGTGACCTGTATAAAATATTATCTACCTGGGTATATTATATCTGTATGTATGTACTGCGATGAATGGATCTCTTGTGCGTTCAATGGGGTTGATTCAAGGCCTCCTCGAGGTACTTTCCGGTAGCCAACTTCTTGATCATAAGCAGGAATCCGACATTCAAACTCTATTTAAAATTCAGGGAGATTTTTCTGAACCAGATGTAGAAAATAACTCAGAATCGAACCCCTCCTACCTACAATCAATGCTAAACTTCATAGAAAGATCGAGAAAGTTTGAGATGGTTTAGAAAAGCACTCAAAATGTCTGATGCATAAAATACAGACATCCAGTAAGCCGCCCCAAGCAAATGTGGTAAAAGAAGCAACTCCAGAGGCTGTGTGAGGAGACGCTGAGCCTGCTGTGGATGGTGGCAGGTCGGACCAACCGTGGTATTCCATTCGTGGTGACTAAGGTTGAAGTTTTCAGACTTCTTCTCCAGTCGATTCTTCATTGCTGAGGATCGTGATCCCTCCTCCAATTTCCATGGAGGACAAGGTTCCTTCACTCCTCATGGTTCTGCGCTGCTTGGAGAGCTGCGGACTCCGAAGTACAGGACTCTAGTGATACTCCAGCGCGTTGGTAACCTTTCTCTGCTACTGCCTTCCACTTTGCCAGTGATTATGAATTTCTCCAAGTCCTCAGTTTGGCGAGCAACGTGTCAAAAGTCTTTAAGCCTCGATGACATTGAGCGAGTTTACAAGCTACTAGCCGGTAAGTTTAAAAGCGGGTGAATCGGCGGCTGAGATTGTCATGATGACACACAAAACTGTCTACTCGCTTAGTAGCGACAGTAGCAGCTAAAATAACGACTCCCGCGCGAACCGATTCGGTCGACATTTCGTAAAAAAACTTGAGCTCGCAGCTAGCGCCACACGCTAGCCAGTAGCGAGAATAAAAATAACGGCTCCCGCGCGAACTTTTTCTGACAGTTACGAAATCAGCTGTTAGCAGGCCGCCATTTTGAGTGAGTAGCGAGTAAAGTTGACCACCTTTCAACTTTTTTCGTAGATTGTCCACAATCTACTAGTTAGAAGGTAATGCGATGAAACTGAGCGAGTTTACCAGCAACTATCTGAGAAATTCGCTATCTGTGAATCGGCTTTAAAATACGTTGTTGAAAGCCTATTGTGGATGCCTAGCTCTTCCAGAATGGACACATTTGTGCGTCTGGCTGTCCATGGAACCCCGAGCACTATGCTGTATAACGTGGGCTACATAATACACTGGACGGTATAACTTTTCAAGGGTGTTCTGTTTTATCATTGTTCTGTTTGATCAGGTTACGGTTTACGGTGTTTTTACTTACGCCTCGATTACACTGAGCGAGTTTACAAGCTACTAGCCGGCGAATTCAATATCCGCTAGCAAACTCCTTTAAGCCTCGATTACATTGAGCGAGTTTACAAGGGATACTATCTATATGGGAAATTCACTATTGTTAGTAATCTCGCTCGGTGTCATCGTATTACTTGCTAACTAGTAAATTGTGGACAATCTACGAAAAAGGTTGAAAGGTGGTCAACTTTACTCGCTACTCGCTAGTGTTTGCCTAAAGATGGCGGCCCACCAACAGCTGATTTCGTATGTCAGAATTAGTTCGGGTGGGAGCCGTTATTGGTTAGCGTGTGGCGCCAGCTGCGAGATCAAGTTTTTTTACAAAATGTCGACCGAATTCGACCGAGAGTCGATATTTTAGCTGCTACTGTCGCTTTTGAGCGAGTAGACAGTTTTGTGTGTCATCGTGACAATCTCACTCGCCGATTCACCCGCTTTTAAACTTACCGGCTAGCAGCTTGTAAACTCGCTTTATGCATTCGAGGCTTTAGTGTAAAATCTGCTAGTTAGCTAGTAATATGATTACACTGAGCGAGTTTACTAGCAGATGTGAATTCGCCGGCTAATAGCTTTAAACTCGCTCAATGTAATCGAGGCTTTACTTAGAGTAAGGTACCTAGTCAGAGTGGAAGATGTTCTCAGTATCGGCTAGGTGTAGGACCACCATTAAGAATTAAAACGTTGGTTGAAATGGCTTTAGTTTGAGAACTTTTAGATCTGAATAGCCAGGTACTTCTCCATCTCCATCTCCCTCTCCCTCATCTCCTTCCCTTCCCCACTACCTTCAGCCTGATGCCGTAGTCTCACTGGCTCCAGACGGGAGCAGCTGGGACTCTAGTGAGGTATTCACATAAAAAGGTAGGTATCCACCTGGCTACCTACCTTAAATTTGAATAAATCATATCTGAACGCAGTCACTAATCATGTAAGAATGTAACAATGTCCCGAATTGAACAATGCCACATACGAAATATTCGGTTTTTCATTGTCAATTGTAAAAATCAAATATGAATTATGAATATTTTAAGAACATTTTTTTGTAGAAGAATGAGATGCTATCAACAATAAAGAGTACAATCACATAAGGCCGGTGAATATTCAATATAAACCTATTAAAAACATTACAATTTGTCTTTCAAGGAGGCAAATACGTGTTGCATATAGCTATGTATTGTATACATACACCAATGGATATAGGAAATGACACGTGCCAACTAATATGCTTAATATTCTGAAAGCTTGGATACCGAAAGCTTTATCTGGAACTGCATTTTGGTTATCAGTTTTTATTAGGTACCTAATTGAAAGCTGTTTTGAACCATCAAACTGTGGTTACAGTCTATAGTCTATATTAATATTATCATATACTAGCTTTTCCCCGCGACTTCGCTCGCATGGTATTACGGGAAATTACTGTAGCGCTTGCACTTATCAATTATCTCCCCCCCCCCCACCCCCATCCCCCCCGCATTCCATATATTCATTCCCTTACATTCAGTTTTCAAACATCTCGCCTACCACCTAAATTTCATAATGCTATAGCTCAAAGAAAAAAAGAATTACTTTTCCAATATTGTTCATCCGTTCGGAATTTACGCGCTTACAAACATTTCAGATGTTCATTTTTATTTAAATATTTGGATGATCGTAAATATAATAAAAAAAACTCTATTTATCATTCAGTCTTTACAATCGTTACGAATAATATTTTTAATATAGGAACTCTCATTTGACATTTATTCCAAGCTTGTCCAAAAAAAAAATCTCGAATTCTAATATTTGAATTTTCTGCAGTAGTAGCTGACCAGTAGACTGAGTACCTACCAGCATAGAGCCCAAAAATATATCAATATTGTTTCCATGGAAAAGATTTTTTTCTGACGTTAGCAAAAACTCGCTTTTGTTAGCGACAGAAAACGTATAACAAATATAATATATTATTTATTTTATTTATTTATCAAAAGTATACAATACAGAATATAGTATATTATATAAAGCATTGTACTCCCAGGAGTTAATAAACTCATTGCGGGAATGATACGCATTACATGAAACATATAGCTGTATGTATTAAATGGACATATGATGGGGACATACACAACATTATTATTTCAGATAGTCATTAATAAGATGAAGTTTGAGCATGTTAGTTTGGGTCTTTTTACATTGACTTGCACGTTTGATCTCGTTGGGTAGTTGATTATATTTTGTGTGAGCTATGTATTCTAGGGATCTAATATTAATATTTATAATTTCATTACGCCAGAGCTTACCATCATATACAACCTGTAGTCTGCGCATATAATTTAGCTTTATATTGGTGAAAGAATTATTAAAGTCTTTATATTGTGTTATGCGTGAAAAGGTCATAAACAAACTCGAGCAGTTTCGCATTTATAATATTAGTATGGATTAATATTATATGAAATCCGAAACAACTGCACCATAATAAAAACTAAAATACTTGTAGAACTTAATAATAATATGCAATAAAAAGACAAATAAATTTGTTGTAGACCACTTTTATTTTATTGACACTACCGGTTTCGGAAATATCCTTCCTTCGTCAGGAGATCATTATTGTAACTGAGTTACCTCTTTATTGTAACTGAGTTACAATATTCTCCTGACGAAAGAAGGGTGCTTCCGAAACGGTAGTGTTAATAAAATAAAAGTGGTCTAGGTACAATAAATTTATGTGTTTTTTTGTTGTAAATTATGGCGAGCCACAAAGTTAATGCTTTTTACAAATATTTAATAATAATAATTTTTTTTTGTTTGCACGTTGCGTTTTCATTTCAAGAAAGTCAGCGTTTAATTAATTCAGTAAAGGTAATTATTCAAATTGTGATCTCGCCGTGTTTATTTGGACTTTTTATACGCCTTTTTAAAAATATTATGGTACCTAGGTAGGTAGGTACATTTTGCGAGGAGGATACGGCTATCGCCGCTCCGGCAACCACTTGCTGGATGACCAACACCTCTGCGATAGGTCACTCCGAGTGGTTCGCTACGTTTGGTGACTTAGTTTTTATTTTATTTAAACCTATCTAGTAACTACCTAGGTAGGTACCAATTTAGGTATGTATTTGTAAACATTATTATTTTTTTAAGTGAATACCACACAAAAGAGTCCCACTGCTCCCAAACGTCTGGAGTCAGTGAGACTACCTACCTATGCAGTTTCGGCATCCCCAATTGGGGTATGTTGTAAGGCTGAAGCAAGGGTGTAGCTATAGCATTCGCATAGACAGGTTCGACCCCAAGGGCGGTGGTTCGATACTGGGTGGTGCAGTGGAGAAAGAAGGGTGGGGTTAGGGTTACCATTTAGAAAATTGAAAAATCCTGGCAAAAAGCCGGACAGTCCAAAAAAGTCCGGACATTTCACAATCACATAATGCAAATATATGAGAGCAAATACAAAGGTGTTGTTATCGATGATGTAAAGCTATTCTACGAAGTAACAGCCGTCAATTCATTCATATCCCAACAAACGATGCATTTTTTAGTATGATGGTTCATAAAATGTAGGTTACCATTTTTACAAACTTCGCAATCGCCAGATTGCCCATTGTATTGAGTATTTGCGAGTTCATTTTTGCTATCCAAGCTCAAAACGCAAGTCTAGAAAGAATGTTTTCTCTAATGGAAGCTCAGTGGACAAAAGAGCGTAATAGGTTATCTGTACCCTTGGTCAGATGATTGGTTGTTGATGATTCAATACAACCTTAAAACTATGAGCTGCGAAGAATTCTATAAGAAAACTTTGAATGAACGGGAGCTGCTCTGTCAAGTATCTGGCGCTGAAAAATATTAAAATGTATGAATTTGTCGAGTTTTGAAGAAGATATTTTATGTTTGAATTTGAACTTATTGATTGTTTGCAACTGCAATTAAAATTTATTGTTTGATCTCCATGAGTAGATTGTTAGATAAGATATATATTTTGTTTTTAGATGAGTGGGAAATTAATACAGACTTATTTGATATTAGTTATGTAAGTTTTATTACTCATATTCCATCTAAACCAAAAAATCCGGACAAATTGAAGGGCCGGACAAAGTCCGGACAAAAGGCTAGAAGTCCGGACATGTCCGGATTAATCCGGACGGATGGTAACCCTAGGTGGGGTGGAAAATTTATTCGAAAGTTTTTTGAGACCTCTAGGTACCTAAATAGTTACCATATACATCACGCTTATTTATCACAAATAATATTGTAATTTCGAAAAACGTCTACGAGTACCTACTTCTAGGTACTTAGGTACCTATTCTCTTTTTTTCCTATGCAATACCGAGGTCTATTGCAAGGACCCCTTAAATTCTCCCTTATATGCAACCTCGGGCTGATGATAGTGGGAAGGGGAAGGAGACGGAAAAAAGGAAGGTAGGGAAGTACCTTCCTACCTACCTACCTGACTATTCAGATCTGGTTATCAAATATGACTAAAGCGGTTTCAAGTACCTAACGTTTCAAACCTGAATGGTGGATACTGAGAGAATCTTCCAATCTGGAACGTGCCACAAATCACTTAAATGTAGATAGACAGGTACCTACCTACCTTTGAAGAAATTTTAAAATAAACAAATTAATAATATAAAATTTAGGATTTGAACCCGCGACCTCCGGAATTCTAGGTAGGTAGGTACCTACCTAGTCATCGATTAGGTAGGTACCTAATTAACTGTTCATAAACGAACGAGTAGGTAGGTACTTACCCACTTTATTAATTATTCAAATACAGAAGCATCCCAAATTTAAAAACAAAAAGCATTTCAAATTGAAACAATAGAACAACATCCACAGGTAGGTAGGTACTTACCTAAGTTTAAAATTCGAATAGAACAACATTCGTCGCCATCGGCCATCGGCTATTCACACGAAGAAAAGGCGTGCAACGAACACGTGTGACGTGGCACGCGCCTAGCTTCCGCCGATCGCGTGATATGATTCGATACAGGAAGGTTCGGGATAATTTGCCCTATCGGAATTGACACATTTTCTGCAAAGGATTGTTGATTGGACTAATAATCGATATCATATATATAATTATAATTATATATATAATATAATATATAATTACACTACACGATTTCGTATATGAATGGCTGTTTTGATGTAGGTAAAATCTTCCTCTTAATGTTTATTATTTAATAATTAAACTTTCAAGCAGTTTCAAACCTTTTCCCATCCATTTCCTTTTTCCCTCTAATGATTTTTGATTAAACCAACAATAGGGGATTATTACCGCCGCCCCGGGAACCATTTATTGGATAACCAACACCTCAGCCATGGGTCACCCCAAATAATCAAGTCTTAAAAGGGGTGCCCGTTTTCGTGGACTGAGGTTTGTCAGGGTCTTGGCGGCGAATGCGTCTGCCCATCTATCTGCTGCGTGGCGTGCAGAATCGAGAGAGACTGGTTGAGGGAGGCCTTTTGACCTCCCCAGCCGGACTCTCTCGACCCATCGCCTTTCACCATGGTTGGAGGGATGGATTCATACGTCCGTCACTCCCGAATACACTTTTAAAAAAAAAAAAATTTTAAGTTTTCTTTATTCATTGAAATTGTTTGTTACATTAATTTTAGAATTTTTCGACCCCCATGCTAGGCACATGCCCGTGTTGTGGAGGTCGATTTTTCATATATTACATTAACATATAAGCAATATAAAAAATTTGCGAGAATATAAAAAATATAAAATAAAATATTAATAAAGAAATATTATAGAATACAAAAGAATATAAAATTATGTAAATTGCTTTAGAGTAATTATAAAAGAGTTAGGAAGAATATAGTAGAATATAAAATAATACAGTACTAAAAGTGTAGAACATAAAAAACATATATATATATATATATATATATATACTAGAAAGAATGTAATAAAGTAGGTGATTATAAAATACATAAGATCAAAGTAAGTGCTATATAAAAAGCAAATAATTAAAGGTTTTTTGTTACGATGGAAATCTATATGTGCGTGGTTATATTGGTAGGTAGGTTACTCTGACCCCCAGATTTCTACTCACCCCTCATATCTTTTTCCTTCCGAGAACTTCCTCTCCTTCATTTTTTTTAAAATACCCTCCAAATAGCATCCCCGAAGATGAAATAGGCCGATTAAAATTATTTTCCTTAGGGCTTCATGTGTGGAGCTAATGTAAAAAAAATGTCTCGTTTGTTTGGCATATTCGACAACCTTATCTTTGCATTCCGGGGCGTCGCTACTGTAGATACTTTAGATACAGACATATTTGTAAATCATGTATAATTTTGATAGTTTGGATTCTACTGACTTTAAAGTACAAACATTAATTACCTACATCGACTGTAGGTACGTAAAAAGTTATGAATGATGAATACTTTGAGATAAGTTTGTGTATTTGGAAAGTACGTTTACGAAAGACGAAATAGAGATATTGAAAGAAGGGTTAATGCAGGTAACTCTATTAATGAACGCGGTGGCGCTAACAAAAAATTGTCCAAAGAAGTGATGCTAGCTAGCGGTCCACAATGGAGTGCTGGGATCTTCCCTGATGTATGTCAGCGAAGCATGAACTGGTAAACCGAGGATGAAAATAGATTTAATGCTGTATAGCTGATATCCCTGAGGCATCTGTGTGGTAAAATCATTCATGGCCGTTTAAGAAATGTGGAATTTTGTAAATAATTGAAGTTTGATGTAAGCGTAATAGAAAGATAAGGAACATGGTGCTCCTTGACGGCCGGCGTAGTTCAGCGGTAAGGCTCTTGTCTCATATTCCGAAGGTCGCAGGATCGAATCCCGGCGTGGCAAATAAATTTGATTTGATTAATTTGTGTTATTTCCTTCGACCAAGTATATCAAGACATGCCCTGTGAAATTAAAAATGACGCCAGAAACCAAATAAAACTGGCTCAAGGCCCATTTATGAAAAAGTGCGAGCATTGTTTCGTACTATTTGGATCGCATAGTGCTTTGTGTTTTACCTTTTATCGGTCCACACTGAAACTAATTGCTGTCCCAGCCGTCCTGACGGAATTAGTTTTTTCAAACACAAAAATATCCTACTTCCGAATATTGTACAAGGTACAGTCCGCGGACTTTATTTTCGATAATGTAACCAGCTATCTGAATACATAAAAAAAATTATGCCTTACCGATAGCTTTAAGGCAGCGTTTTAATAAATGTAATAATATTGACGTATTATTTTTTTGGCAAGCAAAGTTTCTGACGTCACTTAATCACACAAATGCTTGTGACGTCACCACACACCGATACTAACACATAGATGAAAGGCTGGCATCACGAAATGGCAGTGGTTTTCAAACTTTTTAAAAACGCGACCCGGTTTGTATAAAACCGAAAACTTTAAAATACATTAAACGCAGATCTTAACAAAAAACCGCTGCACTATTCTTCAATTAAGGTCGAAAGTTAACCTATCTTAAGCCATAGCATTCCGAATTTCTACCGTTTTACAACATATTTCTCTAAAACACTTTAAGTTTTCAAGTTTCTAAAAAAATATATGTTGTTTTTGACGATAATATCTATACATTTGCCACGCCGAAACGGTAATTGAATGAAATTCTTCCGATAGAAGAAAATCGTATATTTCGAAAATTATTATAAGCACTTTATTTTTGTTACATTACAAGTTATATATATGAAAAAAATCATAATTCATTTTTTTCTTTAAAGCTATGACATTTCCCGCGAGATTTTGGTTCTATTTTAAAATAGTTTAAACGAGTCATGTTTTATTAAACACTTTCACAATTTTCGCTTAAATATTATCGTTTTCGCGCTCCCTCTAACATTCGTATTTACATATCTCACCTTCCTCTTCTTTTTGAGCGCTTACTAACGGGCTTTAATTAATTACGAATTTCTGTCATATTTTAATTATTACCTATACACAAAAAAAACTTAATGATTGAGCAGCTGATTCAAAACTTTTAAGAAAGATTATAGTTTTCGGCTAAGACATTTTGCAAAACAGAACAGAAGCCTTTGAATATTTTTTAGCGCAATTTTTTTGATATTTTTTGTAGTCAAAAGTCCGGAAAGCAGTAAAAGGGCTTGCGGGCTGCTGGTTGCTCATCACTGTGTTAATGATAAGCGACCAACCTGGGCAGCCCACGGTGCGTGGGCGGTAAAAGGGTCAATTTTTCGTAATTATTTTCAAGCAAACGATGAATGGATTTTTTTATTTTAAAACTCATGATCAATATATACATATACGGGACTGTGTACAAGTTTTTGTACACGAATCTAAAGTATGGTAAATCTAAAGAGTGTACACCGCTTTCAACAGGACACTTCGACGTAATTGCTGCTTGGTGGTTGACAACGAGCCATACGGTTCATCAGAAAAATAAAATTAAAAAATTATCAGACGCATCCGCCGCCAAGACCCGGACAAACCTCAATCCATGAACCCGGGCACCCCTGCATAGTCACCAAACGTAGCGAACCACTTGGGGTGACCTATGGCAGAGGCGTTGGTTATCCAATAAATGGTTCCCGAGGCGGCGGTACCCATACTCGCCTCCGAAATTGAATCGCTTGTCATAATAAAGTAAAAAAATATTTTTGTCTAATTAAATTTATGAATGTCTCGCGATCCCCACTTTGAAAACCATTTATATACAACACAGCTTGTCGAAACATCACGCATGCAACACGTGTTCACCTTTTGAAGTGTTAGTTCGACAAATCACACAATGGAATTAGACGGTGCTCAGTTTTATATTGCCTAGAATTCGCATGCAAGACGGCGGAATTCGAAGGAGAGTTGTATTGCGAAATAACTGATACTTGGGGTTATTTTTTTCTGATTTTTACTATGAGACGGCTTGTCTAGGGTATACTAGGTCGATGGTTATTTCACAATTTGTTCCTTTAAAATAATATATAGTATATTTGCGGCACGTTCCAGAGTTGAAGACACTCTCAGTATCACCCTGATGTAAGACCACCATTCGAAAATGAAACGTTGCTTGAAATGTCTTTAGCAGCGTTTTGTTACCAGATCTGAATAGCCAGGCACTTCCCACCTCCCTTTCCCCCATTTCCTTGCCCTCCCAATAACGTTAGCCTCAAAACATACCCAATTTAGGATGCCATAGTCTCACTGGCTTCAGACGAGAGCAGTTGAAACCCTTGTACGGTATTCACATAAAAAAATCACAAAGTCAAGCTTTTTATGAATAAACAAATCACCTCTTCTGGGCAATCAGATATAACTTAAGCTTTAGGAACTATAAAGAGCTTAAAATGCAGTGTAATACGTTGACAACCGATATACTTTATGACAATATCCAGTCTATCCACTTTTTATATCGCTTACGATATTTAAAACCCGAAAAAAGTGTATCGTATAATTTCCCTGTGTTCTACCTCACACCTTTCAAACAGTCTGTACGAAATCGTCTTGCAAAACAAAACAAACAAGAAGCTTCACCGATAAACTAGACGGTTTAGTAAACAAAAACAATAAAACATCCCTGATTCTTTTAATTGTTGCAAAAATTAGCGGCACTAATGACTTGCACTTTTTCATTCGAGGCCACCAAATTTACTTTCCAAAATCATTGTGTGTTCAGCTTTCTCCGGCAGGAAACAGAATATCAAATTTCATAAATTGGGTGTCAATGTTTTGGACAACTATTTTTTTGTTATGTAGAACGACAATAATTTTGCAGTGCGTAACGGGTTGTTCCAGAGAATTTCCACAATTCATAAAATTTCAAAGTTAACATTCAAATTCTGTGAATGTTCTATTCAAGTTCCGTTATTATTTCATCATTGGCCGGTTGTTTTACAGTACTTGAATAGTAACAGAACTTGAAAAAACCGTTCTAATATATCATTATCAAGTTTTGTAGGCATGAGCAGACGAAACTATGGCATCCCCAATTGGGGTATATGTTTTTGGTAAAAGTCACCACGGGGGCGCTAATAATTTAAAAATTTGTATAAAAAGGTATATTAAAAAAAGATAATTAAATTAAAATGCCATTAAAAATATGTTTTCTAATAACGTTGAAATATTTGACGTTATTTTGAGAGGCGAAAGAGTGTTCGATTTTAGAGTTATGAAACTTATAACGTTATGATACGTATAACTGGTACTTACTATGTAAATTGTATGTAAACTTTATTAGATGCCAGAAATTCAACGTTAGTAGTATTTAACCGTTGAAGACAATATTAGCGACTCTCAAAACGTAAATTTGAAACAGTAAAATCAGAAAAAGATTGGTTATTTATTTTTGGGGTGTTATGCCGTGTTGCGCTACCTCCTTCTTTAGCCAACTAGATTATCCTTTTTTAGATTTTGTATTTATATTATATTTATGAACCATTTAGTGATATTCTATTTCCTAATCTGCCCTGATGATGGACACTGTAACGCTGTCCGAAACGTTGGCTAAAGAAGGAGGTAGCGCAACACGGCATAACACCCCAAAAATAAATAACGAAAATTATTTTGGCCGTAAAAACCTAAAATCATACCAGAAAACGATTTGGTTTCATCTAGGAATCGAACCCAGGAGAGCAAAACCATGGCAAGGCTGAGGTCTTGGGTTCAATTCATATAAACGATCGATTTTTTTCTGATTTTTGTCTTTCAAATTTTCCTTTGAAAGTCGCTAATATTGTGTTCAATGATTAAATTAAATAATCTGAGGTTTTACTCGATAAATTATTCCAAAAATAAAAATATAGTAAATAATGTCTCTCTAAAGAGTACAAATGGATTGATGAACGAGATAAGTAATAATATCCATGGCTTCCTTCTCCAAATAAGAAAGTAATGATTCTTTGGGTCTAAATCAATACGTCTTAGCAGTATTGAAATAAATGTCCCCAATTCCCATTGTTTCAGACGCCATAACATTTTTCATAAGAATAAATTTAAAAATAATATCGCCTACCCTCTGACCCAGATGTCGACTATATAACAAGATAGAGTGTGCTGAAGTAGATATTTTCGCCGATAATTTGTACAGATTCAAAAAAAAAGTTCTAGCGCTGTTAAAAAATTCTAACTAATTATATAAGTAGATATTTTCGTCGATAATTTGTACAGATTTAAAAAAAAGTTATGGCGCTGTTAAAAAATTCTAACTAATTATATTGTGTCAATTGTCTCTCTATGCATGCCTCACGTATTTCTTATGTCTCTTGCCACTCATTGTAATGTGTTACTTGAGTGAGCTTGTATATAATTCTGTATTTTTATTTGTGTGTTTTTGTTTATCTAATTGTTCGTATGTGTATTACTTGTTTGTATGTAATTGTAGATTTTTGTAATTGTGTAATAACTGAGTTTTTATAACTTGATTGCACCGAAAACTACTTTATTTTTAGAAATATTTTTGAATATTTTTTTAATATTTTTGACTACCGAATTGACAATCAAATCGGTAATCTTTCCTGCAAATCAATTTACTACCGAAAATGCAGACGAAAAATGTACTGCACAACACGCGAAGATCTGAAATCAAGGGGATGCCGCAAATTGTATAAAATTTAATTTTTATTGACAGGAAGGTCGATAATTAGCAGCCATAAGGCAAGCCCGACGGCCGAAGGGCAGATGTTAAAGAAGAAAAGAAAAAAGGGAATAAAAGCGCGCTATATATAACAAATATAGCAGGCACATGTCTCGTGAAATTCAACTTCCGGTGGTCAAATTGGGCTTTAAAGCACACGGCAGGTGGTAGGTGGAATGGAGAGCCCGCTTCTACTGGAACCCTCGGCTCTCGAAGGTACCAAAAAGTTCGGAGGACCTGGGTCCAAGTTACCGAAATATCAAAGGTGTGTCTGTCTTCATTGTGTTTGGGCACTCGTTTAAAACAGATGCAAGGTTATGCTTACCTTTTCTCTGTTCTTGAGGCAGAAGCAAACTCATCATTGTTTGCTTCTTGCTTCATAACATGTCAACATGTTGTCTGTCATTTCACTCAGGTATTTAGTTATCTTCTTTTCAATGTACAGTTTTCTTGAGTCAAGATTACGTGTCTGGAAAACATCTGTCATTTTTCAGGAATAATGTTTTATCGTTTAGTATACCTACCCTCTTCTAATGTAACGAAAAATATTTATAAAAACAATCCTAATTGCAAAAGGGTCATCACATATCTATAGCATTGTTATCGTGATGTAGATTGGACTGCATTACAGAGACTACAGAGACTCGCTTTAGAAAAGTTTATAAAATTTGGATATTACGAAAATACAAGATTGATTTATTTGTAAAAGCATACATTTTAGCCCTTTCATTAGTGCAGTAGAACAAAAGTATATCTTCTTTATCACATCACAACAAAGTTATGTGCTGCAGCTGGATCAAGTATTATAGATGACCCATGGCTGGTTTGTACAGCAAAAAAAGATTTGCCGAAACTCAACAAAGGAGTGACTGATTTGTAAAAATGTTAAGACGAAATTTCAACTTAATTTAGTACATTTAATTCGATGTCTTATTATTATTAAGAACAATGGATGATTTGTATAATAGTTTGTCTAATTAAAGACTAAACAAATTATTATAACAACTTATGGCTAACATATCGATCCACCAGTTCGTCGATTAATAATGCAAAATTATAATGCGTAGAATGCTTTTGACCAATGATCATGATGCTGCATTAAAATACACATTATAAAATAATGTTATAAATGTGTAAATCTATTGAATTAAAAATAAAAATAATAATATTCTGAATAGGTAGAAAATATACAGGGCCATAGTTACCTGGAAGGTTGCTTGAGATTATCACTTTTATTTTTTATTAGAGAAATTTAGATCCAGTTTGCACGCAGAGGACATCATTTATATACATAATTATGTAATTATGACCAAGAGTTTCAGACACATATTTATTTCGATTAGGCCTAACACATTTAATAAAACACACAGCTTCATGTGTTTTTATTTCTTCCACAGCGGCCATAAAGTAGGTTCTTCTGCTGTGGTGTTTTTTTTAATAAAGAGGGGATGATAAAAGTGTTGGCGGGTGCCTGGCGCGTGGCAGTACATTATGTAGAGGTTGTGTTGGTAGACAGCAGACGCACAGAGCATTCAGGCATTTATAGACAGTCATCACAACCATGTCTTTCCAATCTTGGGGCTATATATGTTACTGTAAAAGCCCGTAAATTGGTAAATCTTAGGTTTCACTTACTAGTAAATCTTAGCATTTACCTACTCATTAAAAGTTGGTAAATCTAAGAATTTACTGGAAAATCTTAAGATTTACCGTAATTTCTAGCTTTTACAGCAACTTATATATAAATATGAGAATGAGTTACAATTTAATGTATGTAATAACAATATTTATTTATTTATTAACGGACTTACGTCCAATTTACAATACCATATATTGACAATATCGATATGGAGGTTGAACGAATCGGTAGAGAATACTAAACCGATGTGCATAAAGTATTAAGATTAAAAGCGATAAAAAAAACATTCAAAATAACAGGTGAAAATGTGCATTATAAGAATAAAGATGATGTATGAAAGCAAAAACAAACATAAGAAAATAGAAGTTATGATGAAATAGAAGAAGTTGGGGATGCCTGAGGTAGTGAAAGCGTAGGTATTGGTTAGTTAGTTAGTTAATCCATCTACGCACTCTGAAAATGTAAAACGTATAATTTTGATCAAGGATTCCAATAGATAATACACAGAAATGACTTCCACGTAGATTCGAAATGAAAACATTGTCGCCGTCCTTTTGGTTTGAAACCTTTTGGTTCCGAACATATTTGGGAAAGCAAAAACAAGTTTTATGATATACAGTGCAATAATAGGTACAAGGATTTGATCAGATTATTTATTATTATTTATTACCCTTCAGAAGTATCGAATAGAAGTAACGCGTGCGATATTGAATTGATACGGAGTGTGGAAGGTATCGAGAGCATCTCATATCCTTATCCTATATTCTTTCTCCCCTCCCCCTCCTCTCCCCTTCCTCTTCCCTTCCTAAAAAAGTCCTAGTCTAAAAAATTAAAACTCCATCTAGAAAATATATTAGCATAAGAAACTCTTTTGGCTTCACTGCACTTAACATGTATAATGTTTATGTCTATTGTATGTGTATAAGCTGTTTGTTTCTTACAAATAAAATAAAATAAATAAATAAATAAATAAATTTATCTTCCTAAACGTGATCCGTACCTTGGTAAGAGATAGATTGAGGTATAAGGCTTAGAAAAATGTTAATCTATATAATACTAATCAAAACTTAAGTAAGTACTTAAATGATTAATATGAGAGCAATTGTGAGACGATATTTTTATTAGGCAAGAAGGTAGAGACGTTAGGTAAGAGGAACAAAGCTGATTGCATACGTATGAATAGTTGATATTCGTGCAAAGCTAATAATATCAATTTCCTTTTCCTTTATCCATTTCCTTCGCAATTTGCATAAACCAAGGAAGTGAATACAACAGAAGAAAGGATTGCATTATTTGAATTTAGCTCCTTAAGATGAAGTTATACGTGAAATCCTATTTAGCGACTATTTAGATTAATCTTTACAATGAGTTGGTTTACATTATAAACATAAAATATATAGCTACCGAATTCCACTTCGTAATACTAGAAGTCAGGATTTATTTCAGTGCAGAAATTCTGGGACTAACTACCATATGTATTCCTCTTTGCCCAGAATACTAATGGAGGGAAACAATTATACCAATTCAGTGGATATCTTCAATTTATCGTTGAATAAATTTAAAATATTGTTATTGAGGCAGTTCAGTTATGTACAATAAACTGTTTTTTCTATGCTATATATGTAAAAGCCCCGAAAAAGGGCGTTTATTTATAAATAAATAAATGAAATATATGCTACGGATAAAATGAAGCTTTTACTAGCTTTTCTATGTATTAGAATTACAATAAAATTATTATTTACATAACAAAAAATATAAGCGTAAATCACTAAAAAAATGTTTTTGCATGACTTAACTATGAAGGATAATATAAGAAACAATGTAAAAAAATACTCCTTTATGGCTAAGACTATTTTTGAGGTTTTTATGTTCTAACTTTTTTCATTCTAATAAAATTATGCACAAAATAAATAACAATCACTTTTTCGCTTACCTGTCTCGTGCAAATAATACGCTCAATTTTGAAGGCATGAGAATCGAAATATTTCTAGCGTTTATATTCCTCTTGATCCTTCGGTGACTAAAAGCCCGCAAGTTTACCAACTCTTTCCAATTTATTTAATAGGACTCCTTTATCAAAAATACACACATTTTCACGCTAACCATATGTTCTTAATTTCATCAGATAAATTAAAGAATAACTAAAGTAAGTTGAAGACATTTTAACTTCAAAAACATCTCATTTCCAAGTACGAAATAATAACGCGAATTCAAATATGCCTACATATTATTTTTGCCGAAAAATATGTACCAAAATCAAACATGCCCAAAACCGGATGCATAAAACTCGACAAATTTAGGAAGCAACCTTTGAGAAAGTAATTTTAAAACCCCGCATAAACACTGTACTTTATTTGTATTCTTTGTTTCTTATATTTATTGTCTTAGGTGTTATCTTTTTGCGTAGAGCCTTCTCAGCCAGGAAAAAAATATCTGGACAACTGGACTTTTGTGTGGTTTTCGGGTCCGGCCGCGGGCGGCGCTCTTGTCGCACATCTGCTCAGGCAGCTGCCCGCTCGGAGCGCAACGCCATTCTTCAAGTGAGCTTGCTCGGAATTGCCCGCGCGTTCTGCTCTCTGCCGTTTGTTCGGCTCGTCGGGGAAAACAAAAAGACTTGAAATTTAAATTAAACTCTTCTCGAAAGTCGATAAGTTTGTGTTTGTGTGAGGTCTCAAGTAATAAATATCATGGTTTCGGTATTGTCTCGTTATTATTTCTTTCTATTCGATTCTGGTAACCGTTAAAAACTATTGAATAATTGTTGTGATACGGTTTTGTGTGGCATTTAAAAAAATGTGAACCTTCGAAGAAAACTGCGGTAAGAATAAATACATACTAGTTTCTTTGTATTACTAAAAGTGATAGCCTTTTATATTTCGTGGTTTAGGTTGATATTTGGATTTTCAAATGACACGTTATATTTTTAACACACGATCTTGGAGGGAAGTTTTGCAACAAAGTATTATTCTCTATGTGCCCGCCTACTCGTTTCGCATAGATCGTGATTGGTACAAATATTTTATTTATTATTAATATTGCACCAGTCCCGGCCTATGGGAGGCGGGAAATGAGTCAACAGTTAGCAGAACGAGGGAATTTCCACAGGATAAAGAAACAAAGCCGTATTCCAAGAATATATATAATATTTACTCATCGCAAATACTTCTATTTTAGCACTCGTAATGCCGTACATATTTACTAGAAACATGAATAATCTGTGGCTCAATCGATAAAACTTGACGAGGTACTATATTTACAGTAAATCGTCACCATCCGTACGATTTTCGGCGGGTCAAACCTTTTTCGTAGCTTTTTGCCCGACTTCTAATGGTAATTTTATAGTATGTATTGCGCCGTAATATGTATAAATAAGAACACCGTTCTCCGCAGGAGATTACAGAGATTATGACGCCCTTGAGGTGATTTTTCGCGTAAACGGCGCTATACAAATCAACCAAATATTATGGATCGCCACGCAACCCCCCCCTTTTGGCACACACTCCTTGCTTCTTTCACATTCATACATCCCCTCCCATATTTCTGGATCTCTTCGACATAGAATACCACACGCCTCGGGGATTTTTAAGCTCGTTGACATAAAAAAAATATTTTTTTTACGCTTAGGTACCTACCCATGAAATAAAACAATACATTAGGTACCTTTCGCCGTACCAGTTATACGGGCAATTTTTTATTAACTTGAATCCCCCTTTGGCGCGTTTTCTGTGGTTAAAAGTTCAAACCTCAAACATGGCGGCCAAACTAGTTGTGTGAAGTTTCGCTCGGTTCCGATCTCCGTGTCTTGTGTTTGCATCTCGTCTTACAGCATCCGTGGACTGCTCTCTTGTTGTACCGTTATCGGTGTGGAATTCCTCTTGCCATCAGCCGATCTTATTTTAATAATAATTACTGCCAGTTTCTCGTGGCCCAAGAGCAACTTTGGGGAGAATGGATCTACGTAAACAAATTTTTAAAACTTTAACTTGTCAACCATTTTTAAGATATTTACGATCTTCCCTGTAACTCGCGACACTTTAAGCTATAAAATTATACAATAACAAGCTAAGCGCCCTTGACGTGATTTATTTAACAAACAGAGCTCTGAAAACAAATAATAACTACGTTTGAGTCGTAGTCAAATGTTTGTAGTAAATTAATATCCTTGTTTACTCTTTCGTTCGATAAATAAACATGTCAGCCACTAACTCTGTTAGTTTATTTTAGGTTAGGTGTAGAAAACCACCTTCAAATCTATTCACATTCTGAAAGCAGACATAACCTCTTTCCTCTCAGTGCCAGAACCATAGAATCGTTGAAAGAAAACCACTTGGAAGCGTCTTCATGATGTTGTATAAGTGCTTTATAATAACTTGGTCCACCAGTCATAATATTCGTATACGAGCGAGCAGAAACGAGCGGTCCGTTTGATAGATTCTCCTAACTTAACAAACGGATTGCAATCCTTAGAGCACAGGCGTCAGGTGGGAACGCTGTCCTTGTTCTACCGGTATTACAATGGAAGATGCTCTGAGGAACAAGCGTCATTGATCCCCTCGGCATCGGTGCCTAGTCGGGAAACACGCCAAACACGCGCCAACAGCTCGGCTGTGGGACGATTTGCCGGCCTCTGTGTTTCCTCCCTCCTACAACATGGTCTCTTCAAGATCCACGTTCACTCCTTCCTCTCCTCAAAAACACTCCGCAAAAACACTCCGCACAGCACACAGCATTACAGCATCCTCAGGGCCTCCTGTAAAAAAACCCATAATTTCTCGACCCATCGCCTTCCACCGCGGTTGAAGGGATGGATTCATGTCACTCCTGGACACACTGAACCCCGAATTCCTACACAGCCCTCACACCTGTTTCCTTCCCAGAGTTTCCTTCCCAGAGTTTCCTTCCCAGAGTTTCCTTCCCAGAGTTTCCTTTCCTTAAAAAAACAAGGTTTAATTCCCGGTGTAATTAAAATTGCATAAATACGCAAAAGAGACACAACACTAAGTGATATCATGGCTAACAGAGCTTTGAAAAATAATACGAGAAATCTTTTGTTAAATATTGGATGTAACATTATTACATCTAGAATGACAGACTGACTTGCCTATGTAAATTGTTAAAATCCTAACACTAGAATGTAGAAATATATTTCCATTTCTTATCTATTCCGATCTTACCGGATATTGAGGACACGGTATAAATAAATAATATAAATTTAACAAACATCGCACAGTTGAAGTTTTTATTTCCACTTCTTGTTTGCCCTCCATGTTTGTATAACCCATGAAGGTTCCGATAATATTTTATTTACCCGCCATTGTTAATCTTTATTATTTTGGTATTGCCAAACCATACATAGTTGTAGAATTGATAATACAAAGACCCACCCAACATTAGCTTTATCTTCAAATATGTTACTTCAGTGGATCCTGGTCGCAATAAATATCGCCAAAAATTTGTTGATAATATGGTTAAAATTTTGCAATTATAACACTAAAACGAATTTTTCCCAGTTCGACTTCAAATTCTCACCCTTTCTGCCTTTCAACAAAATGCAATCAACTATTGTGCAAACCAAGGTCATTTTTAATGTTTGTTTCTAACAATTTGATCAATAGCTGAAACTTGTTCGTTATTTGTTTTTGGGGTGTTATGGTGTTGCGCTACCTCCTTCTTCAGCCAACAATTCCAAAAACATTTACAAGCCACATTGTGGCATAATTTTAATTATATGAAACAAATCACTTTGTATTCACCACTTATTTAATCAAAATTATCAACGTGATTAGTTTTCATTTTACCCTGAGGAAGGAACCGTTGATTTCGAAACATAGATAATTTTGATTAAATAAGTGGAGCATTCAAAGTGATTTGTTTCATATAATTAAAATGATGCCACAATGTAGCTGTAAAATGTTTCTATAAATATTTTTTGTTTCATTATTTTGTACATTAGCTCCTCACAGAAGGCCCTAAGGAAAATAATTTCCTCAAGGCCTTTATATCTATCATCTTGGGGGTTTTATGTGGTGGGCATTTTGAAAGAAAGGAAGGAGAGGAAGTTCTGGGAAGGAAAAAAGGTATGAAGGGTGGGTGGTACCAAGGGTCAATATGTCCAGGAGTGATGGACGTATCCATCCGTATATTCATGCCTCCAAACTGCGGTGCGATGATTCTAGAGAGTCGTGCTTGCATTGTGTTTACACAATTACACATCTGCCCTGATGATGGACTCTGCAACGTTGTCTGAAACGTTGGCTAAAGAAGGCGGTAGCGCAACACGGCATAACACTCAAACAAATAACGAATATACTTGATGAAAATCTAAAAACATAACCAATAGCTGAAACTGATTGAATTTATACATAACACACCTAAGTTTAAAAAAAAAACGATTTCCCTTGAAACATTTTGTACTTGTCTTTTGCTATTAATTTTTCTTAGGAAATTCTTCCTGTGCACTGATTGGCTTGTTCAAATTTCCGTTGGTTCTTATTTTAAACTTTACACACGTAGTATCTAAATGGCCAAGACATAAAAAGATAGTTTTAAGTAAACCCTGATGAAGTAAGCATTTATTATGAAACATGTTGGTTTTTAAACAACAAACGTGGTTAAAACAGTAGGTATTCTATTAATTAAAATTAAACCACATAATAAGTTTGCTTTGTTTGAAGAAATAATATATTCACAATAAATTTAATTGGATAAACTTTCGGGATGACCGAAAAAAGGACTGATTCATTCACCTTTATTTACTAGAAAAGAGGTTTTTTTTAAATGAGCTCCACACAGGAGACTCCCTCAGGGCCTATGTCACCTTTGGGGATGCTGTGTGGAGGGTTTTTTTTGTTTAAGGAAAGAAAGGGGAGGAGAGTTCTGGGAAGGAAAAGGGTTTAAGGGGTGGGTAGTAATCTGGGGTTCTACACACTGAATCTGGTCACCCGCCTCCAATAGACATACCTCGTTCCATGAACCCGGGCACCCCTGCTAAATCACCAAACGCTGCGAACCACTTGGGGCGACCTATGGCAGAGGTGTTGGTTATCCAATAAAGGTTCCCGGGTGGCGGTACCCATTCCCGTCTCCCAAATTGCATATAACAGTGTTTCGGGGCGATGGAAAAATTGCATACAAAATTTCAATACAAAATACGAACATAAATTATTGTAAATGGCTATCAGCTGTCATCCCATACGACGAAACCAATTTACGTATTTGAAATTTTAAATGCAATATTTTCCATTGCCCCAAAAGCAATAAGTTGTCTTCTGCAGTAATTAGGTAAAGTGAATCAAAAGGTTTTTCTAAAAAATATTTTGAGCGCGGAGTCATCCCGAAAGTGTATCCCTTCATTGATCGAATTTTGTACCCTTCATTGATCGGATTTGATTAAATATATTTAAGGGATAGTGCGAAACTATTGAGCCCATGATAAATGATTACAATACATTCGAATTATCAGCCACCCCGATATCTTAAGATTTATTTTGCATTTGAAGTGAAATGTCACAAAACTGCGCTGTAAAAATTTTATATTATTATTCGTGTTGAATTGCAAACTGAGTAAAATGAAAATAAAAGTGAAAAATACCTCTAAAGCCGTAATTATCTGCCCGTAATAGCGTGATCGTTTAGTAAAACAAAGCGGTGAATTACGTTGCATCAATTATACCGTGGAAACTGATCTAGTAGGTGTGGTTTTACCATTATTATGTGATGCATATTACCGAAGCAGAGAGTATGAAGCTTGCTAATGAAATGAACTTCCCGCTAGACAATTTAAAAAAAATATAAATCAACCTTAGTAACATCGCTTAAACTTAGGAATTTAGTTCTGGTAATCCTAGGTACTTATTACCCTTATTCGGCATGCGAGCTCAATATAATGGGAATGTAATTATTTTAACAGTTTTTTTTTGTTGTTGGGGACATGTCAAACCATTCCGAGTATATGGAGATATTTTTCATCTGCATTTATCGTGCTATGTAAAATTGCAGGGATATTGTTTATTACTTCACTAATAAGACGTGGTAAAACCTGGTAGGTACGTGTGGCAGACATTCGTGTCAGCTGCTGTTAAATATGTCAGTCTTTTCAAACAAATAATCATTGTGTTTATGTCGCAGGCCGATCGCAATATCAGGCAGATCATGATGCGCCCCAAGACATCCACGATCTGCCGCCATTTTTTCACGATGCGATACCTGATTTAACGATCGGCCTGCGACATATAGAAGTCAATTTTAATTATGTCTTAATCAATGCTTGCCTTTAAAAATACAATCTTTTAGCTAGGTACCAAGGTAGCTACTATTTTTTTCCTTTCATTACCCGTAGGGGTGCTGAGTGTATGAGTTGTGGGTAGGAAAAAGGTATGAGTTGTGGGTAAGAATCTGGGGGTCGGAGTGTCCAGGAGTGACAGACGTAAGAGTCTATCCATCCCACTGCGACGCAAGGCGATATTAAAAGGTCTCCCCGATCCGTCCTGTCACGCAGTTGGTGGGCAGACGCATCCGCCGCGAAGATCCGGACAAATCTCATCACATAAATCCAGGCACTCCTGCCAAGTCACCGCTTGAGTTGATCTATAATCAACAAATCGCACCTCTGTAGTTTTTCCATCAGGCGCTCCAAAAACCATCATGTCCATCTTAATTACGGTTATCAATCGCACCCGAGCAACAGATCCCCGCAGGGCTATGCATTTAGTTAAACAGCGTTGCAGTCGATGCAATAGCGTCTTGCACCAACATAACAAACAATATAATGGGCGTTTGATTCCTTCATTCCTTGGCGGGCGAAAGGTCAGCCCCTGCTAATATGGAATAATATGCAACTCCTCAGACCTATTCCGTTCATATCGTGATACCGTTCTCCAAGTTGTGGTATGATTTTAACCACTGAAGACATAAATGGATAGAAGTGCACTGTGGGCATTTTAGTGTGCCAGAAGAAAGCTAATTCTACTCTAATTCTGTTCTAATTCTGCGGAGTTACAGACTCCCATGTCGGGACATGGGAGTCTGTAACTCCGGTTCAGTGAACTCTCAGATCTTGGATTTGGTTTGATTTAAGTGATTAATTGATTTTATTTTAATAAATTTATAATTAGGTACCTACCTACTTCAAAACAAATGTTTCTTCGTCGGGATAAGGTTAAAACGAATTTAATATTATCCTGACGAAGAAACCATTGAAACATTTTGAATAAAGTGGTGTTTTACAAAATGATTTGTTTTCATTTAATAATTCTGTATTAAAATTTTTCAAGTACCTGCTTAAAATATGCGTTTCTTATGTTCAAAATATTGACAGATGTCACAATTTTTCAAGTTAACCAACAGCGTTCATTCGGAAGGTAAATTTCTCATCTATAAATGCGTATAAAAAGTGGGTTTTTTGTTCGTTACGTTTTCACGCCTAAACCACTGATTTTTTAAATTATTTCACCAATTATTTCACCATGCTGCATTATTAGCGAGTAACAAAGGCTCTATATATAATGGTAAGGCGTTGTGAAATTTGTATAAATGAAAATGTGTGTATTTCGTATATTTTAGCGGCAGGAAGGAAAGGCAGGGGGAAGGTGGGGTTCGCGGAGAGGGAAGAGACGGGTGAAGGGGGTAGGGGGAAGGGGGACGGGGGACGGGAAGGGGGACGGGGGACGGGAAGGGGGACGGGGGACGGGAAGGGGGACGCGCGGGAAAGGACATAATGTAGCGCTACAGTAATTTCCCCCAAATACCATGCGAGCGAAGCCGCGGGTAAAAGCTAAAAATTGACAATGTTTTCGAAAAACGTCGAAGCAAATATAATTTCTTTTATAAGTTCATTTTTTCAGCTTCATAAATCCTAAAATAGAATTTCACGTGATTTTATATATTATGGAATTATAATTTCAATTTTGAACATACAATATTGGTTTTGTTAAATTTCCCAAACGATTCATAGATAAGAATATTAATTATTGAAACGATTAACTTTTGCAATACAAAACAGTTTAGTGCACAATTGACTTATATAGATTGTTGTTTATTTCCATCCATTGTTCCTCAGCCGTTAACATAGCCGAGTAGGTCCGCGTGGGTTGGTCCGTTATGGCGAGCCTAGTACCGCTAGGAGTAATTAGATGCCATTACATAAAACGTACAGCTAACCAACACGGCTATAATATAGCCTCAAGCTATGACATAAAAAGTGAACTCTATAACACTACTCTGATGGTTTGTATTCTGTCCTGTTTGCCCAAAATTTGAATTTAGAATAAAAATAATTTTTTTTGGTATTTATAGGCCACTAGTTAATTAGGCAATTAGTTAATTCGAACAGTAGCGTAATATTGTGTGTATTGGTGCATAATATGTACGTCTATAATGTCCTTGTCAAAAGTCTACTCTTCGTTATTAGCCAGAAAGGGACAAGAAATTTATGCGATGTGTTCAAAATATTGAATTTTTTTTATTATTTAAAAATTCATTATTTTTTTTTATCATTTTCAGCGATAGAGCTATTTGATTAGCTATTTTATAATGTTTTAACCCCTCAGGCCTCGGGTCAATTTTGTCGGAAAGTCGAAATGGACCCGATTTCCGCCTTGCAGTAAAATCCAAATAAATAGAATATTTTCTGAACGCGTCCAAAAATTAGAAACTGTTTTTTAAAAGGTGGTGAAATACGCCTCCACATTTTATAATTCGAAATAAATAAATTTTGAATTGTAGAATTTTTTCATGCAAACGTAAAAAGTTTTAAAAATGTCCCACCTTACGTTTTTATAACTATGATTTATAACGTTACCGATAACGAAAAAAAAACATTTAACATGCGTACATATTTTATTAGGTAAATTCATTATTAACGTTATTGTCACCTCACTTTTTTGTCGTTTCAGTTAAAAATAATTATTGCTGTCGGAAACTTTGGTTTCATAAAGGTGTACATTTTAATTACTTTTGGTTAAATTTTTAAATTCAAAAATGAAGTTTGGAGTAAGTTCCGAATAGCGAACAAATTTACCTGAGAGGTTAACAGAAAATTATTGCCATTTTCAAAATTGGAAATGATTGTCGAAAATTTAGACTATCCCTATCCCCGTGATTTGGACTTAATTTTCGTGTAAGATTCTTAAATATTTTTATCTCTAGGATAAGTCACGATCATCGAAACAATGTTATTTCCTCTGGATTTCTAGTACTATTACGATAAAAAATTAAGTTTACAATCAATTAAAATCGTTTTAAATTCTCTTTCCTATTTAACTAATCCACCTTCAAGTTGATTGCATTGACCCTTATATAAAATTATTGACCATCCATTATTTCGACATTGGTTCAGTGACTCCAACATCATTCAATGATTATGTTTAGAACTTAAATCTGAAGGAGGCTACATCGATAATATATCCATTCATTTCGATTAGAGTAGTACACATCTACCAGTTATTGACCTATGTAATTATTTATTGATGAAAGTTTTGCAAACGAATAATCGGCTTGAAAAATCTAGGATAGGTAGTCTAATCATTTTCATTCGATAACTCAGTAAAGTTAATTTTACACGAAGCTTGTTTCCATACTGATTCCCACATGGAAATCATATCGTGACCCATACGGAAAATCTTTGCTTTATTCTTACAATTTTAACGATTATTATTTTCACACCTATAATTTCATACAGATTATTAAATGTAGTTAGACGGGTCTTAATATTATCAAAAATGGCAACATCTCTACATATCCATAGATATACATAATAAATATGGAAGTTTTTGTCACAAAATCTTAAAAAAATAATACAAAAATGTATGCCGAATTCAACATGCCGAAAACAAAGAGTTCAGAATCTGTAATAAACACGTCTAGTCTATCTGTAATCCTTGGAACAGTATTTTAAAATTGATTTTTTATATAACATTATTTACAATAGGGATGGAATTTGTACGAAAAAAAAGTTCTTTACAGTTTGACTCTGTCTACCCCTGCGGAGAAACGTCGTGATGGTTTTTTAGTTGGTTACAATATTATTCAGTGCCACACTAGGTCGATGTTCTGTATAACAAATAGTATGGCAATGATCATCATCTTCCCTTCTCTTGTTCAAGTTTTGTTTATGGTGGTCGTATTTTAAACGTTTATTACCGTGACGCGGTTTTGTATACAAATGCCGGTGTCATTGTCTCCCAGAGTTAGTCTGTCAAATTATAGTCACATTTGTTACTCAAGACCTTTCATTATTTACAGGGATATTGTGTCTGGGTTCGCAAAGAGCGGCTTGCTAAAGCAGGAACTATTGCAAGGAATGTTTTAGGTTGTTAAGATTGTAGATTTTGGCTTATATATAAATTCCAAGATGGCAACACTAGTGATAACGTTATTTTCCGTTGTGGTCATACGGTGTCATCTTCAGAGTGGAAGATACTCTCAGTATCACCCTGGTTTAAGACCACCGTTCAGAATTGAAACGTTGTTTGAAATGGCTTTAGCCGTGTTTGGAGACCAGATCTGAATAGCCAGGTACTCCTTCGCCTTTCTCATCTACTCCCCCTCCCCACTACCTTCAGTGTCATAACATATCCCCCCATTAGGGATGCCATAGTCTTACTAGCTCCAGACGGTTGGGCAGTTGAGCAGTTGGGATTCTTGTGCGGTATTTATCACATTACCGCTGATTTTAACAACACATGCTATAGTCACGTTATTATCACTTCGTTGCTATTTGTTATAACATGTAATTGCCGCGTTATCAATAATATTCTTATAATAACAGTCATAAGTACATTACATAACCCTTCATCTTGTCATAAGTACACTGCCACCGTTTGCTAATAACACGTCATAAGCAAATTAAATTACCCCCCACTAGTTGATTCATCTTGTCATAAGTACACTGCCACCGTTTGCTAATAACACGTCATAAGCATATTAAATTACCCCCCATAGTTGATTCATGTTGTCATAAGTACACTGCCACCGTTTACTAATAACACGTCATAAGCATATTACATTACCCTCACTAGTTGAAACATTCATCTTGTCATAAGTACACTGCCACCGTTTACTAATAACACGTCATAAGCATATTACATCCCCACTAGTTGCAACATTCATCTTGTCATAAGTACATTGCCACCGTTTGCTTAAGTCACAAGTCATAAGCATATTACAGTCACCTTCATGTTATGAGCTAGTTCCATTACCACTTCAGAGGAAGCAAGGGCGCCGAAGAATTTGAATATAAGGTGTTTTTAACAAAACTGATGTTGTCACAGTCGCTGTTACTCCCCGAATACTGAGCAGAAGGGACGACTTCACTAGACTGATTATACCTAAATAAAGTCATCAATATCGGGGTTGTATTTTTAAGATCCGATTTTCTTTCACCAACTATATTAGAAGAAACTATTCTATGTCTTGCAAGTTTTGCTGTGTTTTAAAAATACATATTCAAATTTATAAACTTAAAATTCTGTTGATTAGAAAATAGCCGAGTTTGAACGCCAAACTCGGCTTTTTTTGGATGGTAAACTTCTATAGTATAAGCAACTTGTCAAAAAGCCAAAACTACTGTCATTCCAATGGTTAATATTTACTAGTGCTCTAGTGCCAAAATCCAGGAGAAATAGGCTATATTACGTTTGAATGGAAGAAACGCCACCCGATTTCCTCGCAAATATCTTGTCCAACTACTTTTTACCCGGATTTCGTGGGTCTAATTCCTCTGCTAACTAAAATCCTTCATTGCACAAACAACGTGTCTGCTTATGATTATGGTAATGGTAGTAGAAGTTTTAAAAATATTGTCTGACGTTCTCAACCCGCTAAGAATAAGAACAACACAGAACAGAACGATTCTTTTTTCTTCATAATTAAAACATAGCCACAGGTTGTTACGTAAAATTTGAACTTGCTCCTATAAATCCATTTAGATAGCATGTTTTCCCGCTATGAAGGTTTGCTCTCGTGAGATGCAGAACCTGATTGGCCTGCTGTGCGCTATCTCCACGAGTTCAGCTTCCAAATAATAGCATTAATACCGGTTTTCAAACGTCTCCAGAGATGATCTTCAAATCAGCTAAAAGGTTCTTTCCTGTTAATTAATCAGCTAAATTCATTTTAGATGAATTGAAAGAAAATTCATTGTGTTTATTCGATTTTTGTCCACTTTTTCTTGTGTCCTCTTTTTCTTGTGTCCTCTTTTTCTCGTGTCCTCTTTTTCTTGTGTCCTCTTTTTCACGTGTTCTCTTTTTCTCGTGTCCTCTTTTTCTCGTGTCCTCTTTTTCGATCGCTTTGCATTTCGTCTATTTGTAAATTTGTTTCCGTAAATATGGTGGCCGTTAATGATTCAGCAAAGATGCTTTTTAAATGTGAAATTCTATGTTTCTTTCGGACTTAAACGAATATAGTTTCTTTGGACAAAATGTACAATTTGTTAAAAAAAAGAGTATGTTAAAATATGTGGTCGGGTTGTTTATGATTAAGTACGTAGATGCATATTTAAGTACCTGCCTATTTACATTATGATTTCAGAGGCAATTTTGTTTCATTAATTAAGAGAAAATTAGAAACATACTTTTGTGAAAGCAAGGTTTAAGTCTAATAATTCAGATAGCTAGTCACATCTAAGGTTAAAACTTCATCATCGACCTCAAGCGTCATAAAATTTGCATGGCTGTTCTCCGCACCAACGTTTCCAGCTCGCATTATATCTGGAAACCATATTGGGTCATTCTTTTATCAAAGCTATGGAGTTTTGAAATATTCTTTTAACCGAAAGATGTCTTATAGTTTCTTCATTTTTCTTTTAGTCCCCTCTCCTATCGGAGGTTATCAGAACATTCGAAAGAAATGTTTATTCGCAATGAGTTTATTAACTCCTGGGAGTACAATGCTTTATATAATATACTATATTCTGTATTGTATACTTTTGATAAATAAAAAAAAAAAAAAAAAAAAATAATAAATAAATAATAAATAAATAATAAATAAATAAATAAAGAACCTAGTAAAACGTGATAAACCATAGCTGAAAAGTAACATTAGGATTTTCCGTTGCTTTTTTTTGCAACAGCTAGAACTGTCTTAAATTATTTAAAGATAAAGTTGTTTAATTGTTTCACGTGGTGTCCATATTGCGCCTAACGGTGGGAGTTTGGGAATTAGGTCACCCTTGCCACTATTCTTCGTTGTACCATTCTGTGCGAAGTAAATCCCGCCCATTGTTTCGTCACTCCACCACGTAAGAGTCTGTTGCTAATGAGTAATGAGTGAGGCTAGGTCGCCATTGTTGCTCGTCGTATGACAGTTACAATAATAGTAATGTAATTATGGTGATCGTTTTACGTCATGAAGTCTTGGACTTGAAAGTAAAATTGATACAATTTTGCCGACATGCGTGAAAATTGTGATTACAGTTTTATGCATTCCACCATGGCATGACTCTTCACAGCCTTCCTATTTACAACCTTTCTTTTTCCCAACTTCCTCTTTCCCCGTTCTCTTCCACAACTTTCCTCTTCCCCATCTCCTACTCTCCCCATATCCTCTTCCTCTAGCCAAATTTTCTTTTCCACCTTCAATCTCCTTCCCACCTTCAATCTCCTTCCCACCTTCAATCTCCTTATCCACCCTCAATCTCCTTCCCCGCCCTCAATCTCCATCCCCGCCCTCAATCTCCTTCCTTACCCTCAATCTCCTTCCCCACCCTCAATCTCCTTCCCCACCCTCAATCTCCTTCCCCACCCTCAATCTCCTTCCCCACCCTCAATCTCCTTCCCCACCCTCAATCTCCTTCCCCACCCTCAATCTCCTTCCCAACCCTCAATCTCCTTCCCAACCCTCAATCTCCTTCTCAACCCTCAATCTCCTTCCCAACCCTCAATCTCCTTCCTAACCCTCAATCCTAGTTTGCTCCCATGTATTCTACCATTATTCTACCACCCACATATAATCTCCTTGCACTCGTTAATTCGCTCTACATGCCTAAATCATCTTAGCGTCCCTTTCGTAATCTTATAACTAGAGCTTTAGTTTATATAACGCTTTCTCCCTTCATATTTCAACTCTCCGGATTTTTAGGTTGTAGAGAATTTCATAATTTCCCGAGATTGGCTCGAGAATTTTGACAACAAAACCAAAATTTGGAAATTTTCGTAGATTTTGCCATAGATGTAGGGAGATTTCCCTGGACAAACCCATCATCACTCTCTGAGATGCTCGCCGTTCGAAAGTCAGTATGCGTGCGCGAATTATGTCTATTTCAATAAAAAAAAGCAATGGCCATAGGCAAGACACGGTTTAATGGACGTACAACAGATGACCAAATATTATTTAATTAAAATTTAATTATATTATAGTATTTGGTCAATCCGTAGTTCCCAGTTCCCAACAGGTTTTATGTCTCAATGACGCACTAAAACCCGCTGAATTGTCAAGTCAACCAAGTCAAACACGTGGCACACTACTAAATGTATGACAATAGAAGAGAGGAAAAAACTTGGACCGGCCTTTATCTAAATTTCACTTCGCTTCAAAATATTAACTTATTTATAACTCCTCATTTCGTATTCATCACAACCTTTTTAGTGTAGCGACATTATTCATACAAAACAATGTAGATTACCATCAGTGTTGTAACTTTTACTTCTGTTCTCAACCGAACGCATGATGAGACGCATGAAATTTTAAACCAACTTGTCGTACCTACATAAATTTAATAAGTCTTATTATTATTACGGAGCGACCAACGGTTCTTTATACCAAGTAACCAGATACAATGATGATAGTTGCAATACGCTTTACTTGACACCTAACTGTAATGTCTAAATGCCAACTAACTGTACAAACGTTTGCTTTTCAATGACGACGGTAAACGGTTATTGGAATATCAGTAATTTGTCTTCCTGGATGTGGAGGCAGACCGTCAAATAAATTATTTTAAATGACCACCCGCCTAGTGTCAAAATCACTATTTTCAATATTATTATTTTTAATTAATTAATTGTGAAACACCACAAATTAATCAAATAAAATTTATTTTTTGCGCACACCGGGTTCGAACCCGCAACCTTCGGATTGTGAGTCGAGAGTCTTGGCCCTCGACCACGGCGGTCGTCTGGACACATTGACCCCAGATTCCAACCTACCCCTTTTCCTTCCGAGAACTTCCTCCTTCCTTTCCCTAAAGATCCAGCATCTCCGAAGATGACACAGGCCACAAGTTTCTTGTACCGTTCCTCACTTGCTTATAATTTACGCTCCTTTCATATACTCCATTTGGCCCCTTTTTAATTTCGTTCATTACGCTTACATCAACGCATAATATGGTTTAAGTTCACATACGCCTCAAGGATCCCATTTCTATTACAATTTCCTGTTGCCAATTCCATACTCTACGGTTACACAAGCGTGTTGGTACAGTCACTCCATTATAGACTGCCAGCCTGTATAATTATGTCCAATGAATGACTCTTCAATCTGATTTCAAATTCTTTCATTTCCTGCTACAAATTATACTTAAAATCTGATGTTCGTAGCTCTATCACCATTAAATAAAAAGTTTATTCTTATATATATATATTTTTTTAAATGTGTTCTGTGTAGGTACCGTTAGATATTAAGACGTCTGTTAAATATTGAGTATGATGTATTCGACAGTTTGCTAATTTCGTTGAAAATTACTTTCAGGTTTTTTTTAATTATTTTTTTTACAACCGCGCAAAACTCTGCGTTAAATGCATCATAAATACGTCCGTAATTCATCTTTAAAGGCTTCTTAAAACCAGAAACCTGATTCCAAGGCTTTTGGGGTCGTTGGCCTGATGCTGGCAGTTGTTGACAGAAGATCTTCTCAGCTTAATCTGGGGAAACATCGAATAATTATTTAACAACTTCAGTTAACTATTTTTGCAGTCACATCCAGTCTTCTTCTTTCGTACAGTGGGGGTCAGCGGGACATCTAGGTCTACGAGCCTGTCTGGCCTCCCTCCGGTCGTAGTATATTGCCAACTCGGCTTTTTTAGAGCTAGATTTAGCTCCAAAATGAGGCCGTTAACTCCAAAAAAGGTGGTTTAGCTTCTTTTTCTAATTCCCTTGCTAATTCTAGTTCCCATTTTTTACAAAAAACTCGTGAAAGAAAATGACTAATTTAAGAGCTGTTTCTTTAGGAACCGGCTATTTTCGCATTGCAAACTTGGTTTTTACCTCAGACCCCCCCCCCCACAGGATACATGAAAATTCGAAGGAATCGTTTTATTTATTTAGTTTTCGAATTTTCCTCTAGATGAATTTTCTGGCAGGATGTACAAGATTTTTTAAGCTCTTTCGGGTAACGTCTGGCTTCATTTTAAAAATCATGTTGGTAACACTGCTGCTTAGGTGTCGCCTTGTAGATCTCGTCAGTCCCACCAGGAATGAATGGAGCGGGCATTCGTTGGCCGCATGTTGCATCTCTAGCCATTTATTTTTGAATAGTTAGGTCAATGAATTTTTTTGAAAGCAACACGATTCAGAGTGAAAGTGTTACTCTTAGTATCACCCTTGTGAAAACAGTGCAGCGTTTCTTAAACGTATTGAAAGAATCGCCCCCCTTTACCACAGTAAAAATATCGAGCAAAAATTTACCAGAACCACTTTTCTCTGGTCCGAACAGTTGTGGTTCATTTCCCATTCAGATATACCTTCCTTCTGATTTTCAGATGCCGATTTCAGTAACATTTTCCTCGTTAATTAACTTCTTAAAATACACAGAATAATTTACATTACCGTATATTAACGGTATACATAATAATGTATGTACCCAGTTTATAATTTCATGACAATCCGTCCCCCGGCGTTCTTATATGCAATATGCATCGCTTTAGGGAAAATACGGTTTACCCAACTACACAAAATACAATTAAGTGACTCCTAGAGGGATGTGCAGAGAGGACGTACCGCCGAATAACGAAAAAATAAAACATTTTCATTCAAATACATGAAGGAAAAATCTGCTTCTCTTTTTACTGTATGTACCAACGCATATAAGTACAAAAAAATCGACACTATAAATTCCTTTGATATTCTTACCAACTTATAATAATATCTTTTACGTTTGAAATTGGTAAATAATGCATAAAAAACAATTTTATAGTAAATATCATTTCGGGGATCAATATATTGTCGGGGGATCAATATATTGTCGGGGGATCAATATATTGTCGGGGGATCAATATATTGTCGGGGGATCAATATATTGTCGGGGGATCAATATATTGTCGGGGGATCAATATATTGTCGGGGGATCAATATATTGTCGGGGGATCAATATATTGTCGGGGGATCAATATATTGTCGGGGGATCAATATATTGTCGGGGGATCAATATATTGTCGGGGGATCAATATATTGTCGGGGGATCAATATATTGTCGGGGGATCAATATATTGTCGGGGGATCAATATATTGTCGGGGGATCAATATATTGTCGGGGGATCAATATATTGTCGGGGGATCAACTGTCGGGTCACCCGGTTTACTACTAACTTATAACCGGTAAAATTCCCGCATAAGTAATGTCATTCGAATTTCCTGAATTCCTTTGCACATAATTCTTCTTATTGGCTGGCCACAAACTGACTGATGATGCATCATTTATTTGATGCTAAAGTTAAATATTTTCCTTATTATTGAAAACATCGTTGAAGAATTAATATTTTGCGATTAGTTGGCTAATTTTGAGGTGCAAATAGTGAACATATAAATTACAGAGAACAAATTATGAGAATAAAACTGTTCAATGAGATTTTCTTCAGGATTCTAATGTAATTTGGCCACTCTCCTTTCTGCTTGTCTAATATAAACACAAAATACAGAGCCAAAATATATTTGTGTTCGTTCATTCGCCGGCATCAAACAGTGACTCCTACACGAACTATGTACCTACTTCCAGGTCGTCTAAAATTACCGTTGATTTCATAGTATTTTTTGTGAAATGCCCACTTCATAAATGCAAATGCCACTATGATTCATATCGCGAAGGACGCCGGTGAATGTAGCCTTTTATATTTAAATAAATTTTACCCAAGTGTTGCATAGTTAATAAAATAACGTTCTATCAATTCACAGTTTTGAATTTATTGCAACTGTCTTTGTTACACTGAAAATTTATAATTTTGCTAGGAGATAGATAGATATAGATATTTTGATAATACCCATGAAAAAAGCAGTGACGTGCATTCTATGACCAACGTTAGGTTTTAAGTTTCGGTACGAATTATTTATTGAATATTTGAAAATTGCCATTAAATTAATTTATCTTCATAATTTAATAACTGAGCATATAATATCTTAAAGATTGCCTATTTATATATAATAACTTATAATTTTTATATTATGCTGCGCATTCATTTACGATCCGATCCACAAATTATGTGAATGAATTTTTTTTCTCATATTTAATTCCTGGTTCGATTCGCCCTGCGTACACGTAGCTTTATAATTTTTGGATCGTTCCTAGGGTTGGGTTGCACGCCTCTGCAAAACAGATCTATTCAATCGAGTGTTTCTGAAGCTGTGTAATCAATGCACGATTATTTAAATGATAATGACTAAACATTAAATTCCTTGCTAATTGCTTGCTTGCATAATTTGATATCATGATACCGTGTTTTTCCACTTTGCATGCCTCGAAATGTTTGCTTCATCACCGCTGGAAGACGCTTCATTACAAATGGAGGACGTTGGACGACATTTGAAGGGCGTTGGACGACAATTGGAGGACGTTGGGCGACAATTGGAGGACGTTGGGCGACAATTGGAGGACGTTGGGCGACAATTGGAGGACGTTGGGCGACAATTGGAGGACGTTGGGCGACAATTGGAGGACGTTGGGCGACAATTGGAGGACGTTGGGCGACAATTGGAGGACGTTGGGCGACAATTGGAGGACGTTGGGCGACAATTGGAGGACGTTGGGCGACAATTGGAGGACGTTCGACGACAACTGGAGGTTTGACGACAACTGGACGTTTGACGACAACGAGGACGTTTCGTCACACCTAGAGGATCAACCCCAAAGACCACTCGCCCTCTCAGCTTGTCTGCGTATAATGTTGTTTGCTCTTAGACTGTGAGTTGTGCAAATTAGTTTTATTTCTACTATTGCACAACTCCCGGCCTGCTGGCTCGCATTCCCTCACCAGGCGAGTGGTCCACCCAAATGCTGTTCAAAAGAAGAAACCCCCCTAAATTTAATTATCTTCTACTTAAAAAAATCTGTATTATTTCTACAGGAGAATTAATTATTTTATACCGAATTATTGCGCTTCCGTACAGAGAGGTTTGCCACGTTTGGTGACTTAACGGGGGTGCCCAGGAAATAATGAAACTTTCCCAAGTGCCTCGTGCTTATTACAGTAATTGTTGTTACTGTAATAAGCATGGCAAGCTGCTTTTTTGCCGTCGTTGTGCAGCTTTCCAAGAATTATGATTTATTGTGTGCAGTTCGGTGTATTATTGTAAGTTTCTGTGGGTTGTATTTCATGCAAATAGTGAGATTATTACCTTTCGGGCAGGTAGAAACTCAAACATCGTACAGGGATGATGGGAAATGTAACAAAAGATCGTAAATTGTACAGAAATATGTATTATGAAGAGATTCTCTTTAGGTACGGAAAATAAGTTCGATTGAAAGACTTGGTAATCTGCGAAAGTACTGGATCGATCATTTTTGCCACCATTGCATGCGTTTTATCCAATTTCCCTTTGAAAGCTCATGACTTCCTCATTTTTGGAGAAATCGAAGAAATGATTTCAACTCTAATAATATTAACATGATAAATTTTCACCAAAACATAAACAAAATAGGAGACAATTTGATTTAGGGGGTATTTCACCATCCTCCTCATAGATTATTCATACGGTAGCGTACATTTAAGATTAATTAAACAGGATTTATTTATTTAAAAAGTCTGATTTTACTATTGAGCACTTGAACCTATGAATAGTGGCTACATACAGGATAAGTTAGCCGAGTTTTTTTTAACAGTTGCCAGCATTTATTTTTTTATTTATTAATATTCGTTATGTGTATGGATAAGCTATAAGGAGGATGGTGAAATACCCCCTTAGAATAAAAATATTATTCCTTTGGGGAATTAAAATTTATTTCAGGGAATATTTCCAGGTTGCGGCTTAGCGAACGATGTGCCAAAATTTCTCGTGATGCGTTTTGAACTGTTGACAAAACCTGTTATGAATGACACAACTTTTTCAAAAAGAACAAATTGATATACACCTGGCTGCCCGTTGTATCCTGAAGGTATATTTTCTTGCCACAAGAGCTAATAAGGAAGGGTTGGTTGTTTTACAGAATTTGAACAATTCATCAAATTTCAAAGTTAATTTTCAAGTTTTGTGAATCAACTGGCCAATTATGATATAATAACAGAACATGAAAATGAACTTCGAAATTTGATAATAAATTTATTAAGATTTGTCTTTGAAGACCCTTCTAATTTATGAAATTGCGCACACAACTAAAACAATATAAACACCCAAATAACTAGTTGTGGGAACAAGTGACGCATCATGAATAAATTTTATTACTTACTCTTGTTGGTAGACCCCTTTTTTGTTCCCCCTTCAAACCCAAATATATACCATCTGTACATATTTCCAATTCAAGGTCTCGTTCAACCAGATATTGAATCATAGTGTTTTGAATTCAAAGTCTCCCCTTTTCAGACGTTTAATACATGTACGTGTGCACCTTTATTGTAGAGTTGCCCTTCACGCTTGCAAGTACAGCTCAAAGCAAAATAGAGGGAAATGTGTTATAATTTTGTGCAAACTTGTACTGTAATAATTTACATGAGAACGAACCGTTCGAACTTTAGGGGTTGTGAAAATAGTATCGACTACACTGATTAGCCCGGGTTGTTGAGTCTTTTTTCGAAATCTGTTTAAAAAAACAATAAAAAATATGTGTTTCTAATCACTGGATAATATTGTCGACTCACAATCTAAAATTTGAAACAGAAAAGGCATTGTTGCATCTAGGAATTGAACCCAGGATCTTAGCCTTCCCGGGGCGCTGCGCTAATGGGACCCTATCCCATTCAGTAATATTTAACTGTTTCATACTTCGACTAAAAACTACCAACATTATCTTCACTTTTCACGCTTATTTTATTGTCTGATATCTTTATGTATGATTGCAAGTTTCTCCTAAGTCTAAATGATTTTATACGTTTCCAATTTTCGATGGAGAGTCGCTAATATTGTCTTCGGTGATAAATTACAATTTGTTGCTTTATTCGTTAGTTGAACATTAGTTACAAAGATATTGAAATACAAGAGATATTTCAAGAAAATTACATTTATATGATAATAAAATGAAAAAGACGATGCAAGATGAATAATTAAACTAGAATAATTAAACCAGACAAAAAAAGCTATTACAAATTTCATAACGTCAGTGCTCACCATACGAGAATTTATGCTGCTTGGGACATCTTTTGACAAACAGAAATTCTGATTTTAAACAGTGAACTATCTTTAGGTCAGAAATGAGTCAACTTCTATTACCACATATTATAGTCACCAACACTTACTTGTGTGTGTGTACACCATTTTGCCCATATCCAAAATACGAATTTACCAATTTCTATTACCTGCCTGTTTGTTGATTTTTTTCCGAAATTCATTGTAACTCGAAAACAAGCCTAGGTACTACGTTGAAAGAAGGAGAAATCCTTGAAATTCAACCTTTCAGAATTCGAGACCAGAGAACAAAAGAACATACACACATAGAATCCTCGTTCCGAATTTGAATTTATAATCCCTGTCTCTTCTTTCTTTTCCCACTCGCAAAATATCCCCCTTCGTAACGGCCGGCGAGTCGCAAAACACGTGGCGGTCCGCGAACATAACCTTGAAATTATTCTACCTTATTTCTTACGTGACGCGGGCTTTGTTGATGTTATGGGTACATCTGACGTCATGCCTTCCCATGTTCCCATGCGGGCTGAATAATACCGAATGCTCCAAGCCAAAACGGCCTAAGTTACAAATCGCTGTTTTTCAAGTGAGCGAAAAAGAAGTATTTTTAAATGCATCCATTTGAATTTCGATTTTGTTTTCTTGAATGAATGAACGATTGCAAATCTTGGAAGTGGAAATTAATCCACTTCTCGGCATCCTATCGGACTGAAAATCGGCAAATAGACTTGTTGTCGATGACAAAGCATTCTACCAATTTTTGGTGTTTTTATTATGGGTTGATTTTTAGTAAGGTGTTTCTTAGCAATTTGTCGCTTATGCCCTTTTGACTTGCAAAGACCGACACAGTCGTCGGTTGGGAATGCTGTCCTTGTTCTACTGGTATTTCAATGGAAGATTCTCCGAGGAGAGGAAGAAGTAACCTAAATTACCAGAAAAAATAAGATTTATTAAATCGTTACTATTAATAACTAAAAATGTAAAACACGACTAAAAAAGTATATTGAAAAATAATAACAATTAATTTATAGTTAATCCTTCTGAATATTCCAATTAATAACACCCCCCCCCCCCACCCTTCTAATATACCCAAGAACGGATTTTTGGTATACAACTTCATATTTTGTAAGATACAAAACTGCATAATTTAAGATAAGAATGAAATGTTATTTTTTTATGTGAATATCTCACAACAGTGCCAGCTGCTCCCGTCTGTGAGACTACGGCATCCGCAATTGGGGTATGTTATAAAGTAAATGGGGAAGAGGAAGGTGGGGAAGTACCTGGCTATTCAGATCTGGTCACCAAACACGGCTAAAGCCATTTCAAGCAACGTTTTAATTCTGAATGGTGGTCTTACACCAGGGCGATACTGTGAGTATCTTCCACTCTGGAACATGCCTCAAATACACTATACATTACTTTAAATGAGTGTGAAATAACACACATTAATCAAATAAAATTTATTCTTCCTCACCCGGATTCGATCCTGCGACCTCGACCACCGAGGCTTTTCATAAATTTTTTGGAAATTTATAGCGCCTAACTTTTAGCTATCCTATATAGAGTACTAGTTTTGGTGGCGAGATACGAAAAAATAGATAATAATATTTATTCAGTATTAATCTGGTGGCTGTGTTTAAATTGATCATTTTGATTTTGTAACTAAAATGGAATATGTGGCTTTTTTGGCTGAGTTCAAATTTTCAAATATAAATGATAAATCGAAGCATATTATTATTATCGTTTGCTTTGAGATATGATATATTATTAATTTACTAGCATTTAAATACCCGCTCCGCGGGCTTAGCTTCTAGGCCCCGCGGGCGGCGATCGACATGACAGTAGCTTAGTCACAAACTTCACCTTTACGTACATATCATTCAGACAGAAAAGATTCATGAAAATGCAAATCCAAGAGTACTTACGCTTGCCAGCCGACGTTCCTCATGCTGGCTGTTAACGTAAGTGGCGCCATATTTTGGCATTATTAACTACATGCTTTAATTCGGTTCTATTACGATAGTAGCTTAGTCACAAACTTCAGGTTCACAGATGGTTTCTATACAGCGCGGCGTCAGAGTTGTACTCGGAGTCAAATTCTTAAATTTCAACCGTACAGTCGCCAGAGTATTAATACAATAAGAAGATTATTAGAAGATTTTTTTTGTTATATCCACACGAACCACCAAGTGCTGTATTTGTCACAAAACATCACAAGTCGTTGAGTTATGTTGTGCTATATCTGTCACCATATCCTCATAAAAATCTTTTTCGAGTGGTTGTGTGGTAGGGTTGGTAAATATTTTTAAGCTACGATTTCGAACCCGCAACCTCTCTAACCGAAAGTCAAACCTTGGGACAGTTATGCCACGAAGGCCGTCAAAAAGGTTGAAGTTGAAGTGCTTTTCACCTCTTCCACATCGTTGGGTTTAATTTTTGATATTCTTTGACGTCCTGCTAATTACTTAACACGTTTTAGATTCTCGAACACGATCAGAGTTTTTGGTGTATTTATTTAACGTCGGTAAAAGCTTAAACATTATTCTTATTCGTGATCGATATTATAGTTGGTACAAGGCTGTTTGTTTTCATGACATCACCATCGTGAGGAGATTATGCATTCTATCTCGGCTTAAGATTCAGTAAACGCCTTTCATTGATTCATTAGGGGCATCCATAAATTACGTCACACGAATTTCATGATTTTTTTACCCCCCCCCGTCCCTGTCACACATCGTCACATTTGTGAGACCCCATTCCCCCTAGTGTGACGTCACATATTTTGCAATTTTACATCAAAAATAATCAGAACAGAAGTTAAAAATTTTTTTTTTCAAATATTTTTTAATAAAATCAACATGAAATATTTTGACTTTTACATGTGATGTCACAGAGGTGATGAACCCTCCCCCATATCCCTTGTCACACTTCTCTACTCTCCTCCCCCACGCCCCTTAAGGTGTGAAGTAATTTATGGACGGCCCCTTACAGGGTAGATAAATTATTTTAATGAAAACAAATAACTTTGTGTACACCACTATGTACACAAAGTTATTTGTTTTCATTAAATTAATAATGACGCCACAAAGTGAATTTGCGAATTTTTAAGAAATAGATAAATTATGTTTGGATTTATTTTCTTTGGTTGTCACAATAATGACTTATTTTACAATAATTATTTGACCAATAATTATTATTGTTAAACGGGTAATAACTGTGCTATGAATGTCACTACCTAAGTAAAACCAAAATCATTCACGTGTCACTTTCTTTATCCTACACATCTACACAATATGGCTGAATGCATCTTTTACAAAGTGGTTTACAGCTGCAACTCAGTGTACATCTCTGATGACAGATATACGAAAGATAAACACGTACTTTCTGATAATTTTCTCTCTACTCATATTTCTCTAACCTCTTTCAACTCACCGCACATATTTATTATCAGCAATAACATTCAATGCAGTCGATTCACCTCTATGATTACATTCAACATAACTGCTGCATGCTGTTTTATCTTGGCTTCAGTTACCAATGCAACACGTTCAATTGAGTAGCCCTTTTGTTCAACATCTTATCAAAGAATAACAAATTTCGAATAAAAACGCGTGGTCGTCATATAATGCACACTAAACCAATTTCCAATACCGTTTAAATGAAATTTGTTAAAAATTATCTCGTAAAACTTTTAGATTTTTTTGTTATTTAAACCACTCGGGTCACGCAGTGCTGTATTTGTCACGAAACATTGTCGTTGAGTTCCGATGAGCTATATCTGTCACCAACATGCACATCCTCATGAAAATTGTTTTTTCTTCTCTGTTATGTATGGTCAGATATAATATTACGATATGAAGAGGTTTAGACAGGGAGAAAACCAACAACACAACAAGATTTCTATTTACACTTAAAAGTTTACTGTGTATATATACATATAGGATGTAACAGTACCTACATACCCGAAGGATTTTAACCAGCGATTCCAGAGCGTATTTGGAGTAAATAATTTAAATTTCATTGTGCTGTTAGATGATATTTTGTTTTTAAAAACAATAAAAAAAATTCTGTCTCATATCGTGCTGCAAGTCGCGACAGATCACATGACACGCGCTCTGTCTCATCTACTACTGTACTGCTGGAATGAGATGGAGTGCGTATCATGTGACTCGCTATGCTGTAACCAATAAGTAATTTTTGTTTTAATTGAAAAAATAAAAAAAATCGAGTGCAGTTCGCACGCGAACTTCAACAAAACAATCTCAACTAATAGGAACCTTGAAAAGTGAGACCATAATCAAAGCGGCCAATGAGTGCAGTTTGACGTTTCGTAGGTACCGTAATGCATCATTTTCGTTTCATCCGAGTTTCAAATCACAACGGTGCTTTTCATTTAAAAAAAAATCGAGTGCAGTTAACACGCGGTAGAAGCGAAACTTTACCAAAACAATCTTAACCAATGAAGAACCAAGGAGCCTTGAAAAGTGAGGTCATAATCAAAGCGGCCAATGAGTTATATCTCAATCAATAGGAGCCTTGATAGGAGTTTGACGCTTCGCAGGTGCTGTGTGCGTCATTTCAGTTTCATCCGAATTCCAAATCACAACGGGGCTATAGAAGTTTCACTTAAAAAATCCACCAAAAAACGACATTTACATTTTTTACTCCGAATATGCTCGTTAAAATCCTTCGGATATGGGATGACACACCCTGTAAAAAAATTGAATTTAAATGTCAAGCAGGAATATTTCAAAACAAAACTCTAATCCGACAGATTTTGTGACTAACATAATATAGTTTAGACTCGAGGGGTTAAAATCGTCCTTTGTTCCACTTTGTTTATTTGCAATTGCTGTAAATGGCCGCCGAAAATGACAGTTAAGCTGCGCTCCACGTTATTTTGGATTCGATTGTTCCGTTCTATATTTAAATCAAATAAAGGTCGTCATCCATACTTCCATACTTATACTTATATACTTATATACATACTTATAATATTATAAATGCGAAACTGCTCGAGTTTGTTTATGACGCTTTCACGCATAACACAATATAAAGACTTTAATAATTCTTTCACCAATAGAAAGCTAAATTATATGCGCAGACTGTATTTTGTATATGATGGTAAGCTCTGGCGTTATGAAATTATAAATATTAATATATTATATTGGTTTTACGTTTTCTGTCGCTAACAAAAGCGAGTTAATTGCAAATGTCGGAAAAAAATCGTTCCCATGGAAACGATGTTGATATATTTGTGGGCTCTAAGCTGGTAGGTACTCAGCCCCCTGGTCAGCTACTGCTCCAGAAAATTCAAATATTAGAATATGTTTTGATTTTTTTGGACAAGCTTCTGTTTTGGAATAAATGTCAGATACAATACAATACTACAATAAAAATATAATTCGCAACGATTATAAAGACTGAATAATAAATAGTGTAATTTTTTATTATATTAACAAACTTCCAAATATTTAATTAAAAATAAACATCCGAAATGTTTGTAAGCGCATAAATTCCGAACGAATGAACAAAATTGGATAATTCTTTTTTTCTTTGTGAAATTTAGGTGGCAGGCTAGATGTTTGAAAACTGAATGTAAGGGAATGAATGTATGGAATGCGGGAGGGGGTGGGGGTGGGGAGGAGGGGGGATAATTGATAAGTTCAACCGCTACAGTAATTTCCCGTAATACCATGCGAGCGAAGCCGCGGGGAAAAGCTAGTATTATTATAAAACAAATAATACCAACTCTGTTCAAATTGGTTCCATGCCAACTGAGAATAAAGTCAACTCAATACCTCTTTGAAAAGTTATTAAAAGCTATGAAAAAAATATTTTTTGAATAATCCATAACCCTAACCTAACCTAACCTATTTAACCAATTTTTAATATATTTTTTTTCATCACTCTTTTTTGAAGTGGTTCTGAATTGGTTTCTTTCTGAGTTGGCCGGTCACCGGTTAAGGCGGCGCTTCCCCGCTCAAAAAGAAGAAGATGGAGAGATATGTAATTACGAATGTTGGACAGAGCGCGCGAATATTTTAAATGATAAAATTGAAGCGAAAATTGTGAAAATTTTAAATAAAACGTGACTCGTTTAAAATAGAGCAAAAATCTCGTGAAAGGCATCTTAAATATCATTTAAAGAAACAATGTGATTTTTTCACAACTGTAACTTGTAAAATAATATAAACAGACGTGTTTTTAATAATTTTCGGAGCATGCTTTGCGACTTTTTTCTATCGAGGGAATTTCATATAATTTGCGTTTCGGCGTGGAACGCGTCTAGGTATTATCTTCAAAAATAACCTATTTTTTTAAGAGCTTAAAAACGTCAATTGAAGTTAGGATATGTAAGAAATCGGTAGAAATTCGGGTAGCGGCGGCTTAAATTATATCTGTACTCGCATGATGTAAAAAAAAACAGAGTGTGCCATTCACACGCGGTAAAAGTGAAACCTTCAGAAAACTAAAGTAGACAAGAGCACGGAGGCTACGGAGCACCGCACAAATAAATATTAAAAATTCGAGTGCTGTTCACACGCGGTAGAAGCCCACATAATCTCAACCAATAGGGGGCCTTGAAAAGTGACCTCATAATCAAAGCAGCCAATGCGGTAAGGTTTTATTCAATCTCATTCTCTCGCAGGCTAAATCCTGTAGATGTATGAGTCCTATAGAGTTTCAAATCACAGCGGTGCTAAAGAAGTTCCACTTCTAAAATCTATTTAGTTTTAACTTCGTCAATGAAAATCCGTTTTTGTTTTACGATCCAATATGGCCGCCGAACACGACAGTTAAGCTGGGTTCCATTGTTATTTTGGATTCGATTGGTCCGTTCTATATTTAAATCAAATAATAATGGTTCTCGGTGACCGGCTCGCCGCGAGGTCAGAAGTCAATCGGTTTTATTAGCCGCTCAAACTGAATCTGACATTCCTACCTCTGGCTCTGGAAACTGGCGTTCGTAAACCAACTGTTAATTACACTTCTCTCCTCTTATGGAGCCCCGTTATTATTTCACATTATAATAACCCTTTGGGCGCCTTGGAAACAAACACAGAACATAAACTTACTGTTATGCATAGTGTATACCTAAATGTTACTTGTGGTAACGGTACCTTTATGTTTCGAGTTCCATGCGAGACTAAATATTAAATATTTTTGTGTCGGAACTTTTTCAATGAATAGCATAAGGTTCTCATCATACAGCTTAAATAATTTAAAGGATCGTTTCAAGGAAAAAATAGTAGTTTGGAGGAAACAGAAATACGTACATTGTATGTCTAACCTTTTGTCTCACCATTATTTAACGTGTAAGAAAGAGCTGCAGCATAATTGTGATAAGGAACGTGTGTTTATTGCCTTTTTGTACCGTCGCCGTTTCGTAAACGTGGGAATATTATACACGCCTATTCAGTCTGCAGGCGTATGATTCCCATTAGGGGTCGTCCATTAATCACGTGATGTTTTTAAGCATCTTTTTAATCCCCCCCCCTGGTGATTTGTGAGGTTTTGGACTACCCCCCCCCCATACCCAAAATCACGTGTATTTTTTTAGTGCAAAGTATATTGAAATTTTCAGAATATTGTTTTTAGGCAAAACATACGCGACAACGATTTACGCATGTATTCGGCGTCAAAATCACAGACTTACTGGCGACTGGTGAGCCGAGCGGTTGTCGCAACGCGCGGGAAATCGTTGCCTGGCAACGGTGAATCAAGGCCACACGCCGCTGTTTGGTTTAGAAATCATGCGTTCAACGAAAAATAAATACACCTTATTATATCCCCCCCCTCCTTGTGATATTTCGTGATTTTTTCCGAACCCCTCCCCCCCTTTCGAGCCTCACGTGATTAATGGATGACCCCTTTGGGGAATGTTGTTAGGCAGAAGGAAGTTGGGGAGGGCAGAAGAAGTGGGAGGCGAAGGTTAGGACAGTCTTCTAGATATTATCGTTAGACAGCTTAAGCCATTAATTTAGTTTCGATTTGGAATGGTCGTCTCTCATTAGGGCTATATTGATGATATCTTCAACTCTGGAGCGATAATTTGACTTTAATTCTACACTACAGAAGTCTTATGTTATGTGTCTTCCCTTGTTTACATGGATACGTTCTCTTCCCTTGTTTACATGGATACGTTCCTGTGAATAAGATACATTTTGCCAGAAGTAAGCTAAACGCCGCATTTAAAATTGAAGTGAATTGGAAAAAACCTGGAATTGTGAAGTGAATTGAAGAAACCTGGAAAAAATTTAAGAAAATTTGGAATTTCATAATTTGTTACCGCTTTATCTCTTTTGGTCTAGCAGAAGAGCCAAGAAAGTGCAAGAAGAGCCAAGGAGAGCCCATAAGAGACCAGAAGAAACAAGAAGGGGAAGGAAGAAGTAAGAATGTGCAAGAAAAGACGAGGTGGAAGAAGAGCCAAGAAGGGACAAGAAGAGCCAAGAGAAACTAGAAGAAACAAGAAGAGACAAGAAGAGCCAAGAAGAATGAACTAGGCAGAACCAAAAAGATGCAAGGAAATGTAAGAAAATGCGAGCAGAAGGAAGACATAAAACCCATTCAATTCCCCCACTAAATTCTTATATTGGCTTATTGTATACCGGTCGATTAAACTCCAACCTCCTTCCCATCCTCAAGGCATGTGTTCCAAGTCCTAACAGATCAGTGCCCCCTCGTCTACCGGTCTCACAGGGACATGAGTGCTACTGGCGTGGCTCCTGGTTGATACAATCGTATCGTATCGGATCTTATAGCAGAAATAGCTGGTATATTACCAAATTTCCGTAATTTGAGCAATTTTACAACCTTCTTCAAACGTGTATCTTTTTGGTCGCACGCAAAGGGTTAAGACAACGGCTTTCTTGTATCGCATTCCAACAATATTTTATTTTATTATCCACAAGATAAAGCATCGTAAATAGTCATAAGTGAAGAGGCCACACGGACACTTCACGTCACCATGATTGAAACATAATATATGACAGAGTATGACGAATGACAAATCAATTTTGTTCGATGTGAAACGATGTTTCTACTTTTTTTTTCTTACGACTTGGGATGTTACGACTTGATTTGTTACGACTTTTCTCCACCGCAGTTGGACAAGGTTCTAACTGACATTTAAAAAAAAGACATTTGAAATAATAATAAAGTTTTATTCCAGGATGTGGGGAGGATAGATGCAATCCCAAACGTCCCATATAATTGTACATATTTATATAATTATACATATTTTAATGCAACAGATTTTTTTAGAACATAGAATAGGAAAAAAAATCAATTCTATGTAGAGCGTGGTCTGGGGTGAGCTCGGGCCCAGCGCTCACTCAGGAGTGGGGTTTGGTGCTGGAACGCTGCGGTCACCACTGCATTGTCGGAAGCCATTAGCCGCATCCTGGCTCCAGTGACCCGATGTCTCATTAGACCGGCGAATCCGTGCAATCCTAGTTCAGTGAACAGTGAATATTCCCGATGCACTGCTTTTTTTTTTTTTTTTTTACAGTTAATACCGCACAAGAGTCCCAACTGCTCCCGTCTGAAGCCAGTGAGACTATGGCATCCCCAATTGGGGTATGTTGTGAGGCTGAAGGTAGTGGGGAGGGGAAGGAGATAGGGAAGAGGAAGGTGGGGAAGTACCTGGCTATTCAGATCTGGTCACTAAACACGGCTAAAGCCATTTCAAGCAACGTTTCAATTCTGAATGGTGGTCTTACACCAGGGCGATACTGATAGTATTTTCCACTCTGGAACGTGCCGCAAATACACTATATATTATTTTAAAAGAATAAATTGTGAAATAACACAAATTAATCAAATAAAATTTATTTGCGCACGCCGGGTTCGAACCCGCGACCTTCGGATTGTGAGTCGAGAGTCTTGCCTCGGGACCACGGAGGCCGTCATATCTTCTTAAAGCAAATCCATTTTTTTCGCTCATTTCTGTACCCAAATTAATTATCAGAGCCATCTGTGTTGTATTTCTGTAAGTTTTATCGTCAAGTTTTAAAGATTCCTTTTATTTAACCACTGAACCGCTTTTTGCCACAATATGGCACTAAAATACACCGGATTGCTTTGCGGCCAGTTTTGGCCAATTTTCCCTTATTTGTAAGTAATTAAGTAGAAGTTTTCGGTTTTTTAATATTGTTTTTATAAATCCTACGAATATGTTATAATCGACAAAAGATAGGTGAATTCATTGGCTATATAGAACTATAATCAGTTTGTATGTCTCCATATTATAAGGAAAATATTCAAAATAATCACCAAAAAATGTGGAGCAATCGGAGAAAAAAGTTTTAAATTGCTCTGTCGCTCCAGTGGTTTTAACAAGGTTGTAACATCACTTTGAACCTTTTGGTTTAGTAAACCCTGAAGAAGTGAGCTTGGTAAAAGAAGTGGCAAAAACTAAGTTTATTATTAATTTTGAATTAAAATGTTGCCACAAAATAAGTTTGAAGAAGAATTTTAATTTTACATATTTTATAGGAAAATTAATTATGTCATTGAAAAATAAGATAATATTAATAAATCTAAACGAAAATATGAAAAATAACAAGATAAAGAATAAAAAGTCGGTCGGCAACTGGTACACGAACCCAGGTTCTCTTGTCTTATTAGTCTTAGTTCTCTTGCAAACTTCGACACCCATATCTCAAAACAATATAATGTGAAGTTAGAACCCTATCCAACCAAAGCGACGTTTTGTTATTACGACTATCGTTGTAATGACCTAAGTTCTTACGACTTGTGGTGTTACAACTTTTATTGCACGAGAAGCTGAAGCATCGGTACATTCTCCTTCAGGATAAATATTAGAGGGTAAATAATAATCTTCAAAAGTATGCCCTTCAGGTAAAAACGGGAACCTTCTTCATGGACGGGGAATAGAGGGCTACCACACCTAGGGTTACCATTTAGAAAATTGAAAAGTCCTGGCAAAAAGCCTGACAGTCCAAAAAAAGTCCGGACATTTTAATCACATAATGAAATATCAGGTACGCAATTCAAAGGTGTTATGATCGATGATGTAAAGCTATTCGATGAAATAACCGCCGTCAATTCATTCGCATCCCAACCAAACGATGCATTTTTTATTATGAAGGTCCATAATGTGGGTTACCATTTTTACAAACTTCACAATCGCCAGATTGCCCGTTCTATTGAGTATTTGCGAGTTCATTTTTGCTATCCAAGCTCAAAACGCAAGTGTAGAAGGAGTGTTTTCTCTAATGGGAGCACAGTGGACAAAAGAGCGTAATAGCGTTTTCAATTTGGGAGGCGGGAATGGGTACCGCCGCCCCGGGAACCTTTATTGGATAACCAACACCTCTGCCACAGGTCACCCCAAGTGTTTCGCTACGTTTGGTGATTTAGCAGGGGTGCCCGGGTTCATGGGGTGATGTTTGTCTAGGTCTTGGAGGCGGATGTCTAGGACACACCGAACCCCAGATTCTCACCCACCCCTAAACCCTTTTCCTTCCCAGAACTCTCCTCTCCTTCCTTTCCTTGAAAAAACCCTCCACAGAGCATCCCCAAAGATGACATAGGCCCTAAGGAAAATTATTTTCCTCAGGGCCTCCTGTGTGGAGCTCATGTAAAAAAAAAAAAAATAGATTATCTGTACCCTCGGTCAGATCGTTGTTGATGATTCAAAACAACCTTACTTACAACAAAACTATGAGCTGCGAAGAATTTCATAAGAAAACTTTGAATGAACGGGAGCTGCTCCGTCAAGTTATCTGCGCTGAAAAATATTGAAAAATTTATATATTTGTCGAAAACAGGTGTTAAGTTTTGAAGAAGATATTTTTGAACTTGAACTTTTTGATTGTTTGCAACTGCAATTAAAATTTATTGTTAGATCTCCACGAGTTGATTGTTAAAGAAGATTTATATTTTGTTTTTAAATGAGTGGGAAATTAATAAAGATTAAAGACTTATTTGTTTTTACTAATGTAAGTTTTATTACTCATATTCCATCTAAACCAAAAAATCCGGACAAATTAAAGGGCCGGACAAAGTCCGGACAAAAGGCTAGAAGTCCGGACATGTACGGTATGTTAATCCGGATGGATGGTAACCCTAACCACACCATATAACTAACTCCCTTGATCGTATCGGGACTCATTTCCGAAATTTGGTGACTACGCATATTGTAGTACACTTTCTTTTATAATTTAAACTGATTTAATGTTTAATGTGTCGTTTTGTCGAAATACATTTTTCTGATCGTAATTTGCAATAGTTTTGTTTGTCGATCATTATCGTCTATCAGCGCGAACTGTAAAAAGTAATCTACTAATAACTATTAACAAAGTATTTAGAGTCTTGTCTTAAAATGTACCACCAAATACGTACACATGTAATAATCATTATTTCTTCTATCCGAGATTGACCGAGTGCAAAAAAGTCGATTCAAAAGCTATGAAAAAACGGGCCCAATAATAATTGCACAGTACGTTTCATTATAAATTGTAACGCTTGAAAGAATAATGAAAATTCAACTCTGAATGATCTGGAATTAAATTTATTCTCCTACCTATTCTCAGAGCACGTGTTTAGTTCTGAAACAGCTTATGAACTGAAATCCATTTTCCCAAATTCCTTGCATTTTTATTTTCTCCCTTTTTGTCCTTCTCCTTCCTTGAAAGGCCCTTACTTACTTACTAGAAGAAGAAGATGATGTCTACCTACTTGGCACACATACACAATATTGCATAAAATCGAAAATTACCCACATTTAATCAGTTCGAAAATCGTCGTGAAATTGATCACATCTCGCTCTAGAAATTTCGCTTAAAAGTCGTAAAAATACTAATTTATAATACAAAAAGTGACGACAAAGTGCCTTTGTGTCTTTGCCACCTTTGTGCCATCATTGTGGAAAACCAGCTTCATCAATATTTGGATCCAAGCAGCTTATGAACACAGCAAAGGTAGGGGGTTTCTCCTTTCAACTTACCTCATCCTGTAAATGATTTTGAAGAACGCAATCTTTCATCATATCAGTCTTTGCATCTTACAAAATAAAGATTTACAGTCCATTCTCTTGTATGTCACGATATCGTTCGTTGACAGCACGTGTTCCAAGTCCTAACAAATCAGTGCCCCATGGTGTACCGATCTCACCGGGACAGGAGTGCTCCTGGCTGGGGTGGTACAATCGTATTGTATGGTTAAAAATGTTTTTTTTCTTCGTAATAATTTACTAAAAAAAAACTACAAAATAATGACGTTATCTTATTATGATTATAATATAATAATAATCTGGTATCAGGGCAATAATTTTGTTTTGAGATTATTATATTAGTTAATTATGTAAGTGTACAGGTTACTCACATAATTAATTATAAATTAGTAACTTTCGTAATTAAGTCCATTATTGAAAAGTGTTGAAAAAATAGATCTAAGAAGTATTGAATAATACATTACTTGAATTTTTTATTGTAATATAAAGTTAAAGTTAAAAGTCACGGACATAAATAGTAAGCTGGAGGAACGACAGTTGAGATGGTATGGACACATAAGACGGAGACCACCAGATCACACAGTGAAGCAGGCAATGTCCATAGAGCTTCATCGAAAGTCATCCAGAGGAACACCAAAGAACTCCTGGATGACCCAATGCTCCAAAATATTGAAGAGAAACGGCCTGGATGAAAGCTATGTCACGATAATATTTATTTTGATTAAATAAATATTGTCTTGACCTAGTTAATCTTAAACTCACCTGGCCGCTGACGTTTTATTATGATCGCCGTAAAGATTATTTTATAACCGCTAGCGACTAGCGCCATCTATTTCGGAGGACTTTTTTGAATTTTCGTCGTCTGGGGAGCCGAGGTTTTTTCGACAAGTCGCCGAACTATTTAAGTTTCTTGTTAAATATGTGATAGTATCACCTTTACGGGTTTTACCCATTTAAAGAAGAATCATGGTTTATTTTATAACCGCGAGCCGTGTTGTTTCCGTGAGTGAAACGGGATTTTTAAAAGTTTAAATGGTGGAGTCGCCATATTGTCAATGTGCCCACCTTCACTCTCGTACTTGAGTGTGGATAATCGGTGTAATCCTTTGTTTGGCGTTCATGATATTAACGTGGCCAAGGCTTTGAGAGGGGTTATCCTCGCGGAACTCGATATTTGAGGCGGATGGAGGCCCGGCGCTGATCTATGAAGGGCGCGGTAAACGGCGTCTACCGAGATTTCACCGGTATGCACAACCGAGACTTTGAGCCTTTCCTGGATCCTGTTCCCTGGTGAGGAGTCCCCTGGCCCTGGTGAGGAGTCCCCTGGCCCTGGGGCCTTCCTCGGTTCCTGTCCATGGAGACCCCGCGTGCTCCTGGTCGCCTATTAACAGTGATTCGCGTCAGCGTTAGAATCAGGATAATTTAGATAAATTACGGTCCACAGGTATGCTCTCTTGCTTATGTGTTATTTTATTATTTCTTTAGGAAATGTGGAATTCTTGACCCCTTGGAGGGCACCCATGTATACACCATACCTTTAAAATATAGGTGATATTGTACTGCTAAATTATTTATTTTATTTATCTAAAAATGCCCGAAGATAAAGACTGTATTTCCCTTCCCACAAACTTGAGGGAGATTCTGATGCTCTACCAAGAAATGCACGTTACAGCTACTGAACTGAAGACGATGCAGCCTGAGAACGAGAAGACCCGACCCTAACAGCCTACCTACGCAATGAGTTGGGACAGTGCAAGGAGGAAGAAAAAGATTTTACAAAATATTATATTTAAGGCCATCATTGGTCTTGGTCATGTATACCTTTTCAGAAAAGAGGAGTTCTTGTGCCTGATGAGGGAGCCACGATCCTAACGTAGGTTGTATGTTATATGTTTTGTATAAAATACTCAATAGAAGCTTTTTTCGAAAAATTGTTTAGTTTTCTTTATTTGTCCTGATATATTGATAATACAAGCTGGTTCACATTGAGCTATCAAATATAAAAGATTATAGCACGCCAAATAACGCTCTCCATACAATCCCTTCAGACCGTTCACACCTAAGCGTTTTTAAGCGCAGATCAATCATAGACAATACACATCTCAGACGTAACCGCTCCAGAGGCGATATGTCAGAATATAACTCTCCCCTTCTCCGACTAAAACAGGAGAGGGGGTCATTGTAATTACGGAGCTGCCTAGACCCGTGGATGACAGATGTCAAGTTGACAGATTTCAGTACAAAAAATATGCATTCCGTTGCCGCTCCCTAATTCGACTGAACCCCTCTCCTACCACAGGAAGAAATATTTGATAGCCTCGTGTGAAAGGACAAAAGATAAGCGCTCGCGAATCAACAGATATCTGCTCGCAGATTTATAGCTCAATGTGAACCAGCTTTACAGCGCAATTCAGAAGTTAGGTTAGAAGCTTCAATTTTCGGTGTCATGCCGCATGCACAGCATAGTCCCAGATTGCAGCATTCATTTGCAAGTTCTACAGGTTGTAAGAAAGATAAGCATTCCCGGAAATGTTGCTTCTGTCGTGGTGGAGGTCTTAGCCAGCCGAGGAATTGAACTTATCACAAAATAATAGATTCAATTGTGTTAATTCTGCTTTCATATCTGACATGAACGCATAATTTATATACCTACTGGTTTTTTTTTTACTTACAAAGTGCGCTGTTTTCTTTAAATTGTTCAAACTTTATAGTGTTTTTTTTTAATACAAAAAACTTTATAGTGCTCTTTTAATTCACAAAACTTTATCGTGTTTAAAAACAAAAAACTTTATCGTGCTCTTTTAATACACAAAACTTTTTCGTGTTCTTTGAATGCACAAACTTTATCGTGCTCTTTTAATTCACAAAACTTTATCGTGCTCTTTTAATACACAAAACTTTATCGTGCTCTTTTAATATACAAACATTTATCGTTCTCTTTTAATAGACAAAACTTTATCGTGCTCTTTTAATATACAAAACCATTTTGTGTAGTTGGCAGAACGTAGGAGAACTTCCCTTATTCACTTTAATTTTCATGATTTTTGCGTTGACTGTGTTTTTACTTAGAAGGATAGCATGGTACACTAATATCTTAACACCACCTTCATAGTATCCAATTTGATCCCAAGTTCTAAGATTTTATCTCCATCATCCAGATCTCAGTTAAATGTGCAATTTCCAGAAAACCTTTTAAAAATCCCCGGTACATCCTCCAATGTCTATCCTACTATTGTGTTATACCTTATATAAAGGAGTCCCTTTGAGACTTTCCGCTTAGTTTCCGCTGAAGTGAACCCGAACTGAACCCGAGAGCATGCAAGCCTCTACCACTAGCCAATACCTTTCCTCTGCCAAATTCGGTTTAAATCTCTGCAGCCTTATTTCTGCTTCCCCTCAAATACTCACACGATTCGTTTTAAGATTTTACCTTACCCTTGGTGCAGGAATTGCCAAGCTACACAATAAGAAAATATTCATCAAAAATATTAATAACTTGCCGAAGAACCCGTGAAAAATCACGGGATATTATAATAGTTGGATTTGTAAAGTTGAGAAAATATTTGTCTCAAACTAGAAAAATTATGACGTCTGCCAAAAATTTTATCAAAAAAAATTTTTTTTTGATTAAATTTTCAAACATAGAATTATTATTTAACTTTATTAAATTTGCTACCTTCTTTATCGATTGTCTGAATAGTTCCCAAAATCACCAGAAAGGCTATTAACCTAAAATTTGTGATAAGAGATCGTTCTCCCGCGAGAAGTGCTGTCAGATTTGTGTGATTTTCTACGGCTGTTAAATGAATAAATAATCATGCATAGTTGCAGGAATTCGTGTTTTCTCTTAAAGAATAGCTCTTCAGGTCCAATTTTGAAAATCAAAGTGATTCCCAGTTTTACAGTTAATTGAACCGGAGTTGCATAGCGATACGCCACCGAAATTATTGTTTTTAATAATACTTGACATATGTAAACCATGTTGTTTGCTGTAATGCCAACTAACATCGTAGATATGAAAATAGCGATCGCGTAAAGCCTAAAATTTTGTCTTTGGTCTCTGTACGAAGGGCAAAAAAAAAGAGATTGTGTAAAACCTACATAACTCCCCAAGCTTAAAGTCTATATTGTTTCATATTCAGAATCCTGTCAGAACCTAACCTAACCTAACGCAACCTTACCGCTATAAAATAAGAAGACAACAATGTATAAACTAGTATTTTATTTTATTTTATTTGGGAGACCAACAGTTTACATTTATATCAGAGCATAATAGTAATTGAGTCACAATAATTGTACCATTTACAGGTTTCCACAAGGGTATTATGTAAATGATTCGACAGACAATAAAAATTATATTACAAGAAACAATATAACAAGTTGTTAGGTGGGAATTAGGTGGGAATAGGGAAGGGGTAGGATGGGGGGGGGGATAGGTTAAGCTGAGGTATAGTAATACATAGCAATTGACCCAATTCAAAAAATACAAAAAGCAATAATTAAACTCATCCTGCAAATACCATTTCACACAGATTCTAGAGAAATCTACAAAGCATTAGAAGTCATGTCAATAAGACAACTTTATGCCAAATCTGCTATAATATACCTTGTCCAAAACAAACAACATATTCCAATTCAACCAAAAACCATAACAAAAACCAGGTCCTCAACAAATAAAACACTGAACATACCGATAACCCGCACCACACATGGACAAAGACACTTTCAGTATTATGCAACCAAACTTTTTAATTGCATGCCCATTACTTTGAAACAAATACTATCTGCAAATACATCTACAAACATTCATAAAAAACATATCACTGACTGGATTAAAAATCAAGATATTAACTTTATACAAAACATTATTATTCCCAACCAAACATAACAAAACTATAAAAAGTATAAAATTAAATAAACCTAAAAATTAAGTAGTTTTTCAAGTATCCAACAACTATACATACACTTACAATTTATATATGTGTGTACATATATGTATGTGTATGTGAATGTGTATGCGTATGTATACGTATGTATATATATATTTATATGCATGTGTGCAGGTACATGTATTTATATGGATGTGTATGTATGTGTATGCTTATATATATATATATATTTTTTTTTTTTATATTCCTCTAATATATTTAGATAATTTTTTTTTCTCTTCTGAATAACCAATGTACAATAACTATTAAAATTTGAAAAAAAAATACATATAAAACTTTCTATTACAACACATAAATACTTGTCATACATAAACATAAATAAACACGTAAACACCTCAGCACAGGTTCTCCTAGTGAGGTGTTCACGAAACATACAACAATACCTATCTACAGTTTCACCTTCACAAACCTACCTTACACCCAACATAATAAAATTACAAAATATATTATGTAAAAATGTTTTCAAAATTGATCTATATGTAAATACTGTAATAGATAGAAATAAATAAATAAGTAATAAAAATATGCAAAGCAAAAAATAAAAAATAAAAATTTAAACAAAAGAAATTCATAGGGTGAAGGTTGCATTAGATGGGTGTGTATAGTTATTGTCATTGTGAAGTATCGAGACACAGCCTGTGTGATTTTAAAGAATGTGGTGCAGAGTTAAAAATGTCAAATTGTCTGTAGTGTGTATTGAAAGTGTTGGATGCGCGATAAATGAAAGAATTCTGCTTAGAATTAGTGTTGGATTGTAAATACTAAAAACGAAACGAAACGGTGTTTGCTGGAATTGGAGAGTATGTGTAGGAAAGAACAAGGTGTGCAAGGAAAAAGGGATGACCTTACTTACCACTGTATCTCTGCGCAGGAACACACTATTCGACCGCCAACTTGAGATAGTTACCCCCACCTTTGCAACAACAAAACGAATGAGTACAAAACGTTATAGTATACCTCCAAGATGGTCAAATTCCTTATTTTTTCTTAACAACGAGATTATGTACACGAAAAACACTATCAACTTACTTCACAGTTAGTCCCAATCCTTCTTCCCAGTTTTAATGGTGTATGAAAAAAGCCTTGATCGTGAATACAATCAATGTTACATTATCCAATTTGTCCGAAGCCTAAATTTATGCCCCCGATCGTTAAAAACGTGACGCGAGTAATAATTTTTTGACGTTAAAAAATAACGAATATTAATAACCAGCTGTTAAAAGTTTAATGGTTGCCATTATTTATATTTTGGTCAAAAACCTGTTTGGGTGCTGCGAAACTGAGATGAGATTTGGTCCAGAGTCCAGAGTCGGTTGAGCGCCCATGTCGCTGGTTTGTTCGGTTTGGCCGATCCATATTCCGAGAACTGTATGTAATTACACCGTGCTCACTTCTCAGGTAACCTTAATACCTACCTGTCTGCAAGGAGACGAGTGTTCGGCGGATGATTTGGTTCCTTCGGTGGTATATTAGGGATTCGTCAAGAGGTGGAATAGCTAAAAGGGATGTGTTACTTTGGTGCCGTAATATGGGGTAAAACTTTTGAATCGGGGGTGACTTTGATCATCGCGGATATCTGCAGAATTCTCCAATCAAAAATACTCGCTTAGGGGCCATCCATAAATTACGTCACAGGAATTTCATGATTTTTTAACCCCCCCCCCCCCTCCCTGTCACACATCGTCACATTTGTGAGACCCCCTCCCCCTAATGTGACGTCACATATTTTGCAATTGTACATCAAATTTTTTTTTTGCGTTTTAATAATTTAGATTTTTACATGTGACGTCACAGAGCTGATAACCCCCCCGTACCCCTTGTCACAGAATGTCACACTTCTCTAACCCCCCCCCCCCCCCCGTAAGGTGTGACGTAATTTATGGATGGCCCTGTTTTATTTTGGAGGAAGGAACTTTGTAAATAACAACTCATCTTCAGGAAACTTCAAAGGACTCGTGACTTTTATTTGCTCTCCCAATTACATTGTGAATGTTCAGGAGCTCCAAACTACCCAACCCAAACCAAGGAGTTTACGTTTTACTTGTTAAGAAGGCATGGTGATGAGACGAGAAGTGAGTGTAAAAACCTAAACATAGGCTTTTTATAATGCTTCCTTGGTAGAGGGGAATTTGCATCTCCTGACATCTATGGATAATTTCTGCTATTAATTAAATCAACTCTACCTAAACCAATAAATCGAATTATCTGGAGAGGTGTGAGTCCTAGCTAAATTTAGATTTTATACAGGCCCCTTATTTTAAATGTTTTTTTCGAGCAACATGAATAAAACGACAATTGTGATGTTGTTTTATTAAAAGATTATATAAGATTGTAACCTGAAAATGTAATTACTCATAAATATATTTGAGGAAACGGACTCCGGTGTCGATAGAGACGGGTGAGAAATGAAAGGCATCAAGTTGAGAGTGAGTCGAGTCGTTTATTGAGGAGCTACGTAGCTGTGGTAGGTGAGATGGTAACAGAATGAATGCAGAAGTGCCGTAGAGTGAAGTGTTGCGGGTGCACGTAGGTGATGGTGATGGTGAAGGTCAGGATGCTGTGGTGGGGCAGGCCACGGGCCTGCAGGTCACACGGCATGTACATTTGGTGAGATTTTACTAGACCCCCCTCCCGATTTTGAGCTCACGTAATCAATGGATGCCCACTTGGATCATCGTGTTTTTTACTCGCGTTTAATTAAACACGATTATATACACATTAATGGATGGCCCCTTTAGAGATCTCGGTCACTGTGTTTTTTACGTGATGATGTTTGAAGTGAAAACTTTTTTAGCACCATTAGGATTTGAAACTCGATGAAACGAAAACGAGCGACACTAAAACGAGATAAATACAAACATATGTATGATTTCGCCTGCGAGAGAGTGAGATAGACTAATCGGTGTCCTCTTTGTGTGGTGTTTCGTAGAAAAAAACGTGAAATTATTTTTAAAGTTGATAACAATATTATAATTAATAAACCCTACAATCTTACTACTGTTACTCTGCAATCGTCTCATTCTCTCGAAGTTTAGATTTCTGAAGGTTTCACTTCAACAGCATGTGAATTGCACACATGATTTTTGTTATTGGTTTCATCGTCTTGCTGGATACTTTTTACTTATAATATCTAAAAGTTAGGGCTTCACAAACAATAATAGTTGGTATGGGTATTGCTTGAACCTCAGGTGTGCATCTCTCTTTGTTTTGTTCGCCCTATTTGACAAACGGCGACGAGGAATGTGCGCCGTACGGTACTGTACGCGCTCTCTATATTGGAATAAGAAGCGTGAAATTAAGACTGCAGAGAAAAGATTGTTGAAAATTTGTCGATTTTTATGTCTCCCAAAATATCTACATGCAACTTTCCCAAATACTTACTTTTAACTCAATTTAAACAAATTTTGTCTGTTATAATTTTGTTTTCCTGGACGTCCCCGACTTCTTCTCCCATTCAGACTCTTCTTTCCCCGTCCACCTGCTCTACATCTCCAAACCATCAAGGCATCCCCTTTTTCAATACTAAGGTACCTACCTGCCTGAAGAAAGTTTAAAGAAAGAATTCGCGTTGAGATAGTGACATTTCTTTAAACAAATTGTATTATTCCTTATTTGAAATAATTAAGTACATAAAATATACAGTTTGTCAAATAAGAGTAGAAAACATAGGAGGGCGCCACTGTTGTTCAAATGGCAGAACTAACAATATTACTTATGGTGGTAATGTAAAGCTGTGTAACCTACATTTTTATAAAAAAATAAAAAGGCATAAAAGTGAAAAAAATATTTTTTCATCGCAAGATAGAAACCCACTAATCTCAAAATTAGATTTGCATATAGGTATATTATACCTTTGAAATTTTGTGTTAACGATATTGTAAAGCACAGATTAGAAATTGCTCACATTTATTTAAAACTAGCTAAGTACCTAACGTTGCCCAGGCTTTAATGGGGCATGTCTCTAATTTTAGATCTGAATATATTTAACTCATTCAGATATAAAAGTAGTGTAACTAAACTCACCATTAGTGATTCTTCCTTTGTACCTACTGTTAAATTCAAATTTATGTTAAATTAAATTAAAGCCAATCACTTTGTAAAACACCATTTGATCAAATTTATGTAATTAAGTAGGTACCTTAACAACAGTGTTTCTTCGATTTTATTTTTTTTTCTTCAAGAACAAAAAAAATGTTTTTTAAAATGTGATTACAGTGTTCTACACATTCAGTGTCATTGCACTTGAAAATAATATTTGACAGTTATATTGGTGTTGCCAGCCTACAAATTTTGTAGTTCCATTTTTAATATTTTCTACTCTTAAATTGACTATAGTAGATATTTAAGTATCTACTTACAAAATAATCCTTTAATAAGAGGAAGTTTTGGTTGTGATTAATTAAATAAGAGAAAATTAGAAAAAAAATCTTTTTGGTCGCGAAGTCTACTGTTCCCAGAACTACAAGTTAATTAGCTTTTGGAGTACTGTTATTGAAATAACTTGGTTTTGGTTTTGTGTTTTGGTCTTAGGTTTAAATGGATTTGTATTTCTGAATCGTCGATTTGTCTACCTGTGAACAATGATAATTTATTTTCTTTTTGTCTTCCTCTTCTGTATATTAATTATACTAGTATTACGACTGTTTATGCTAATTAAAATATTGCAAGAGGGTAGATATTATTTTGATAAAAATCTTTATTTTACAATGTTCGAGAACAATAGATATCTGATTTATTTATTTCTATTCTCGTATATGCAGTTTACAATGTCTTCATTTTACACAGAAAATAAGTACCAGTAATACATAAAAAAATCAATAATCAATAACAGCATCTGCTTCAGATGCATTTGTAATGGAATGTACATGCTTTAGACGATTCGAAATGGTGTTTGCTGGAATTGGATGTAGGAAAAAACAAGGTATGTAAGGAAAAAGGATAACCAATCATTTACCAATGTATCTTTGCTAAAGAGCACACGGCATAACCACAATGTAGTTATATACTTCCTTCGTGATTCTTCAAGGTAATTATCGCTACAACAAAACGAATGAGTGAAAAACCAAGATGGTCAATTCCTTATTTTTACTTAAAAACGACACTGTATACGAAAAACACTAACAAATTACTTTCAAGATATTCCCAAAAAATTGATTCAATGAATGCATTAGCCAAGCATCACCTAAATCTCATACACAAACATTTAATTTCAATAAAGCAAACTAGTCAACAAAAACACCTGTACTTAATTTTAGTAAATCAATTAATACCTATCTACTGACAGTTGTTAGTCATGCACCTTACAAGATTGCAAAGAACAAGTAACTACATTGTGGGAAGTTGGGAGAATGCAGTATTCATTTGTAGATACAGAACAGAGAACAACCCACCAGTTATTTATCTATGAAGTGTCAATCTCAGTAAGATAAACATCTGTTTTAATTTTCTATCTAACACCTTCCGATGACTCGGGGTTTTGCTAAACTTTAAACGATAATCCCACAAACGTTTCAGTCGGTTGGTTTGCAATTTATTTTCCGATTATCTCCTGGTAAATTTTAATAATAATAACAACAGTAGCTGTGCAGGAAGTTAGCATCGTTTACCTTTCTATGGTCGATGAAGATAGTATAGTAATGAATAATGAATTATTATTTCATGTCAAGTTAGGTCACCACTCCTACTGCTGCGCTGTATAACTCATCACACCTTGGAATAACTCGTTTTGAGTTGTTTACGTTTCCATGTTTCGTTTGGATTTTGTGCTATTTTGTCCAATGTCCGATTTACAGGAAAACACTGAATAATGTTGGTTGAATGGATCAAGATATTTCCATCTTTTATCTAAGTATTTATATAAAGAAAAGTGTCTGTAGCAGACACCGGGCGTGCGGGGTGGATTTGATTTTTATACAAATCTACAAATGTATTCCAAGTTTGATGAAATTTTGCACGCTTGATCTTCAAAATAAGAGGAAGATCTATAAGAAATTTCGGAAATCCACTCAAAAGCAGAATATTAATACTTGATGAAATTTGCATTCTTGACGTTTAAAATAAGAGGAAAATTACTGTCTGTATCTGATTAAAAAAATATTGTGTAAAGCCCGGGCAATTCCGGAAATTCAAATTTTTCAACATTGGCTCCACACTGGAAAAAATATCCCTCAGGGCCTACGTCAACTTTGGGGATGCTGTGTGGAGGGTCTTTTCCCTAGAAAGGTAGGAGACGAAGTTCTGGGAAGGAAAAAGGTGCAAGGGGCGAGACGGACGAATTAATCCATCCCTCGATGCGGTGAAAGGCCTTTCTCTTTGAAAGAGTTCCAGTCTCTCCCGATCTGGCCCGCACGTTGTTGGTGAGCAAACGCATGACCCCGGGCAACCTTGCTAAGTCACCAAACGTGGCTACGTAAACATGAACTACGGCAGGGGTGTAGGTTATTCAATAAATGGCGGGGCGGTGTGCCCATAGCCAAAATTAAAGTATCAAAGATAAATGATATCAAATAATAAACAAAATGTTTCAAAACCGCAATCCCGCGGGTCTTGAAAAAGCCTAATCAAAAGATTTGAAATTATCGAATGTCCATAAATCTATCTTTAAAATTTTTCGAACTTGTCCGTATTTGGTTAACTGTATTGTAACGAATTGTTTGACGTACTCGCATTGGTATGAAAAAGCGGACATGAGGTGAGAAGCGAGGAGAGGATATATGGCTTGCGCCGCGAGACGAGAAAGGCAACTTTGACGCATTGTTCCACAGAGATCCCGTACGCAGAAACCAGTTTTGGCATTGTTGAATGGATCACCACATGCCGGAGATTGAATTACTGTGGCCAAGGCGACAGAACGATGAAAGGGGTTATGTTATTAGTTGTTATTGTGATTTAATTTATGTGCATTGGTAAACGAACGCATTTTTTCAACATTGAACTTGTAATATTCGTTACAAGCAGAGCGCAATAAGAAGGAGCAAGAAAACGCTAAAAGAAAGTTTAAAAAAAGCAAGAATAAGCTAGAAGCACCAAAAATGAAGAAGATCATATTAAAACAAGAAGAAACAATCTTTCCCATGATCTCTATCAATCCTACTTTCCTAATTTGGTTCTAGATTGCTACGTTGTATACCGGCTGATTAAACTCCAACATCTTTCTCACGTTCAGAGCACGTGTTCCAAGTCTTCGGGTCGGTAGTCGGTATTTCAGTATGTGCATACCGATTTATCTGATGCTTAAAACAAGAACAGGTCCTTCCAATGTTTACGTCTACCCGGATTCTTCCAGTTTCCAGAAGCACTTTTTCGGAATACCCGTACTGTGAGAATTTCATACTTCTTCCTGGTCCTCAGAAGGCTCGGCTATCATCGTGAGGTTGGGTGCTGCCTCAAGTTTTTGAGATTTCTGTACATGACGGCCTCCGTGGTCGATGGGTAAGACTCTTGACTGGCAATCTGCGATTGCAATCCAGGACACACTGAACCCCAGATTCCTATCCACCCCTTAAACCCTTTTCCTTCCCAGAATTCTCCTCCATTTCCTTTCCTTAAAAAATCCCTTCACACAGCATCTCCAAAGATGACATAGGCCCTGAGGGAGATTATTTTCCTCAGGGCCTCTTGTGTGGAGCTCATGTAAAAAATAAAACATAACTTCCAGAAAGAAATACACGACGCCGTCGTGTAAAAGCGCCCTTGAGGTGATTTAAAAAAATCAAGTATTATCCAGAGACGCGGAAAGAAATTCACGAAAATTTGATTTTTACCACAATTGTGCCAGTCAGTTATTTGCGAAGTGTTGTCATTTGGAACCCGCGACGAGAGGGAATCAGTAACTCGATGAAGATTTTGCAAGTCTCGAACGGTTAGTGTCAATATTTGTATCCAGATCCAACTAGGCTTGCATTATTTCCAAATTTATTTTGATTTAGCATACCGATTTATCAGATGCTGAAAACCAGAACTGGTCCTTTTGGAATTTGTATCTACCCGGATTCTTCCAGTTTCCAGAAGCTCTTACGATTGTTCAGAGTTTTTCGGGATACCCGTATTGTGAGAATTTCATACTTCTTGGTCTTCAGTAGGCTGGAGAGTGGTTCGGCTATCTGGAATCGTCAAAAGGTGGAGTGCTCCCTCAAGTTTCTGAGATTTCTGAGATCACAAGAGGGATTGCGGCCACTATCCTAGGCTTTACTCGACGAATTTCTTCTGGGCATGCTGGGATTTCACTCAGCAGCTCAGAAGTGAGGGGTATGCCGCCACCCAGATTTATTCAGATTTTTGAGAGGCTATATCGAGAACTCGGCTGTTTTGGAGCGCGAAAGACTCTGTGTTCCTGATGGCTATCTTAGTCATTATAGATTATTCTATATCTTCCTTCCTGTAGCACCAACCTGCCAATGTTTCTCCAGGTAGAGAATATGTTGTTACTAAACCAAATGTCTTCCGATATCGATATACTTTGCGATATTTGAAAGGGGAATCCTATTGATTCTTGAAAGAGTCTATCCTCATTGACGCGATTTTCACCACTGCTTGAAATTATTTTAAAATTTGCATTTTTTTTATAAATCTGTTTTTGTTTTTAAAGTATTTGTAAATCTTTGCTTTTTGCAAATATTTTATGTATTACATATATTTTGTTATTAAATCTTGTAAAAGTATCAAATTACCTAACATACTAACATTTTTTTAATATGCTGTAATTTTTAATTTATATTCGCTAGTTGCTTTATAATGAACATTCTTTCGATAATTAAACTACGCGAATTCAAATTAGCCAAATGTCCAGGAATGTGGATTTTTTATAGTGAAATGTTATTTCTATTATTTCAACATTCTTGAGTTGATCCTACAATATTAAAATTCATCATATTTCATAAAATTTTTAAGATATCTTCTACTATTATGAAATACTAACAATACAGCGAATGAAACCGGAACTTCCAGGTTTTAGCCCGACATATATTATACCACCCAGTCACAATATAATTTATACGTATTCATGTTCCATGCTCATGCCGCAAAACTTTGAGAAGTGATTTTTTTACATTCGCTCCACACAGGAGGCAGTAAGGAAAAAATCCCTCAGGGCCTTTTCCATCTTTGAGAATGCGGAGTCTTTTTAGGGAAAGGAAAGAGAGGGAAGTTCTGGGAAGGAAAAGGGTATTAGGAGTGGGTAGGAATTTTGTCCAATGATGGTCGTATGAATCCATCTCTCACACTGCTGTGCAAGGTGATGTGTCGAGAAAGTCCTGCTGCAGAGATTAAAACGACTCCCTCGAACAGGCGAGCTGTTTGAAAATTGAATGTGCTGGAATTGAATACGTGGAACGCGGGAGGGGGGTTAGCGGGACGGGGAGTGGGAGAGGGATTGGTGGGACGGGGAAATGGGAGAGGGGAGAGAGAAGGCGGGGAAGGTGGAAGGGGAACACAGGAGGGGAACGGGGACGCAAAAGGAAAGGACGTGCAGGGAGAAACAATTTATTTCTTTGAATGTGGCATTGCAACGCATGCCGGGAACCGGCTAATGTATAATAATAAATGGGTTTTGTATGCGTGGCTAAAATAGAGATTTATGATCGCCATTGGACGTTGATAGATGTTATCTAGCCATATAAATAGAATGGTGAAGCATTTACTAAAGGTTAATTACATATTTTATTGATGTTTCATTGAAATCAATTACGTAATCTACTACAATAATAATATTAACATTCTGGACAAGAATATGAAAATGTGTATTAAGTCTTTCCATAGAAGACGTATATTTCTGTGCTACTATGAAATGAAAAATATTAATAGAACAGAATTTATTATGAGCCTAGATCAGATGGAATGTTGATTTTTACATTAATTATTGTCTATTTATGTCATGTGAATATTGTACAATTGTTGTACCATTATTGTACAATGTAATCAAGTTTATATTAATGATTTTATAACTGGGATTCACACGATTATTATGTCAGTTGATTATTTATATTATTATATGTCAGTTTTACTTATTTTATGTCAGCTAATTTTAATACTGATTTTCTATGAACAATAATTAAATATAAATCAGACATCGGATCTTGGATCATCAGCCAAGACAGATCTAACATCTAAGAGTTTATCAAAACCAATTTAAATGTATTTTTTCAAAGGGACGATGATTTTAATTATAATATTGTATTGTTATTTGTATTTTTATTATAAACTCACGTTTTAAAGCGCTTCCTCTCAACATGGGATTTCCCAGGGAGACAGGCATATAATTTTAAGTCTAGAATAAATAAAGATGAATAAAAAATAAATAATAATAATTGAAAAATTTGTATCAAACTATAAATATGGCGATTTTTGTAGATACTCGTAATCAAAATTTCAATCCTCCATTGGTAATGAGTCATTATTATGAGTTACTGCTAAAAAACAGACTGAAAAGTTTGTGTAGGTACATTTCATGACGCCAAAGCTCTAGGACTTTCCAGATTTTCTATCATGATATTTATTCATGTCTTAGAATAAAGGAGAACATCAAAAAATGAAATTTATTCACGTATTTATTAACCCCTCAGGCCTAGGGTCCATTTTGTGGGTCAAAATATTTCCGTTTTGCAATAAAATCCATATAAATGAAAAATTTCTGAAAGCATCCGAAAACCAAAAACAGTTTTTGAAATACGATGAAATACACTTAAAAATTCGAAATAAACTTTTTTTTTTAATTAAAAAATTTTGAATGCAAACATATATATATTTTTTAAATGGCTCACCTCACGTTTTTTCTAAATAAAATTACTGAACGAAAAAAAACACGTATATTTTATTAGGAAAATGTATTACAGACATTATCGTCAGCTCACTTTTTTGTCGTTTCATGCAAAAATATATAGTAAAAAATTACCAAAGTTTCATAAGTTTTTTTAATTGCGGTCGGAAACTTTGATTTCATAAAGGTGTTAATTTTATGGTTAATTTTTAGATTTGGATATGAAGCGTGGCATTTTCTCTTTCTAACACCGTTTAGATATTATATATTCCTAACCATGATAGTAAGGGAGACAACGATTTTTAAGACCTATAGAGTTGTTCTAAAACGCGAAAAAATTTGCCCGAGAGTCAAGTATTTTCACCTCACAACGTATTTCAGTTTGTGTGGTATGAAACTACTAAATATCCATTTAACTATCAAAAAAGGACTTTTTGAAACTAGGATTGTAACTACAAGTTTATAATAAATGAATATCTTCCCTTGTCAACAAAACAAAATATAACTCATTGTAGAAATAACCTTTCCATCAAATAATGATATGAAATTGATATTATCTGAGTGCAAACACCAATAACAAGTGGTTACTATTAAAAAATAGCAATTTGTTAATCGTAACCAAATCGTAACTCACAGTTTATTTAACGCGTACGTGTACCGGAGACGAGGGGTGGTTTTTTACATACATAACGGTGCTTCTTTTCATCCCCTCAAAGACCCTGTACCCTTACAGACAATTGAAGGAACTACCCTTGTGTAGTGAATAAGTTGAATTAGATTATGTAGACTTACGTAGGTACCTCCGGATACCTGAGTGTCTCCTGCTTGGGGTAGATTGGACGCTACGTGCCAAGGTGAATGATTTGCTCTGGAATATAACGGAGTGAATTTTTATGTGATTACCACGTGTTTGTCCTGACTACAGCCGGTGCGTTTATTACACGTTTAAATTTTGTGAATCGATGGGATTTAGGTAGGTGTTACAATTATTTTATTTATTACATTTACATTTATATAGCAAAAATAGTATATTGCATAATAATCGAAAATTTTAAAAATATGTTCATGTGTTATAATTTCTTGTTAGGTTGATATTAGTTCTTAGCTAGGCGGTCGCCTCTTCTAACGAACCAAATAAATGCCAAATGAATTTTGCTGTAATGCATAATTTTAAGTGACATTATTTGGATGGTATTTTTATTAGGGCGACTGTAAAAGAAGGTAAATATTAATTTAAAAAAAAATTACAAAAAAAACAATCAAATAGTATTTTTAATGAAATAAAAGAATAATTTCTTACAACCACGATTTATTTAGTTAAAATTTTTAATCCGACCGGTTTGACTGAACACAAGCGTCATCAAGATATAAAATTAAACTAATCAAAAAACAATTCGTTTGAGCTTTAAGCCGCCGCATTCCGAATTTCTACCGATTTATTACATATTTTAACACTTTTAAGTTTTAAAGCTCTTAAAAAAATGTTATTTTTGAAGATAATATCTAGACGTTTCTCACGCCGAAACGCAAATTATATGAAATTCCCTTCATAGAAAAAAATTTTACTACACAATTTTCGCTTAAATTTTATCGGTTTTAATATTAGCGCGGTCTCTCTAACATTCGTATTTACATATTTCTCCATCTTCTTCTTTTTGAGCGGGTATACGACGCCTTTAGCATATAATATAAAATAAAGAAGCAGTGAGAAAGTATGAAATTAAAATGTTACAAAATAATAGAGAGAAGAGACAGAAGTGTACATAATGGGTTAAACCACAAAACGACTGCTTTTTACCAAAATAGTTTTTTTTAAAGTTATGGATAAATACACATTTCCAAATATTTGCAGTCACCAGTGGCGTGCATTACTATATGACCAAAGGTAGATAGATGTGTGTAGCTTTCAATCCGGGTAAGAATTGTGAAATGTGTGTTTGAAAATGGTCAACCAATATTATAATCATTTTGATCTGATTGCTGTGACCAAGTGAATAAAAAAGCGTACGACTTTCTTACTTATTTATATATATGATGATTTTTATGTTATATTATTTTTAAGGTTCGATTTTCTTAGAGTAGATGCAGCTTTTCAATCTTTATGGACTGAAAATCTTTTGATTCTTGAAACGTTCCGGTTAAGCTGCAACTTGACTAATAATATACAGAACCCGGTTAATCGAGAGTCTGCTGTATCTATTTAATTAATTTAATTTACTGACCCATTTTTTATAAATCTTGCTCTATAATAATTTATTGCTGTTCGTAAGTTGAAATAATTAAAAATAATTAATGTCTACACTATTTTCAGAAGCAATTCATAAGAAATTCTTGAAATATTAAAATTTTTATGAGTTCGGTAGTGAATACCAAAAAAATTTCTGTCATTTCAGATAAATTATTGAAATTAGATTACAAAATTAATCTCTTTAAATGATTATGTTATACTTTTAACCTTATGAGTTTATTTGATGGGAAAATGTAAAAACACAGTGGCGTTACGCTTCGCGACAGACCCCCATTTACCTACACATTTACATTTCTGAATACTGATTAATTTCTCCAGCCAATAAAAATAATTATCTATGTTTTTATACATGACTTTGTACAAATGATCATTGCAAAGAAACGAAGTAGCTTGAATATACATTTTAAAATACTTTGTTTGTACTAGGAATTTTCCGCGAATGAAGATATTTCCGCGAGAAACAAATATCAAGACGCAAAAACTGCTCCTGTAATATTTTATTCGAAATGAAGTAATTTGTGGTTTGACAATTTTGACATGTCTATTGTCAAACCATAGAGTACTTGCTTACTTAGGTAAATATTATTATTGCTTTTTAACATGGCGCGTTTTATAGCTATTCATTTTTAACTTGTATTTAAGCATTTTTATCTATTCGTGTATTAATATTATTTTTTCCGCTTTTCGTTTTAATGTTTTTTCCATTATTATTATTTATTTTTATTTTATTTCTCTCATTTTCTTTGTTCTTTATTTCTTATAAATTTTATTAACAATATTTTTTTCCAAAAATATATGTTTTTATGTATACATATATATGTAAATGTAATAATGTGTATATTTTATGAACCTGGTTAATTAAAAAAAAGTAAATGTCAAGAGAACCCGTTGACAAACTGATATCAATCGGTTTAACGGGACTTAATTGAAAACGTGTAAATAAATAATGAAGGAATTTATTAATAAAAAAATTAAAAAAAAATTAAGTAGTAATAATTTAATTGCCTCTATTTTATCCGTTCTTAAAAGATCATTCACACAGCATCCCCAAGGATGACACAGGCCTCCAGAAAATGTATTTTCCTCAGAATCTCCTGTACGGAGCTGAAGTAAAAAAAGCGAGATCGTTAATAGGTAAGTTATTTTTTGTAAATGCCCCACTTGAGGTATGTTTCCATATGGATAGAAAAAGGGGAATGGAAGAAGATGGAGTGAATAGTGTTAGGTTAGGTTAGAGGATGGTTCATGTTGTATTTTTTTGTAAACTTGATATACTTTTATATATTGACGGTCGACTCGCAATCCGAAGGTCGCGGTATCAAATCCCGGCGTGGAAAATAAATTTTATTTGATTAATTAGTGTTATTTCACAATTAATTCATTAAAAATAATATATAGTATATTTGCAGCACGTTCCAGAGTGATATTCTTATTATCGCCCTAGTGTAAGACCACCATTCAGAATTGAAACGTTGCTTGAAATAGATTTAGCCGTGTTTGGTGTCCAGATCTGAATAGCTAGGTACTTCCTCACCTTCCTATTCCCCATCCCCTTCCCCTCCCCATTACTTTCGGCCACACAACGTACCCCGATTGGGGATGCCATAATCTCACTGGATGGGAGTCTCCCCAGACGGGAGCAGTTAGGATTCTTGTGCGGAATTCATATAAAAAATAAATAAAAAATTCGCAATGTCACGGGCAGTTGCCCAGAATTTCGTTCGACCGTCACGCCACTGAAATGTAATACTGATGTCTTGTAAGTCAGCAAGAGAATTAAAGTCCTCCGTTTATGTTCCGTTGACCGCTGTAGTCGTTAATCTGTATGTGAATATCTTGGCCTCTGAGGTAGCGAACAGTGAGGTGGCTCGAACCGCTGCTACAGGAATCCAATCGTCATAAATTGGAAGCGTTTTGCATACGAACTTCGCTTGTCTGGACATTCCAGGCACGCGGTTCTTCGGGAGCTTTTCAAAAGCTCGAAGAAAGCCCTCCGATATCCGAAAACCATTACACAATATTTATTTATTTATAACGAGCTGGTACCCGGCTTGCGTTGCAATCCAAAGAAATAAGGGGCCATCAATAAATTACGTCACACGAATTTCATGATTTTTTTAACCCCCCTCGTCCCTGTCACACATCCTCACATTTGTGAGACCCCCTCCTCCCTAGTGTGACGTCACATATTTTGCAATTTTACATCTAAAAATAATCAAAACCTATGTTTATTTTATTTTTACGATTTTCGTTTACATGTTTTGCGTTTTAATAATTTAGATTTTTACATGTGACGACACAGCTTACCCATACCCCTTGTCACACAATGTCACATTTCTCTACTACTCCTCCCACCCTTAAGGTGTGACGTAATTTATGGATGGCCTCTAAATTGTTTCTCTTCGCGTTTTCTTTCCCGTGCATCCCCGTTTCCCTCCCGCGTCTCTTTCCCCGCGTTCGCCTTCCCCTCCCTCGTCATCCCTCCCGCTAACCCCACCTCCTTCATTACCCTTCCCCTCAAGCCTTCCCTCCGTGGTGCTGACATATATAAAATACACTCATTTTCATTTATACAAATTTCATAACGCCAGAGCTTACCATTATATACAGCCTATAACCTTCACGGGCATGCGCACAACAAATCACAAAAGTTTCATTGCAATCGGATGAACGGTGTGGCAACGCATAACATACGAACAAACAAACAAACTAACAAAAAAATATTTTTATATATATATAAGAAGATATACGGACAAAGGTAGGTTGTACATAAGTGATTTTCTGCCTACTGTAGTAGATTTAATAACAAAGGAAATTGTTTTCCTCAGGACCTCTCGTGTGGGCTTAATGTAAAAAAATCTATTCTAATTCCTTTAAAAGAGTACCTACCTACACGATGGGTAACGACCTTTTTATTTTTCGACTTTGTCTGGGTTAAATCTTCCTCACAGGAAAAACTAAACCCTTCCACACACTTTTCCACAAATGATCATCTAGTCAATCCACGCTATGCAAGTGTATTATATAAGTATAATAAATACAAAACAATACAAGAACAACATGTCAACCTACCAGAGACCAAATGGGAAAATAATTCACCGACTCCAGAAATTTTCACATCAGAGGGTTCGGCTCGGTATAACTCCTAACTGGACCGATAAATCCTACTGATACCTCAAAAATATTTAAAAAAAAATTTGTTATCCTATTTACATGTATTTAAAATAACTGATTTTTGCATTTTTATATATAAATTTGACGAATCTAATAGACCTAAATTTTGAATGAGAGTGCTAGGTATAATGCCAGTAGCCGAAATAACAAATGGTAATATTTTTAGAGTCTGAGAATGCCAAATTCTTTTAATCTCATTTCCTAAATCTGTATATTTTCTTATTTTTTCAGAAACATATGATTTTTATTATTTCCTAGTTTACTGTTTGTGCTGTTTTTTTATAAATCTTTAAACGTTATTTTTTTCATTGGCCTGTTCTATTGATAGATTACACTTCCTATATATTCGAGGTCGAGAATGCCACCAAACAGCCATAAATAAACCACAAAATGAAACCGTGAAATTTTAAGCCAGATATTGCTTGCATACTAATCCAGTCTCGTCTTCGAAATCCATTTATCATGTGTTAAATTAGTATTTTTTATAACTTGATTGCGAACTCGAAATCACGATTCATGACCACCCTGCTTTAATACATGATTGTGAGTAGTACTGAAGTCGTCGCCTGACTGTACATGTGTGTGTGTCTGTGTGTTCTGTAAAGGTGGTAGCCGTGTTAAATAGTACATTTTTACTCCGCCAGAGTTCGCATGAGTGTTGCGGGCTGCCAAATCGGAATAATCAACATTACGTAATGCCTACTGTTCATAGAACTATTAGTAATATAATATTATGAACTTGGTCGATACAACCTACGTTGTCTGTAACTCTGGTTCAATGAACTCTAGAATCGGAATTGGCTTTTAATTTGAGTCAATTTCAAAATCGGTAGTTAATTTATTGCGTGAAAAATTCAGACGACCTATGAAGTAAACTGCGCTAGTTTAACATTTTTTTACATTAGCTAAACACAGGAGGCCCTGAGGAAAATAATTTCCCTCAGGGCCTATGTCATCTTTAGGGATGCTGTGTGGAGGGTCTTTTTACGGAAAGGGAGGAATTTCTGGGAAGGAAAGGGTATGAGGGGTGGTTAGGAATCTGTGTCTAGGAGTGACGGACGCATGAATCCATCCCTCCGACTGCAGCGCAAGGCGATTAGTCGAGAGAGACCAGCTGGAAAGGTCTAGGTCAGGGCTCCCTCAGCTAATCTCTCTCGATCCGGCCCGCCACGCAGAAGGTGGACAAGCGCAATGGCCGCCAGGACCTAGACAAACCTCATCCCATGAACCCGGGCACTCCTGCGAAGTCACCAAACGTAGCGAATCACTTGGGGTGACCTACGGCAGGCTAGGTAAACATATTACTCGTCTGTGATGACTGTATGGCATTGTAAGACGAGCGATATTGTGAGAGAGGCCATGCCCACTTATATTGTATCCCAACCCTCTCACGAATAAAAGCTATAAAATATAAAAGATCATCGCACGTCAAATAACGCTCTCCATACAATTCCTTCAGACCGTTCACACCCAACCGGTTTATGCGCAGATCAACCATAGACAATATACATCTTACGACGGAACCGCTCCAGAGGCGATATACGAAAAGTTAAGCGCCCCCCTCTCCGACGAAAACAGAAGAGGGGTCATTTTGATTACGGTGGATGACAGATGTCAAGTTGACAGATTCAGTACAAAAAATGTGCATTCCGTTGCCACTCCCTAATTCATCTGACCCCCTCTCCTACCACAGGAAGAAATATTTGATAGCGTCGTGTGAAGGTACAAAAGATAAGCGCTCGCGGTTCAACAGATCTATCTGCTCACGGTTTTATAGCTGTGTGTGAGCGAGCTTTTAATGTCCTTAAATTTTACACAACTGATAAACAACCATTTACCCTATATTTAATAGTTGTTTATCAGTTGCGTAATATTTGAAACACGTTTATTTATAATGTGTATTAAACTTTATAGTGGGAACTCGGAACTCCCTAAGAGATTCGTAGATTCTTTCAAAAATAACCTATCATGTATACTCGAACATTCTCGCTACCGGGTACTGAGTTCATACTCGTGTAAAAAAAACTGCAACTTTGTAAAACTGGAAGTCGTACAAACTACGCTTGTAAAAGTTTACCGCTGCAGTAGTTGCCAAATAATGGAATGCTGGCTGCTGGGTGGACATCGGAGACCACAAACTTCTTGTCGAAATATAATCTTATACCAGCTTTCAAGCCTCCAGCAGTTGGTGATAATAATTGCCAGAAAATGTAACCGGTCATTACTTTCGATTTGTTCCCAAAATCTTTGGAAAACCCAAAACGCAGTGATGACTTTTTGGAATTTGGTATTTGGAAACGTCACTTTTAGGCGCACGCGGAAAAATTAGATTTTTTTTAAATGCGATTTTAACCTTTATGTATAAAGAAACTATATGAAGGACAAGGTCAGAATCGCTTTGGCCATTCTCGTTCTTGACGAAGCCAAAGGTTTCATTCATCTAGCAAAACTAGAATATTTTTAATTAATTATCTATGACTTGGTAGGTCGGATTTTACAATTGTCAAAGTCATTCTCAATGTTATGTTTTCAAATGCTTATAAATGTCTTTATTTATTTGCAAACTCCTTTGAATTGTGTTTTTTTTTATGTTGAGTGTATATTCAGGTTTGTGTAGAAATAATAAAATCAGTTCATTTTCGTATGAATATATTTTTTGGAAATTTGGGAATTTTTTTGTTGTTGTTAAAGTTAGCTATTCTGGGAAAACTTGTAACGATATTATCATGTAATATATATGAATAATAAGATACATTATATGGTAAACAGAAAACAATCGCAAAAAAAACAATTATTTTGTTTTTATATGGATATTTGACCAGAAAGCAACAAAGTAAAATCCACGCGGTTTTTCGAAAAACGCCAGAAATCATAATACTTGTACATCTATATACGTGCAGTTCAGTTTCAACTCTTGTGTCAACGTGAACAGTCGCGCACATTACACACATTGAAATAAATTATTGTTGCAAAAATTCACAAGCACGAAGCCGGCGACGCTTTGGGCTGTGAGTTAACACATTACAGATGCGGCCATTTCAAAATAACAACAGTGAAAGACTCTAAAGCCAAAACGAAAGGTTAATACATTAGAAAAGTTTTGATCAATTCAAATCATGGATACGAAAAACTAATTATCAATCACAAGAAGAAATAATTTTCAAGAACTCATCAAGAACAAAAAAAAAAATCATAGAACAAATAATAATAATAATAATAAAAAAATCACAAGGAGAGAGATTCTCTACAATAGTCTTTTCAATAAAAAAACAACAAAAGCTGAAGAAATTTGTAACAAGATCCCGAAAGATGTCAAATTAAACAAACTAAAAATAGGAATAAATACTTTGCGAAAAATGAATAAAGAAACAATCATCATACCATGCCAAAAAATAATACGCGAGCATTTACGTATCAAATAAAAAACTTAACGAAGACTTAGAAGTCAGTTAAATTAATAATTAAAGGAATCAAATCTATCGGAAGAGGAAAAAATCAATGGGATTCAAGATACCTTATTAAAAACTGAATAAAATAAAATAAATTTCATAGCTGATATCAAAAATAAACATCCCAAAGAAAATCAACCTGATACACTTTAAAGCGATGCCACACGCGCAGATAAAAGATAAAAAATCATCGCACGCCAAATAACGCACTCCATACAATCGCTTCAGACCTGTCACACCTAAGCGGTTTATGCGCAGATCAACCGTAGACAATACAGATCTTACGCCGTAACCGCTACGGAGGTGATATGCGAAAAGTTATGCGACCTACACTCCGCGGTAAACAGGAGAGGGGATTATTTTAATTATGGAGCTGCCTAAACGAGCGGATGACAGCTGTCAAATTGACAGATTCAGTACAAAGAAATGTCATTTCGTAGCAGCTCCCTAATTCATCTGACCCCCTCCCTACCATAGGAAGAAATATTTGATAGCGTCGTGTGACGGTACAACACATAAGCGCTCGCGGTTCAACAGATATATCTGCTCGCGCTTTTATCTGCACGTGTGGCCACTACGTTATGAATCTAGAAAATAAATTTGTGAAAAATAGTACGAATTCTCAAAGTTCATCGGGAAAACCAGCTGAACAATGCTGAAAAGTCTTTGGATTTAGGTAATGATTTATTGTAACGTAAATAAATCCTCGCGAAATTACATCACACTAATCATTACATTTGCATAAAGTAAAACGACACTTCCTCTTAAAATCTTACATTTTCTTTAATAACACAATTTATTGAAATATTGTTACCTGTTTGCCTATATATTTCATTTGCAATAATTTATCGTTACATTGCTATCTGCAAATCTTATTATTTAATGTATGTCTCATATCATTACTATTAGATTTATACTATACGCTTAAGCTAACACTGTAATGGCACTTCTCCCCATTTCAAACGCGAGAAATATCTCAACTGAGTTAGGTAGTACCGTTAAAATATATATCGTGTAAACAGCCTTGAAACACAATTGTATCATTATAAAAATCGATTATGAATAAATAAAATAAATTTAATATCGGTAGTAATGTAGGGTAAAATAGCAAATGTCAAATAATGCAATTTCCAGTGTTTTAATATATAATGTCCTTCGCGTGTAAAGTCTAATAATAATAGCTTGTTTATCGGAAGTGACCTGCCAGGTAATAATGTTTTCTGGATCTGTTTGTAAATAATAAAATTAGAAATTTCTTCAAAATAGGCATATTTACTTTGGGGTGTCATCATTAATTTTATGAAAAACAAATACCTTTGTATAACACCACTATTTTATTAACAATATCAACATGTTTCGAAAACTATGTTTTCTTCGTCAGGATAATAAGTCAATAATAAATAACAAAAGACAAACAAGTATAGACTAATTAGAACATAGACAAAATATTAGAAAGGAGAGGTGATTAATTACCTAAAATATATCATAAAAAACAATTATATAAAATAAAATATAAAAATTATTTTAGAATGGGTAAAAAATTACATTAACATAATAAAAAATCTTTTAAAAGGAAAACAAGAAGTCTAAATAACAAAATAAATTATTATAAATATAAGTATTAATACGAAAATAAATTTAAAAGATGGCTATTTTTAAAAAACGTTTGGTTATTTATAATATTTAATTTACTATTAACACTTTTTCTAATTTCTAAAATTTCTAAATTATCTAATTGTATACCCGTTGTGTTAGTGTGTAAAATTTTTAAACCTTTATTAATATCAAAAGAATGACCTGTTTCCAAAATGTGGTTTGCAAATTCTGAATAATTATTATTATTTAAACATCTTAGATGTTCCTTAACTCTAATGTTAAAATTTCTAGAAGTCTTCCCAATATAAAAAAAGTTACAATTATTACAAATTAATTTATAAACCCCAGATTTGTTCAAAAACACACCTTTGTCCTTGTTATTTAATATATAATTTTTTAATTTGTTATTGGCATAAGCTGGTTGGATATTATCTGGCATGTTTTTAATTATCAAATTTGAAGTGTTATTATTTAAAAATACAATTTTTCTCCAATTATTATTCTTGTCAACTACGTGTGGATAAACAAAAGATCTAAAAAACTTTTTCTTATATTTTTTGTTTAACATATTATCTATTAATTGTGTAGAATAACCGTTATTTATTGCAATTTGTTTAATTGTATTTAATTCTGTTTTAAAATTTCTTAAAGATAGGGGAACATTAATTAGTCTACTTAGTAAGGTATGAAAAAAGGTATTTGTTTTTATATACAAAGGTATTTGTTTTTCATAAAAAAAAAATAAATAAATAAAATTAGAGCCTAGGAGCTCATAATAAATTTTGCAGCGCCCTTTAGATGATTCAACGACGCTCTACAAATTATTATTAAAAATACCCAAGGGGTTAACGAATAACTCCAGCTGAAATTTTCACCAACCTGTTATTATTACCTGTGTTTTTTCTCAGGAACTTACAGAAAAAATAATCTTTTCTACGTATTTATTTATTTATAGGACTTTACATTTATGTCTACATATTTATTTATATATGCGTAGTCAAGTCGTATTGTGGGTGGCTTTAAATCGGACTGGGTAACCGTCCCGTCAAGTGTGCCTCAAGGATCTTCATTGGGACCATTACTATATAATATTTACATCAATGGCACAAATGCTTCAAATACTCCAAAACATTACTTTATGCAGATGACATGAAGATTTTTTATCCTGTCAGATGTACTGCTGACAGTAAAAAAATGCAGGAGGAGCTAAACCGTCTTAAGTTTATTGTTCACAGCATAACCTTAAAATTAATGTAAAAAACCAATACCAATGAATATGGTCTTAACTCTAAACGGCTCAATATTAATTAACAAAACGGAAGTCAAAGATTTGGGAGTGACTTTGGACTCTTAGGACGGGTTGTTTCAAAGAATTTGATGAATTCATCAAATATTTGAAGTTAATTTTCACGTTCTGTGGAGGTTTTATTCAAGTTCTGTTTAGTGATATGAATCACAATAGGCCAGTTGCTGTATGAAACTGAAATAATCACAGAACTCGAATAGAACTTACACAAAACGTGAAAATTAACTGCAAATATTTGATGAAATAATCAAATTTTTTGAAACAACCCATCCTTAGCTTATATTCGATATTCATATCGATTCAGTAACATCAAAGCCTCGAAAATGTTAGAATTCATTCTGACGGCCTCCGTGGTCCCGAGGCAAGACTCTCGACTCACAATCCGAAGGTCGCGGGTTCGAACCCGGCGTGCGCAAATAAATTTTATTTGATTAATTTGTGTTATTTCACAATTTATTCATTTAAAATAATAAATAGTATATTTGCGGCACGTTCCAGAGTGGAAGATACTATCAGTATCGCCCTGGTGTAAGACCACCATTCAGAATTGAAACGTTGCTTGAAATGGCTTTAGCCGTGTTTAGTGACCAGATCTGAATAGCCAGGTACTTCCCCACCTTCCTCTTCCCTATCTCCTTCCCCTCCCCACTACCTTCAGCCTCACAACATACCCCAATTGGGGATGCCATAGTCTCACTGGCTCCAGACGGGAGCAGTTGGGACTCTTGTGCGGTATTTCATATAAAAATAAAAAAAAACCATTCTGTAAAAAATTCAATAACCTTATAAACAATATAAATCCTGTATTTTGCTCTGTCCGCAGCTTACTAAGTATGGAACCCACAATACAAATCATATGTGCACAATCTGGAGCGTGTTCAAAATCGTTTCCTACGATACTTAGACTTCCGTAGTTATCGTCCCCACTTAAGTGGAACGTTTGCGCGCCCCGTTTCGGCCCGTTTCTTTAAATTATTTTTTTATTGTTTTTCATTTACTCACAAATAATTGCCAAAGTTGCCTCTTTTTTTTTTTTTTACATGAGCTCCACACAGGAGGCCCTGAGGAAAATAATTCCCCTCAGGGCCTATGTCATCTTTGGGGATTCTGTGTGGAGGGTTTTTTAAAGGAAAGGAAGGGGAGGAGAGTTCTGGGAAGGAAAAGGGTTTAAGGGGTGGGTAGGAATCTGGGGTTCTGTGTGTCCTGGTCATCCACCTCCAAGACCTAGACAAACCTCACCCCATGAACCCGGGCACCCCTGCTAAATCACCAAACGTAGCGAACCACTTGGGGTGACCTATGGCAGAGGTGTTGGTTATCCAATAAAGGTTCCCGGGGCGGCGGTACCCATTCCCGCCTCCCAAATTAGTAAAACAGAACATCTTCCACTCTGGAACGTGCCACAAATATACTTTATTTATTTATAAATAAACGCCCTTTTTCGGGGCTTTTACATATATAGCATAGAAAAAACATTTTATTGTACATAACTGAACTGCCTCAATAACAATATTTTAAATTTATTCAAAGATAAATTGAAGATGTCCACTGACTTGGTATAATTGTTTCCCTCCATTAGTATTCTGGGCAAAGAGGAATACATATGGTAGTTAGTCCCAGAATTTCTGCACTGAAATAAATCCTGACTTCTAGTATTACGAAGTGGAATTCGGAAGCTTATCAATTCAAGTAATACCGGACTATCAACTAAATCATTTAGAATTTTATATAAAAATACCAAGTCAGTGAAAATTCTTCTGTCTGACAATTTAAGCATATTCATATCGTTTAAAAGTGTGTTGTAGTTCATATTTGCTGAAATACCCATTTTAAAATTTAGAAAACGTAAGAATTTGTTTTGTATTCTTTCAACAGCTTGTACGTGCATATTATAATGAGGATTCCAGACAGGAGAATTGTACTCAAGTTGGCTTCTAACATAAGCAAAATATAACATTTTAATACACTTTATATTGTTAAAGTTTCTAGTTAGCCTAGTTATAAACCCCAACATTTTTAAGCCCTTATTACAGATTTCTGTTATGTGGTTAACAAATGAAAGATTTGATTGAAAAGTGATGCCCAAGTCTTTAATTTGCATTAATGTCTGAAGAGCATTGTTATCAATGTTGTAATTAAATATCACTGGATTTTTTATTCTAGAAAATCTAACAATTTGACATTTGAGATATTTAAATATAGTCTATTTTCCATACACCAAATTAACAATTTGTTGATATCATCTTGAAGAATGTTGCAATGATAAATATTTTCAATAATTTTAAAAATTTTGAGGTCATCAGCAAAAAGTAAGATAGATACATCATGAAATATTTTTGTAAGATCATTTATAAACAAGATAAATAAGATTGGGCCAAGGTGTGAACCCTGTGGAACTCCACTTGTTGCATTAATTTTTTCTGACAGGGAGGATTTAATTCTAACTATTTGTTGTCTTCCAGTGAGATAGCTTTTAAACCAGGCTAATATATTGCCGCGTATACCAAGCTTTCCTAATTTCCAAATTAAGATTTCATGGGAAACTGTATCAAATGCTTTACTGAAATCAGTATAAACAGTGTCCACTTGTTTTTTTTTCTTTAAAAGCATTGTTTATAAAATTTTCATAAATAATTAAGTTGGAAAGAGTACTTCTACTTGGCATAAATCCAAACTGGTGAGGTGATATAACAGGTTTTATTTGTGTAAAAAGTTTGTCAAGTATTAGGCTTTCAAAGAGTTTCGGTATGGTGGATTGAATACATATAGGTCTGTAATTACAAACATCACTTTTATCACCCTTTTTGAAAATTGGAGACAAATAACTAATTTTCCACTTATCAGGAAAAATTCCACTAGATAAAGATAGATTAAAAAGTTTGGATAATGGAAGAGCAATTACTTTGATACATTCTTTGATAAATATTGTAGGGATATTATCCGGCCCAGCAGATTTGTGGATATCTAAGGATTTAACTTTAGTAATTACATTAGATATACTTATGGTACACTGTGAAATATCAAGAGTTTCATCTAGAGTAGTTGTTGGAATAGGAGAATTATTTGAGTCTGTTGAATAAACACTTTTAAAAAATTTCGCAAACAAGTTAACAATACCATCAGTATTATTGCTATGGCTGCCATTTAGGTGCATAATGCTCGGAAAATCAGAATCATCTTCTTTAAGAGATTTCGAGTATTTCCAAAAATAACTTACATTATTTAGTATAGAGTTTTGAATATTATTTAAATAGTTACGGTAGCAGGTCATAGACATTTTTTTACACGAAGTTCTTAAATCTTTAAATTCAATATAATCAGAATTTTTTCGATATAATTTATATTCCTTATGTTTCAGTTTTTTGGTAATAAGAAGATTAATAAGTTCATTGGAATACCATTTTGGATAGGTCCTTGGCTTATATTTCATGGTTGGAATATACATGCTAATAGCCTTTCCCAAAACAGAATAAAAATTATTGGTAGCTGTGTTGATGTCATCATATTGCATAGATGACCAATCAAAAGAGAGAAGATAATTACAAATTTTCTTGTAATCAGTTTTGAAAAAATGTTGGTAACTGTAAGATAGCTTACAAGTATTAACATGCACATGAGGAATAATAACTTCCAGTGGAGGATGATAAGCATCTATGGGCACCAGCGGTTCACTACATTCTTCAATTAAAAGTGACTTTAAGTTAGAAAAACATAAGTCTAGGGTACGATTATTTTCGTTTGGTATAGTATTTACCTGATTCAGACCTAGGAATAACGCCATGTCTAGAATAATGCGTTCAGGCTCACTAACACTGATATTATTGTCACTGTTCATCCAGTTCACATTTGGAAGGTTATAGTCACCAGCAAGCAAAAATATTGCACTAGGATTCCTCTTTAATATAGCTTCAACTTCCTCACTATGGCATCTGTATACTTCATTGCTTGAATTTGGTGGGATATAAATACAGCCCACGATAATCTTTTTATTCTTGGCAGCATTCACTTGCAGGAAGATTTGCTCAAGTTGTTTGTGTTTTGTTGTAATTAAGTTTGCTTTGTATTTCTTTTTGATAGCGATTAAAACCCCACCACCTCTGTTTTTAGTACTTGTCAATGAATTTCTGTCTAATCTATGCACATTATGATTTATGAATCCTAATTCACTAGAATGAATATTTGGCTCCAACCACGTTTCGGAAAGAACTACAAAGTCGTGCCCAAACATTGGTAGTGTAGACTGGATTAAACTTAATTTTGTTTTAAGGCCTCTGACATTTTGATAGTACATTTTCAATTCGTTTTGTTTTATTTTAGAGTTTTTTAGTGGCATAAAAAATCAATTTTCTTTTTTTCAGCTTCAATTTTTCTCAAATGTACCGAGCATTCATTACTCCAAGCATAATGGTCAGTTGGTAATTGTAATTTTAGTTTCTCATTAATTTTTTTACAGTTTATGCATTGAATATCGTTTTCATAGTCATGTGCTTCAGAACCTCGAGTGCAAGCTTTTTCACTTCTGCAGTCTTGTGCTTTGTGCATATAACCATTGCACTTGTAACATTTTAGAAGTGAGATGTTGTCGAAAACCCTACATCTATCCCATCCAATATTAACTTTACCTTCATGTAACATTCTGTCGTATGTTTTTCCATCAACTTCCACTTAACATTATTTTAAATAATAAAATTGTGAAATAACACATAAGGTTTTGAATCCGCGACCTCCGGATTACTAGTCGAAAGCCCTACCCCTCGACCACTGAGTAGGTATCTTTCAGTGTACATTCTTCAAAACAAAACATATAAAAATATATTGGCAACCCAAATCGTATTTTTAAATTATTACTGAACTTTAATAGTCACGATTCTCCGCCCATTCATTTTCCAGGTGCATTTATATGTAACTGTTCTATCTGCCCATCGCCCCGACCGTCCTCCTCCGTTTTTTATAACCTCCTCTTCCCAACTCCCACTGCCACCAAATTGCCTTGCCCGGGGCGGGGTAATTACAATACAGACATAATACTAAACTTGTATGCCGACTTCAACCGCCTGAAATACTTGTTCAAAAGCCTCTGCCGAGTAATACTGTTACATATCATTATTATGTTCAAGCAATACAGTTCTTTTCAATCTAGTTGTAAGTTATCTTCGTGTGCTATCTCCTAACAAATATGTTTTGCGATTATCTTCTAATCGAAATATGTTAAATGTAATTCTAATCGAAATATGTAACACAGGAATAAGAAGCCGACACTTCGAAATCAGACTTGAGCAAAAGAAAAGAATTGAGACAGCTAAGTAAGACCTGTCAGTGGCTGATTTAGCATTGGGTTTCGGAACCCAAGCGTCGGGTGTTCGATTCCTCGGCTGGCTTGGTCTTCCATCACGACGGAAGCAACATTTTACGCTTACTTTGGAGGTAGTAGAAATATTTTCAGGTTATTCGTAACCCATGAGGGAGTATGGCTTATTCGTGGCTCTATCCTACCGATTTTCTTTTGGGTATGCTCGGAATGAACCATCTACGGGTCAGAAGGGATGTACACATTGCTACGCATTTCTTCAGATTGATCCGCGGATGGTTTGAAAACTCAGCTATCATGGAGAGCATTCATTTCTATGTTCCCGATGGATATCTTCGCCACCGACAGCATATACTGTTCTATCTTCTGGCTTGCAGGACGAATTTGCCAATGGTCATGCCGGTCGGGAGAGCAATTTTTCTGTTAAACAGAATTAATTCCGATATCGACATATTTAGCGTTAGTGAAGCTGCCTTTAAAAGGCAAGCTGTATTAATGCTTGTATAGTTTGTATCTACCACTGTTACAAATGTATTTTAAAAACAAATTAAAATGTAAAATTTTGTAATGTTTTTAAAAGAATAAAATTAATTGAATTGAACCCGGGAATGTGCCCATGTCTTCCTTTAAAAAATTAAAATTATTTTCATATGTAGCAAACACTGGGTATACATAATTTTAATAATCACAACTAAATAACTTTGTTTTAATACTACTTTTTTATAAATCTTTAATATATTGACCAACCGGTTCGGTTTCGGTTTCGATTCAACTTGAACCTTCATCAGGGGTCTATTAAACATTATTAAATAAATTACAGAGTATTTAAAAGTAAAATAGAAGTTATGAGAGAACATCAACTTTGATGGGGGAAGGGGGAGGTTTGTAAGAGTGTTAAATGAAATTAAAAAAAAATAATAATTGAAGTATGTGAAAAAAATTATTACTTATTTTTTTTAACATTACTGTTATAAAACAGAGAATTTTTTTTTAAATTAACAAACATGTTAGCTACTTCTTGGAACAAACATTTATTAATAATCAACACTTACATTATAAAGGAAGGACCTTATTAATTGAGTATTTTAACCGGCGGGTGACACACGAGCCACGAACTCACCCTAAGTCAGTCGAACGACGCGCGACAATTCACGAACGCAGAGTTTCGGTGCAGCCGAAGGTTCGGCAGATTTTCTGCCGAAACCGAAACTGATGCCGAAACTAGATTTTTTTGCTGAAACTTGCCGAAACCGAACCTTCGGTCGGTCAATATAAATAATATCATTTTTCGTTATTTTTCAAGGGTCTGCACTATTTTGCTAACAGTGGCCAAGACCGCGCAAAAATGGGCGGCTTTTGTCAACCGATTGTCGTAATCACATGTTAACTGTGCTGGCAAATAACACCAAATGTCAAAAAATGGCGAAAATAGTCAATATCGTATTATAGGGTGTTATCGACCGACCGTGCTAGGCCAGCAAAGCACGATCCTCTTCTACAATGACCAATGAATATTTCCACTCGTATTACATCCATATTGTTTAATGTCGCTGTGTTTTATGGAGCTATTTTATAGAGAAATATCGCTGAGAATTCGGAATAATGTTTAACACGCATATAACTTTGATTGTAATTTTATGCCATATTTGGATAAACAACCGTAGATTTCCATCGAAATGTAATAAAATTATCGTAACGTATAAATAAATATTGAAACGTGTAATTAATACTAGGAGGATTTTTTATTATGCTGTGTATACACAATTTTGGGTTTATTGCCCGAAAGATACGAGCACTTTTAGTGTTATTTATTAATTTACAATAAAAAACACAGTTTTTCTGGAAGATACGTCCTGGTAACACCTGTACATTTATTTATTTTTTACTAGATTTTTACAGATGTTCTCGTACACACGAGAACAATCCAGTTATAAAAACTCATATATATTTTTATTCATCCCTGATGGAGGTTCAGGTCGATCCGAAACCGGTTGGATAAGGAAATAATAAAGTTGAATAAAAACAAAATTATATTATTGTGTTTATTATATAAAAACTCAGTTTATACACAAATAGGTACAAACAATTACATAAGTTTAATCAGAAAAATTATACAAATGATGTTATTAAAATCACTAGAAATATTTTGTTCACTGAAATATACGACCAACATTCATTTCAAAGGTACCGTAATATCTCTTATGTCCTCCTCAGAGACATTCGTTATTTATAAGTACTGGGACCAGCATTCTCCACTAGGTATTTATAAGTACTGGGACCAGCATTCTCCACTAGGTATTTATAAGTACTGGGACCAGCATTCTCCACTAGGTATTACAAGACTCAGGTACTTTGAATCACAGTGACTGTTTATTAACGCATCGTAATTTATAATTATACTCTTAGTTCAGAGGACCAACATCCTTTCTAACTGAAAGCTAGATTGAGGAGTTCTAGAATTATAATGACTCTGCCCATCTACCTTCGGTTACCTTCGGCACATCCCGGAAACGAGACCAAGTGACCCGAAGAGCCCATAAACAACTAAAGTAATGTTAGAACTAATCAAAATGTTAGAACTTAGTTAATGTTAACAAAGTTAAAGTTAACTTAGTTAACTAATTAGGTATACAAAACAATAATCATTTTTGACGCTTTTGCCAACTTATCTATTAACTATAGACCACACCTGAATTTCCACACCCTTCTTTCGAGATCTTATTCTTATTAGCAGTAGAAGAAATTGATGTAACTAGTGGTCGCCCAATGGTCGAAATTCGACCAGAATTGTAATGTTTTTTGATTGATTTAATGTATTTTTTATGCATAATTTAAAAAAAATGTTAGTATTCTGCACTCCTTCTCTATATAAACTATAATTGTGTGAAATTTCATACTCCTTTTCTTAAAAGGGGGTACAAAGTTTTTGCTTATACTGATGACTGGTGGTCGCCCAATGGTCGAAATTCGACCATAATTGTAATGTTTTTTTATTGATTTAATGTATTTTTTATGCAAAATTTTTAATTTTTTTAGCATTCTGCACTCCTTCTCTCTATATAAACTATAAGTGTGCGAAATTTCATACTCCTAAGTCCGCGCAATTTTCGTAAAAAGGGGTACAAAGTTTTTGCTTCACGTATTTAATATACTGATGATGATGATGATACTGATGATGATAATAATGTGGCTTCTTGTATCTTGTCGTAATTATGAAACAGATTTTTCAAATCTCATAAATGATGAAAATTAAGTTGTAAGCTGAAATAGTCACGATAATCTTGAAATTTCAACAGAAAAAACTCTGCAACAAACCTCACCTTTTAGTAGGTATGTCTTGTGGAGCGTGAAACACCAAGAGATTGAAATAGGTTATCTCGAGTTATTTAATACAAAAGTAAATATTTCCGCAATATGTTCAAAATATGATAAACCAGTCGCCTTGTAGTTTTACATTACAACTTCATCAGACTTTATCGACGCCACAATGTTATCCCAGGTAAAACATAAATAACATGTCAGTTTATTGCCTCCATAAATACTAATTAAATTCCCTACATTTATAAGGCACTAAATCTTGCGTGAATGTGGCAAAAAGTGTTGATTTACTCTTCTCGTACAAACGGTGCAACAGGGCTGAATAACTAGCACGTGGAATCAGAAGCTTTTTGCAGGTAATCCCAGTGATGTTTATTTTGCCTCAAATAGGTTCTGCAGGTTAAAACTGCGTACTGTGCCGTATCTACTATCACCGTCAGATTGATGACCGTTTTAATTAGTGTGATTTAAATGGCATTTCGAACTGGAGCTTTCAATTAACCTGGTCATTATTTTATTCATGTTAGCTATTAAGAGAGTTTTCGCGTTTTGCGCAATCATTCGTAGATGTTCCCCGGAAGCATTATTCGTCAATGTGGAATAATATTATAGTAATAGTTTGATAGTTCGAGCTACGAGATATAGATGGTTCTAGTGTAGATATATCATGAAGAAAATAAAGCTTTCCGACAGATGTCGGTAGTATATTGGGTCGCCCTCCAAGGTGGGTAACAAGTAATAAGGTACGGGGAGTATCCGTTACCGTGTTTAGTAGACGCATTTGCCATCCCGAAATCAAGAAGGGTTTGTGTAGCAATATACTCCAACAAAACCGTGTCCCGTTGAACATCAATATGTACAGCGTGGTTCCATGCCAACTGAGAATAAAGTCAACGCAACACCTCCTTGAAAAGTCATTAAAAGCCGTGAAAAAAATCATTTTGAATTAGCCGATAACCCTAACCTAACGTAACCTATTTAACCATTTTTTTAATATATATTTTTTTATCTGACTTATCTAAGATGGTTCTGAGTTGGTTTCATTCCGAGCTGTCCGGTCACCGTACAGCTTACAGCAGCGTTCCGTTTGCGTGTTCAATAGACGACATAGTTTGTATTTTTAGTTGCAGTGTTCTGCAGCGGTGGTTTTTTTAAAAATTTTTATACGAATACCGCACAAGGGTCCCAGCTCCTCCCGTATCGAACCAGTGAGACTATGGCATACCCAACTGGGTTAAGTTGTAAGGCTGAAGGTAGTGGAGAGGGGAAGGAGATGGGGAAAAGGAAGGTTGGGAACCTGGCTATTCAGATCTGGTCACTAAACACGGCTAAAGCCATTTCAAGCAATGTTTCAATTCTGAATGGTGGTCTTACACCAGGGCTATACTGAGAGTATCTTCCACTCTGGAACATGCCGCAAATATACTGTATATTATTTTAAACGATTTAATTTTGAAATAACAAAAATTAATCAAATAAAATTTATTTGCTACGCCGGGATTCGATCCCGCGACGTTAGCACAATTCTTCGATAGTTAATTATATATTTTGTTGTGCTATATTTTTCGTGCATCGAACAAAAATCAAGTGAAGTTTGAAGCTATACCTATTAGATTTTTAAACTACGTTCTCACATTCCAAAATACGAGTTCACTCCACCGCCTTCATTGGTCTTTTATGTGTAGAAGAGTTGTCATACAATTAAATTTTAGTTACCAATTTTTATTTTAGATATTTATAACAAACATAAAACTTCTTAAATTTTTTTAATGATCCCGTATTATGTTTAATTTATCATTTTTATTAAATGATCGGTTGGTTTTTTGGACATATAATAGCATTACACCGAGTCTATAAATGCCGATAAAGATATATTAAGGTAACTTATTTATAATTTTTTATGGTAACAGTATATGAAAGAGCCAAAGTTATTTTTACGCTTATTAAGGGGTTACATGGGTTTCACGGTTTTAAAATATCAATTTTTTTATTATTGTCTTAATAGGTTCTACAACATCTCTAGAATATTGTCCTAAATTTTCAAGACGATCCGAGAAATAGTTTCGGAGATACAGTCTTGGGAAGTTGCGCGCTCAAGGCTAAATAATAATGAAAGCTGAACCAGTTAATCTGGAAAGTTAATCCAAAAATACTTCCTGCTGGTTCAAAGGTCGTTGATATTGCTGCATTAGTTTCTGCTTGCACTTTTAATGAAGGAACATCAGCTTCATCAACTTTATGACCCTGGAATCGACGATTCATTGTAAGTTAAAAATAAAAATTAAATTTCCAGTTTTATTGTCACTCAAAACATTAAACACATTTTTCTCGAAACTGTGTTTTCAAAGTCGGTTGTCAAGATTTCTCGAGAACTACTCAACCGATTTTGATGAAATTTTACATAGGTCTTAGAAATACAATTCTTAAGAACTTGGACGAAGGATTGATTTTTTTTTCAATTACAACTATTTCAAAAAATAAAAATGTAGAGCAAATTTCACCGAAATTTGCATTTTTTTGTAAAAGAGCTTACCAAAAATCCAATTTTCACTTTTTTTTTTACCCTTCGTCCAAGTTCTAGTTTATGGTCTTAACTAAAATACGTATTTTTGTTTTTTACTTCAAATGATCCTGTCGTGAGTTCTGCTGTCAACGCGGACGCACCTTTTTTCGGAAAGGTCACCGGAAATGACGTCGCAATGGCGGAGTTTTAAATATTTTCCTTCGAAAATTTTAAAAATTTTTTGTCGGATGTGTACGTTCAAGAAAATAAAAAGTTTGAATAAAATATTTAATTTTTTGTGTGGAAAAAAAATTGTCGAAAATAGGCCGATTTTACTCCGATTAAACCCATGTAACCCCTTAATAACCGCTGAATAAATTAGATAAATGTTATTATTACACTTTTTATTGAGAACAACCTTTTAAACTTTCTGTGTTTTATGTTTTTTTTTATGTTGTTTTAAAGATGATTTCTGTGTGGTTAATGTGTTTGTGCTGATAACTGTTATTATTATGCGTTATTTAATATTTTTATGTAGCCATTAACTTTTATAGGTCAAAGAATCGTTTTCTATTTTTGTTAAATCGTTATCAACGAATACAACGAATCACGCATTGTTAAAATCATTGTTAAACTCGGGTGCCTCTATAAAAGGGTTCTCTTAAAGAGTCATTATTTTGTTGTTAAGAATTTAACATTCTCACAAAAATTGCTTGAATTAGCTACCCATAAAATATATAATATACTGGTACCCGGCATGCGTTGCAATGCAAAGATTTTTTTTTCCTTTCCCATGCGTCCCCGTTCCCCTCCCGCGTCCCCATTCTCCCGCGTTCCCCTTCCACCTTCCACGCCTTCCCCTACCTCGTCATCCCTCCCGCTAACTCCACCTTCTTCATTACCCTTCCCTCCCTGCCGCTAAAATATATTAAATACACTCATTTTCATTAATACTAATTTCATAACGCCAGAGCTTACCATAATATATAGCCTATAACTTTTGCGGGCATGCGCACAACAAATCACCAAAGTTTCTTCGCAATCGGATGAACGGTATGGCAGCGCATAACATACGAACAAACAAAACAATTAATTGATTTTTATATACCTATAAGATAAATCTTAAATTAAAATTATCTTCTATTGGTGTGAAGTTTGTCCGGGTCTTGGCAGTGGATGCATCTGCCCACCAGCTGTATGGCAGGCCGGATCGGGAGAGACTGGTTGAGGGAGACTTTTGTCCTCTCCAGCAGGATTTTCTCGGAAAATCACCTTGATTGATGGAGTCATACCTCCTTTAGACACTGACCCCCAGATCCGTACCCACCCATCATACCTTACTCCTTCCCAGAACTTCATATTCTTCCTTTCCCTGAAAAGACCCTCCACCAGCATTGTGTTCCTCAGGGCCTCCTGTGTGGAGCTAATATAAAAGAAATAAAAAAATGCCAATTAAAAACGTATTTATTTCTGATTAATTTCCGAAGCCACTAAATAACACTGATTGCCGGCTAGTACAGCAATAAGGCTCTTGACTCGCATTCCGAAGTTCGCGGGATCGAATCCCGGCGTGGCAAATAAATTTTATTTGATTAATTTGTGTTATTTCACAATTTACTCATTTCAAATAATATATAGAATATTTGCGGCACGTTCCAGATTGGAAGATACTCTCAGTATCTCCCTGTTATGTTGCTTGAAATGGCTTTAGCCGTGTTTGGTGACCAGATCTGAATAGCCAGATACTTCCCACCTTCCTCTTCCCTATCTCCTTCCCCTCCCCACTACCTTCAGCCTCACAACATACCCCAGTTGGGGATGCCAGGCTGATCACTGGCTCCAGACGGGAGGGGACTCTTGTGCAGTATTCATGTAAAAAAAAAAAATAACAATGTCATTAATAAGTCAGGTAGGCCTCATACGTTTTACACGTGTCTGGTAATATTATATTAACATGAAAACAAGCTTATGGGTCCGAGTGGTTACTACAAAATCGCACTAATGATCTGTTTAGGGCAGGGAGAAACGAAAGTCCATGGATTAAAGGGACAAAAAAATCCTTAATCCCCCTCTCTCCAAGGCTGGTTCGTTCGGTTGGCTGGTTGACTGGACGCATTAGCATTCCGTTTAGCGGCCATACAAATTGCAGCGGGCATTTGCCATCGCGCCACAGTGCTAATGAGGGATACGCAACAGTGCGTGCATTGTTGGCCAGTTTACCTCTCTTCATTGCCCACTGCCCATTTACTGGACAAGAATGCACATTTTGCGGGTTTCAGGTCAACAAATGTTTATTTTCTTCCGAAACCCTCGGTTGAATTGACCAGTGCTTGAAGTTTTACTTGTTTTCAAGAACTACAATTATTACACTTTTGGAGGCGGGTATGGTAACCATTTATTGGATAATCAACACCTCTATTATAGGTCACCCAAGTAGTTCGCTTAGTTTGGAGACTTAGCAGAGATGCCCGGGTTCAGGGGGTGAGGTTTGTTCACCTACTGCGTGGCAGGCCAGATTGACATTGACTGGTTTAGGGAGGCCTTTTGACTTCTCCGGTCGAACTCTCTCGACCCACATCGCCTTGCACCGCAGTGGGAGGAATGGATTCATGCATCCGCCACTCCTTGACACATCGACCCCCAGATTCCTTCCCAGAACTTACCCCTTCTTTTCCATAAAAAGACCCTCCTCACAGCATCCCTAAAGATGAAATAGACCCTATGGAATATTTTCCTCAGTGCCTACTATGTGGATCTAATGTAAAAAAAATGTTGAAGATGCTCTCAGTGCCGCCCTAGTGCAAGACCACTATTCAGAACTGAAACGTTGCTTGAAATGGTTTTAGCCATGTTTGGTGACTTCCTCACCTTCCAGACTTTCCTCTTCTCCAACTCCTTCTCCTCCCTACTACATTCAGTCTCACAACTCCCATTGGGGATGCCGTAGTCTCACTGCTCCAGGCGGAGCAGTTGGGACTCTTGTGCGGTATTCACTTTACAATTTAAAAAAATAAAATTGGACGGTTGGTATTCATTCTTTATTTCTTTTAATTTTTTTGTTGTTGTTGATCCTCTGTTAGTTGTGTACATCAATAAACGACTATACGAAATTCTCTGTTAACAGAAATTTCTCAAAATTAAAAATGAGATTGTATTAAATAATGTCCTTCAACTACTGTCAAATAACCGTTTTATTATTTTAATTTATGCTTTTATTTTTTGACTAATTTTAACTAAGGGTCGGGTTTCGCTCTTGCCCTACCATCAAAAATTTTCCATAGAAAGTAAAATTTCTAACTGTTAAGGGTCCACTATCCGAATTTCGACCGATTTCTTACATATCTCCCTTAAACATTTGAAATTTTTAAGCTCTTACAAAAATATATGTTATTTTTGAAGATAATATCTAGATACGTTCCACGCCGAAACGCAAATTATATGAAATTCCCTCGATAAAAAAAAAATCGCAAAGTATGCTCCGAAAATTATTTAAAACAAGTCTATTTCTATTATTTTACAAGTTATATTTGTGAAAAAATTCACAATGTTTCTTTAAATGATACTTCAGATACGTTCCACGAGATTTTTGCTTTATTTTAAACGAGTCGTGTTTTATTAAGCATTTTCATAATTTTCGCTTCAATTTTATCATTGAAAATATTAGCGCGCTCTGTCCAACATTCGTAATTTCATATCTCTCAATCTTTTTCTTTTTGCGCCCAGAAAGAAGTGTGGCCTTAATACAAATCAATAAAATTTAGTTTTAGTTTGTCTTTTTAATATATCGAATGGCAGACTGGACGCCCTTGATTTAATCAGTAAAATTAATTTGAGAATACCCACGCGCGATACTCGCTCTAATGCGATTTACCTTGTAACTAATTCTGCTAGTAATTATTTTGTTAACTCTCCTCTGCAAAGACTTCATATACTCGGTAATAAATATTCCTCTATAGACGTTTATCGTCATCAATCGATGTCAAAATTTAAACTCAGTGTATTAGAACAATTAAAATAAATCTATTAATATCATGCACTATATAGCACCTTAATCGAAATATTATGGTAGCTATGTTTCGATAAACACGTAATAAATATTTTTAAAAAAAGATTGCTAATTACAATCATAAATATTGAAAATCCTATCTTATTTCCCTCTATAATTAAAATAATAATCTCACATTAATTTACTTACCATATATTCTATGTTACCTGCTTTGTGTCAACTATTATATTTGGTGTTATCTATATTTTGTTTCTTATATCTTATGTTATCTTTATTTTGTTTCTTATATTTATATTATGTTTATATTGTTTATATTATGTTATTTCTTATATTTTTCCAAAAACATGTACTGCACTATATGTAAAAGCCCTATGGGCGTTTAAATAAATAAATAAATAAAATAAAATTTTCTTGCGAACGCCGGGATTTGATCCCGCCATCTCCGGATCGCTAGTCGAGAGACTTACCCCTCGACATCGGAGGTAAATAACCTTGTAAAACAATTACGTAAAAATCAAACAATAACAAAAAAATGGTGATTAATACTGATTTTGACACCAATAAGACCAACAATTAAGATGCATGATAAGACCTTCTGTCAAGTAGGCACGCTCAAAATATAAAAAAAATATTAAAAATCCAATTGAAACTTATCTTATTGGTCGAACCACCTTTAGAGCTGTTCCCACATATGTTTGACTAAATTCAATAATTGCTCTATGCGTCTCGAAAAATTGATCCATTATGATAGAAATATCTACAATCAAAAAAATTAACCACAATCAAAAAAGAGTACTTTGAGAATATGAGTGGATATCACGTTCATATTCACATTACACGTTAATAAAGTTAGTGTAATGTAACATGATTAGTTTTCACATTTTTTTACTTGTCTACGGGCTCTTCGGGTCACATGGTCTCGTTTCCGAGATGTGCCGAAGGTAGATGATCGGAAGAAAGGACGTTAGTCCTCCGAATTTCAACGGCAAACGGCACTCTCCTCACTGTTCCAACGCTTGATGGCGACTAAACTGTGTCGAGACAAAACTTTATAGTTCCGCCTCTCGAACGAGATCACTAACGCTCCGCTACGACATCAACCGACTGAATGGCGCGCATTTTGAAAAAGGAAGTTATGCTGCCGCACCCTGCACTAGGTTTTTTTGCATCACAGTGACTATTGACGTACCGTAATTTGTAATTATAATTCGGAGGACTTATGTAGTTTCTTCCAATCATCTACCTTCGGCACATCTCGGAAACGAGACCATGTGACCCGAAGAGCCCGTAGACAACTAAAAAATGTGAGAACTAATCATAGACTAATTATGCTAGAGAATACTGGAGAATACTGTTTCCAGTATTTACACATAACGAATGTCTCTGTAGAGAACATTGGCGATATTATATAAAGTTAGCACATTACCTTGGTCTTACATTTGATCAATATCTTAAGTGAAATACTACTACTGCCTACTTATCATGAATAAACTTAGAAAAAATATTTATTTTTTCAAAAACATTAGAAACATACTAGATTCTAAATCTATGAAAATTTTACTCTCTTTGTCAACCAATCATTGAATATGGAATAATCGCACCTCCCCATGCGATTATTCCATATTCAAATAATCTTGTCAAATAATAATATTGAATATGGAATAATCGCATGGGGAGGTGCGATTATTCCATATTCAATGTTTGATATGGAATAATCGAACTATAGATTCATTATCAGCTATAGATTCATTATCGAAGGCATAAAAATTAATTTTGAAAGTTATTCTTAACGCACCCATAACAATTACTGTAGATATATTCAACAAATTCCATGTATTAGATATTCGACAAATTTACACAAAAACTATCTTAACTGAAAATACCCAAAATATTGTAAACACGCGGCACAAAACCAAAGAACTCATACAAATACCTAAAACACAACTTTTGGTCAAAGAAATTTCAAATACATTGCGTCTGACAAAACAAGTCAATCGAATAATATTAACATATTCAAAATCCTGATCAAACAATGGATCATCGAAAAAGGTCGTGCAATAATTAGTCACCTCACACAAATATAATGTCATTATTGTTACCACTACCTACCAACCTGTAAATTTATCAAATATTTTTGCTTTACTGCAAAATGTACTTTATAAAATATTTGTAATCTACTCTGTCTCGACACAGGATTTCCTAGTGAGACAGGCAAGGCCAAAAAAATACTTGTAAACCTTTTATATATATGCAAAAAAAACAGTCACTCAAAAATCGGTACAGAATTTTTCCCACGTATAAAATTGTATTTGCTGAAACCATCCCTTAATCTCAATAACAAGGTGACAGGTAGATACGCCCAACATCCCTTATAAATAAATCTGAAGAGTTACAAATACCTGATTGAATTATTATAGATTTTACCAATGGATTACGTGAGATATTACAAGCACAGGAAATGCGCATCCGGACTTTGAACATACATTAAAAAAATGAATGAGACACTCTAATTTATTCTATATTATAAAAACTAACACTTGAAGCTAGAAATTCAATCTTGGGTAATGAAACCCTAATGTTCAGTAAAAAATGTTAGGTACGAATTATAATAATGATAATAGTCAAAAGTAGGCCATGGTTATATAATGTAAGGGTTGCTTTGTAATCAATTTGTCGTTAGCCTTTTCTGTCATGTCAACTTTTAACCCGTATTTTCTTAAACCAGGTGTTTGCTTGGTATTGAGCCAGTATAAAATTCAGATACAAAGAACGCCAACGAGGAAGTTTTAGGTTAATTAGCCTGTTATAATATTTACTATTCAGCAGAATGATAAAGTGAAAAAGTGAAAAACTGTCCTGAACGACAAACAGGAGAGTATTTTTTTCTGATTTCGTTTGTGTAAAAGTGTGACTAGAGGGAGAAGTCAGGATTTGTTTTATTCTAATGTATGATTTTGAGAGTCTTAATATATTTGTGTGTTTATTTTATCAGCATTTACAAAAATATATAGGACTGGTCACTGGCAAAAAGGTTGATCACGAAAACATGTCATTCTTAAGTGACAATCCTATCTAACATTGTTTGTGTAGTGACAACCCTTGGGATTTGTAATAATAAATAACATATTTGGGATAATAAAATAAAGTTAAAATAATAGTTTTCTATAATTGACCGAGAACCGAATTAAATTTTAATGTAAAATTGTACAAAATATAATTTATTGCTTGGATAGATTTACACTAAAAAGAAAATAATATTTATTTGAATGTAAAATTGTATTATTGTGCTTAGCACAGTTTTACAATCAATTTAACAATATTATTCGATTTGTCGTTTAGGACTAATTTACGTTCTCAATATTAGTTTTTATATTCCAAGGCAGATACTAAGTGCAATTCACTAAGTGCGGGGTGAGGTTTGTATAGGTCTTGGCGGCGGATGCGTCTGCTCGCTTTCTGCGTGGCGGGCCGAGGCAGGCTGGTTGAGGAAGGCTTTTTGACCTCTCGTCCTTTTCCCTCACTCCTGGACACATTGACCTCCAGATTCCTACTTACCCTTCATACTTTTTCATTCCCAAAACTTTCAAAGACCCTCCACACAGCATCCCCCAACATAGCATAGGCCCTAAGGGATCTTATCTTCCTCAGAGCCTCCTGTGGAACCAATGTAAAAAAAAACCTAAAACAATTTTTTTATAAATATTTTCAGTACATGGAAAGATTGAAACGATGCTCCTGTACCTGAGAGAAAAAAACGATAAAATGTCATTTAGGACAATTCTAAGCATTTCGATTTTTTTTCTAAACTTTTTTCAATTTTTCTGTAACGGGTTAAAAAAACATGCTTCGACCTATTTCAAAAGACAACAGCTGATATTAACCATCTAACGACAGATTTTTTTCAAATTTGAGCTAAATAATTCCAATTTCGAACTCGATTAACTCGAAAACGAAAGCTCAAATCAAAAAAAGGTTATACTACAAAACAACTCCAAATGTTATGCAGATTTAACGGTTTTCCGCTTGAACTACGAGTATCCGGACACCGTGTGTATCTACGTAGGGACTCATTAGTTTCTAGTTGGAACTCTTTTACAATAGATATCGTATAAAATGATAAAAAAATGTTCAGTTAGTCGAATTAAGCCTTCGTTGGCAGAGCTATACCTTGTAAATCGTGCGATCAGCTTTGGAACCCGTAGAAATGTGGAATGAATAAATAATAAGTAATAAAACACGACTAACTGTGAATGGAGGACTAAATTATAATTGTCAATATCAGTAAAATAGAACATGTTTTTCCGGAATGTCTGCTCTATTTAAATAAATCTAAACCTTTTCTATCGCCCGCAGAAGAAAGTAATTGGTATCTTTTTATGTATGTATTCAAAAATGTATACGATTTTTACATTAGCTTCACACAGGAGGCTCTGAGAAAAATAACTTCCCTCAGGGCCTACGTCACCTTAGCTGTATGGAGGGTATTTTTAAGGAAAGGAAGGAGAGGAAATTCTGCGAAGGAAAAAGCTAAGACGGGTGGGTAGAAATCTGGGGGTCAGTTTCAGGAGTGACAGACGTACGAATCCATCTGGTGATAAATTTTGAAGTTCAATTTATATCAGATGTGACCTATCTTTTTCTGAATCCGTCCCTTCAATGACTGTGCAAGGCGATGGGTCGAGAAAGTCAGGCTGAAAAGGTCAAAAAGCCTCCCTTAACCAGTCTTTCTCTCGATCCGGCCCGCCACGCAGCAGATGGGCAGACGCATCCGCCGCCAAGACTTGGAAAAACCTCATCACATGAACCCGGACACCCCTGCTAAGTCATCAAACGCAGCGAACCATTTGGGATGATCTATGGCAGAGATGATATCCAATAAATGATTCCCGAGGCTTTTTTTTTTTTAAAGGTGCCGGTAACCCGGGCGTTTATTAATACAAAGAGTTATTTACATTTACATACATATATGTGCGCTACCCGACTCACTAGACAATATCTGTTCTGAGCCGGGTAGCAGGTAGTACCCATAACCGCCTCCCAATTACCTAAATTAAATCGTTGTGTAAATATTGTAACATTTCATTCTCATTCATTCTTATAATTTTAACATAATTTACAGATGTATCCCAATGAAAAGTTGTGCTTTTTAGGGGGGGACGGGGTGTGGTATTAGAACATATTATTTAATTTTCAGACTTTAAATACTTAAAATATGAGTTCTGAAGACAAAAAAACTATTTTTTAATTATTACTTTATGCGCAATGCAAAGAGATATGCGTACATATTTTATAAGTGCCACCCCATCCTATGATACCATATTGGATTATGGATTAACAAAAAGCGAAGTAGGTCATTCTAGTATAAGGTATCATAATAGTTATATGAGGTGAACATTTTATTGGTTACCATACAGTACTTTTAAAATATTTCCAAGAATAATTGTGCCCAATTGAACACGTTGCAAATTGCAACCACGATAGAGATTGTAAAAAGCGTTGTGAAACCACACCAGATATCTTTCTTCGCCAAGCATCTGGTCTGGTGGCACCTGCCGCTTGGTGCTCATAGCCTGATGCCTGATGCCTGCTGCCTGTTGCCTGGTACCACTGCTCGTATCTCTAAGACAGCTGACAGTCCCGATAGCATCTTCCGTAATAATACTTTGTTATTGATGGACGAAGACGTGTTATTAAAGGTGCACTTTTCCAAAAGTGCATCATTATTATTGTTTGCCATTCCCAAATGGGTGGTATGTACTGTATGGAGCAGTGGCGTGCATCATATTTTGATTTAGCCAATTAACCTAATAGCCTACTTTTTTATTATCAAAAACAAAACAGGAATATTACTTCACAATAATAAAAAATATTTGGATGATTTGCATAGCACCGTTTTTGTGAAAAATCACCCCAGCTGAACTATTTTCCATTCACATTTTTTTCAATCTTTTACGTTACTGCGTAACTAACCACAATGATATTTCTGTAGGGAGAGGCAGAGAGGATGAACCGTCACACAACTCTGTCTAAGCAAATATTCATTGTTTCTTCAAAATAGGCATATTTACTTTGTGGCGTCATCATTAATTTAATGACAAACAAATACCTTTGTGTAACACCACTATTTTATATTATATTTTAGGTAATTAATCACCTCTCCTATCTAATATTTTGTCTATGTTCTAATTAGTCTATACTTGTTTGTCTTTTGTTATTTTTTATTGACTTATTATCCTGACGAAGAAAACATAGTTTTCGAAACATGTTGATATTGTTAATAAAATAGTGGTGTTACACAAAGGTATTTGTTTGTCATTAAAATATTCATTGCTTTATTCGCATTCATAGATCGTGTCATAGTTATAGTATCATTCTATTGATGTGTGCCATGTGTCTTCGGGCGTCCCCGACTTCTTCTTCTAGTTATATATTCGCCTCCATGTATTTTTTTTACATTAGCTCCACATGGCCCCGAGTGGAGGTTGGATTAGAGGCCCCGAGGAAAACAATTTCCCTCGGGGCAACCAAATTCCAGATGACATATCATCTTTGAGGATGCTACGTGGGTGGTTTTTTTAGGGAAAGGAAAGAGAAGAAGATCTGGGAAGGAGAAGGGTATGAGGGGTAGGTAGAAATTTGGGGTTCAGTGTGTCTAGGAGTGACAGATGTATGCATCTATTCTTCCCATTGCGGTGCCAGACGATGGGTCGAGAGAGTCCGGCTGGAGAGGTCGAATGGTCTCCCTCAACCAGTCTCTTACGATCCACCCATCTTATATTGTCATATATTGCTTAAAATAGTATGTAGCATTATTTTTATTTATGTTTTTCTTTTGTACTTTGTATTATTATTTATTATCTTTTGTATTTTTTTTGCTTTAATCTTTACTGATATATGTAATTATAGATACTGCTACCCGGCTCAGAACAGATATTGTCTAGTGAGTCGGGTAGCGCACATATATGTAAATGTAAATAACTCTTGATATTAATAAACGCCCGGGTTTCCGGCACCTTAAAAAAAAAAAAATATATATATATATATATATATAGTTTTTGACGGCCTCCGTGGTCGAGGGGTACGGCTCTCGGCTAACGAGTCCCGGCGTGCTAAATTAATTTTATTTGATTGATTTGTGTTATTTCATAATTCGTTTATTTAAAATATTATATGGTATATTTGCGGCACGTTCCAGAGTGAAAAATACTTTCAGTATCGCCCTGGTGTTAGACCACCAATCAAAATTGAAACGTTGCTTGAAATAGCTTTAGCCGTGTTTAGTGACCAGATCTGAATAGCTAGGTACTTCCCCACCTTCATCTTCCCGATCTTCTTCCCCTCCCTACTACCTTCAGCCTCAACATACTTTAATTAGGGAGCCATCACTAGCTTCAGACGGTTGGGAGCAGTTGGGACTCTTATATTAAGCCAAGGAAAAATAATAATAAAACTAATTTCTAAAAAGAACAATTTGAAACTTAACTCTGATAATTCCAAGTAAAAACAACAACATTATTATTATTGCATAAACCGACAAAATAATTAGTTTCACTGTTTCGTTTGGTGTGGTGGTTCTTTTGTGAAGAAAATGAAGAAGAGTTATGTTAAACGTTAAATATTATTTAAATAAGGAATTATGTGTTAAACGTTAAATATTATTTAAATAAAGAAATATGTGTTAAACGATATACGAATAAAATTTAATGAAATGACAAAATTATTGCAAAATCATTAATTTTACAGGTTATCATAAATTGACACCATAAAATACCGCAGAAATTTTATATGTTTAAAATATTAAACAATATTGGATCAAGATTTATTTCCCCCTCTCTGTAATTTAAGATTCTGGCCGGCAGGTGGTGACGGTGTTATTGATTGGGGCATTAATAAAATAATTAATACGTGTTTCAAATTTCAACATTGCAGTATTATTGGATACTTTAGAACGGAGTATCACGATCTTCCTGACATATATTATGAATCAATTGAGATTTTTATCGATTGAAGAAAAAAAGGTTTCTGGTTTCTAAATTTAGGAGCATCAAAGCGGAAGAAAATTACAGTAGTTTATCCTTGTAATCTATGAAAGAAATGTCATGTTTTTTATATTGTCAAAATGTTGTAACTGATTGAAAATTTAAGGAAAAAAGCCGCAAATATATTTCAAGCGACCGCTTAAGCTGGACACACACATGGCAGAGCCATTTGGTCCCGAGCCATTTGGACACGGTGCAAATTACACGACCGAGCCGAAGAGCCGAGCCAGTTTGATCAAGTGCCGCAAAAATGAAAATTGGTTGTCAAATTTTTATTTAGTGTTAGTTGTTGTATTTCTGGAGGTTTTTTTTTTTAAATTTTTTAATATGAATACCGCACAAGAGTCCCAACTGCTCCTGTCTGGAGCCAGTGAGACTATGGCTTCCCCAATTGGGGTATGTTGTGAGGCTGAAGGTAGTGGGGAGGTGAAGGAGACGGGGAAGAGGAAGTTGGGATGTACCTGGCTATTCAGATCTGGTCACCAAACACGGCTAAAGCCATTTCAAGCAACATTTCAATTCTGAATGGTGATTTTACACCACGACGATACTGAGAGTATCTTCCACTCTGGAATCTGCCGCAAGTATACTATATATTATTTTAAATGAATCAATTGTGAAATAACACATATTTATCAAATAAAATTTATTTGCCATGCCAGCCTTACCGCTGGGCTAGGCCGGCCGCTAGAGAACTTCAAAGAGAAATCTTTCTCCAGAATATTTTAGGAATGGTATCACTAGCTACGTCACCATCGAGTGTGATTCCAATGTAAACCCTTGTATTACACCACTCGATATAAAATCGTACATGGGTAGGAATGTAAAATAGGTAATTTTTTCACAATTTAAAAAAAAAATTAAATTTTGATACAACATTTTACAATTCATAGTACAATCCAATAATGGCCTCACTAGGTGGCTTACCCTGAGGCCCCCAACACAGGTTTATTTAAAATAGGTATTAAAATGACTCGATTTCTCAATTCACGCAAAGCGGATTTTGCAGTGTTGCCATCTTGGAATATACATTTCCGCTAAAACCTACAGTCTTTCTGCTAAGAGGGCACTCCAATCCGCCAGATTTAACGGAAAATCCATCAAGATGGCAATACTGGGATTTTAGCTCGGGGGTTGCGAACACAGTAGAGCAGGCGAGCCATTGGCTCGGAGATTTGCCACTTACGGCCGAGCCGAGCCACGGATTTTTGAATTTTGAACTTGCCGAATATCAAGTGGGGGCTGCGAGCCATGTCAAACCACCTTAGTTTCCCCACACACGATGAGTAATGGCTCGGGGATATTTGGCATGTTAGCTATGGCGTGTGTGTGTCTAGCTTTATATAGCAGGTGGGTAAATCCTTGCTCTGTACTTGCCAGTTTAAAATCAGGTGTAATTAATTCATTTTTAAATAGATTTCATTATTTTTCCATCTTCTTTATTGTGTTCTCTTATTAGTCCCGAATGCCTAGAGTCGATGGAACTATGGCATACCTAATTTAGAATTGTTGTGAGAGTGGAAGAATGACAAGATGAAAGTCAGGAAATACCTACCTGGCTATTCAGATCTGCTCACTAAACAACAACGAAGTGCGTTACTGTACGAACCAAGGTTGTGTATGGTTTTACCAAACAGTATAATACACGTTTACAATCAGTATTTTTCATTATTTTAATACAAACCCAGCAAGGATGCAACTTTCATAAGTGCACTTGAGGTGTTTTAAAAATTTATTTAGTTTTTTAAAACAATACACATGGGTAGGGGTCAAAAATCGGTACCAAAATAGAACACGTCTTTTTTATCCAGAATCCATATCATGAAAAGACGATACGTGTAGAAACTGGATGAAAGAAAAATCATCGTGTGCAACGCCCGTTAGATACAAAACACGATTTAAATTTATCATAAACAAAATATAAATAATTACACATGTTTATCAAAGTTTTTAAAATAAACCTATCTACATTAGTTACTCTGAGATTCCTTACTCCCTTTCTTATCGCCATGTTAATTATTGGCCCAATCTTGAGAGTCCGGCATACCTTTATCATCGGACCTTAGCAGGTGAAGAATACGACATACCTCGGCGCGTGTCCGAGGAAAGGTGCACTGTGACGTCACATCACCCGTATTCAAGGTGGAGGCAAGGTGCTGGTTTAGTGGCAGTATATCCCGGCTCGAATTCCATCGAAAGTGCGTGCATTAATGAGTATGTTTGATTATGGCGCCAGCTGGTGTTTATAAATTATTACTGTGTCTTGAATATAGGAATTCTAGTAAAAGTGTTTTCGCTGGGGGTGGCATGATTTTGAATTTGTTGATAGGGGATTAGATTTTACGTTAATTATAGCAATTACATGAAAATATTCAAAGTTGTGCATTCTCTCTCTGACTGTGAAGCGTTACAAGTGGCATAGATAGGCTTTGCAAGTATTGCAAAGTTAACTGTTTAGATATCAATGTTTCCAAATGTCACACTATGACATTCACTAGAAATAAATATATAATTAAGTACTCATATTCACTCCACAATGAACCTGTCATCTCTAAAACGGAATGTAGAGATCTTGGCGTTTATCTTGAAAGAAAACTTATATTTAATAAGCACACCGACTCAATCGTTCATAGGTCGTATAAAATGCTTGGTTTTATTCTTCGTATAAGTAAGTTTCAGTAACTCGCGTACAGTAGTAATGCTATATTTTGCATTAGTCAGAAGTACCCTGGAATATGTCTCGCCAATTCGGAACCCGCAGTACAAAGTATACATAGATATGACCGGTCAGTGGTTGAATGGGCATCGCGTTTGGGTCCCACCCGGGCGTCCCGTGTTCGATTCCTGGCTTCCATCACAACACAAGCAACATTTTCCGCTTTCTGTGATGGTAGTAGGAGATTTTCAAACATTTTTGGGCTATTCGTAACCCGGGAATGTTTGTCTTTCTTTAAAAAAAATAAAAAATAGCATAGAACATGTATAAATAAAGTATTCAAAACAAATTTATAAAATACCTTACCTTCAAATTCAAAAATAACTTTCAATGCACATTTCAAACGGTGGAACAAAGGCGAGCAACAGCTGATTTAACATTTACATACTTCCTCTCTCCCATCTCCTTCGCCTCCCTACTACCTCCAGCCCCACAACATACTCCAATTGGGGATGTCATAGTCTTACTGGCTCCAGAAAGGAGCAGTTGGGACTCTTGTGCGGTATTCGTATAATTTTTTTTTAAAAAACACAGGAGGCCCTGAGGAAAACAATTTCCCTCTGGGCCTAAATCATCTTTGGGAATGCTGGAGAGCAAAGAAAGGAAGTTTTGGGTAGGAAAAGGATTTGTTAACCAGCGGCGGATGCGCCTACCCACTAGTTGCATGGCAGGTTGTATCGGGACAGGCTGATTGGGGGACTCTCTCGACCAATCGCCTTGCATCGCAGCGAGAGGGATGGATTCATATATCCGTCACTCCTGGACACACTGACCCCTATATTATTAACCATCAAATATACATTTTCCTTCCCATAACTTCCTCTCCTTCCTTTCATTAAAAAGACCGTACATCCAGCACCCCCGAAGACGACTAGGGCCTAAGAGAAATTATTTTCCTAAGGGCCTCTTTTATAAGATTAATGCAAAAAAATAATATATAAATTTGTATATTATAATACTCGTACTTACTGTGTAAACGTTTCCCATTTTTATTAAATAACATCATTGAACTTTAAAACAAACAAATTAATGGTAAATAATTGAGTACGATTACGCAATGTTTTGAGTTCTCGATTTCGTTTGTAATGTGGGAATCGGCGTAATAACGCCTATTATGGCAATCGCTGGTGCACTTCTGCCGGTAAATGACTGAACTGTTCTGCACTTACCCAACACCAATCAACTGGGAACAGTTAAATGAAGATGTTACAAGTTGCATCATTGCTTTCGTGCTAATGTCGGTTGATTGAGTTCTATGAGTGGCCGTGTTTTTCAAATTACCTACGTACGATATCTGAGAGTCTGAATAATATATACATTTTTGTATTTGCAAAAAGGTGACGTTGTTAATAGTAAACCAAAAATATGTTTCAGCAATGGTATTTAAAGCGAATACTGGTCGTGCTCTCATTCCACCCATAAACATAAATGAAGCTCTAGCCTCGGCAAATAAAATCCTTGCAGCCCTTTACCCCATGTTATGCAAAAAAAAAATTAAAAAAACTATCAACTAAAAATAAACTTTTAATCTATAAATCAACTATAAGACCAAAACTAATATATGCAAACCCCATATGAGCCAACGTTTCAGAGTCTCTTTTGAAAAAAACTTCAAACATTTCAGAATAAAGCCATACGCATAGCCCAGGATGGATGAGGGTTGCCCAACTTCATAAAGACTCTGAAATCCCATTAAAAAAAATACACATGAAAACGCCAAAATTCCCGTCCATAAACTGCCTCGCCTGGTACGACGAAAACGTACGTACCACATATAAAAAACCTGAACAAATCATCCGTAAAGTTTAACTTCCCCATATTGCAGCCATGTACCTTTGCAAAAAAAAAGTATATAGATATATATACTTTTATATGGCAGACAGAATATTACACTCACCGCTCGATTCAGCTGAAATAAACATACTTTTTTTATTATTAATACAGATATCAAGAATATTTTCGTGACTGGGGGATTTTTCAAATGTGGAGTTGTCAGAAGATGGATAGAAGTAAAGCAGAATTAGTAATTGTGATGAAAGCTTCAGAAGAGCTATTCTCTGAGATCGTTCTCCCGCGAGATGTCCTGTCAGATTTGTATGATTTTCTACAGCTGTTAAATGAATAAATAAGCATGCATACTTGCAGGAATTTGTGTTTAAAACGACCCAAACTAAAATACGTGACAGCTCACAGTTGAAAATTTGACATCGGCCGATAGAAAAAGCAAATAACAGTCGTAGAAAATCACACAAATCTGACAGCACTTCTCGCGGGAGAACGATCTCTTATCACAAATTTTAGGGAATAGCCTTTCTGACCGAGTTTCATAAGAGGGAGTCCGAAAGCAATCCAAGTCTGAAGTTGGAAGAAGTAGTCGGGTTCTTTGCAGGAAGGTAGTACCTACACATAGTAACATAGTACACAATGAAATGAATAATTTATTCTCCAAATGAAACAATGAGTGATTATACTTATAATAATAAATAATAAAATGTTTTATTCCAGGATGTGGGGAGGACAGTGCGATCCACACGTCCCATATAATTGTACATATTTATATAATTTTACATATTTTATTACAACAGATTTTTAAAAATAATGAACTTAATAGGTACATAGAATAGGAAAAAATATAATTTTTCTTTTATCACTCTAAATGACTTATCTGAGATGGTTCTGAGTTGGTTTCATTCCGAGTTGTCATCTAGATAGCATTTAGTTCGGGTTTGAATCTTGCAATCATACGTAAAGATAGCTGCCAAAATATGCGTTAAGGAAAAGAAGATAGTGTTGATAGTTATTAGTCGAAGTATGATACAGTTAAATATGACCGAATCGAATAGGGACACATTAACTCAGTTGGTAGAGTTGCGCCCCGGCAAGGCAAAGGTCCTGGGTTCGATCCCAGGATCCCATTTTTATTCTTTATAAAATTATTAACCTCAACTCAGACTTGTCCTAGTGAGGTTAAAAATTGAATTGTAACCAATAATAACTACCATATAAAGAAACAATAAATAAAATGTAATGATAAACTTGCCTTGCCCGGAAAAATGATTTATCTGATGATTAAATGATGTAAATAAAATAATGTAAATAAAAATGTTGTACCCAACAATATTCTCTTTCCGAGAAAACGAAACTAGTTATGTTATAACTTATAACATTTAAAATAAAATAATCATACAATTCTTATGAGTTTTATATGAAAAGTCCCGAAGAAAAGCAATTTCATTAGAATTTATTGCAAAGATTTATGCTGAATTAATGGAAAAATGTTGTGTTTAAAACTTTCATACACAACGTTATTCTACAAAATGTTTTTTTTACTCTTCGTACCTTGCAGAAAGCAACAACCTCTTCTAACATAAATTTACACATGTCATTGATGTATTTGAGCTTAAAAAGCAAAAAAATCGAAGCATTTACGTTCGAGATCTTGCATGAGATCAACTTGCAACATTTTTCCACAAACCTATTTCAACGGCTAAAAAGCAGGCTTAATAATATTTTTTCTGGACAAATGCTATTTTACTGCATCCTTCTCGACTTTGAAGGAACGTATGCACGGCCCATTTCGGCCAGTTTCATACAAATCTTAAATTTGGATTTGAGATCAAATCAACCAATCAAACTGAAAAATTATTTTTGTAATCAAAAGGTATATCAAATATCTAGTACGGATGTGAGCTACTTTATTTATTTTGGCTTCAAATTATAAAATATAGGCCATTAAAAATGTTAGTGTTTCTTGATTTTAGAGGCAACTTGGGCAACTATTTGTGAGTAAATGAAACACACTAAAAAAATATTTTTACTATTTTTATTTTACAAATACAATGAAAAATAAAATAAAAAATAAAAGAATGTAAAAAAACCATTTTTTGGGTAGTAATTTTAATCTATAAACGACAATTTTTGTTCCGCCGTAAATAGGTAATTTGTATTTTAAATATACACCTATGATTTTTTTTATTAATTTGATGAAGACTTTTTTCTTAATTAAATGATTTTTTTTCTTAATTTTTGTTTTTTTATTTAATTATATTTTCATAACAAATATAGATTTTTTTATTATTGTTTTTCATTTACTCACAAATAATTGCCCAAGTTGACTGAAATCATGAAACACTAAAATATTTAATAGCCTATATCTTATAATTTAAATCAAAAATAAATAAAGTAGCTCACATCCAATCATGAAACACTAAAATCTTTAATAGCCTATATAATAATAAATAATATTTGGATGATTCATATAGCGCCGTTTTTGTGAAAAATCACCTCAAGGGCGCTATATCTTATTTTTTCAGTTTGGTTGGCTATTTTGATCTCAAATCCAAATTTAAGATTTTTATGAAACGGACCGAAAAAGGGCTGCGCAAACGGTATTCGTTTTCTCCATTTATCCCCATGAATTAAACCATGCTCCGTGATTTCGATAAACGGCATTACATAACGTACTTCCACAAACCACCTTTAAAATGCTGCCACAGGCCTAAAAATTTACTTAATTACATTATTCCTTTAATAACTCAACATTGATAGTTTTGTTGGATACATTATGTTGGGCTATGTAAGTTCTACTGTAATTTGTAAACTTAAAGTTACAAGTAAAATAAAATAAAATAACCCATTTATTTGAAATTCCTACACGGTTCCTACATTCCGAAACGGTGTTTATTATATCATTTCAGTACGAATAAGCCAAGAATTTTCCTCGATCAAGTTAGTGCATCGTATCATTTATTATGTACTAGCTTTTACCCGCGGCTTTGCTCGCATGGTATTTGGTGGAAATTACTGTAGCAATTAGCAATACATAATGTGCTTTCCCGTGCGTCCCCGTTCCCTTCCACCTTACCCGCCTTTCCCCTCCTCGTCTCTTCCCTCTCCGCGAACCACACCTTCCCCCTGTCTTTCCTCCCTGCCGTTAACATATATGAAATACACACATTTTATTTATACAAATTTCATAATGCCAGAGCTTACCATTATATACAGCCTATGTTACTCGTATTAGTATAGATTACCTGCCGAATGAAGATGTAGCTTGAATAATGTCTACCCCGCATTGCGTTTCTTTAGCTTTGGAACTCTTCACAATATGTAATCTAAATATAAAAAAAATAATGTTTCTTTGTTTGTTCCTAACGCATTCCTACACCATTCTTCCGATTGCGATGAAACTTTGGTGATTTGTTGTGCGCACGCCCGCAATGGTATCTATACATAATGGCGAGCTCTGGCGTTATGAAATTATTTCCTACACCATTCTTCCGATTGCGATGAAAGTTTGGTGATTTGTAGTGCGCACCCCCGCGAAGGTTTTTCTATGTATAATAGTGAGCAAATACAAGTGTACAAATTTATTATAGGTAGCGCGCGAGTTCTTTGAAAAATGAGTATGTTTCATGTAGTTAGCGGCAGGAAGGTAAGGCGGGAGGGGGGGAGGGGAATGAAGAAGGGGGGGGAGATTAGTGAGAGGGGGGACGAGGGAGGGCAGAAGACGGGGAAGGTGGAACGGGAATGCGGGAGGGGGAGGGGACTTTCGGAGAAGGGAACTTTGGGGGAAGGGAAAAGAATTAAAACTGGCTAGTAATGAAATATTATAATGTACGACAATGAACTCTAATTGAAACTCTGGCCTTAAATAATAGGAATTTAATTGCTAAGGAAGATCCCGTAAGATTTGCGTTATTTTGTGAAACACGTGAATGTGCATTGTGCATCTTTGAATTTCTTAAAAAACGAACGTGTCTAGATATTATCTTCAAAAATAACGTATATTTTTTTAAGAGCTTAAAAACTTCAAATGTTTAAGGGAGATATGTAAGAAATCGGTAGAAATTCGGGTAGCAACGGCTTAATAAGTTTTTGTGTTGTACAGTTATACATATTCGATCGAATATTTTTTTCCACCAAACCGAGCAACAGGAATATCAGACAGAGAGCAATTTGTAACATAATAAAATATTATATTAATTTCATTGAATCTGACTTGATTATGATGGATTTAGATTCGTAATGACTAATGACAAGTAATGAGTTTCTTGTCAGTTTTCTGAAACATGACAGTGATTGATATGAAATCAGGTTGCAGCATCCGTTTTATCGGAAGTGCAGTACGTCTATTGATGTAACAGTTTATGATGGAATGAATAATAATTAATATTGAATTGAAAACCCAAAGACTAGCCCGAACTTGGCCCAAACACAAATTGATTTCATTGTCCTTAAAATGTACGATTCAATAGATACATCCTTCGAGGAGAACGTGTTGCGTCAAAATATTAAGGCGCGGTATACCCGCTCAAAAAAGAAGATGGCGAGATACGTAAATACGAATGTTAGAGGGAGCGCGCTAATGTTAAAAACTATCATGTGAAAATGTTTAATAAAATACGACTCGTTTAAAATAGAGCAAATATTTCGTGGGGGTTGTCTAAAACTGCATTTAAGGCCCCGTAACCGCTTTCGAAAAGAAGAAGATGGAGAGATATGTAATTACGAATGTTGGAGAGAGCGCGCTAATATTTAAATCGATAAAATTGAAACGAAAATTACGAAAAAGCTTAATAAAACATGACTCGTTTAAAATAGAGCAAAAATCTTGTGGAACGTATCTTAAATAGTGAACAACATGTTACCAAAATACTTCTCAAAGAAAATTATATACAACAAGGACATTCACAGACATAATACAAGGACTTGCAAGGAAATCAGACTACAAAAAAGGACAAAACGAATACGCAGAACAGTTTACTATACAAAGGGATGAAGTTATACAACACTCTACCAGAAACTTTAAAGGCCGCACCAATTGGAAAGTTCAAAATGTATTGTAGGAGATACATAAAACAAGAAAAATATAGTTTGAAATATGAAATGATATAAGTAATTAGGAAATTGTAAACTTAAATGTACAATTTACTAAAATAAAACAAATAAATAAATAAAATATCTTTTTTTTTTTTTTTTTAAATAGGCAAATTTACTTTGTGGCGTCATCATTAATTTAATGAAAAACAAATAACTTGTAACACCACTATTTAATTAACAATATCAACATGTTTCGAAAACTATGTTTTATACTTGTTTGTCTTTTGTTATTTTTTATTAACTTATTATCCTGACGAAGAAAACATAGTTTTCGAAACATGTTGATATTGTTAATTAAATAGTGGTGTTACACAAAGTTATTTGTTTTTCATTAAAATAAAATATCATTTAAAGAAACATTGTTAATTTTTTCACAAATATAACTTGTAAAATAATAGAAATAGACTTGTTTTAAATAATTTTCGGAGCATACTTTGCGATTTTTTTCTATCGAGGGAATTTCATATAATTTGCGTTTCGGCGTGGAACGTATCTAGATATTATCTTAAAAAATAACATGTATTTTTTAAGAGCTTAAAACTTCAAACGTTTAAGGGAGATATGTAAGAAATCGGTCGAAATTCGAATAGTGGACCCTTAATTGACATCCTCCGTGGTCAAGACTCTCTACTAGCGATCCGGAGATCGCAGGTTCAAATCCTGGCGTGCGCAAGTAAATTTTATTTGATTGATTTGCGTTATTGCACAAATTATTAATATATTATAATATAAGACATATTTGCGATACGTTACAGAGTGAAAGATACTCTCAGTATCGCCCTGGTGTAAGACCACTATTCAGAATTGAACGTTGCTTGAAGTGGCTTTTGTCGTGTTTAATGACTAGATCTGAATAGCCAGGTACTTTTTATAGTAGCTGGTGTAGGTACCTAAAGTTACTTTAAATTTACCTTCATGACAAGTATCTTAATTTCTTTTTATTAATGTATTAATAATTAATATTACTTGTTGACCGAAATAAGTTAAATAAGATAAAGAGACATTGTGAACCCGTGCTTAAGTTCAAGCACTAGATTCCTGATTTCGGGATTTCTTCATGCAAACCATGCTAAAAGTACGCATCCCACTGACTCAAAACCGTGGAGGTAGAAAAGACCCAAAAACCATGAAAACATTGTAAAAGCCTTGCAAATGACAACACTAGGTCCAAGGACAAAGATATTTTATTTCATAATAGCATCCGCTTTAAAACGGCATTATGATTTACAAATCTAATCAAATTAATCTCTTCTCTTGGCAAAGAGTTCGTTAGAATAATAAAGATTAAAAGAAACGTTGTGATAATTTTTATGAACTAACGTTTTTTTATCTGATAAACATTCTGTCATCGTATTTCAATTTCTCAATGTGCAGAGATAATAATTAGATTCAGATTAAAATCAATTGAGAGAATTAGCTATTGTTTAATGACGAAACAAACGAACCTTTAAATACGAGTAACATTCGGTATCCTTTGTAATTGGAACTGGACGTAACAGATATATTTATGCCGCTAATTAATTTTAAACATTTATAGGACTGCACTCAATACTCAGTAGGTACTGCAACGACCCGATGTGAGTAGGCCTATTTTGTCGGAAGGTCAAAATATGTCCGCTTTGCAATAAAATCCAAATAAATGGAATATTTCTGAACGCATCCGAAAACTGAAAACTGTTTTGAAAGGTGATGAAATTCGCTTTCGAAACAAAATCCGCACAAATTAGCCTGAGGGGTTAATCGATTTTTATAAAATGATGTATTTGTTTGGTTCGCCACGTTTGGTGATTTAGCAGGGGTGCCCGTCTATACGGGGTGAGTTTTGTTTAGGTCTTGACGGCGAATGCATTTATCCGCCTATGACGCGGCGGGCCGGACCGGGAAAGACTGGATGAAGGAGGCCTAATCTAAACCACTCCAGCCGGATTCTCTCGATCCGTCGGCTTGCAGTGAGAGGGATGGATTCATTGACCTAGTATACCCTAGACAAGCCGTCTCATAGTACAAATTTGAAAAAAATAACCCCAAGTATCAGTAATTTCGCAATACAACTCTCCTTCGAATTCCGCCGTCTTGCATGCGAATTCTCGGCAATATAAAACTGAGCACCGACTAATCCCATCGTGTGATTTGTCGAACTAACACTTCAATAGGTGATCACGTTTTGCATGCGTGACGTTTCGTAAAGCTGTGTTGGGTAGAAATGGTTTTCAAAGTGGGGATCGCGAGAAATTCATAAATTTAATTAGACAAAAATATTTTTTTACTTTATTATGACAAGCGATTCAATTTCGGAGGCGAGTATGGGTACTGCCGCCTCGGGAACCATTTATTGGATAACCAACGCCTCTGCCATAGGTCACTCCAAGTGGTTCGCTACGTTTGGTGACTATGCAGGGGTGCCCGGGTTCATGGATTGAGATTTGTCCGGGTCTTGGCGGCGGATGCGTCTGATAATTTTTAAATTTTATTTTTCTGATGAACCGTATGGCTCGTTGTCAACCACTAAGCAGCAATTTCGTCGAAGTGTCCTGTTGAAAGCGGTGTACACTGCAAACCATACTTTAGATTCGTGTACAAAAACTTGTACACAGTCCCGTATATGTATATATTCATCATGAGTTTTAAAATAAAAAATTTAAAATAGAATCAAAATTTCGCGGGAAATGTCGTAGCTTTAAAGAAAAAAATGAATTATGATTTTTTTCATATTTATAACTTGTAATGTAACAAAAATAAAGTGCTTATAATAATTTTCGAAATATACGATTATACGATTTTCTTCTATCGGAAGAATTTCATTCAATTACCGTTTCGGCGTGGCAAATGTATAGATATTATCGTCAAAAACAACATATATTTTTTAGAAACTTAAAAACTTAAAGTGTTTTAGAGAAATATGTTGTAAAACGGTAGAAATTTGGAATGCTATGGCTTAAGATAGGTTAACTTTCGACCTTAATTGAAGAATAGTGCAGCGGTTTTTTGTTAAGATCTGCGTTTAATGTATAATGAGGTTTCCGTTTTATACAAACCGGGTCGCGTTTTTAAAAAGTTTGAAAACCACTGCCATATCGTGCCGCCAGCCCTTCGTCTATGTGTTAGTATCGGTGTGTGGTGACGTCACAAGCATTTGGGTGAATAAGTGACGTCAGAAACTTTGCTTGCCAAAAAAATAATACGTCAATATTATTACATTTATTAAAACGCTGCCTTAAAGCTATCGGTAAGGCATAATTTTTTTTGTGTATTCAGATAGCTGGTTACATTATCGAAAACAAAGTCCGCGGACTGTACCTTGAACAATATTCGAAAGTAGGATATTTTTGTGTTTGAAAAAATTAACTCCGTCAGGACGGCTGGGACAGCAATTAGTTTCAGTGTGGACCGATAAAAGGTAAAACACAAAGCACTATGCGATCTAAATAGTACGAAACAATGATCGCACTTTTTCATAAATGGGCCTTGAGCCAATTTTATTTGGTTTCTGGCGTCATTTTTAATTTCACAGGGCACGTCTTGATATACTTGGTCGAAGGATGGATTCATACGTTCGTCGCTCCTGGACACATTAACCCTCAGTTTCCTACCCACCCCTCAACCCTTTTCCTTTTCAAAACTTCCTCTCCGATCATTCCCTAAAAGACCCTCCACACGCCCAGCCCAAAGATGACATATGCACCGAGATTTTTTTTTCCTCAGGGCCTCTTCTGTGGAGCTGAAATAAAAAAAGCACGAAAAGTTGACGCTAATGGTTTTTGATTTATAGTTAAGGCTGGGATTATAACAGTAGCTATATATTTATTGCTCTCCAGGATACCACTTTTAAAAATTATTAAGTTGTAGTACTTACGTTACATCTGTTTCATTGAATATCTTAATCCCCTTCCCGGTCAGCTGAAAGGCAAGATTAAGAGCGATGTTCATCCGTTTATTGACTAATTAATTCAAATTCTTCACCACCCATGTCTGCAATCTATTACAGACAGCTCAACAAGGTTCTGCGAACTAAATGCAAGATATGAAGTCGAAGAACCCATTTATTAAGGGCCGAACTGTTGTTATAATTTAAAATAGTTACCTTGAGATATTTACAATTCCGTTTATAATGAAATGACTAATGACAATGATTAGAGATGTGCACCTGCAAACTGCAATAAAAACTTCAGAGTACAGAGCCTTTGCAATAATTATTGTTGCACAAATCTTATTCCATCTTCTTCTTTTCAATTAAATATATGAAAAGTCTTTGCTATACACGATCTACATTTTCATATATTTACTTACGGTTTCGTACTACTTACTATGAAAATATAAGCTTAATACGTAAGAATGAATGTTTCTTTGTTTGTCCCTTATGCGCTCCTATAACATTCATTCGATTGCGATGAAGCGCATGATGATTTCTATGTATAATAGTGAGCTCTGGCGTTATGAAATTATTTCCTATACTATTCAATAAAACTTTGGTGAGTTGTTGTGCGCACTACCGCGAAGATTTCTATATATGCTGGTGAACTCTGGCATTGTGAAATTTGTTAAAAAAATACAAATTGGTGGCTCGCGAGTTGTTTGAATAATTAATGTATTTCATATGGTGCAATGGCAGGAAAGGAAGGAGGGTGGGGAATGGGAATGTCGGAGGGGGGAGGGAAACGTAGGAGGGGCAAGGTGGAAGGGGGATGTGGAAGGGGGATGTGGAAGGGGAAAGGGACGCGGGAGAGGAAGGGGAGGAGGAAGGGGAACAAATTGCATTGGTGACAGGTTGCCATGGTGGCGGCTCACGAACTGTCAAGTTTTGACATGTCAGATGAGAAAAATATCGATTTCGTAAAGGAGTTTGATTATAATTGCGTTGAGAATTAGTTTCTTTTCAGTTTTTCCATGAGCGGGGGCCCTTAATGATTTATATTTTATAATTTAATACACAAACAAATAAAGTAGCGGTTTTAATTAAAAAAATATATATTCAGCTTGGTTGTACGAGTATTTTGGCCTCAAATACCAATTTACGGTTTATATGAAAAGGCAGCGCAGCCGTTAAACTGGACGAAAAAAGCATCGTGTAAGAAGGAAAAAAACATCGTGCAATAAAACCTGTAACTCAATCCCAATAACTGTGAAAGCATCAATGGCAAAATGCTTATTTTTATTATAAATATATTTTATGCCTTCTTCTTTTTATCTGCAATGGACACTGGAATGAGCTATCATAATTTAGACATAAATCTTTCGTTAGCTCTGACAAGCGGTTCTATTAAATAAATATCACTGGTAATAAAGATAGAATATTATCTTGAATCAATTATTACGGATTCATTATTCCCCCGCTTCTTCTGCTGATCCCCTCTCATACTACTTGTTCCCTGTTCCCTCTAGCAGGCTTTCTAGGACTCCAGCTGCGAGGATGATCACATCCTGGGTGATGAAGGAAGAAGGAGTGGAACTTGAATGTATAATGTCGTAAACTCTAGATATTGGCAAGAATTCCCGCCTAGTTTAATTCGCTGGGAGGAAATTGAGAAATCTCGGTTCACTGGTTGCGTGATCTTATGACTTATATATGCAGGAGTGATGCAATTAAAAGGTCATCCAATCAACAATACCACCATTGTGGATATTAGTTACTTGGGTTAGGTGCAGCTTGCTTTGGTTGGTTTGTTTATTAGATAATACTCGTATCTTGTTATAAATCTTTCAAACGATATATTATACCGATAGCTCATACCTCACACGGGCAAAGAAACTTTAAGTACTACGCAACCAAACTATATAACTGCATGCCCACCACACTGAAGCAACTACTAACTACAAATTCATCTACCATAGTTCTCAAAAAACACATAAAAGACTGGATCAAACAACAAGGTATTCAATTTACTCAAAAAATTATAACACCTAACCAAACATAACCCATCCCCTATATAAAAAAAATATAATTAAATAAACTTTGTTTCGAGACAGAAAATATTACCACAATATCCGTGATTATACCATTGGCGCGTGGTCCATAGAAAAATATATCTACCGTTTATCAAGACAATTATTTATCTTACTCATAATCTAGATTCTAAGAACAACTGTATATATAGATCCCCACCGAAACTAATCTTTTAATTTATGTGTAGGATACTGCCGCCATGGGTCGACCCACAGTGCCCTTCTTGACAATTTCAAGGAGGTTACAGTGTTTCTACTTAGGTCGACAGAATAGCACTTAATCCCAAACATGGGAACACCTCAGCACAGGTTCACCTAGTGAGGTGTTCACAAAACGCTACGACTAACCTATTTACATACAGTTACGGATCTTTAACATGTTTTTTTTTCTTATTAATAACCTATTATCTATGTAAACTATGTAAATATTTGTAAAGTGTATGTACAAGAATAGAAATAAATAAATAAATAAATAAATAAAATAAATAAATTATTATTGTAGGGTGTGGACGCATGCACACTCAGAGCACGAAAAGGGCAAAGGTCTGATGACCACAAGGTATTGTGTTGATGAAGATTGCTGAGGATATCATGAACATTTCTGTTGTGTCTGGTTGTGTCAATCTATTGTTCTTGAAATGATAGTAAATCAAAACAAGTCCACTTTTAGTTTAAATGTATGTTGGAGCATTTTGGACATACTATCTCAAATTAGTACTGGAAAATTTAAAATTAAAAGTATTCCTTAGTTTTGCTTTAATGTCTTATTTTGCAAAATTTTCTTTAAATTTTTTATGTGAGTACCGCAAAAAAGTCCCTTCTGTTTCGTCTGGAGCCAGTGATATTATGACATCCCCCAACTGGGGTATGTTGTAAAGCTGAAGTAAATGGAGAGGGGAAGGAGATAGGAAAGAGGAAGGTGGGGAAATACATGGCTACTAATGTAAGTGGGGAAGTATGTAGCTATTAAGGTCTGGTCACCAAACAGTTGCCTAGTGTTTTAGGTATATTATACGGTAAATTCAGATTTATATTTGTCAAAAATTTTAACAAAAGAAATACGCATTTCAAAAGTATATTTGGGTACCTACCTACTTTATGGCTTAGTTCCTACAATCAGTTCCAATTTTGAAAATTATAAGTTCATTCAACGTGAATAATTTGTCGCACAACATTATGCAGGAATTTTTCACATCACGCACATTTTGATTTTTTCAGTAAATGAATTGTGAAATAACACTACTTTTATAAATAAAATTTATTTGACGCCGGGATTTTAAACGGCGACCTTCGGATTCATAGTCAAGGATCGTAAGTAACCAACCACTGAGGCCGTCAAATATAATACACAACGAGATGGATGTATATTAATCTTTCGTATACCAGCTTCTCCTTTGAATGTTGAAGTGTTGGTGTTTTGTGAAAGAGAGCACTTAGAAGTATATAAATAGCTCTATTTTGGTACCTACATATATTCTAATAGACCTTTCTTACTTTGACTCCATTCAGAAGATCGTGAAGAAAATAATTTACCTGCCTAGGTCTATGTCTATATTAGGGGTGCTGTGTGGAGATTCTCTTTGAGGAAAGGAGGTAGTAAATCTGGGTCTGGAGCCTGCAGTCTGGAGGAAACCCAGACGCGGACAACCCTGACTATGCAGAAACGGGTGGTCCGTTTGATTGACTCGGATCGAACGGATTGCAATCTTTAGAGCACACGCGTCGGCGTCGGGTGGGAATGCTGTCATTTTTCTAAGGATATTTCAATGGAGGATCCTCCGAGGCACTAGCGTCATTGTGATCCCTTCGGCACCGGTGCATAGTCGGGAAACACGCCAAATATGTGCCCACGGTTGACATTTGTCACATGAGAAGGGTCGCTTCTTCGACTCGTTCTTGTGTTCAACTGCTCGGCTGTGGAACGATTTACCGGCCTCTGTGTTTCCTCCTTCCTACAACATGGGTCTCTTCAAGACCAATGTTCAATCCTTCCTCTCCTCAAAAAGACCCTCCACACAGCATCTCAGATGACACAGGCCCTGAGGGAAATTGTTTTCCTCAGCGCCTCCTGTATGGAGCTAATGTAAAAAAATAAAAAATAAAGTATTTACAGTATCTACATCACAAGTGCATCTGACGCTTTAATTCGTAAGCAGTTTCGGATGTAACACGAACATTCGTACGAACTACCCCTCCATTCGTCAACACTACCCCTCCATCGAACATTATCATGACACTCGACATTCAAGAAGAAATCCGGTAGTTCCACCTACAACTATGACATCCCTCGCTCAAAGGCAATTCTATTACTTAGGCCCGAAAATGCTCAACCTCGTACCCGATTCTTGGAAATCGAAAGGTGTACGCATTCTGCGTAAATTGGTTAATGACTGGCTTCTGAGCTTAGGAAGAGCCGAATGCGAATCTATGCTTACGAACAGATAAACAAAAATGTTATGTACGCTCACGCAATTATTTATTATTACTGTCAGCTAGTCAATAAATTAGTATCTCACTTCTGAAAAATTTACATAATATATATTATGAACACGTCTCAAATAAATCAAAATAACTCTCTAAAAAATAAATTTGTACACAAATTATTCACATAGAAACAGCGAATTTGTGACCCGAACCTCATTTATATATCTCATATTGTAAAGCTGAAGGTAATTGTTCCCTGATGTTAGCATATACCTGGATTCTGGATTACTCTGTTCACCTTGTTTAGGAAACTTACCACACAGCAACCATTCAATTAGCTAATGAATGTATTTTTTTTTATATAAATGTGTATAATTAGATTAAAGTTACTATTTGTATCATTGATAATATATTGAAATTTAACAAGACTGTGTGTAATATAATTTTAAATAATTTAACAGATGGCAACATAAACAAAATTATCAATTTAACAACAAACAGATTAAAATAACTGGGATATATATTTATATTTTTATTTATTCGTTTTTTGCTATTGTGTACGAAAGCATTATGCAAATATGTCATTTCTATGACTTATTTTTTCAAATGATAACGATTCCTGCCTTCTTTTTTTACATGATATAGTTTTGATTGAGATTCCAATGTAATAAACACTGTGAGAATTATAGAACTATTTATTCCTATCAGAATTATATTACTAGTACTATCAGACTTATAATCTTTCTCAATTTTCAGTTACGGAGAAGAACTCTTCGATATCTCTCATTCACTTTACTGTTTAAATTATTTTTATTATTATATATATATATATTTATATATTTTTTTTATTAAAATATAAGATAGATCATGAAATTATTAATACATAAAAATAATGAGATTGCCTCTACTCAAACCTATCGTATATTTTCTTAAAAACAATTTAAAAATAAAAAAATGAAAAAACTTCGATATATTTCCTGTTTGAACATTCGGATAGGAAATATATCGATGAAAGATTTAGTTTTTATTTTTAAGATTAAGCTTTTATTTTTAAGTTTTAGTTTTTATTTTCTGTTCACAAAACAATGAGTTTATATTTTGGTTTTCTTTATAGTTTTAATATATTATCATTTTATTTATTTAAACTTTGTAACTTTTCTCAGTACTTTTACAACTATCACTATATTTAACTGCTTTACGGCCTTTATAACATTGTACTTGAAATGATGTTTACATTTGTAATTATTAGATACAATTTTATGTTTTACAAAAAACAACAACTACCTAATGTGAACTAAACCAGGAAATTTGACTGTCCTAAAACGGGAAATCTCCTAGTTGGACGGTCAAAGTATTTGTTTATAATGTATATGTATTTTGTTTCAATAAATAAAAATAAATAAATAATTATTTTAATCTTTAATTTAATTTAAGTTCGGCTTGGTTTGATATTCAATACATTAATGTTATCTGTTATCGCCTGTGGAAATGGTCGACGCGTGGTAATTCGAGACGCGAGCTACATGATTTTACAACTACTGATATCTGAGGGTTTTGACGTCCGGTACACTCGAATTCAGGATATTTTCCTTTGAAAAACCAAATTGATCAAAAGTCTCATCTCCCATGGTAGCCTAATTGGATTTCTGGACCTCAACCAGATACAATGCGGATGCTGTATTGAGTTTTCAAACTGTTGATCCACTTTGAGATGCGTGAAGAACCGCTCAAGACCCGGACCGTGCGAACTTTACATACCAGCCGTGAACTCAGCGCCAACAACTTGCCAACTACCGCCAACTCGTATCGTAAACATACACCAGCAGTACCACTACGCTATGAGTAACACAGATAATTATTTCTTTAAATGCACACACGTTGGAATGTGGATTGCAGATTGTGTAGGACTGCCAACGGGAAAAGGTAAAACTTCGAAGCCGTAAAAGTGTATATAACATTAATAATGTAAATATTTGGAAATCTTACAGTTAAACGCAACAATTTGTGTAGAAACTATGAGAGATGGAACGAGACGATGGCACCAAATGATGGCGATACAGTAAGTTCAAATGGTGATATCTTCGATAGGAAGTGTTGCGAATGTTATTGATAATGAATGAAATAAAACAAAAACTTTGATTTTAAACAGCGATCTCGATCGAGATAGATATCAGACGAGATCTCCAGTCAGATTTGTGTGATTTTCTACGGCTGTTAAATGAATAAATAATCATGCATACTTGCAGGAATTCGTGTTTAAAACGATCTAAACCTATACTTGACAGCTCACAGCTGAAATTCTGACATCGGCCCATAGAAAAAGCAAATAACAGCCATAGAAAATCACACAAATCTGACAGGAGATCTCACCCGAAATCTATCTCGATATAGAATCGCTCACACCACAAAAGATATAGAATCGCTCTTCAGAGGGCACAGAGCTAGACTTCAGGAACATTTTGAAAAGTTTTGTCAAAATTGGAGCTATTTCTGCAGCGCAGGGGCAGGTATTCCGTCAGGCAGGTATTCCGTCAGGCCCGCTAGCGTTATTGACATCAAGCCTTCGTAAGACTTGGAGTATTCCCGATGTCAGATCCTCAGCTTTAGAATAGATCTCATTTTGCTGTCCGATAATATATTTTTTCTATTTAAAACCAAAATACTTTTTCAACCCCACTCGTCACTGATTGCACTCCTACACGTTGCGATGGGATCAAATGACACGTGATACGCGCGCTGCTTTGTGTGTTACCGTGCTGCTGGAACGAGACGGCGTGCTTATCACGTGACCTGCTAGGCTATACCCAACTATTCAGTTGCGTCGTGTGATGAAAAAAATATTATTATTGTTTACAAATATTAATATTAATATTAGAAATAAAAATATAATTTTTGAAACATAAAAAAAGTTTTAAAAATGTAATACCTTACTTTTTTCTATTTAAAAATTACTGATAACAGAAAATATAAAAACACACACATATTTTATCAGGCAAATTATCATCTCACGTTTTTGTCAATTCATAAAAAATTCTTGAAATTTTTAACATTTTTCTCAAATTGCTATCGGAAACTTTGGTTTCATAGAGGTGTACATTTAATTTTTTCTGTGGTTAAATTCTAGATTTGAATATGAAGCTTGGATTTTTTTCTTTCTAACACAGTTTAGATCAGTGATTCCCAAAGTGATCCAGATGGACCTCTAGGGGTCCACTGGAGACCCGACGGGGGTACACGTAGGCGCGATTCCCCCCGTCCCATATCCCATTACGCCCCCTCCGTCGTGGCAAATATAATCTCTAATACTGGTCCTTTTGCCCCCGTTTGAAAAAGTCGTAGATCCGGTATTGCTCCGTTGTGACAGACCACACCTCGCCATTCAATATTCGGTACAAAGCGTGTCGAGCTTTGGGAATATTATAGAAATGTACCAGCAAGGGGTCCACCGTGACCAGTAAAATTTTGAAAGTGGTCTACGAGAAAAAAAGTTTGGGAACCTCTGGTTTAGATCATATTTCTCGCCATTACAGTAAGGGAGATACAAATTTGGTTTCCTGTGATTAAACGGGTTAACGTCTTTATTGATAATTGCTATGTTCATAAGGACATTGGACACAAAAGAATTAAAGCAGAACGAAAGATATTCAGAATAAACAAGTTTTTATTATGAGAGGACTTATAGAGTTAAAGATAGAGACCCAGACTCAAAAAGGTCCTACACACCACGTTACTAAAAATGTCATTGGCCCTGAGGCCCTGATAATTGTCCTCAGGGCCTCCGGTGCGGAGTTAGGTAATATTTACAAAAAAGTAGGCACGTGAATGATCCGAAAAATAATATAATTCTGTATACCTATCTGAAACAGAGTACCTATAATAGGGAAATTATGAAAATGGAAATTCTGTATGCGGATGAACAGCGTTATGGGTGTTTTTTTACACGATGCTTTTTTTCATGCCGATTCCCACACAAGTTGTGGCGGTAGGGGATAGCAGGGGGTAAATTTGTAAAATCCATGCTTCTCACACAGACAGCTGTTATGTGTCACCTGCCACGCGTCGGTAAACCTTCTGATTTATTCGTGTATACACCAGACGGAAAGAAAAAAATGTTTATATAAAAGCACTTCAATAAACAGAATTGAAATAAAAACATTGTCTTTCTTTGAGTGGCCTTGCAACCCATGCCGGGTACACTCTAGTTAGAAAATAAATAATATTCTGCGAAAGAACTAAATCGTCAAAAAATGACAACACTTTAAACATAACCAATAAACGTATACCAACAGCCTTTGACGTTGCCGTCAACAAGTCATCAAAAATACACGCGAAATTCACAATACCGAACAGCTACGTAATTAATACACGTTCACAATCAGTAATATACAAATCTGCCCTAATGATGGACACTGTAACGCTGTCCAAAACATTGGCCAAAAACGGAGATAAGAAAACACAAAACCCCAAAAATAAAAAACGATTTTGACCGTGAAAATCTAAAATCATATCAGCAATAAACACATTTTATAATCTCTACAAGTCTACAAGCCTGCCCTAATGATGGACACTGTAACGCTGTCCAAAACGCTGGCCAAAGACGGAGATAAGAAAACACGGTGTAATACCCCAAAAATAAAAAAACGATTTTGACCGTGAAAATCTAAAATCATATCAGCAATAAACACATTTTATAATCTCTACAAGTCTACAAGTCTGCACTAATGATGGACACTGTAACGCTGTCCAAAACATTGGCCAAAAACGGAGATAAGAAAACACGGTGTAATACCCCAAAAATAAAAAAAGATTTTGACCGTGAAAATCTAAAATCATATCAGCAATAAACACATTTTATAATCTCTACAAGTCTACAAGTCTGCCCTAATGATGGACACTGTAACGCTGTCCAAAACATTGGCCAAAAACGGAGATAAGAAAACACGGTGTAATACCCCAAAAATAAAAAAAGGTTTTGACCGTGAAAATCTAAAATCATATCAGCAATAAACACATTTTATAATCTCTATATCAATATTTTAAATACAAAAGTAAATGTCATTAATAGTAGATGTCAGAAAATAAACACGTAACATTTCCTACTGTAAATAAATAAAACAAAAAAATTCTCTCGTTCAACATTGTGAAGAATTCATTAATAATCATCATTCAAAGTTAGTTAATGAAAGACCGCGATTTTTCCATAACAACTTACTGTACGAGTATCTTCATAAATTCTAATTGAGTAAGTAATCAAGCTCCTTATTATTATTTTGCATTTTACTGTTCAAATTGCAGAGTTTTTGTTTCCGACAACAACAAAAGGGCATTCATTTTATATTTCCCATAATTAACAATTTGATAAGGTAATCAATCAATCATAAAGTGCAAAAGTCAGAAGCTTGAAATTGAAACCCTGTTAATTCAAACTTTGTATCAGAGGTGAACACTTATGTTACGACTTTTATTTAGATCCTAAAATTACAAAATTGAAACTAGTACCTACATGGGTTGTTCTTCTTTTTAATTTACATAAAGTTGTCTCCACCAGTTAGTGGAGAAAAATTCAACAGAATAACCAATATTATTCTTTTATAATTACTTTAAAATCTACTGTACTAAAGATGTAACGACTGTGTCCGTTTTAAAAAAAATATGCGTTTATATTTTTGCAGTAAAATTACGTTACAGAGTTGTAAATCCTCGTGATAGAAGTGTATTTCATACAAAACACAGTTGTCTCCCGCCACCTCGACTTGCGTACGTTCGATAATGTTACAAAAAATGATATGACGACATAAAATAATATTAAACTATTTTTAAACTCCAAAAGGTATAACCTAGCAAGTAACAGCGATTATTATTTTTTTTATGATCTTTTAATAAAATATTTAAAAAAATCTCGAACACTTGTCTCCTGCAATCTGGGTCGAAGCCTACAACTGATTTTTTTTTTTTTACATGAGCTCCACACAGGAGGCCCTGCCGAAAATAATTTCCCTCAGGGCCTATGTCATCTTTGGGGATGCTGTGTGGAGGGTTTTTTAAGGAAAGGAAGGGAAGGAGAGTTCTGGGAAGGAAAAGGGTTTAAGGGGTGGGTAGGAATCTGGGGTTCAGTGTGTCCTGGTCATCCGCCTCCAAGACCTAGACAAATCTCACCCCATGAATCCGGGCACCCCTGCTAAATCACCAAACGTAGCGAACCACTTGGGGTGACCTATGGCAGAGGTGTTGGTTATCCAATAAAGGTTCCCGGGGCGGCGGTACCCATTCCCGCCTCCCAAACTGATGTATTATTAGTACGTTAATTCTGTCACGTGGGTTGTCATTCGAAATAGGTATACACGCAGCTCATGTTTGTCACCCCCGATAGGCGTTTTAGACCTCCTTCCCCCCTTGCTACAAATTCTCCTCTGAGATCCAGAGAGAATTCATTTAAAGTAAAAAAAAAATTCCTCACTTTAGGTGGAAATGTGATTGGTTATGTAGGTTAAAAAGAAGAACAACCCATATACCTACTAGAGATGGGTAAGTTCTGCATTTTGCCGGAGGACTCCGAGACATGGTTCCTTTTAAAAGAACTCGAGTTCAAGGAGTGGGTCCCGGGTCCGAGTTCTTTGGTGCGGACTGAGCACTCGGTGCTGTTGCGGCGCACCGAGCCGAGACGCACGGGTTCATTTTGGCGAAGATTAACGAAATCCATTCGCGCCGTGTCCAGCCTACAGGGCGACGGTTAATGCGAGGCCGTAACGGCTGTATAATTCCCAAGGAATGACAATTTTAGCACACGCGTAAACAGTAATAAATCAAATAAAGTCATGAAATTTTCTCAATTATTATTCTAATTTAGTGGTGATCATCCTTATCTCCTCAAGGACTTGAACAGAGGATATTATTTTTAAATGTTTAGATAAGGCCGAAAATCCATTAACTTGACTAATCGTTTGCATACGTCTCACATTTCAAGAGGCGCGAAAAGTATTAATAGTGTAATACAATATTATGTTATCATATTTACAGGATACAGAAACGATAATGATTTTATCAAAAAATATTAACGTCGATCGTCTTAAAAATTTGAGAAGTTGCTATCTCTGGTACAAAACATATTAATTTGACTCAGAACGTCTGATATATGTATTAGGTATAAAGCATCATTTTACATCATAATATTGGCGTGTTGTTTAAATAAAATAGAATTGAATATCTACACATTTTTCTAAAATAACTTTAATGAATTGTTTTTAAAAAATGGTAAGCTATTATTTTTGGGGTATTATGCCGTGTTGCATTACCTCTTTCTTTAGCCAACGTTTCGAACGGCGTTACAGTGTCCATCATCAAAAAGATGTGTGCCACACGTCTGTCCAAAGAAGGAGTCAAAAATAAATCACTATTATACTTTTGGCCGTGAAAATCATATCAAATATAAGACCATGTTACAAAAACGGAGAAAGACTGTACGGAGTAATCCGCATAATAATCTGCATATTTACAAAATGCCTAATAATATCTAGCCGTTGTTCCTTTGTTATAATTTATGTGTAACCTATTTTTATTTCATCAATGTTTTGTGTTACTATATATTATGTATGTTTATTGAAATATTATGCTCGTAAATGCATTTATTTATTGTTTAATTTTGTATCCCAATGAGGCTTACGCTAAGCGAAACCGGTTTGTCATAAGAATGAAATTCCGTGATTTTGAACAAAGTAATTGTTTTATTTCATTATATTAAAAAGTTAGGATTTGTACTGAATGGGCAAGAATTTGCTTGAAGCAAGAAGTGTGTACCGTGATAGAGTTATTTGTCATTCATTTATTCTCTGCCTACTCCCGTGAAAAGCGGCGGCGGCGTGATAGATGAATAATTAGTCTGTTAGGCAATAACTCAGAAATGACCGTTGTAACTCAGAATTGACCGTTTGTCATAACCGAATTATAATTAAATTCAATTTTATTTTATAAAATTACGTTCTTATTTATTCTTATCAATTTTAATTTGTAAAACTCCATTTAAACAGTTTATACATTTTCGTAGGTCGGGGTCGTAGGTGGGAGGCATTCGAATTCCCGATTCGGTTCCAAGTTCCGAGCTTGAGTTCCGGCTTCGAGTTTCGGTCCGGTCCAGTTTGAACGCAGGGTTTGAAAAGAAAAAAAACTTAAACGCGCGACCTGCACCACCTGCACCCGACTCGCGACCAGCTCGGACCGAGACGCACTAGCCGGCGAACCCAGGCCTGGAGTGCGAGTGGCTCGGACCGCCGCGACTACCACCGAGTTCCGGGCTTGGGTCCGATTCGGATTCCCGCCCCGGTTCGGGTCCGAGTTCCACGTTCGGGCCCGAGTCCGCGCTCCGTTGCGGGCTCGAGCAAGTTCGAGTCCGGGACAGGGTTCTCTGAGAGTAGTCGGTTTGAAAAAGGAGTGGGAGTGGGAACCACTTCCCGCAAAGGACTCGCGTTCAAGAACCCATTCCGGCTGAACCTACTCATCGCTAATACCTACCACCCGGCACGAGCTTTTTCACACAATTTTTTTTCCTATTGAACAAATTAATATTTTAAAATATGGCGTTTTGTGTTTTTTTAAACCACATTCTCGTGCTGAAAATGCAAGCCACAGAGACTTTTCCAGCCTTGGAATAGGTTCGCACACTTCCGATCTCGTATTTTAAGTGAGAACAGACTTCTCCCATATCACATGTAGACATTGATATAAATTGATTTGTATTTTTGGAATACGCTCCGAATTTTTTTATAAATTGCTCTACTTTGAAAGAGTCGTGTTTTATGAAATATTCGTATTTACACATCTCCCTTTCAATCAATCTTCTTTTTATTTATCCACGCTAATAACGGAGCCTTAAAACCTCCTGTAGATGTACCTCCTAAGTTCAATGGTATCTTTATTAATTACCTGTGCATTTAATATAACTACAGCTCATCATAACATTCTAATCATTAGTACGTGCCAACCTTCTGATTTCGATAGCGAATGTTAATCTTTCACGACGATTTGCTTTCAAATAATTGACCTATCTTTCAGCATATATGTACATTTTTTATTCGTATTGTCTAACAAAACCATCTGATGATTTAACATTCAGAGTGTTCAGGAGAGAAACATGTAATGAAAATCCCAATGAAAAATGATTATATATTATATGGGAAAATACTTTGTTTAATTAAAACAAATAACTTTGTGTACTCCAACCACTATTTAATTAACAATATCGACAGTTTCAAAAACTATGTTTAGGTAATAATAATTATTCAGAATTTGTGTTTAGAAACAGGTCATTCTTTTGATATTAATAAAGGTTTAAAAATTTTACACACTAGCACAACGGGTATACAATTAGATAATTTAGAAATTTTAGAAATTAGGAAAAGTGTTTAAAGTAAATTAAATATTATAAATAACCAAACGTCTTTTAAAAATAGCCATCTTTTAATTTATTTTCGTATTAATACTTACATTTATAATAATTAATTTTGTTATTTAGACTTCCTGTTTTGTTTTAAAAGATTTTTTATTATGTTAATATAAAATTTTTTACCCATCCTAAAATAATTTTTATATTTTATTTTATATAATTGTTTTTTATGATATTTTAAGTAATTAATCACCTCTCCTTTCTAATATTTTGTCTATGTTCTAATTTGTCTATACTTGTTTGTCTTTTGTTATTTTTTATTAACTTATCCTGACGAAGAAAACATAGTTTTTGAAACTTGTTGATATTGTTAATTAAATAGTGGTGTACACAAAGTTAATTGTTTTCATTAAATTAATAATGACGCCACAAAGTGAATTTGCGAAGTTTGAAGAAAGAAAATACTTTGCTTTAAAAGCGTTTGTTCTATGATTATTTTATGAGGTTAATTCGGAAAAAATCACAGATGCTTTCACCAATCTGAGCGAACTCTGAGTTAACCTCTCAAGCCTCAGATAAGTTTTTAGATTTTCACGGCCAAAAGTATTTTCGTTATTTGTTTTTGGGGTGTTATGCCGTGTTGCGCTACCTCCTTCTTTAGCCAACGTTACAGTGTCCATCATCAGGGCATATGTGTAATCGACCATATTTTCTCAGAGGGTCAAAATATTTCCGTTGTGGAATAAATTCGAAATAAATGGCACATTTCTGAACGTATTCGAAAACTAAAAATTGTTTTTTAAAGGTGATAAAATACGCTTTCAAATTTTATAAATCGAGATAAACAAATAATTTTTGAAGTATAAAAATTTTGCACGCCAACGTAAAAGACAACAAAAAATAATTATTGTTACCTCACTACGTGACAACAAAATCAAAATATGCTTGCTTGGGTGTATATGAGTTATGAGTTGTCTATGTCTATATATTGCTATTAAGCATAGGAAATGTTTGAAACTTTCAAAATACCTTCTTTCCATCCTCGCCAAGGTTTCTGGATTATTACAACCACATGACAATAAATCTGAAAAGTTTTTTAATCATTACAAAAACTTTTATGAAACTGTCAAAAATGTCACAACTTGAGAATGACATTTTGCAAAAGAATGATTGTTCAGTCAAAATTCAATCCTCTAAACTCTTTAAATTAATGAATTTATTTGAAGTAGGTACTCACTTACTCACCTATGGTACTAACCAAAATCGAATACTTTGAATCTAATAAAATATTATATTTATTTTAAATAGGAACCTATGATAGGTACCATAGTCGATTGATTGTTCTCATAATATACAAAAATGAATGTTTGTCATAGGAAGTTTGAAAAAAATTGCGATAGGTGGCACGCGAACTATTTGAAAATCTGAATGCATCGGGACTGAAATTGAACGCGGGAGAGAGGAAGGGATCGCGGGAAGGGGGTTCGCGGGAGAGGAAAGGCTGGGAAAGTGGAGGGAGAATGCGTGAGGGGAAGGGGTCATGGGAGGGGAGGGAAAGGCAAAAGGGAAACGGGACGAATGGTAAAAGACACGCAGGAGAATCAATTTCTTTATTAGTGGCATTGCAACGAACGCCGGGAACTCGCTATTAATTAATAAAAAATTTCAAAAGTTTTATAATTTTATTTCAAATTACCTACTCACACAGAAGCATTTAAGCCTTTACATTTAAGCCTTTTTGGCGACTTTTTGTTGTTGTTTGGAAACTGCCTAAAAAGCTAGGAGCGTGGTGTTTTGACAGTTGATAGGGTCAATGCCGATCGATTTGTCTTTTTTTCATACAATAAATAAAATTTGATTTTTTTTTTAATATGCATCAATCACAATTCGGTAGCTTCTGTCGTTACATGTTGTCCGTAATTCTTTCACCACCCCTCCCAAACGTTTCTCAAATTCCAAAGCAGGCGAATGATATTATTTGTTTTTTTTTTTTTTAATTTCATCCGTTTTGCCTATCATTTACAAGTGTATAACATGTAATATTTTATGTTATAACGGTCATGACTTTAATGGTGCGATCGTAAAATAATCTACAGGCGTATTCAACCGAATGGGAACTGAATATTAATTGTCGAGATTTGATGATATCTGCCGCATCATGAGTCATAAATAATACTTTGATGTGTCAATCTTTGAGCGGCTTAGAGCAGAGAAATAATTGATGTTATTCAAAAGATAAGGCTTTGTACGTATCTGGTATTGATAAAGTTAGAGGAGCTCTTAAACAGGGGCTCGAAACATGAATATTTAAGGATTACAAAAAATCATAGATACGTTTTCGTAAAAATCAGTTGTTGCTTTGTCTAATAAGAGAAGCTCTGCCAGTCCAGATAATGTTGATTGTTGTAATGTTGATTTTTTTTTACACGAGTTCCACACAGGAGGCCCTGAGGAAAATAATTTCCCTCAGGGCCTATGACATCTTTGGGGATGCTGTGTGGAGGGTTTATTCTTAAGGAAAGGAAGGAGGGGAGAGTTCTGGGAAGGAAAAGGGTTTAAAGGGTGGGTAGGAATCTGGGGTTCAGTGTGTCCTAGGCATCCGCTTCCAAGACTTGGAACAGACCCCACCCCATGAACCCGGGCACCCCTGCTAAATCACCAAACGTAGCGAACCACTTGGGGTGACCTATGGCAGAGGTGTTGGTTATCCAGTAAAGGTTCCCGGGGCGGCGGTACCCATTCCCGCCTCCCAAATTGATTGTTGTAATGTTGATTGTTGTAATGTTGATTGTTGTAATGTTGATTGTTGTAATGTTGATTGTAATGTTGATTGTTGGAATGTTGATTGTTTTGTGTGATGGACCCGAACAAATATTAGCGTTTAGCCGCCCTGGAGAACTTTGATATAAAACTGAATAAGTTTTGTATCAATGTTCAATTAAGAATATGTAATTATTATAATTTATAAATAAACCCGGCATGCGTTCCAATGCCACTCAAACAAATAAAGCGTTTTTATTTTAATTTTGATTATTTGGTTACAAACTATCCACATTCCCCACTTTCCCCCTCCCCCCTACCGTATTCTCCTTCTACCCTCCCCCTCCCTCGTCACACCTCCCGCAAAACCTCCCCTTTTTTTGTTCCCCTCCCCCTTTTGGATTTCCTTCCCCTCCTTTCTTCCCTTCCTGCCGCCAAACTGTATGAAATACACACATTTTTCAAACAGATCACGCGCTACATGTTGTAAACGTCACACAAGGGGGAAGGGGGTCTCACAAATGTGACGATGTGCGGGGGGGGGGGGGGGGGGTGGGGTCAAAAAATCATTCAATTCAGGCGTGACGTAATTTATGGATGGTCCCTTATATATAGAAACCTTCGCGGGCGTGAGCACAAAAAATCACCATAATTTCATCGTAATCGGATAATAGTTCCCCTCCCGTGCTCCCCCCTCCCCTTGCGCGTTCCCCTTCCATCTTCGCTACCTTCCCCCTCCCTCGTCCACCAACCAGTGAACTCCCCTCATTTGTTCCCCCTCTCCCGGATTCCCTTCCCTCTCCCTCCTTCACTCCTTCAATCGGATGAATGGTATAGGAAATAATAAGGGACAAACAAAGAAATATTCACTTTTATGTATATAGACACTCAAATAACTAATAACAATAAAAAAAATCGGATATTGATTTGTCTCCTCTGCTGGGTATACGATATTGTTAGGCGAGAGTTTGTTTGGTCTGAGGTGCAGTTAGTGTAACGGTTCCAGCCATGGCCGGTGACGTCAGAGCCCGATAACAGTGATATTATAATACCTCCTCGCCTCGCCTCGTGTGCTCCAGGCAAGTAAGTTCCAGTCACCATCACAGTCACCGTCACCGTCACCAGTCAGTTAAAAGTACCAGTCAGCTGTGACGATAAATGACACCAATGGACTCGTATAAACCGTTTATGTCTTTGCGTGATGCTTGCATTCACACAATGAGACTGAACCAAATGAAATTGTCGTCGATATTCTTTCTAACTTCTAAATAAAAAGGAAGATAATAATATTTGATAATTTCTTAATACAATATTTATTTAATTATTTATTTAAGGAACATAAACAGTCTTAGTAATATAATAAACATGAGAGGATGATAAAAAAACAGACCAATTATTAATGTTCACAGATAGGTATTTAGAAACAAGACTTACTAAATGTAAACTAGAATATTTAAGAAAAATTAAGGAAAAAAACAGAACTAAGCAGCAATTAAAAAAGATAATAATAATAGTACAAATCTGAATTCAACAAATGATTAACCAATACACAACAATAAAATAAGTGTGATTATAACTAAAACAATAGGTATTTGGTTTGGAAAGGGTAAGGGGAGGAGAGGGATAAGGGAAAGTTGCCACGCAAGTAATATAAAAATATTAGATACAATTAATTAAAATTCATGAATATGTGTTATTCGCACCTAGAATGTTATACAGTGAAGTTCTGTAGCGACAGTAACTAGCAGTAAATACGTCAGCACGTGTGTCTATATTTGCAAATTTGTTGTTATAGTAGTTACATGTCCTTTGTATAAATTCATTTTGATTGGAATTGGTGTTGCATCTATCAATAAAGAAAAGGGTACTTTGTCTACTATTTCGAATGGACGTGTGGAAATTTATTTTGTTTAGCAAATCCGGGCAGTCAACTTTTGAATTAATAATTTTGTACAGGAGCATCTGATCAGCGACAAGCCTCCTGTTGAGTAGTTTTGTGATTCGAAAATGTTTCTCGATTTCGTCGTAAGAGTTGTATATGTTGAATGATTTAAAATTG